>OX411310.1:60628341-61317487 GCA_948150685.1 Rhaphigaster nebulosa | reverse complement strand
GGTAAATTATTTCAGGTAACTAATGGTGAAAAAAAAAAGATTTTTCCAATACCTTGAAAAAATATGTTTTTCCGCCTTTTAACCACTGTGCGGCGTTGGCTAGATTCGGACCGGGGATCTATTTTTAGTTACGCTTTTAACTAGCGGTTCGTTACAGTTTACTACCAGACCCCGTATGTGTAAGTTCAGTGCCAGTGCGGAACTTTGTTTGTATGAAATTTCTAAACGTAGGTCCTACAACTTTTCGAGCACTTTTGAAAGTTACTGCATATATATATATTACTTATAAGACCATTTATAATTTATCTATTTCTTTTCTATGTTCATTAATCAATTTGGGTAGGTAGTTTATTTTTATCTTAGAGGCTTGTTATTTGTATTGGTATTAATCTTTCCATTCTTATGGTTAAATGCGTTATTTTTATTATATAATAGCAATAAATGTTTTCCAAATAAATGTTTATATCTGAGCTGCCCTTCATTTTCATAGGAGTCTCATTCAAACGACCTGTTCATTTTAGTGGCGATTTCAACAACTAGTTTATGCACGAAGCTAGGTTAATTAAAAATAAAAACTAAACAGGCATCAAGAAACTCCAGTAGACGATTCTATTCCTCCAAAAAAGTCTCTATTAACCATCACCCGATTTTCAACTGTTTCGTAGGATATTAAAATTTAAGGTTTTTTTTTAATTCTTGACTTTTTTTTATATTAAATTCTTCTAGCTCTTCCAAAAATATTTCATGAAATCTGGTGATAAGAGAACGGAAGGAACGCACCCTGGACGCAAGTTTAGGCATAAGAACTGCATCCTGGTGTAGATGTCATCTCTCCTTATGCAGAGAAGAGGGAGGGACCCTTAACATTTATCGCAAATAAGTTCTTCTTTTTTTTTTCTTCTTTCTTTTTTTTTTTTTTGTTCTTTTTTTTACATATCCAATGGTATCATCAGATTTCGTGGAAGATGTTGTGATATATTTTTTTATACTGTTTAAAAGATATAAGAAAAATACTTTTTTTCACAGTTACTTTCTTCTGAAGAGTTGAGATACATCAAACTGCTTTTATAGTTATAAAAATGTCTTCCAGATTTGTTGAAATAAATGGATAAAATAATTATTAATTAATTATTTTCTATTTTACAATGTCCCTGTAGTCAGTCTCGTAACCATTAAGGAATAGAGCCAACAATATATATCTGTACCTTGGAATAAAAGAAGCACAATTTGAATGACTGCATGAGTGAAATCAGGGTAGGAGAGGTTATACATTTATTGTTAAAGTGGCGATTGTCTTCCGATGGGATTTTCTCCATTTGTTTCAATGTACAGATATAATAAATTATTTTTTTCAGTTCTAAAACAAGAGAAAATAATATGAAGATGACCTTAAAAGGCTGATTATTAAATATCTTTTAAAATGACAAACAAGTATGAAAAGTTTGAGAATTTTCTATATTGCACATCAATGGGAAATAAATAGTAAATTCTTGTTATTTATTAACAAAGTATTTCAGATTGGATTGCTAATCAAGATAAGAAGCATATGTCTAAATAAAAAATAAACTTTTGTATAATACTACTTACTGTGTTTCAACAGTAAAAATATAAACAAAATTAAAATCAATTTTATACCTCATTATCCTTATGATAGATACAAATAAGGCTTAACAAATCATGTTACATTTGATGCTACCATGTCTTTAGCTTGCTTATAGGCTTTTTGTTTTTCTTCATTCGAGTATTAGTTAACTCAATATCACAGAGTAACTTTTGGACACCAGACATTTTTGGCTATTACATAACTTCTGAAAAACTTCAACTACTTTCATACCTGCTATGACTAAAACTTAACTAGAACACTCCAAAATGGTGGTTGAAATATGAGTATTTAATTTTTTTGTTTTTTAATAAATGATATAGATGGGTTGTTTCTGGGACCCTCAAAGTATCACGTATAGTCTTAATTTCGTTCAAATATAAATGGTTGAATCAGAAATAGATTTTTAGAAAATGCTACTGTTTATATCAAATTGTATAGATGATAATGTTCAAGATGTTATATGTCCCCCAACGAAAAAATATGTTAAAATTAATAATAGTAGTTTTGTTAGCAAATTTAACAATTTTTTTAAAGTTTTCTTTGTTTGAATTGAAATAATAAAAAAAAATAGGCTTTTTACACAGTTTCAGTTCAAAATTGATGGTGCCATGCTGTCGATAACTCTTAATTATACAAAACAGTTGAAAGTTTTGAAACCTTTAATTATAATTATTGCTAATATGGTTAAAAATTACAAAATATATCATTTCTGATAACATTTTTAAAACAGCATACCTGGTTTAATTATTTCCTTTATAAATGTGCACCAGGATGCTTTGAAGCAGTACTCCAGAAATTTAAGTTTAATCAATCAATTACTTTATTAGTTATTTTAAAATAAAAACTAAAATGTTCATGTATTTGTTCTATGTAATGAAATAAAAAATTTAAACTTAAGTAATGAAAACACCTTTATTAATAGATCAAACTCATCTTTTTTTAAGTTCAATCAAGTTTTAAGTTAAATCATATCTTGAATTTTATATTCTTAAATAGACATTATTCATTTTATAATTTATTACTTTTATGATTAATGTTTCATTTATTTAGAATTGGGAGTTGCGTTGTTATTACTTTTTTTATTAGTTATTCAGGAATTTTTGAAAAAAATGTTAGAAAATTATTGCTATCATCAGATTACGTGTATAAATGTATTATATATTTACATACATATATAATACAATACCATATTAAAGTTCAATACTATACATTATATATTAAATCACTTATGAAAAAAAATTGTCAAATCTTATTGATATTCTCAATTAAAAATTTATTTTCTAATAAAAAAACTTATTAAAAAAAATTGGAAATAATTTGTTATTCAAGCATAACATATTATTTTCAAAATAAGAAAAAACGAATACAATTTTTTTTTTCATAATAAAATTATGAATAACGTCTGGTTCTATTTAATAAACTAAACCAAAGAATAATAATAAAAAAAGGTAGGATAGACAAGACACTAGGGGTTAGGATCCCATTTGTAGTTTTTAATTTACACAATTTCATAAATAAAACATAATTTGTTAAAAAATGTTATACCCTTTGATTTACATAATTTTGTTAAATTAATATAAATGATAAAATGTGTAAAATTCAAAGAAAAATATAGATAAAAACAGTTAACAAGGCTTTTAATAAAAAACAGACAACGAGAACTGTATTATATTAAAACATATATATCTAATTACATAATTTATAATTAATAATTAAATAACACCTCCCCGCTATCTCCCAAAACAATTTTCGACAGATGAACAGAATAATTTCATGAATCACTAAGGGAACTGTGAGTCTATGAATAAATAATATATATTAATGTTTGGGAAATATTACACATAACCTTCATGTAAAAAGGCACTTAAATATTTAAAGTAATCCATAAGACGAAATGCTTTTACAATAAGATAATAATATGATAACTCTAATGACAATATTTCCGAACGTCAGCTGGCTCAGTATTTTGCTCATTATATGGAAAGGCAGACTCATGTGACAAAACTACCACCAGCCATATAATCAGCAAAATAGTAACATAAACTTTCTTCAACTAGAATAAATTTATAACTAACAAAAAGTTGAAAAAATAATGGACAATCATAACACTATATACATTCAAAGAAATTCATAGTATGGTTTACAATTAATAAATACAATGGTTGTTTTGTGATTAATATACATAGTACCCTCATTCAGAAAGGCCATAACCTTCAAGTTTACATTAAATGTTACACAAGCTCAACTCGTGAATTTAGTTATATACATCTACTAGCAATTAAGCAAATTTGTCTAAAATAAATGAGAATAAATCATTATTTTAAAAATAGTAATACTCCTTCCAACAAATGGTATATTATTTTTTTTTATGAAATCAATTGCATGCAGATTGAAATTACATTTCTACAATACAATCTGCTAGTTAATTTTGAGAAATACAAATCAGGATGCTATTATACTCGTACTCGAAAACGCTTCAGGCAAAGCAAGTGAAATAAGAATTTAGCCATTTTTTTATAACAGTCAGTTTTGTGATAAACATAAGTAGCATGTTGTTAGGCGTAATAGATACTTCTTATCAATGACAATATATTTTTTAAAACCATATTGAGTTTCGAAAATGTAACATTAAATAACATTTATATGACTAAGAGTAACACATTATTAAGCATTTATCATTCTGACTACATATAATCAAGATTTTTATTCACTCAGTCTTCTATACCACAGCAAATGCATTAGGATATGCCATAAAACCACTCCGATCTCCATTGTGTATGTACAATCCACTTCCGACTAAAGTTCTATAGAAGCACTCTCTTAATAAAAACATACAATTAAAAATTCACTTGCAACTAACAATTTTTTCTGTCATTTATGTTCACAAAAACACATTTAAGACAGCAAATCTGAAACACAAGAGACATTTAACTTAATAGAGCATAGAATAAATTCATTGTAATATATATAAAAAACTAAAATAAAGCACCAAATTGCAATAAACGATAATATAATATAATATATAATATAGGTGTAGTCCTGATTATCTGAGGTACCTAAATACTTTAAATAATTTGAATAACCAGATACAAACATATTTCTGAATATTATAGGTAGAAAAAAACAAGAGTTCTTAGGCAATAGTTAATTACTAAAGCCTGAGCGATCAATTTGGCTTAAGGCCATTTAGTGAAACCATTTGGCCTCAATCCAAAACAGTAGGTCATTCACGACTACTTCACGTCATTGTCAAACCGCTGTACCGTGACTTAAGGTGAATTACAGCTGACTGCTATATAGCTATCCGATGCTCTTGGAATCTTAAACGGGCAACAGCTTTTTTTTTTTTTACCTTTTCCAGTTGCCACATAGTAGGGGCACTTTTTAGATGAGGATTTTTAAAATCAGGGTTAGCTCTCTGTGATCATTTGAAAAATTCTAATTAATCTTTTAGTATGACACTTTTAGCTTCACACCATAGTGTAGATTTAGGGTTGGATAAAAATAAATTAAAAAAAAAAAAAAAAAAATTGTCCGTCGATACCACTGAAAAGTAAGATAAAAAACTTCTTTTAAGTCTTTTGAAAGAAAAATAGTTATTGACTAAAATTTTTATTTAATTAAACTGACATTATAAACAAAAAATCAATAGGTAAATATATATATATATATATATTTTTTTTTTTCGTTTGGCTCTATAGACCTTGTAGATCTTTGGCTATATAGATCTTTATACTAAAATTATCTTAATAAGATAAAATATATTTTTTTTTTAATAATCAAGATTGCTTTATTCTTGATTTTAAGTTGTTCAATTCCTCAGTGCTAATTACCATATAAAATGGTGACTAGTAGTTTTGTTTTTTTTCTTTATGGCTAGACAATTTATAAAAATAAAAAATAAAAAAATGTCATGCAGTAAAAAAAAAATTGAAAGAAACATAAAAAATCTATGAATTAAGAATTGAATGAATAATTAATATACTTTTTAATATTAACAAAATATTATACAACTCGCTTAAATTACAAAAAATAATAATACATGTTTAAACAAACCGAAATAATAATAAATTATCAAAACTAAATATTAATTTTAATTCAATATGAACATTTTATTTTAAAATATGGGTTATTATTTAAAGTAATAATTAGGAAAATAAGATAATGAATACAAATATTTTGGAACATTTTAATGATTGTGTTAATAAATATTGATAAAATATTTATTTATTATTATAATAAAATATTGAAGTTACCGTTAACATGGGACTGACTGTTTTCAATGAATGGGGGAGTCTCAGGAAGCTTGCCGTTCCCAGTTGGAAGCTCAAGGATATCCCCACTCGGACCCAAATCCAACAGGCTGTTTGTCACATTAATTTCAGATCTGGAAAAATAATTATAATTGAAGTCAAGTGACCAAGTGACCTTGATTAAAAAAACTTAAAAAAAAAATTAAGTCTTAAGAAATTGAATTATTTTTATAATAGTATAGAAAAAAATTATACAGTGTAGGGGAAAAGATGATATTAAATACAAACATACTTACTAGTTAAATAAATATAGTATGAGTCATTATCATTTTTTTTATTTTCCAAATCAAAATAATTCATCAGAAACAAATATTAATTTTGTCAATAAATCCAAAACCTCTAAAAAGGTATAATTTGCCAAGCTGATAAACTTGTATCGTTTTAAAATAATATAGAATTCACTAAATAGAAAAATTTATTATCAAGTATACACATTTATTATCAAGTATCAGGAAAATAACTCTATTTTACAAATCTAACAGTAAAATTAATAAAACAACAATGCTACAAAGCTGATGATTATTAGACTAAAATCGCAGAAAAAGTTAAATTTAAAGATAAAAGCTCTATCAGCTATCTTATTACTAAACGTGTAATACCAGATCAGAATATTGACTACATCAATGTTGAAAAATTGTACCTGCAAATCACACTGAATTTTAATACAACAACAACTAAATCTTCAGGTTTTTTAACAAGTTCGTCTTATCTGATTGATCTAAAAGTTTCTGTTTACATATTTGTTCTCGTATATTCATTTTTTAAACAAATGATTTCACTATAAAGACATAAATTTTGCCTGCAATTTGTAATATACTGTTTTTAATCATCATTGATTAGGCTGATTTCAGTACATTAAATTTTTCAGCTATTTTGATGTTCGATATTACGCGACTATCTACATCTTTTAAAATTTCTAGTTTGGTTTTGGGATCAATAGATCTCTGGATAAAGATATATATATATATATATATATATATATATATATATATATATATATATATATATATATATATATATATATATACAGGACTAAGGAATTAGTCTGTACTATCCGATGTTTTGTGTTAACCTCACGCAGTAAGAAATTTGGAATGTAACAAAAAAAAGTAAGCCTGAATAAAATAATTTATTAATTAATAAGAAGATGATCTATTTATTGCTTTATATATGATTTTCCTCCCAATATGCAAAAATCTGTTCACTTCACTCCCTCCGATTGGACCAAAACTACATAGTAATGCAAGTTCTCGAATTTCTATTTCAGTCGTATGAAAACTTTCAAGACTTAAAAATTTAAGTTCTTCCACTCCCACCATACTATTACTAAACATGTGTTTCATAATATCCAGTTGTATAAAAAACCATTTGTTCGGGATAACATTAATTAAGAAATGACAATATGGAAGCTCCTTTTCTTCTATAAAATTCTTCCATATGGACAATTCTTTTAATTTCCTTTGCATAAAAACTCAGAATTTAAAATTAAATAAATTCCTGGAAACTATCTGTATAGTTTTGCCAGTTTTAAACACTGGACTGTTAATAAATTTGATGAGGTATTGAATTGGTAGACCTTATTCTGATTGATAAATCCATCCGAAGTTTTCAAAATGGTAAACCATCTTTTGCAAGTATAATTGCCTATTGCGGGCGTTCAAGCAAAAGTCACTAAGTCCAAAATTGTAAAAAATTCACATTTCACATCCACATGTCATTTATTCACTTAGCAAACCATATATATTCACCTGGCAAATATCACTAAGTCATTCCTCAATGACTCATTTAGCTGTAATTTTATTGATAAATTTATTTAGTCCATCTATTTTTTTTTTTTACAAGGCAGAAATCATTATCATACAGAATTCACTAAGTGGAAATTTGCTCGAGTGCCCACAATGTGATTTCTAAATTTAAAACTATTAAATAATGAAATAATAATAAAATAATTTTTTATACCTAACTAAAACTAGCTTGATCTCTAAAACCTAACATTAATAAAATAAAAAATGTTTGTAGAATAAAAATGAAATTAATTTGAACCAAAAAGAATTGTCATGCAAATAAACAGTAAATAGATGACATCCGCGGCCAACATGCAGTAACATTTAATATAATATCAGTTTCACTTACATGTCTTGAACTGTTTTTCTAAGCGTCAAACCAAACCATACAAAAATGGAAGATTTTCAAACTTCAAGTAAAAATACAATTATACTTCAACTAAACAGTTATATTTTTCTCTTAATGGAACAAAACATCATAATTTTATATGCTAATTAAATACTTATCACATATTTGTTAACATTTAAATAGCACAGACATACAAAGAAAGAACACTGTTCCTATTAAGAAAAAATAGAAATAAAAATTATTAAGTAAGCACAACATAAACATTAGGTTTACATCATATTATTAGTAACAAAGAAGAAGAAATTACAGTTTTTAACAGTTCAAACCAAGAAAGAAATCTCAATGTTGCCAAGATAAAGTAATAGTAAACTTTAATTACCAATGAAATTTTATACATTCAATATTTATACCTAACTTTATTCTTTCCCGCATATAAGTATAATTAAAAAAAAGAAAAAGGGGGAAAAAAAATGTGGCAATACAACCCATATCACAAAATACTTGTTCATTCATCCACAAGTTTGAAGGAATGTGGTCAAACATGGAGAATAACATTGAGAAGAGAATAGATATTTAATTAAAATTTTTAAAAAATGAAAGCACCAGTTCATCTATAAATCTGAAGCAGAATCTTCAGATTAAGAGAACAACTTCCAAACCACAACTGTGATGATCTCAATTTAGCAACAGACGCCCATCATATTATTCCCAGAGAATAAACAAATCAATAAGTAATAAAAGCCAAATCGAGTTGTATGAGGGAAGATAGACACAAAGCAGATATGGTCAATTTAAGTTTTAAGACATTGAATAAATAAATATCTAAAGAACTTAGAAATGGCAACACTGAGACAGTTAGAATAACTTAAGGCTATGCTAGAGACATGGCTATCATCAGTCAATAATATGGAGAGAAATTCTTTCATACATCAATAATAATTAATACTTAAGCATGCTCAAGATGAATTTATAATTTATAAAAGATTATTTTATTAATAATTTTGGAATGCTAACAGTGTAAAACAATTGCTGATTATTTCATGAGACAATATCTATTCAAACGATAAAATTCATTACAACAAAAATCAAAAGCAAATAATCCTATAAATTCAATAAACAGAAAATTACTTGGAACAATAAGGTTTGATATTCACTGAAAGCATAATCACGTTACTAATAGATCGTGCGTATTCATCAAAAGCATGACCAATGGAGCCGACTTGGTACTGAATATAAATATACATATGACTTAAGATTATTCTAATATAAATATACATATGATTTAAGATTGTTCTAACACTAGAAATGCTTATATCGCTTTACAACAACTTTTTTATATTTTATAAATAATACAGTCAAATAGCACCAATAAAAAAAAAAAACTGCTTTTTATGAAGATGTAGAAATTAATAGTTTTGGATTCTGAAAATAAGTTATTATGGAATATGAGAAGTACAGAGGATTTTATCAACCAATTTATTATGGTCAGAATAAGACGAACTAAACATGAACATCTTTGAAGATATTGTACCGACTATTTTTTTTTAATAAAAAACAATTTTTCTAGATCTATTTATTTGAAAACCAAACTAACGCACCAAATTGTTCACCTTTAGCACCCAAACATACAAATTCATACTAGAGTCACACATTCATGGAGCCCATAATCTCACTATTAAACTTCCAGAGATATTGGAATGAGGGAAATATTTAATAATTTAAGTGATTGAGAAATTTTTTTTTCATAGCTGTTTGAATCATCATAATAAAAAAAAATTAGGCAATGTAATAATTTATAAAATTCTGTTCTACCAACTGTTATCATTCCAGTAATAGCTCTGATATTGTATATAATTTGAAGCGAATATCTTTTAATACATTTATAACATTATTAAAGCTTTCGAATTTAGGAATCAACATCATAAATTATTACATATAATTACAAATATAAATCAAAACTAATCAATACTACTTTAATTATCAGAATAAATCTATAGGCTATTAAAATCACAAGAGTATTTGAGCTTTGTGAGAGATCTCTACTCTGTTGCTCATTAGATTTATAAACATAAATATCAGTGAATAGATAATATATATATTTTCTAATTTTATATTTGTTTAAAACTATATTTTATATTTCGTAAAGAAATTAAATAAAGACATATTGGGGCTGTGGCTAGAAAAAAGGCATTTGAGTTCATGATAAATTAATTAAACCCAAAAACTAAAAATAAGAGCATATGGCATACTGAAAAAAAATAAAAATATATCATGAACACATCTTTTATAAAATAGCAAATATTCTTATTTTTAAAAGGGTTAAAATTAAACTGGCTAAATAAAAAACAAAATAAGAATTGTTTTATGAGCCCCTTTCCCAGCCAACTCCTCAATTAATAAAAATTTAAAGATGTGTTCACACCTTTGCTAAACCTTGGCAAATCAAACTTGTTAAGAGGATAGTTTTGCTTGGCTTGATTTTTCTGTGTTTCTGCCCGATCCAGTTATTGTGGGAGGCACCACATAAGAGGTAGTGATGACTTTTTTAATTATATATTTTTAATTGTTTCTTTTTAAATTGAAAATAGTTTAAACCGAAATTAACACCCGACAACAGTTCAAATAGCCAGAACAGCAGCATATGGATAGTTTAGTTTGCCTTGGGACTTGCCATAGTTTGGCAAAGGAGTGTACACATGTTAAAGTTAAAAGAAATTTAAAATAATTATAATACTTCAAATCATAACTCCATAAAATTGTAAAACATTACAATAGTGATATAATATAATGTTCAACAAAAATTACAATATGATCCACAGTCACAAAGTTAAAAAGTATCTTTTCACTCATTAAATTAAGAAAAAATACAACTATCACGCACAACCACATGATTAATTTCAATCAATCAGCCAAGATATAACTGTACGGTATAGACTTACACAGTGTCGATTGAGCCGTTATGATGTCCATTATGTTTATTATTTTCTACTAATGGAGGTATTGTGTTCGCATCACTGTGACTTCGCTCAGAATTCAGGAACTTGTCTTCCTCACTAACTTTCTTTGCTTCATCTGGTGGAGAGTTTTCTTCTGATTCTTCACCATCCTATAATTAAAATCCTCAGATATAAAATTTGAAAAGAGCAATATTATTGAAAGTTTATATAATATATTTTAGTTTTTATTTTGTATAAAAATGTGACTAAAAATATTTACCTTAGATGGAGTGGTGGCTGAGGTAGTACTGCCTTTTCCTCTAGTTCTTAACATTATAGCTTCAACCCTCTTTCTTCGAGCTTGTCGATCTTCTTCTTCTTTCTTTAACCTTATTTCCATTTCAATCCTCATTCTAAAAAAAATAGAGAAAAAATATGAAAACAATTTTTTTTTTAAACTGAAATAAAATTGCAAAACTACCAATACATAAATTGTATTTAACATCACCCAAATAATAAAAAGTTTAATTACTTCCTTATATACACAGTATACAAAGAAAAAGTATACCAATAAATCTGGTCTGGATAGAATGCAGTTAAGTTATAACAGCATAGGCTTTTCCCCCTTTAAATAGGGAAACACTAAATAGATAGCAAAAATATAATTTTAGTATTTATGGGAAAATATCTGATGTGGAAAACACATGATTTCCTTGTACACCTATAAAACTATAAGTCGGTGGCTCAAAAAGTGATCCTGAATTTGGTTACTAGTTTCCGAAGATTACAGTATCTCAAAAACGACATTCGGCGTCCTGACATCAATCTATTGACTGACACACACACAAATGGTGAGGAAAACCAGTATTATACACTCAATTTTAACACTTAAAACAAGTAATAAAAATGTTTAATTGGATTGGAAACCAAATTGCGATTGTAACCTTTAATACCGAAACATATGATTTATTTAATTATTATTATTTATTATTATTATTTCTAATTTATTATTTATTTAATTTAAATATAATTAATGAATAAAATTTAATAAAAATATAATAATTGATGTAAGCTTATTATGACCTTCAAGTAAAGTACCCTTTTCAGCTCACCAATTTTAACCAAAATATAGTTAATACATTCATATCGATAAAAAAATCCTATTTACCAAATTTTTGATGTTTTACATTATATTTTAATATAATTTTTGATGAAAGTCTAACATGACCTTCAAGTAAAGTACCGCTTCCGGTTTTCCAATTTAGACCAAAATCTAGTATGTTATTTAAATCAATATATAAGCTATAAATATCAAATTTGAGAAGTTTTGCATAGTATTTTAATATAATTTTTGATGGAAATCAATTATGGCCTTCAAGTAAAGTAGCACTTCCAGTAATCATGTACAGAACAAAAAGGGAGGTTCACAACTAGATTTTACAATAATCCTAAATACAAAATTTCAACTTTCTATAGCTAACCGTTTTTGAATTATGCGAAATACGAATGTACGTACAGACGCCACGATGAAACTAGTCAAAATGGATTCAGGGATGGCCAAAATGGATATTGCCGTTGAAATCTGAAAACCGAAAATTTTCGCGAATACAATACTTCCATTACTTCGTACAAGGAAGTAAAAAACACATAAGCGGTTCAGTAAGAGATAAGATTCAAATATTAAGAAATTAACTTACTTTTCTGCTTCTTCTTTAGCTTTCTTTTCAGCTTCTTCCTTTTCTAATTTTTGCTTTAATTCTTCTTCTTTGCGGCGTTTTTCCTCTTCTTCCCTCTTCTTAACTTCCTACGTAAAGCAAAAAAAAATAATAATGTAATAATTTAAAACTGGGAAGAGGAGTTCATAATTGCTCCATGATATTCATAGTAGGCAAAATGAGAAGAAACAAAACTGATGATAAAAAGTTAAGAAATATATTCTTTTAATTAAATAAATGCAGACCCAAGATACTAGATTTAGATGATCAAGCAAATTTAATATTTATTAAATGCAGAAAATTAAATATAACCATTGTCAAAATTATGATGATTTGTTGCTATAAATATCTGTTCCAATAGTATCCTATATTTTAATAATCCATAATCAAAAATCTGTCAATAAAAAAACGTAAGCTATTTGTAGTGTAAATCTAGTGATAACATCGTCTTAAACAGTTAATCTTCAAAAAATTTAATAGACATTCGAAATGTATTAAAAAAATACATTTAAATACATGAATTTAAAAGATTACATAACATTGATCTAAAGGTGTAGAAAACAATCATTATAATAAAATAAATCCATGGTTCGACAGTCCTTAAAAAGAGTAGCTTACTAAACCATTTTGCCAACATGTTGGTAGATCGATTTCATGAAATGAAATGTAGTTATCAAACCTTTCTTTATTCAAGGCTGAGTAGACACCTTGCCCAATCTAAGGAGTCTACATGAGCCATTATTACAGATAGTTACGACTAAATTACACTGCCAGTTCATTATAATTGTCTAAAAAAATGGTGTTTTACAGTAAATAAAATTAATATTGAGCAAGAAAAGCTTATTATAATACTTACTTCAATGGCTTGTTGGAGTCTAAGTTCTTCGGCTCTTCTAGCTTCTTCTAGAAGTCGAAGTTGTTCTTCCTCCATGCGTCGATGTTCTTCTTCTTCTTTTCTTAGACGCTCTTCTTCAGCCAATCTTTCTGCCTCCTGTAGAGAAATTGAACAATATTAGAGAACAATAAGATAATATATAAGGCTAAGGATCTCATTAACTTAGCAAAATATTTCCTTAAACAGGAAATGAGCTAAAACTGGTACTTTTCAAAATGCTAAAAATAAAAAAAATTAAATATCAAATAAATATAAAATATATAAATATTATATTAATAATTAAAATTAAATATTAATAATGAATAATTAAATATAAATAATATAAATAAATATAAATTTATAAAAATTCATGACCCTCTAGGGTAGAGGCGATAAATGTAAATGTGATGAAAATAACAAATATGCTTCAAAAATAATAAGTGCAGAAATTATTCACGATGGCAGTTATATATTTGTAATTAAGCTGTGTTTTATATTCATCCTATATCAAAAACAAAATATAATTTAAAAGGACAACTTACAATCCTTTGTCTTTCTAGCTCTGCTTCCCTTTCGGCTTGTTCTCTTGCAAGCCTCCTCCTTTCAGCAAGAGCTGCTTTAGCTTCTTCTTCTGTAGTTATTCTAATTTTGGCTATCATTGATGCTGCAATAAAATAGAAATATACAGTGAAGAGAATAACTAATAAATAATAATAATTTTATTTTCAATACAGCAAAAATATGAATTACCGGTCATATCTGCTTCAACTAATTCATTTCCGTTTTCAGTAACTTCAGAATGAGCTTGTGGCTGCACTTGTTGTGGCTGTGTTTGCTGTTGTGGTAGTTCTTGTTTTGGCTGTGGTGGTTGCTGTGACTGTTCTTCCTGTTGCGATGGGAGGTCAGTTGCAAGTGGACTGGATTCGTGGGCAGGATCAGATTTCTCAGTGTCCCCTTCAGGAACATCGGCTAAAAATACTTCAGTAGGCGGATCAAAGTCCAACTCCTGAGCAGCATCAAGAGAGGACGCTCCTTCGCCTTTATCAATTGTTATGCTGTCACTAGGATCTAAACTCATTTCTGCTGATTCCACCAAAGGTGACTGCAATGGAGTGGCTTTTGGTGTAGTTGAAGCCGAACTCTGAAATGGTAAAAAAACAAAACAATAATCAGACTAACAATCAACAAAATAACAATAATTATTAGTGTATCTACAAGTGTATCTCCCAATTTTCATTCCTTTATGATTTAATCAAAATTCTTAGATCTCTTGACTAATCAATAATTTTCAGTTTTTGTTCAATTGAAAAAACAGACAATTTTTTTTTTTAATTTCTTGCACATATTTGCATGAGATATAAACAGATCAAAACAAACCTGATTTTTTTCAGGTTAAGAAACAATAATTAAGTAAGTAAGTAACAATAAGTAATTTAAACAATACTCAAGAATTAATTGTGAACCAAGAAGTCTTATGAAGATTCTAATTTCTTACTCTATATTTAATTCACATAATAAGTACACATTTTAAATTTATTTTAAGTTAAGTACACATTTTAGGTTAATTATACCTAGTCCTGTCATAAGTATTTTTACAAGGAAATATATACAGATTTCAACAGAAAAATTAATTTTTTCAAAAACTTTATTAGAAAATAAAACATATATCTATAGATAGTAAAACAAAAAAAAATTACTCAAAATGTCTCCCTTTTACCTTGACACAGGCATTTAATCTCCATGGCCAGTCATCAATAGCAGCACGCAGCACTTCTTGAGGAAAGTGCTCAACTGCTCGGACCAGAGATTGTTTGAGGCTTTCCAAGTTGGGGTGTGCTCTGTGGCATGCCATCCTCTCCAATTTGGACCAAAGCCGGTAATCTAGTGGATTAAGATCAGGGCTTCCTGAGGGCTAATCTGAGGCAGAGATGAACTCTGGAATGTTCTTTTGCAGCCACTGTTGAGTTGACCTGGTCTTGTGAGCTGGAGCAGAATCCTACTAGAAAACCCAATGACTTCCAGCAAACATAGTATCATTTAGAGGCTTGAAAACAGGTTCCAAAATATCCTCCTGATAGTTTTTAGCGACTGTTTTAGCTCCTTTTCCACAAAAATGGAGCTTTGTGATGCGATCAAAGCAAACTCCCCACCAAACTATCACTGAGGAAGGGTGATGACTTCTTTACACTCTTCCAATGACTTCCTGGGCTTCTTTAGAACTGTGTGCGTTCACACCATCATTTTGGCAATTAAATTTTTCTTCAATTGTAAAAATTTTCTCATCGCTAAACAAAATCTTTTGATGAAGGCCGTTGGTGTAACGACCAAGGAACACTTTGCATCTATCCACTCTAATTTTTTTTAGGGAAGTGGTTAGCCTTTGTCCTGTCATTCTTCGAAATGCACCCACCTTAAGGTCACTTTTCAGTATGCGAGACATTGATCTGACTGAGATTCCCATTTCCCGAGACATGATTTGTTGTTTGCGAATGGGATTTCTTCTGATTTGAGCAGCCACTGCTCTCACTGCATTTGCCATTCTCAAAGTGTGGGGATGGCCCAGTCGAGGTTTGTCACATACAGATAGGGTCTCATTATATCTATTTATAGTGCGGTACACGAACATACCGCTGATACCCAAAGGTTTCAAAGTGTTGAAAATCTCTGACCTACATTTTCCAACTTTGTGTAAAGCGATCACAGCTATTCGGTTTTCTTTATCACCCCACTCCATGTTAACTGAGCGAAAGAAAAATACAAACTAATTGGGATTATTATCCTGACATGTAAAGAAAATAACCTGATAGATGTAAGGATTATCTAAATAATACCCAAGGATGTAAACAAAGTTTAACTTTTGTAACTGTATTTATGGCAGAACTAGGTAGTGACCATTAAAAAATAAATTTAATTTTAATTTTTTAATATGATTGATTGAGAACCTTAGCTAATCGTGATTCCACATTAAATCATTTATATCATCTAATGAGAGTAGATAAGCTATATACTCTACCTTTGACAGAATAATTTAAGATATTTAAATTACAGTTAAGGTACCTTAGAAGATCTAGGTTTTTCAGCAGGTTTTTTCGGCGTAGTCTCTGCTTTATTAGTGATTGGTTTCTTTGTGGCATGGACTTTAGGAATAGGTGGCTTCTCAGTAGCAGAAACATTAGGAGATTTCACACTGCGATCTGAACCTAGAGAATTAAATAAAGTTTATGAAATATCTAAAAATAAAAAATATAAAGTTTTTAACACATGATTAATGAACTGAAATGAAGTCTGATAGAATGAGCTTCTCTCGGACCAATAAACCATAATTTCCTAGTACATCGCTTGAACGATCAAAAGATTAATTAGCATTAAAAAATAAACTGATATAAAAAATGGATGATTTCAGATAAAAATTAAAATAGAATAAATTTCATGTATAATACATAAATCTCAAAAGTGAATAACTTAGCATTGATCATAATAAAATTTCACACCATCCCTGCTTTGAAATTTTATTTTTAGGAGAAAATGAACAGAAAAATGATAAAAACAATGTTTTTAAAAAATTATTTTAGAGGTTGTGGTGGGCGAGCATGTTGGAGAAGCACCTGAACATTCTCAAATCAGAAGCTGTTCCAGTTCAAATTTGGCTTCAGATATAATCTTATATGTACTCATTTCATTGGGTTTCATTTTTGTGTATTTCATATACTAATTTCATTTGATCATATAAAAATTTAAAAAAAAAATAAATTGTACTACCACAACCCCCGTTGGCGATTCTTAAAAAAAAAAAAATCAGTTATAAGATATAATTTTTTTCGTCTCTTTTCATTTGGTTTTGAAACTGATGGTAATATTATTTTATATGAAAAAAATGTCTAAAACCTCAAAATGTATCTTGATTAAGCGAGTATCCTATTACTTTTTAAATCTTCATATTCTTTAGTTTTCATCATCATGAGTCTTTAGGTTTCATCATCATGTCATTGGTAACGACATCCTGTTACCGAGAGTGGGCCTCCTCCATAAGTATCCACCAATTTGTAAGGTAATTTGCTGCAGATCTCCAGTTTTGGATTCCAAGAAGGGATCGAGTGTCTGCAGAGACCGAGTCCATCCATTGCACGTTCGGTCGTCCAACTCGCCGTTTTCCATAGAGCTCTTCTGTAAGGATCATTTTCGGGATCTTGTCGGCAGCCATCCTTTCCACTTATCCTGCCTATCGAAGTCTTCCGAGCTTCACAAACTTAACTGTGTCAATATTGTTGTAGAGTCTCGTTAGTTCAGCATTCTTCCTTCTTCTCCAGATGTCATCCTGTCTTACAGCACCGAAATTCGCCTGAGAAGCCTTTCGAAGCCAAGAAGCCTGGACTCTTACACCCTTGTGAACGCCCAGGCTTCTGAGCCATAAGTGACAACTGTGCGGACTAGGGTCTTATAGAGCTTGATCTTGGTCCGGTTAGAGAGAAGCCTACTTCTAAAATGCTTGGCAAGGCCAAAGTAGTAAAGGTTAACCACTGCAGTCCTCCTGTTTTCTCCTGAGATATGTCATTTTGAGCGTTGATTTCCGAACCCAAATAGGTGAAGCTGCCGACTCTCTGAAAGCGATATTCTCTTGCATCAAAATATCCAGCTCTCGGTTCGGCTCCTCCAATCTGCATGTACTTCGTCTTGGCCTCATTAACAACTAGGCCCAGATCCTCCAGGGCCAGGAATGATTCTCGCAGAGCTCGTTCAGATCTGGCAGCAATATCTAAATCATCGGCGTACTCCAGACTTCCTTACAGCTTTCTTCTCTGCAAAATTAAAAAGGAGGCTGACCAAAGCGTCTTCTTGCCTATATGCCTCATTTTTCTTGACAGTGGCAGTTAAACAATCACTGTCAAACCAAGGGGACCTGGTGCTG
The DNA here is from genome assembly GCA_948150685.1 of Rhaphigaster nebulosa. NCBI lineage: Eukaryota > Metazoa > Arthropoda > Insecta > Hemiptera > Pentatomidae > Rhaphigaster > Rhaphigaster nebulosa. The sequence continues at coordinate 61,299,007 of OX411310.1, read as the reverse complement.
CACTGTTGATAGTTCAGTGTTTCCTCAGCTGTGGTTTTCAGAGCTCAGGATATTCCCGTCCACTGGTGGTCTGGTGTGATATTTCTGTTCCTCAAGTCTTCCCTGAACTGTATTCTGAGGTTCTCCTGATAGTCTCTACATATATCCACATCCTTTAGCTTGAGAACATTGAGTTTCTTCTGGAACCTTGTTCCTCTTAGCTGAGATTTTTTAGTTTTAAAAATTATAATTAGAAGTATATGAACTATCATTATTATAAACTAAAGATTACTATTATTATCCTGTCGGTCAGTTGTGGGTTATAGCCTGACACCATAACCTGAATCGTATTTTTGCATTACGTTAAAAATTCGTATTTTGAGATTATCACATGAAATTTCTCATCTAAAAGTTTTTATTATTAGTAGGTACTATTAGAATTTATTACAATTTAATTATAATGCATTCAAATTTACTTGGATATCTGAAATGTTTGCAAGCTTTTTTTTAATGTCTGAAGTAGTGGATTTATCAATGTTAAGTTCCTATGATAATTACATTTTCTCTTTTTCAGTTTGAACTTTTCCAACAGCCATTTGTTAAACAAATTGTATATTTTCTTTTTGTGATATTTTTATTTTAATTGGAAATATTTCAGATAAAACTATAGAAAACAATCCCAGCAAAAACATTGGAAGCCATCGGTTTTCATAAAATTTCATTGGTACAATCAATGTTGTTTCTTCCTTGAACCATATACGAAATTTCTTATTTTATTTTAATTAAGCCTATTCCTGGATTTACTAATAGTACTTAACTAAGGTTTTGTGAAATTTCTCAAAAATATTTTTGAGTGGATTTTGAAAAAAAAAATCTTTAAGAGTAGTACAGACATATTTTTGGTTAAAAAAAATAGATATTTTTTAAAAAGGCTAATAACAGTAATGAACTGACACCTTTGAACAGAAACAGGTATTTCAAAATATAATCAAGAAGGGTTTGAAGCAATAAAATTAAGCTAAAACAACCCATTGTAATAGAGTTACAAGTTTTGGGCACACACCAGGTGAAGAGACGCCAGTAACTGCAATGCTGACAGGGCGGGGGCGACGAGGTGTCCTTGCTCTGAGGCTAGCTGCTGAAAGCTGGCTACTGACGCTGTGCTGCGAGAGGGAGCTCTGCGGTCGAGATGGAGTGATATCACCGCTTCTGGCCCCTAATATCCAAAGCAATAAGCAGTGTTATACCCGTATGCTCATATAGCAAATATATTTTAAAGCTTTACTATTAAAGCAATTAATATGTTTACAATTAATGATTTTTCTAGTTGATGTTTATGACATATACACTTCATTTTTAAATTTGACGACAAAAATATAAGTAATAATAGAAAGAATATTCATATGGAAACCAAAATTAAATTCACTGAGCAAAATCGGATAAGGTCAGTCGGGTTAAGTATACAGAAAAATATACATACATATATATATATATATATATATATATATATATATATATATATATATATATATATGCATGTATACCTGGGGAAAATGCATACAAAGGGATTTATTTTGTTGGAAGAGTTGACATCCATGGGGATTTTATAATTTACTTTCTATTTACTTCAAACTCCCATTGAAGGAAGCTCTCCCAACAAAATATATTTGAAATAAATCCCCATATATGCACTTGTCCCGACAGCATTTATTAAATTAGTTTAAAAAATATTTCAATATTGTTTTTATCATCTAAAACAAACTATTTTTTTCTTTTGATAACCAGTACCCATATTTTATTTATACACATGATTATTTAATGCAATATAATAAAAATAAGTATTATAAATTTAAATTAAAATATAGGATATGATGTGTATTTGATAACAATAAAATGCGTTTTAAACGGTTACGATCAAGTGAGAAAAACATACAAATCTGATACTAAACCAAAATGTTCAATCTGAAATTCCTTATGATTTTTGTCATAATATTAAACAAAAAAAGTATTAAAAAAGTTTTTCATTAGATTCTGTCAACGATTATAATAAACATTTGATTGAACTAAAGTATATTAAAAATGAAGTGAATTGTCGTAAGTTAAAAACAAGGAAAATAATTTAGCCAGAATGATATTTACATCACACATCAGAAAATAATTACGTTCCTTCATGTTCAAACAGTAAGCATTTTATAGAAATGTTTCTTTATATAATTAAAAAAAAAAGTTGAAAGATGTTATCGAATTCTTATTGAAACTGTTCAGTGTGATGTAGCATTAAAATGCCAACCAATCTGATATTACCTAGGTAAAATAAAGAAATATACAGCAAAATATTAAGGAAGAGATGACTCATGACATCAGGTTTATCTTGAAAAAATAAATAATTTATAATTTTAAAGCTTTTCAATCCATAAGTCAATGGATTGTTAGATCATTTATAACAACCGTGACTAACAGAAGAAAAACTAATAAGTAGTATGTTTAACACTTTTTCTTTAGCAGTAAAATAGCAAAGGAATAAAACATATCTATATAAATGTGATGAATAATCAAAATATCCAAGAATAATTGAGGTGTAGTGATGAAAAAGGGGATAAATCCATATTTTGTCCTTTTTTATATCATTCATGTTTTCTACACTGTTTAGCGTCCTCTTTAAAGTAGGCACATGTACAACATATCCTTAAGCCATCAAAACGTACTAAATCCAATTTAATTTTATGTTTAAAGTTTGGGTTAAAATCTGAATCATCCTCCATAGTTCTGGGTTTCCTGAAATTTTTTAAAATTTGGACTTATTCCCTTTTGCATCTCCATGCCTCAATTTATAATTATTTTTTTGAATTCATTTATGGAAATATTTTAATTAACGTACACGACCATCAAGATTTTTTCCAAATCCTATTTGGTCTGGGTAAGATAGATCAAGAATTAACTTGTATAGCACAGCTGTATATTTCTCCATTTTATACAAAAAATTCGAATAAGCTTAGTACTAATTACTAACTTCATTTATATAATGTGGTTCCAAAAAAAATTAGTAAATGTAACAATTAAGTTCTATTAATTTGTTTAAATTTCGAAATAAATTCAAACAAATTAAAATAGTTCTAAAATACTAATTTAAAAAAATAACATTTTCTAACATCAACAATAGGTAATAGAATATTTTTTTTCAGGTACATTTTATAGTATGTGGTATGGTAGGGAATTAGCCCCAAATAACTAAAATAGATAGAAAAAATATAATTTTTGCCATCAATTGATTAACATTGGATACTTCCCCAGTATATTTCAATAATTCTTGAAACAAAAAGATGTTCCTTATTGACAATACAATGCAATCGGTTTCTGAAGTTCTCGATCAATAAATCATTTTTTGTGGAACATGGTCCACTTCAAGGCATATTGCTTATTTCCAAGTCATGAGGTCCTGGGATCTATAAGCCTACCTATTTATCTGTAAATCTATCTTATAGTTATCTATAAGCCACAGCATAGAGATGTTACCACAGAAAACAAAAAAAAATTAACACAAAGTTAAAATTGGCAAGTGTACTGGCCATGCAATGTCTCCAAACAAGGAGAATATTTCCTAGAAAATATTAATTGAATTCTAAACAGCTGAAACCATACAAGTCTCACTTCCAGAAATTTGATTTTGCTGACAGCAAATTCAACCTTATTACCATCAATGTTTTCAGATATTCAATCAGTTATCTAGAAACCCTTTTTGCAAAACAATCTCACATCTACAGAAATTCTCCACTTATAAAATAGTTGATTTCCAATCAGGAACAGGTTTTCGAGTAGGAATTTGATAACAAGCATACACATCATACATTGTGTCACAGCATTTATGTGTCACAGCAGAACCTTTTTGGGAATAGATTTTGACAGTTAAAGTGCATCGCTCATCTGATCATGCCATTTTCATGACTGAATATAGTATCAATAAAATATTCAGTAGCTACAGCGTCATTTAAGTATAAAATACCTCTATATTGCCATATTAAAGGCAATAAATTAAATGAAAATATACCATTTCATGAAAAGCATTTGTTTCTTGAGTCAGTCTTAAAATTATCTACACATGAATTAACGGCAAACCATGCGTATAGATTTTAAATGAGAAGATATTTGAATAAAAGAAGTAGGGTTCCAATCTCTTAAGAAATTCTGATAAAATAATATTTTTTTTTTAATGTTAATGTTAAATAAATTCATTTTTTTTTTAACGAATCTGCAATAATTATTAAGGGATTAAATATATTTGGAACCACATTAACTATGTAAACAAAATTACAAAAATATTTAAATATTCAAAATCACAATTAGTGGCTGCTGTGTACCAACTATTATCAAGATGGTGTTCTTACCCCAAACCACTTCACTGTGTAGTATATAATAAAGCTTTAGGGATAAGCAGGAAAAAAAAAAAAAGAAACCTTACCAAAATAATGATGTTCCTTCACCAAGATCATTCATTACTCATATTAATTTTCTTAAGATGTTAAATAGATTCAAAGTTACTTACAGCTGTTTATTCATTCAGGTGGCCAAGACTGATCAGAAAGGTAAAAATAAAATAAAAATAAACAAGCAGATAGATAGGTTGCGAAAAGATAAAGCATGCGAAAGCAAAGCATTTGTTCCATGTAACCAGAAAATACAAACGTTTAATACCGTCACCAGTATATTTACAAACAAATGCTAACCTAAATATGCACTTGAACATGCACTTAAAAGTATAGTTTTCGATTATATTGAAGAAACTCGATTTCTTATCAACCTTAATAACAGAATTTAATTACTAAGTAATAAGAAAAAAAGTTGAAATTTAACAAGATGTACTTCGAAATTTGAAGCTGTGGTGGCAGATTCAGGATAAACTGCCCTTCATATCCTAGTTGGTGTTAATAAGAAGTAGGAAAAGAAGATAATTATTTAATGGAATAACATCAATTTCGGCAATAAGGTTAAGTCAGGAATACCTAAACGTTTTAAGAATCATGAATTACAATTAAAAACAGTTAAAATTTATTCACCTGCTTATAAGTAGGCTAAAAGCAAAATATTAAATCAAATTAATACAAATTATAAACGGCTTTCAATGAATTATTATTAATATCTTTACATAGTGCAAATATATTAATATTCATTCTATATTTATAAGGAATTAACTTCATTGGGTAGCCCATCATCTAACAAAAACTATATTAAAAATTCAAAATCAGAAAATTCAGGAACCCTTTGGACAGAGAGAGAATTATTAAGATACGATTGTTTTTATTTAATTTTTTTACAGACAATCCACAAACAATAAACATTAAGTGTGTAAAGTCTTACATTAACATAATTCAATTTTTTTATTTATTTATATTTTAATTTTAACGAATTAGTTATTTTCTTCCATTAATTTTGAACTTAAAAAATAAAGTTATAAAAATGATCTATGACCTAGATGTCCCATTTTAAACTTTTATAAAATTTGAATTGTAAAGAATGTTTGGTAAGAAATCTAGATTGATTTAAAAAGAAAAGAAAGTTAAACCATAATTTTTTAGTAACCTTGAAGTTGATTCGAAAAGAAATCTCATGCATCATTAGTCTCATCTCAAAATTCATACATCATATCAAAAAAAGTGCAAGGTATTATTCTTATAAAAATTGAATTAAGTGGAAAAGTTTTACAGCAGGTTAAAACAAAAATTAAATAAAGACTAGATAGTGCAAAAAAACACATGAATAAAGCAGAATTAAATTATAGTTCAAATTTAAAATAATCAAATTGAAAATATTCATAATATTCAAACTAGGGCTATTGACATTCCATCAAAAGACAAAACATAATTGTCACTACACAGAACAGCATACATACATCTAAAATATATTAAAAAAAAATACAATATGGTCCACTCATCTAAAACAAAAAAATATAAATTATATAATTTCATTAAAAAATAACTTTTAATTTGTCTACAACAGAGTTATCAAACAATTATTATCAATATGATTTATTAATTTTTTTTTAAACTAACATTTTCAGTATAATAAAATGAAAAGAATTATTTAACACCTTAATTAATTCCACCAAATTCCTAACATTAATAACATTTTGTAATTTGAGCACAATAAAAATCGTTTCAACAAGAGTAAATTTATATGGTTTAATAATTAATTTCTTTATGAAAACCAGAAGCAATACGCTCACTTTTACAACAGAATTAAAAATATTTCTCGAATTGGAAATTTGAATATCTATAAGTCTTTAACTTGTGGACCATCCATAAATTAAAGACACTTTCCATCTAACTTCCTTCATGGACCAGCTGCTATATTGGGAAGTAGGAGTGGGAATTCGAAATTGTAATCTTTACATGACTACTCCCTTGCCACTTGGTTGTTACGGTTCCTATTATCTATTAGTTATTAACATTATTTAATCAATTCCTTATTTATATGCTGAGCTATCAATGTGCCGTACTCGGGAAGATCACAGGCTACAAAGATGGATACAAAGGGATCATAAGGAGTTAATCTCTTAGTCCAAGAGGTGCTATATAAAAATTGACTTATTAATATTATATTAAGACTTTTAGGAGAGTTTTACAGTGTGAAGTCCTACAAGAATAGATTATAGGCAAAATGTCTACCACAGAATTTACGATAGAAATTGAGATTTAAAAAAAAAAATAACATTAATCAGTTGACATCCGCATGATGGTTGGTATAGAAGGATCAATCTAATTAGGGATTGATAAAATTATTTACCACTTCTACAATTTTGTTTTATTGAAAACTAGTTTCGAATGTTATACATTCATCTTCAGTTCTAAAAACAAGAAAAATTCCAAAATAAACAATTAAATCTATATTTTGAATTGCTTATTTTTGAATTTATTGTGTGTTTTTAGAACTGAAGATGAATGTATAAGATTCGAAACTAGTTTTCAATAATACAAAATTATAGAAGTGGCAAATAGTTAACCAATCCCTAATTAAATAAAATTAATATTTAATATCAAACATCATTATCACAACTATAATACATTCATTGACCTGTATTTGTATAACTAATATTTCTTGGAAAGCGTGCCCAACAGATCAAATTCTTGAAATTGCATTTTTTTAATATCGAGGATTACATAATTAATACTAGGTCTGATTTTTTATGCTCCCAAAGAAAATGGAACCTCCTGGAAGGAAAAAGGTATATGCGGTCAAAGAAATAGACTTAATAAGTGTGGTCTTATATAATTGTGCCTACGTTTCGGCCTAAATTTTAGGCCATCTTCAGGGCAGCGAGGCGTGTGGTCTAGCGCCAACTGTTGGCGCTAGACCACACGCCTCGCTGCCCTGAAGATGGCCTAAAATTTAGGCCGAAACGTAGGCACAATTATATAAGACCACACTTATTAAGTCTATTTCTTTGACCGCACCCCCGATCAACTTCTCCCTTTAAATATAAATATACGGTCAACAATAACTCCCTCCAAAAAGGTATATGCTTTATCGGGTGAAGCATTATTGCCATATTAGGGTAAATATTTTAGTCTATTTTTGTAGGACTTGGAATACCGAGGCTCTCAAAAAGGTTTAAGCTTGGACTAATAAATCAGCTATTTGCACACCACCTACCGAGCTATCAGAAAAAAAAAGGTGTACTCTGTCTTGTAAGGATGAGTAGCAATATGACTAGCAGCATCTTATCTCTTTCAAATATTATGTATTTATCAATTTAAAGAGGTATTAAGACAATCAAATTCAAGTAAATTTCAATTTAAGGTTTTCGTTTGAACTTATATAATTTTCAATAATTGTTAAAATTCAATTAATTATAAATTTAATGTTGGTAAATTATGAAAAATATTAAATAAAAATATACTATTTTAATTATATATCTAAAATAATAAAAATATCTTTGGATAGAAAGTTACTTAATTTAGTGCAGTCAAAACCCTCTGAATTGCTAAGAAATACTATTTTTATAGAGATAAATTTATTTGAGTGGACCACATATGTACCTGGTGAAGATGGCTGGTCGAGTGACTGGCTCCTGGCTTGCTGCTCTCTTGCCTTCCTCCGGAGCCGCTCGGCCCTCGTGGGCCGTGGTGGACCTAAGCTGACCATACTGCGAGCTGTGCCCCTGCGGAGGGGCTCTGCAGGGAGCAAGGGCTTGGGGGCCGCGCGTGGCTGGGAAAGGATGTCCAGTCGGGACATGGAGTAGGCCCTACCTGGCTTTCCTTTTCTTGGAGGTGGTGTCGAATCCCGCTCAGGAACTGTCGGAGTCAAGTCTGTCTTCCTTCTCCTCACCTCAGACTCTGTGCAGTCACACATATATCAGCTAATAACTGTGCTAATCTCACAACAATTATAGAAAAATACATAACACTGAAAACAAAAACTACCCTTCATATAAAATACATAAGAAAAAAAAACATATCATTAATAGTAAAGTGGTTACCTGAATATTTGAGTACTTCTTCAAGTATTGAATTGCAAAGTACATAACAATATAAACTATTTGATCTTTCATAAACAATAGTTGAAATCATAAAAACAAATAATGGCAGCATATGAATATCAATAATCCATTAATGCTTATAACTCCAGGTGAACAAAAAAACAATCCTACTAGATATTCATTCGAGGAGTTTTAACGACTCTAATACTTCAACAAATAATGATTGAAATTAATTTAGAAGAGTTACGAATTTGAAAAAAACAAAACAAATAAATAGTGTGCAACACACTTGTACAAAGAAAGAACTCTGTGATCTGGGAAATCTAGCTAAAAAATATTCTACATATATGCAATAGGAATTCAATATAAACATCAAAGAACATTTATCCACCACTTCTAACAATGATCTGTTGTAAGTTCATTCAAATCCTAATTCAATAGACATGACAAATTGAAAATGGCAACATAGCAACATAAGTAATTTTTCAATTAAAGGATTCAACATTTAATTAATCTAATGTTTAACATTAGTTAAACATGATAAACTATATAACAAATAGTGTATATGCTGAAAGTCATATATGACATGAAAAAGACTAATGGAATAGCAACATTAACAAAACAAATAATTGAAGTAAGTTTTGTTGACCGTAGATATAAATTAGAGAGAAGTTGGTCAGGAGAGGAGGAGGGGGGAGGGGATGCGGTCAAAGACAAAGACTTATTATGTGTCAACGTTTCCGCCTAAATTTTAGGCCATCATCAGGGCTAAAAAGGAACAGAAAGTAACAACATTGAAAATGACAAAGACAGTACCAGTAACAGCAAAAAATGATAAAAAACAGAAATGACAAGCAAGATAAAATTATATGAAGTATAAAAAGAAAAGGATGTCAATATAATTGTAAAAAATGAAAAATTAAAGCAAAGTGAAAACAGTGAAGGAAAGATTATGAATTACGAGTACATAATACAGGATATAAAAAATATATGAACACTATTAATTGAAATGAGTACTAGTATGAAAAAAAAAAATTGATTTTTCTGATTTATTAATGTATCAATAAAGACTGGTAAATCATTGATGTTTTTCTAAAATTAAAACATTATTTGATTTTACCAGAAGTGCTTATTTCCTTTCCAGTTTGACCAATGAGTTAATGGAACTGAAACATCATTGACCACTATTAAATGAAAGTTTATCTGTAACACTAGAAAGATAACTATATAAATAAAAGTGCCTGAAATAATCAAACCGAGCTAAAACAAAACTGGACAAAACAACTTTTCAAATACAAAACTCATCTAACACAAAAGTTACTTAATCAAAACGATTATGTCACTCCCTAACAAATCGTAATTAATTAAAACAACAAATATGTCACTGGTGATTTGAGAACTAGTTATAATTGCAAATTGTACAATATTTCAACATTTTATCATAATTTTTTTTAAATGCTATTAGAACAAATAATAGAACCAAAAATAATGAACATTAAATAAATAACACATTAATGTGGTGATGCATTTTAAATTACAATTTATTCTGCTATTTTTAAAAATTATTTTCAATAATAGCAAAAGAATGAGAGTTATAACTAATAATTTTGAAAATGACATATTGATCAATATTTTTTCAATTTAGAAAATAACAAATAAGCTTTAATACCAGCTCATCCTTTCATAAAATTTACAAATCACATCATTGATATTGTGAATAAAAAAAAAATTGTTCTGAACCACAGTTGTCATCTGAAAATTATAGATGACAGTAATGTGACTAACAACAGTAAATAGTCTAAATATTTATTAATATCAGATGAACAATAAATTGTAATGACACCTAAACTGAATCTATAATCCCTCTAAAAACATAATCCCAATTTTGATTTTGTTTGTGCTTGCTTTTGAAAACTGTTTTCAAATGAATATTTGAACAAAAATAATTTATGTAGAAAATCAGAGGAGTTCAATGATACCCGCTTATGAATATGTTTTAAAACCACTGGAACAGCAGACTCTGGATAATTCGTTTTCTGAATTATTGACTCTGATTTAAAAAGCAAATAGTAAATCACAACTAGTTAGTAGATCAAGAACAACCTTTTTGATAGACATTTTTTTATACACAAAAACTATTTATTTAAATCTGCATCAATTAAATTAAGTTTTTAATATATTGAGAATCATTTTGTAACTCCACAATATGAACATCAATATGCATATGTGTACCTGGTTATATTACATCTTGGGGAATGATTAATAAAATAAAAGTGAATATAATAAAAATTAATTTATTGGTAATGACTAAGGTTAGGATTTTTGGGTTTTATATAATTTTATCATAGCAAAATTTTAATGATTTCCCTCGACCAAAATTTGTTTCAAGCAATTTGAAATAAAATAGAGAACTTTTAAATTTACATATTTTTAAATATTTCATCTTTTTCACACATTTTTAAATATTTTGGACGTTTCGGCTGGAAAAATATTTCTTATAAAATATTTGGCCTTAAATTACTTATTTTTTATAAATATTTTGGAGATTTAGTAGGTAAAAAAATATTTTTACATCAATTGGAGCAGATAATGGATTGGAGGGGATTAGAAAATAATTATTCTAGGAACATTATGTGTTGACAATCCACTTCCAAAAAGCGTGAATTTCCATCCTGGGGAGCCCTCTCAGCTAGAATTTTAATTTGATATATCGTAATATCGATATTAAAAATTTGAGAATCGAAAACGATATTTTTCCCCAAAAAAGTCTATAAGGAAGGCGGTTTCGACAACCAAAGAACCAAAAAAAACTTGAAAGTAGACTAGTGGTGTGTTCGTATTGTTATCCATAGTGCCTATGCTCAAGTCAACCGTCATCTACCAGTATCAGCAAAGGTTTGTTATTGTATTCCATTTTCAGTTTCGGTTCAAATTTGTTCTTCATTTTTTCTTTTGAAAAGTTTCGTTATCCCCATGTTGACGACCAGCTGGTGTCTAATATTTGTAAACAAATATTTTTGAAGGCTCCCAGTCGCGTAAATTATATTCTGATTTATATTTACTTCCAGAACCAGTCATAACAAGACGGGGGTGGCCACCTGAATTGAGGCAGCAGAATATAATTGCTCTAGCTTTGAAAAGATATAAGACATCATATCAAGGCTCAGTCCCGATTCTGTCGCTATTAAAAAATCCTGCCTGCTGTTCAATTCACCATCTCTAAAGAAAGGTTTGGCATATATAAACACAATTTTTTTCTTCTTATCCAAGGCAATCACACAATTAGAGACTAAAAATATTTTTCCGATTAAAAATTTGGAGATGGTAAACGAAGCTATCGAGAAGCTTTATAGTCTACCCAAAAGTGAAGAGGAGTGAGTCTATAAAACAGAAGACGCCATTAAAAAAAAAGCCTGGCCTAGATACCTGATATGTCTCCAGAGTAAAAACAAAAAACAAAGAGGGGGTAGGAGAACCCACCAAATTAGATGCTAAGGAAATCTCCTCATTTAAGTTTACTCCCATCACCTCAGTCGACGTAGAAAGGCCATTAAGCTGATACAAAGCAATTCTGATCGACAACCGGCGGAGATTTCTCTTAAAAAAATTTTTATAAGCTCTTAGAGCTTTTAAGAAGAAAGAAAACAGTGATAACAAGGTACTATGATTAATAGTCAACGCTAATTTTATAATTAATAGTCCATTTTATAGTTTATGTTAGTCTATTAATTTCCCTCCCCAACCTTCTTCAAACAAAAAAATCTTATAAAACATAAGTTAAACAATCGGGAAGGTGGAAAAATTTGTATAAATCTACTCATCATTTGTAAACTGAACGTTCAGTACTGTTTTGCTTTTTAAATATAACCACAGTACATAAATAAATATTTTTATCTTTAAGTGCTTTCTATGATTTATGTTGCCAATTTTTCAAAGCCTGGTACATAAGTACATGGCAGATAAGTCTTATTAATCAATTTAGATTATTTCACTTGATCCAGCTATTTTTCTTCTAGTAGATGCATCACAGTTAATAAAAATTCCTGGATGCCATCAGTTGCGAATTATCAAAAGTCTACTGTATAAAAATAAATAATAAATTATATTTTACAAGATAAAAATAAATCTTAGGTTACGAATCAGCTGTTAAATAAGATGCATTAAAAAAACAAAACAACTATTAATACTTTTATTCTACCAACTCATAAAATTAAAATCTGATTGTATAAATTAATTGTAAGTAGACAAAACGAGTAGAAAATAAGAAACTACACATCCATTACAAAAATAATAAAATGAAAGGAAATTAAATTTCTGAAAGTGATATTACTCAGCATTTTAAGTTTAACCATGCAGAAATAGACCAGTTATACTCTAATAAGGTATGTTGTTTGCAACCAAAATCAAAATAAATACCTAAATTAAATCTAAGTCTTATTAGAAATTTATTTATTAACACAAAACCAGCAAAATTCAATACAATGAAAATATATTAAATTCTATTATTTCATTATATATTAAAAACAATATGAATACTAGATAAAGGACTTTAATCTGACAAGAAAGGCTAAGAACTACTTTAAGAGTATTTGTGAATAATAATAAAGAATTTCAGCTCAGAAAAATAAAAGTGAAATACTACAGCTGAAGGTATTTCAATATGAACTGTAATTTACTGCTTTAGTAAATTTATTTACTATTTACCATAATGAGAAATAGGAATAATAAATAATTTCTTCTGATTTAAAAAATAATATCAGAACACAACTAAGGATTAACCAAAATGATAATAGCTTTAATTTACTGCTACTGAAAAGCTATGAACAAAAAAAAAAAAAAAAATTTCTTAAAAATAAATTAAACATTCTATGTTTATTAAGCTAAAAGCTATGCCACAAACACAGAGTTATGAATCTTTACCCCATACAAAAACACACCCAATGAAAATACACTAATGACGAATAACAACAACAATCTGAGAAAAGCCATTTTATGAAATTAAATTAAAAAGGAATTCTAAATCAATATATATATATATATATATATATATATATATATATATATATATATATATATATATATATATATATATATATATTTTAGAGGATTGTGTTAGGATTATACAAAGTAAATCTTTGAAATTAGGGATATTCAATAATTATCCAATTACAACGAAAACTCGTTTTGCATTGAATGCACTAAATTTGAAGAATATACTTTTACAATAAGGGTTCCCAAATTTTCATCATTCAAAACTAACCATTAAAATTGCTAAGTTTTCGCAATTAATAATTAAACTTAGTCAGTTTAACATTGAAATGGGTTAGCGACCCACAATTATAGAACCTCTGTTTATTTATTAATACAATTTCCGACACAAACAACAAATATTACTGGCATCATATGTTGTTCCTTTATCTTCGAAAAAAAATATATTCTGTCTAAGATCAAAGAATTAAACACTTCAAAACAAGTTATCGACTTCTGTTAAATTAAAATACTCTGACATTGAATAGATCCTATGATTTAACTAAATAAAGCCACCAATTACAAATAAGGAAATAAAACAAATAATTATGTCTGCTGTAATGATGAATTGTAAAACATACACCTCGCTAATTTTAAACTATGTTTAAGTTTGAAACTGTAAACCACAATACAATAGATGCCCTTTGGATGGACCATACATAAGAAATGACTAAATAAACCGAGTTATCAGGGTTACTAAGCAAGAAATGGAAATATGCAAATAAATGGTAACAAGAGGAACTAAGATAAAAACTCTGCACATTTGAATGATTACTTTTTAATAAAATAATTATTGACATTCTACATATTTATACGCAGAAGCTATAGATAAATTTCTGGACTTCCTGCATTGGTTCAAATTGCAACTCCAATACGGTCTTCACCAACTTCAAATCCAAAAGTATTTTAAAAAAGATTTATGAAGTTAACAACTACGTAATAAGCTTGTTTACATTAAAAGTACAGTTAAGTTTTATAAGTAATCATTTAAAAAAAAATAAATAAGACTAAGAGGTAGAAATTCGGCTAACAGATAATTTTAACAACTTATAGCATATTTGTAATCGCTGTTTAAGTCACCCACCACTAGCAGAAAACACATCCTCATGTTCGATCTTTGAATGTAATTCTAGTGCACTGAACAAATAACTGAAGACTGCAAACAAAATAATACATATTCTAGAATAACACCCACTGTATCATGATATTAATACTCGAATGAATGGAAATTAAAACCGATTTTCAATTTGAGAAAAAAAATAGCATGAAATGAAATGATGATGACGGCATGAAACAAGCAACACATTTACTATTAATCTAATGAGTTTGTTATAAAGTATAGTATCTAATTTAGTAATTTCAATGGGATAATAACAGTACAGTAACAAATGATACCTCTGCAAGTTAAGATGAAGTCAATGCGAAAACAAAAAAACAACAGAAACAAAAAATGTGATTTGCGAACTGCCAAACTAAATATTTTTTACAAAATTAAAATCAATGGTGGAAAGCAGACAAGAAAGCAACGGACCCATTTCTTGTTAGCTTTAACCAGTAAAAGAAGATTTAAAATATCAAACAAAATCAAACAATTATTAAGACAGACACAACCTGTGGTATTGTTAAAAAACAAAATACTAAACACAAACTCATAACACAAAACAATATAGTTGAGCTGGGAACAAGACTGTTAGTGGAAAGCTGTTTTTGAACCTCTTTTTTAAAAAAAAATCATTGACTCACCAGGCTTAAAGAAAGGGTTTAAGGGTTTTTGGGAATTGGGGGAGTCAGGAGGGGATACACCCCACTGGAACACTTCATAAATCGAGGAGCTCATCCGCAGGCGATCTGAAAAATTGATCATAACTGATTGAGCTCTAAGCTTATACTTGCATCTAATTCACCACACGGATGCACAATATCATCAGTGAATAAAATAGCCAGGTGTGTATTCTAAAATAAAAGCAAAGAATAACGAAAATAGAAGCATTAGAGTAAAATGTCTACCTTGTGTTTTGCGCTCTATGCCGCCAGCAGAAGTAGCTCGTTTTTTACTGCCGTCTAATTCTCTTTCAGATGACCTTCGAGTCAGTGGACCAGGTTGTGTTGCTGACAGTGAGAGTGTCATTACATTAGAAGTGGAGGTTGCTCTAAAAACAATGAGATTTTAAAATTTTACAAATTAATACAACAATTTTTCAGTGAACTCCTAAATAAATTAAAAAAAAAAAAATTAAATCATACAAACGAAATATTTAAGATTTAATATAGTATTTAAAAATTTGCTGTTTGGAGAGGTGTTTACAAAGATAAGAGAAGGCCAATCACGCAGGAGATGGCTGCAGGATGTTGAGACTGACCTGAGGATGCTAGGTGTGACAAGATGGAAAGAAAAGGCGAGGAACAGGGATACATGGAGTAACATTATTAGAGAAGCCAAGGCTGTAGAGCTATGCAGTAAGTATTAACATTTATCAATTAAAAAAAAAAAAATTATGTACAATGCATATTACCTGACTTAGCTAACTCTCATAGTTCTAAAATAATTATACAAGGGTGAATCAAATATAAATGGTAATTATTTTATATAAGTTTATTGATTAACGTTATACAGAAACCACACTTTCAGCATTTCTCAATTTAGTTTCCTTCGCGACCTACTTTTTGTCACTTTTTGGAAGCTTGGATATTCCTTGTTCTTAAAAGTTTGAGGCCGAGTTATCAGCCAATTACTTACAAGCTTCTAGACTTCTTTGATGATTTCGAATTGTTCTCCTCCAAGTGATTCTTTTAAGAGCGCAAACAAAACCAGCATTTCTTGTCTACCATTACACTCCTGAGTCTAAAATGGCGAGCAAGTAGATATAACAGAAGAATAAAGACTACCCAGAAATAAGGCAAAAACTTATTTCTCAGATGGAAAAGTTCTTGTAATGATTTTTTTTTACTCAAGGGGAGTATTACTCATTGATTTCCTTCATGATCAATGAACAGTGAATGCGGCCTACTATTGCCAATGGTTACTGTCAGCAAAAATTGATTACAAAAAAAAATGAGGCATGCTCATTCCAGATGTCATCCTTCTCCATGACAATGCAAGGCCACACACCATGATTAGGGATTAATTGGAAGAAATGTACTGGGAACTTTCAAACACTCTCCTTATAGTCCAGACTTGTCCCTCCTATTTTGTGACTATTTTTTGTTAGTCCCCATGAAAGAATTTCTTGAAGGAGAACGATTCGAAAGCAATGAAGAAGTTAAGGAGCACATGTGCAATTGGCAGACAACTCACCCTCAAATTTTTATGAACAATGAATATCATAATTTTTCCAATTAACAAAAACGTAATTGAAACTAGAGATGTCAATAATCGGTCAATTATAGTCAATAACCGATCAATTATAACAAATAACCGGTTTTTTTATACTATCGGTAGTAATCAGTTTTTGTATTTTTAAATTAAAAAAACGGAGAAAAATTCGATTGAAAATAAATTTTGTAAAATAAGAAAAAAATGAAATAAATATCCTACCTTATCAAAGAGTACGGTATAAATTACGTTAAAAAGAGTATATAATAATCTTATTCTGTACTCTGTGTACCTTTTACCCAATTACCTATCTACCCTACCTCCTACAGCTTACCTCCTTGGCAAAGTTACACCTTTGAACATCCAATGAACTAAAACTATAATTAAATTTCCATTGTTTATTTCACATTCACCAGTGAGGCAGCAGCGGTTTCGAGGTTTACAGATTTCTTTTTAGTTTATTATTATTCATTTTCTTTCTACGTCTCATTCTCAGTCATTTCTCAAGTCAGTCAGCTAGGTATTTTTTTAAAGAAAATTAAAGACTTTAAAGGATTTTTTTTAATCACTTAGACTCCTACTTTAGTCCAGTCAATGAATACCCAAAACGGGAGTTTAGACGGAAATGACAGGATGGCCAAAATTGACTTCAGGACTTTGTTTGCACTAGATAAGAGGTAAACATACTAAGAGTCCCAAGATCTATGATCAAAGGAAAAGAGAGGAGAGGAGGAGGTCATATTTTTCAATTTTATCTCGAATAGTTGGTCCCAGCTTAAAAATTTTAATGTATAAAACTGAAAAGCATTATATTTCCTACAAGAATATTCCTATTATTTTTTAAAAATCTGTTACAGTTTAAGAAAAATACTCTCTTCAAAGTCAAAGAAAGGAAATAGATCAGTGGAGTATAAAGACAAAAATGATTTTTTTTAAATGCGTTACTTTAAACTGGCTTATATCACAGTGATTTTGGTAAGGAACACAAAGTACTAACAAAGGTTTTTCTAATAACCAGTTATTTCCTGAGTTAAAGCTATTTTATAGCTTGTGTAAAGGTGTTATAGATTATTCTAGAAGATCGATATGTAATTTACTTGAATTATAAGTCTTATCAATAACCAATTATTTATAACAATTCCAGTGATTGTTATTTGTGACGTCATTAATAAATGTTTTGATGGGAAGTTATTTCATTTAAAATAACCGTTTTTTTTTCCTCCAAAAAACTGTCTTTTGCTTCAGTTAAAACCGGTCGGTTTTAGTTAGCAGATATTTTTCATGAAAATAAATTTGGAATTTAAGGAAAAATTAAGCAGTTAAGCATACGCTGCATCACTTCCTGTTATAACCGTTAGTCAAATCATTATTCTATATCAAGAAATAAATCAAAGAAGCATCATGGGTAATAATGATATACTCCCTACTACCTTCACGAATAAATATTTCTTCCTTCAAACAATCAATATCTTGATTGAAAAAAAAAAAAAAAAAAAAATCATTACCTTCTAGTAGCCCAATATGTGGAACCGGTATCTCCGGGTTCCAACATCCGAGGCGTTGAACTACCGAAGGCAAAAACTATCGAACTCCGTTCATTTTTCCTTTTCGACTCGATTCTCGCTTCTCTTTCCTGTACAAAAAACAAACCACTGTTAGTACAAATATTTAATTCATCAGATTTTTTTAAAAATTCAGGAGTAAAATTTAAAATTATGGTAATAAGAAAATGTAAAGAGGCTAACCTGATTTTTACGAAGAATTGCTTCTCTACGGTCTCTTTCAGCCTCCCAGATCTGTCTTTTTCTTTCTTCCACCTGATGTCTTCTATCTGTGTCTCGTACTCGTAATTCTTCCAATCGTCTCCTTCTTTCCTCTTCCTTTTGTTCACGAAATTTCTGAGCAGCAAGTGCCTAAGAAATACAATATTTATAAAATAAAGAAAAATATAAATGAACTCAAGTATTAGCATTTATTTTTTTATTTTAAAATCTTATAGTTGTGAATATTTTTAAAAAGAGAGGATATCAGAAAGTAAGTAAATTAATCAGGGAGGTACATGAGTTCAAATTATTATACATTATGAAATATTAAAAAAAGAACTCTTCAGAATGTAATTTAAATTGAATTATGGATACATCCTCAGTCATATTGATAAAATTTTATAGCTTTATAAAACTGATATTGACATTTATTTTGGCGTTTCATAGCAACTTTTTTTAGCAAAGATAATTTAATCTTAAAATAGCATACAGTTATGTACCTGCTGTTTGAGTTCATCAAGCTTTCTTTGCCTTTCTTCATTTTGTTTTTCACGAAGAATTCTAAGTCTCTCCTCTCTATCAACTTGTGACTGTCCTTCTTTTCCTATAAAATAAAATACAATATTCGTCAAGAAATATTCATAAAAAGGTAAATTGAAAACATGTAAATTCACAATTAACAAATCACAATGCACGTCACTTTATAGCAATGCGTTAAGTAATAAAACCATAAATAAAACAAATAAAACTAGCACTCTTGGCAGCTGGCTTGATTATAGAAAAAACCAAAACAAAAAACACATGTAAATTGATGCTACATCTACCTACACCTAAAAAGAAAACACTTTCAGTTTAGTTATAAAATTGTTGGTAAGAACGAATGCTTCATTCTAAATTGCTAGGCTCCATAGTGTTAAACAAATACTAAAAATATACAACAAGAAAATACAATCTTAATTGGTTAACTTCTTCTGTTTGTTTTTTTTTAAACACACAATAAACATCCAACAGTAATGATTCATGTTTTTAATTTTTCTGAAAGCACATGCACTCCCAACTGTAGAGTTTATTAAGAGACTAAGTGACTATTTGATTTAACTACACCTTCAAAAACAGTAAAATAAAAAAATCTTATTTCTTATTGCAATAGCTGAAAATTTGGTGATGCAGTATATTAAACGATTTTTGTTTTGTTTGCAAGCCATGCACTCAGCTTTATCCTTTAAAAATTATATGAATGCAAAATTAATAATTTAAATAAATGACAATTTCTGATTACAGCAAAGGCTAGCTTAACTCTATTTATTAATTTAAAAATATTTATTTCATAATAGGTGAACTTTGAATGAAATAGCTGTTTACTTATAAATAAAGCACTACATATCTAAAACTATATCATGGCGTGTTAGGCTCTACAGTTGGGTGATTTTTTTTTTTTTTTTTTTTAAGTACCTTCGTCTGTGTTCAGCTCTGCATTAAGATCTTCTGAGAGCCAACTGGGGCCTGGTAAATGAAACATTTGTAAAATTTATAATTTTTTTCGTATCTTCAGAATGAACTGAATAATCATTTATTTTATTAATAGTTAGTGATATAAGGTGAAATATATGAATGGCAAACAAATAATATAACTATATATTTTATTATACATGAGAAATTAAAATGTTTAATAAACCATGATCTAAATAATAGACATAACAAAATAAAGAATATATAATTGCTTAAAAACTGACATTAAATTTATCTGAAAAAAAACATTGAAACTGTGAAGAACAAGACAACTTAAGCCTAATTAAGTTACACCATAATTTATCATGAGGTAACTGGATGAACTGATAAAATGATTGACTAACACATTACTTCCAGACACAATATAATAAAGCCAATTAATTAAGTTTTATGTTTCAAAGAGATACTACAGATTACCTATAAAAACTGTTCAACAAATAACAAATTCTTAAAAATTAAAATTATTTATTACAGGGGCAATAGACAAAGCCTAGGTATTGATAAAGTTGAACCAACTAAGCGAATCCTACTATTCTGATAAAAAATTTCAAATTAATCTCAAACTTTTTTTAAGAAATGACTAATGAAATTCATACTAGCTACCACAAATTCAGTGAGAATTAATTGAAGGAATTTCACAAGGTTATTGCATCTATCAGTAAGTAACCACCCATCTATCCTATGAAATGTTTTACTGAATTCAATATTCAAAGTAAATTTGGCAAAAAAAATTTAGAAATATTATTTATAACAATATTTATTATCTTCTCAATATACTTATGCTTTTCAAGAAACAAACCTTCATTCAACCCCGAGAAGACTAAATTCATGATCTTAAAAAGACAACTCTAGAAGTGAGTCAAATTGCAAAAAACTATTCGATAACAAGACTTATCTAGGCCTAATAACAGGCCAAAAACATAACCAACACAACAAAAGAAAAAAGATTAAACTATTAATTACAGTAGTTAGGTGATAATGACAAAATTTGAGATTCTTACTACTAAGTTTAATTAATGAAATAATCAACAAAATTATTTAAACAAAATGAAAAAGAATAAGAAATGCCTTTAACGTGATACCTATGAACCTTAGAGTATCAATAAATCGTTCAAATAAATCACATAAATGGAAATTATTTTTATAATAAAGAAACATGGACTAAATTACAAAGAGAACCAAAAAAAAATACAGAAAAAGGAATAACAAAACAATTGATAAACCCTATGTTACTAACATAAATTTAACAAAATATGGACAGAAAGGTAGTCATGATTTATTAACTATAGAAATATATAGACAAGGCCTAACTCTACACTAGATTTGCATACATCACCAACAAACTTAATGAACGTTAGAGAGTGTTCAAAATCCAAGTCCAAATCCCTCTCTATTAAGGGAGCATCCATAGTAAAATGTGAAGGTACTTACATACATATTAAGTTGTCGACCATATTTTTATTGTAGTCGGTTATAATTCGGATTATTAAAATTATAATAAGGTAATTTTTATTATCAAATTTTTATAATTTTTCGTCAAAAAACTGGCAAAAAAATATCAAAAAACTGATAAAAAAAAGGTTAAAATGTAGGTTATAACCGAAACCAATAGAACAATATGGTCGACCGTTTAATATACATAATTACCATTACTAAGATCATTAGAAATATTGATGAAACAATACAATATAGGACATAAAGAATTTATTTCCATTTAATCCCTAAATTTCCCTAACAACTAGTGATAACGTTGTGAGGAGGTTACTGAAAAACCGTTAAACTTAGGGTGTGTTGCGGGTAAGAAGTAAGTATTTTAAATAATTATCAAATTATTACAGATTCTCTAAAAAAATATGTTAAAATCTCACTATAAAATGCGATTAATCAATATTTTTAAGCACAAATATTCAGTTTAATAACGTAAAATAAATTTTGTTTACTCGAGATTGTTATTTACTTTAGAAATATATATGGATGTAATTAATAATTAGTATAGCATATAGTGATGAGAATACATACAATGCGATAATGAAACAATGTAATAAAAATAAATAAGTAAAATTACAAATAGATGAAAATAAAGACATAATAGATAAAAGGTAATAGATAATAGATAAGAGATAATACATAAAAGGAAAAATAAGAAATAATTTGAAATCAAGCTTGAATAGAAATAACAAAGGGTTTTAGATATTATCATTCCCGAATAACTTTAATTTCTGAAATAATCTCAACAAAATTATTTGTGTATTTTATCAATACCATGATTGATCCAAGATAGAAAACAAAATTAAGATAATGCTTAGTATTATAGAGTTAATTCAATGATTGAGATTTCTGCTAAATGGATGTGTGTAGCTTTGTTGAATCGATTTCTTGTAAAAAGGAGAGCTAGTACGTGGAACACTGGAAGCCGGTAAAAGGCTTGAGACCACGTTGATCTCATTTCGTCATCAAGCCACAGTGACGTCTGAAAAGAAGATGGCTAAGGGGCTTTCTAATTTACAATAGTCATTGAAGTCCTACCAATGAATGAAACAGATAGTTCTTTCGCTAGGTTTTGCCATGTCTGAATCAGTTCAATCAGTTATCACATTTAATGAATCAGTTGTCACATTTACTAATTGTATTTATAATACAGTTGTAAATTTCAATAAATAAATCCATGGGCTACACCCTATTGATAATAGTAGGCATTCAGAAGAATCATCCACTCTTCTATTCTCTTGAGCATTGCATACATAAAAAGTAAAAACCTCTAATAATAAAAGTAACATTGGAAAATAACTAACTATTTTAAAAATCAAAGTAAGTAAAGAAATGTCGCCGCTAAAATATCCAAGGACCCTTGATAGATGCTTCCTAAAGCTTTAAAAAGGCATTAGGCTCGGAACGCCATAAATTAGCATGGAATTTTCAACTAGCGCACACCATTTGCATACAAATCTGGACGGCTGTAGGGAAATCCCGCTGAAAATTATAACTAATTAAAGCTGTCTTTCTTGACAACAGCCGTTATGAAAGCCAAGAGAATAAAGACGGGTATATATTCCTATGCTTGAAATCTTTGGAGGAAAAGACAAAACAAAAAACCTTGATCGGTGTTATGTACATAATTGCTGCTTCAACTAATAGTTAACTCTCATTATAAAAAAAAAAAAAAATTTAATTTTATTTACTTTCACTTACGGACAGATAAAATATATATTAAGATAAAGTATTACAATCGTGAAAAATTTCGAGTCCGATTTTTCAACGGAAATACACGTTTTAAGGTCCCCTGAGTCAAAATAACAAAGTATCGCAAAATCATGTGTTTGTGTATGTGGTAATCCTAGCTCAAAAACGAACAATCCTAGGAAATTGAAATAGCGTATTTGTGGTAGTTATAAGCCTGAGATGTTACAGCAACTTTTTCGCCAAAATAAACTTACCAGAAATACCGCATTATATCATCGATTTTACAATTTTCTCGAAAAAGGCTCAAACTGTTTAGATCAAATTCTTTTTAATGTTAGCTATGTCTTATCCTCATTGAAACAGTCTGATAGGGCTTAAATGCCGAATTTTCAAAATGGCTTCCTCTAAAGTACTTTCAATTTTGTTAATTTGAAATAATTAAACCGTCTCGCATTGTCACATAGTAATAAAAAATGAATAAATATAAACTATGAAGGAATTTGATAATAAACTAAAGGAGGAATATTTTTCCAGGTTGAAAACAAAGTTCCAGAAATAAGATTAGTAATACAGATGTATAAAATACCGTTAGAAAGATTTTAGAAAAAATAATATCTAAAGTAAGGTGATGTAAAGTGACGAAATACGCTTAATAAGTGTTTCTTTTAGTTAATAATTTCTACTTGTGCATTATTAAATGAAAAATAAATGTTTCTATAGAAACAAAAAGACAATTTGAAAATTATTATAAAAAATTTTAACCACTCTTAAAATTTGAGGTTTTACGTTTCAAGATAGGTAGAATCCAGAAATGAAATTTAAAAATCCGTCCGTCCGCCGCACGCGGTTTTTCTCCAGAACTACTAGGCCAAAGTTTTTGAGATTTTGCATGGAAGACACAGGTCACCTCAGGATGACCCTCGGAATTCGAAATAACAATCCGCCATTTCGTTTCAAATTGGCGGCAGATAAAATGATTCATACGCCTATATCTTGGCCATTAAAGAAGATAGATATTTTTTTTAAAGTATTTTGGAATCATTATACCAAAGCAGAAAAAAATAAATAAATAAAAAATAATAATAATAAATAATTTTCCACCTTTTTTTTTTTTTTTTTATTCTGATTCCGAAACTCTTTTCCATTTGTCAAGGTTATCTATTTCGAAATAATAAAGGATTGTGTAATAATTTGTAACGTTTTTTTATATATAAATATACTTCGTTTGCTTTAACAAGATAAAAAAATTAAACAATAATGAACTATGTATTTTACATTTACACACATGAATATAATAAAGTAAGCTATAATCATTCAATTGAAATTCTATCGCTCAATCAATACAATTCTAAGGGATGCAATTTGAATAAACCGATATACCTAAAACAGATTTATATCGCACTATTCAAGATTCCAATAAACGTGACCAGTAATATACAGCTTTACTGTATAGCTTAAATGGATTCCATTTTTATCATTTTAACCCCATCCATTTCCCAGTATATTGGATATTAAAGACAATGTGAACGATATATCATCAGTAATGGGAATTTAAACAATAATAGAGCTGAGTAAAACTATAGGACTCGTTCCAATAACTCGAAGCGTTGACTACGTTTGGGATTTCCAATTAATAGCCAATTAAATGATAAAACAGTAATTACTATAATAACTAGGGCAGCGAGAAAGCGTATCGGTGTATTTATTAAACACTAATATATATATATATATATATATATATATATATATATATATATATATATATATATATATATATACACACACACACATATACATATGTGAAATTCATGGTAGTTTTTAATAAAATAAATAAACCTTTTTCAGTATTTTCATGTTAAAACGTAATTATTAGAAGCTATATAAAATATTTACAATACAATTACCAAGATATACCTAATGCCATAAATAATAACTATATTTTGAATCTGTTTATTTAATATTAATTGCTCATATAAAAAATATCTCAAATAAACTTAATTTATTATTATTACATTTTTTATTAAATTACGCCTGTGATTCTAGATCAATCGCCAATATATATTATTCGATTAGTCCAGATAATTTTTTAATACTGTTTAACTGTTTAATTGAATTTATGCTAGACAGTTCAATTTCATGAATAAACAATTTTCAGAATCCTGGTAATATCCGTTAATATCTATAAAATAGAAATTATTCTTCACTTAATTTCTATTACATAACACATATATTATAATTCATTAATTATATTCATTAATTATATTATATTATAATTATAATTAATATATATATTTTTTTTTATTAGTGTTTAATAAATGATTCAGATTCAAATATAAGTTCCTTGGCTTAAAGATATATATCTAAAATGTAATGTAAATCCTGAATTTTCACATAGCAAGAATTTCTTTATATTTATTTTATCTATAAGGAGATAAATTAAGTGGATTAAAAAAAAAATAATAAAAAATTGATTTAATTAAAAGAATCCTGTATCAAAAATTAATTTTATATAGGTAAGTATTACGGGTTGGTTTATTATAACACACTATCTTCTATTTTGTTATGGAATATATATTTTCTTAATTGAGTGCTAGAATAAAGAGAGAAAATTATCAGCAACGTAAATTTTTACACAATTGTGACCGAAAACAAACGAGAACAAATTCGAATTGAGAACTGCCATAATAAATGAAACCTCAAATATATGGTATACCTACGTTGTTTTTTTGAAAAAGGCTTAAGCGCCAAAAATTCGAAATTCAGGTTTTAATGTTTATATTCGTTCACGATATATGGAAAAAAAAAAAAAGTAAATGGTCTAAAAATCGACTATTGCTGACTTAGGCACCAAATACTGGCGACTCTCAGTCGTCACTCTAGCCTTGACCATTGCTAGAAGTCTTAAAAATATATTGTGATTATAAAAGTTTTGCCACTTTAATAAACTCCTACTGTACACAATAAAGAATAAAATTAAAAAAATAAATATCCTTTAGGGAAAAACGTTTCATGTGTTTCCTGTAAAATTTGCTAAATGGCGTTAACGCCTTATCCAAAAAACGACGTTGATATCCATATACAAAGATGAGTTATGAATATTATGCGAATAATGGATATCTCGAAGAGAATAATATAAATCTAAAGAGGATTTTATGAATGCAAATAAACACGAATCCTTTCAACCCTTGAAAAAAGAGACATTTCAACTTGGAAACAAGAATTCCAGTAAAAGTTGTTAAGAAGTGACGGATGCCTCTTAATATTGTCATCAAGTGATCTAAAGCCGGCGGAAAATCTTAAGAGCCAGCTCTCTTCAGATTATGGAGCTTGATACGAGAAAATTTAATCAGACGCACCTAAGAGTGAACTTCACAATTTCATTAATTGAATCCAAGTTGAGAAACTTGGCTGAAATTATCGAACTTGTTTCCTAAGAAACGTTAGGGTGCATTAGAAAGTTTGGAGAGAATCGGGAAAGAAAGAGTGGTCTTTTCCTTTAACTTTATTTTTTTTCTTCTTCCTTTTCTTCTCACAATAAGACATGAAACTTTTGTTAGCAAACAAAAGAGAAAAAAGAGTCAGCTAAATTGATGATGAGAGTATCTATATGATGATAAAAGTAATCAGTATAGAGCATTCTGAAATTAAAATAAAATAATTTGACAAAACATTATAAAAATATTTAAAATATATATTCAACATGATAAATGTGAAAAGAAAATTCAAGAAAATATGTAAAACAATTTTTTATAAAACAATAGAAAAATTAATAAAACTGACACAAGTAAGTAATTAAAAACAAACAATCAAAATCACAAAAAATAAACACACTAAAAAAAAAAACGAACAAAATCTGTTGTTAAAAAAAAAAAGTTAGCGGCGATGCTATTCCATGTGTTATTATAAAGGGACAACCACAATAAATAATATTTTTTAATCATTAGTTAAATTTCAAATTATTTTTGAATAATTTTAGTTCTAGACATAGATTTTAACTTTATAATCGAATTAATATACTTTGTTAATAGTATACCTTGTAAATAGTATACTGACGCTGAACTCTGGATAGTTTACAATACTAGAAACCTCAAACGTTTTTTTTCTGATGTAGATATGTCTAGAAAAAATACTATATTACTTCTAGTAGAAAACTGAGTCACTTATTACTTAAAAGCAAAGTAATAACAAATAGAAAGCCATAGAATTTCTTGCCCCTTGGATTTTTGGAAATGGATTCACCGATTAGTGAACTAATGCTAATTGTTAGTTAAATAGATTTAAGGTACATCGACTTCTTAAAAATTCGGAACTTCTGAAATATAGTTAGTTGACATCCGCATAATGGTATAGAAGGATCAATCTAATTAGGGATTCTGAAATATAGATCATTCAGTCCATACAAAACGTATTGCAGTTTTGACAAAGGGTTAGAGATAAAATGAAAAATCGAATTGTAACAAGCATGTTAAATAAAAACAGATAGATGAAATCATTAAAAATACCTTTTAACAAATATTTAAAAAAAAGGTGGAAAGCTTGGCAATGTTTTTTTCTTCTTAATTTTTCAAAGTGGTGTCTTCGGATCCATACTTTATGCCTCATAGGTTAACATAAATTATGGATCTCGATTCTCCAATCATAGTAGCAGATACGAAATGAGGCGGGTGGGCACTTTTACCATGTTGCACATATAGTCCCAACATGGCGAAGGCCGGATCAGTTCAGCCTTCAAACCGCCAGTAATTGGTAACATCGACCGCCCCTTGTCTGTACTCTCGTTAGTAGGGAAATTAATTTTAAGTTTCAATTTGTTTGTTGTAAATTTAATTAATATTAGGTTTTATTGAAGAATAGTGTAGACATAATAGAGTTAAAATAATTTATTTGAGCAATCTTCATTTTATTACGACGAACGTAATAAAATGAAGAGAGGTAAAGGATTCAATGAATGGTGAGTTAGTTTTGGAGTGAGAGTTGGGAACTACGAAATTTCTCAAACCCGCCTAATGTCGTGTCGGCTACTATAGAAAAATGGATAGACAGTTTCCTCAAGAATAAGGATATTAAAATAATAAAATATTATTGTTATATCACAACACATGCTGACATAATATTTGCAGGATGAACGTTATATCCCGAGCAGTAGCCCTAAGACAGTCATTGGAATATAACTGCCCGGCAATCAAACGCCACAGACCAAGTTATAAATGGAAAAGAATGGAAATCAAACAGGGATAAGGGCTGTTAAATGTCGCGACAAAGGTTGGTTAGTTCTCACACCAAACTATTACCGTGGTAAGCCTTCCTTGGGGAATCATGTTCGTCCGGTGGCACACCGCACTCCGCAAACCAGTGCAGTCCTGTATCAAACATTATATCCAAGAAAAAATATAAGGTTGAAAAAATTCATCTCTCCTACCGTCTTGTAAATAAAAATAAATAATCATTACCAAAATAAAAAAAGAATTTTGTGGATTAAAGGCATCGAAAACCACAGTCAAGTCATGGAATGATATAATCGCGATTAATTTATACAGTCTGTTCGATGTTACTTGATAGCTAGTTATGCGGCATCGTATAGCTAACGGGCCAGGAATACCATACTGCATGACAAACTATACGTCAATCAAGAGACATCAAACAGATTAAAGTCCAGAAGTACATATTACAATTTAAGATGAAAACAAATATGGATTATTTCTTATGAAATATTTTGAATTCGTATTAACAATAATAAAAACATAAGTAATTCAAATTGATTTATATATAACAAAAAAAAAAGAAAAAAAAAGAAATGTAAATATTCTGAAGTCTTCAGCATTTTCTTCTGGATTTTTGGCGACGAACGACCGAAATCGCACTTCACACATTAATATTAATTAATGATACAATTAAAAAAATTAATTTAAAAACAAATATATTGATTGGTTTGATAATTCAACCTATTTTCCGAATTTAGTTTAAAACTATTTCTGAATAATAAGATTGCTGTTTTATTTTATTTTATATTTTTTAATTTTTTTATTTTATTTTACGACTTTGTTTAATGAGCGATACAACATACGTAATAATCTTTTACAAAATTGCTATTATAATATTTGAACCAAACTTCATTGAATATTTATTTTTTATCCATATATTTTTCGACGTTTCGAGGCTCTCTTCTTTATCTTCAGGATCTTCTTACTCTAGTATTTTATTCAATTACACATTTTATTGGTTAATATATTAATTCTTACAGTCATCATTTAGTTCGTCTATTATATAAAAAGCTGTATGATAGTGGATCTGGCAAAATGTAATTCTGGATTAGTCCTCATGCAACTTTTTAGATATAAATGTATTAATGACCATATATATTTTTTTATAATATATGAATTAAAAGATGATTGTGAGGGTTACTACTAAAATGTGTAATTGAATATTATATACTAGAGTACGAAGATCCTGAAGATGAGGTAGAGAGCCTTAAAACGCCCGAAAAATATATGAATTAACAATAAATAATAAAGGAAGATTGGTTCACATGTTATTTATAAATTAAAAAAAAAATAATTGAATAGTGAATTATGGGGGTTACCCTATTATTAAATAAAACAGCGCATTTAACTTTGAAAAATAACATCTTTTCGTTATGGAAATGCCAACAAGGTGAACTTTTTCGATTAGAGGAAAAATATAGAATTGGCTTGGTGGTATAAAAGAGAATCCTTTTTACCTTGTTTAGCTGTTGTCGGCCGCCCGTTTTGTTTTGGGTCGACAGGAGTGGCACCCGCTGAAACAAAAAAAAAAAATAAAAAAATAAAAAAAAAGCTCATTAGTATTCGGAACAAACTCCATGCCACCACACCAGCCCATTTTCAGCGGGGCTTCTTTCATAAAAATGTAAATTGAGGCAGGAATTAAATAAAAAATGAAATGAGATAAATATTTTAAAAATAAAAATCGTTTAAACACGATCGAGGTAAATTATGATAAAATTATATGGGTAATATTTATTTTTAGCAAGCGATGTTTCTGTTTATAGGGTAGAACTTCGCATTTGTCTTTTAATATCAATTGTATCAAAAGCATTTTCAATGTTTCAAATATTTTTTTAAACCATAAAATACTTGAAATCATTTGTTGATAAATTTGTTATTTTAATGTTGATAATTCTTATTAAACTGCTACGAAACAATTGAAACAAAATTCATGTTTTTGTTTTTAGTTCATAAAATTTACGAATACATCTACTACGGTAGTTAAAAACCAGACAAGTTAAAGTTCATTAATTTTTAGATTTAAAGACCAGCATGCTATTGTGTAATTTTTTTTTTTGAATTTATTATTGTGTAATTTATTTTCAATTTTTGATTTATCTTTAATTAGTATTTTTTTAAAATATATATTTTTGTACAACAATCATTATTAGTACCTTGGAAGTATTAGACAATATAACAATTTTTTACTAATTTAGCATTATTACAAACGCATATTTAACTTTTTTTGCTTTATCCACATAGATAACTAGACCAATTGTAAGGGAAATTATACATGCTTTTAAAAATACATTGAAGTCCACATTCATTCAGATGGAAACATTTGTTCAAAATGTTCACCAGTAAAAGCAAGGGAAATGTGACGCAATGTCCAATTCCTCCGAGTTACAGTCAGCTCGTAAAATTTGGTTTATTCAGCTCAATCTTTAATTTAAATATTGTGAATTCATTTCTTCCAACCAGTGAAGGTGTTTTTCACTACAGAGCGTCTGCGGTTATAGCGCCCTTAATCAGCCTCCACTGGCTTCAGAAACCTGTGACGCGGTTGAAAGAGAACCGCTGAGACTTCCAAGAGTCCTGTTTTGCCCTACATAATGGGACAAGCAAGGTTCGGAGTTGCTCAGGCTGAGAGTAAATATTTACACATAGGTATGTGATGGCGTTTCACATTATTTTAATTCTCTGTATTTTCCTAATTTACTTCGCAAATTTTTAACTAATTTATATTTATGTACAGTCAAAGGAGAAGACTTTAGGCAAGTTTCATTAAAATCTTCTGAGCCGTTTTGGCGCTACACTCTAGAGAAGAAGTAGTTTTTCGGCTTTTGTGCAGGCGCTGTATCAAGATCGGTAGATTGCATGATTGCTAAACCATCTAGGAACCACGAACATGATTTAGTTAAAATTTGGTAAAGACAGGTTCTCTAGTTTTTGTGATTAGCGCTCAGAAACGAAAAACGGGCTTTTATATCATAGTATGGTAAAACGTACCTCATTCAACTACAATAAAAAAAAATCCTCGTAAAAATATAATAACAAAATCAACTAAAAACATAATAAGAAAATCGATTTGTTTAATGGCCGAAGAGTTTTAGCTTCATCCATTTCAATACTACAGTGAAAGACGGTTTTTACTTCCTTGTACGAAGTAAAGGAAGTATTGTAACCGCGAAAATTTTCGGTTTTCAAATTTCAACGGAAATATTTTGACTCGTTTCGTCGTGACGGCTGTACGTACTTTCGTAGGTACGTGCGTATCTCGCATAACTCAAAAACGGTAAACCGTATAAAGGTGAGGTTTCGCCTCTAGGATTGCTGTAAAATCTAGTTGTGAATCTCACTTTTTGGTCACTGCATGATCAGCGAAAGTGGTACTTTACTTGAAGGCCATAAGTGATTTCCATTAAACCATAATGCAAAACTTTTAAAATTTAGTATTTATAATTTATATATTGATTTAAATAACATACTAGATTTGGTCTTAACAAGAAGCAGTACTTTACTTGAAGTTCATGATAAACTTTCATCAAAAAGTATATTAACATATAATGTGAAACATCTCAAATTTGATAAATGAGACTTTTATATCAATATAAATAATATGCTAGATTTTGGTTAAAATACAGAGATCATATCATATTAAAACATTTTTAATACTTTAAGTGTTCAAATTGAGTGTAAAATACTTGTTTTCCTCCCCATTTGTGAGTTGAACAAGCCTGTAGCAGGATAAAATATAAGCTAAGTGGGTTCTTCTGCTTAAAATGTCGAAACCATCGATTTCCAATACTTTATCTAGTGACATTGACAGTTGTAATGTTGGCACGGAACACGAAGAAATCTATTGGGACCTTGTTGTGTGTAAATAAATAAATGGATGTCGCGACGCCGTGTCGTTTTTGAGATACTACAATCTTCGGAAACTAGTAACCAAATTCAGGATCACTTTTTGAGCCACCGATTTATAGTTTAATAAGCGCACAAGGAAGTCATGGGCTGTACATATCAGATATTTTAAGTAATGTGATATCGTGAAATACATTACTAAGTTTAAATAAATTTTATAAGATTTATAAGTACGAATAAGATGGATAAGGCAGCTGGATATAGTGGACCAGAGGCTTGTCAAATTAAATTCATTTAATTCCAGCGAGGCACGGAGAAGGTCGGATATAAATCGAGAATAGTCAGGGAAGAAATACATTATTTATAACAGCTACCCCTAGAGACCCTTAAACTTTATTAATTTTGAGGGGCCCATGATTGTATGAGAGTTCCCTTGCGGGCTCTGAGGATTACACGCGGATCATTGGCTCCATATAACGAGCTCCCTCTTCAGCCATATTGCCGTCTCATAGCCTACCGCTGAGAGCTCCGCTGCCAAAACAATGATAAAATGCTCACTTCTCTTATGAGCAACGATTAATAGAGGATTACCCAATAAATAAAAAAATAAATTAAAAAAAAGTCAAAAAGACAGTAGACGAAAGATTCGACAAAAGTTGGAAAAGAAAAGTTCAAAAAAGGACAACCAAGGCTGTTCCTAATGGAGTCGGTTACTTAATATCCAAGTGGCCAGGAAAAGAATAAGATAAAAAAGGACGAAAGAAAGGAGATAAAAAGAAAAAAAAACAGTGGAAAGGGAGCAGGAAACATTTGAAAGATTAATTCTCCACCTCGAGCTGATGAAATTTCCTTTTCGATATTTTTAATGTCTCCATTGCAGCCCTTTCTTTTTCCCCCTTCATTATACTAAGGGCTGTAATGGCCCTAGAAGAGCTGAATAACAGCCTGGATTAACGGATCTATTTCCATCTAATCTTATTCCACCGGATTGCGGCCGAATAATTTTAACGCTCATCTAACGGATATTAGATTATTCTATCGAAAGTGTAAGATATAACGGCCTACACTATTAATTAGATGAGATTGGATTGTTTATAAATGAATGAAAATATAGTAAATCTATCTAAGGAAGCAATAAATTGATTTTAAATAAAGGTGTCATTGCTAGACAAAATCCTTCTGATTAAGTTTATTTTTATTTCAGGATTATAAAATTAATTTGTAGTACTCAAAAAACTTCAGCTATCTATATTAAAGAAAAAACTCAAAAAGAGACATAAATTGGAAGAATTTAAAAGAATTGGAAGATTCCAAAACATGTATGTAATTGGGTAATTGAATGACTTGGAGTGATGTGCTGTCTCTGGTTGATGCGTCTTTCTGGACGGTTGATGTGAGACGTGCTGTATTAAGTCTTCATAATTGTGATTTTTTGGTGTATGTCCCGATGATGCCTAAATTGGTGAAACGTTGATTGGTTAGTTGTTTGCTGGTATTTTAGAGACTTACGGTTTTATGTTCTGGAATCTTCCAATTGTTTTCAATATATATATGCATATATAATCTATAACTTGAATACTTTTTTTAATGCAAATTCAAATTTTACAGAACTCGTTTTTTTCTATTTTTAATTTTTTTTTTTTTATCATTATTAACAACACAACAATTAAAAACGCTACTTCAAATTAAAACTTGACAATAACTTACAAGAGAAACTACTCATGGTAACATTAGAATGGTTGTGGTGCCTTATAAATCTTCAGGATTATTATCTTTTCGAACTCCCCGCAGGACTATCAGGAAAAAAGGTCGCGAACTCGTGGGCTTGAGTTTATAATGAAAGGATAGATATTAATATTGTACATATGAAATATATAGAATAATAATAGCGTTATGGATAATTTTATTTGTAACATAATAAAGGGCAGGTATTTTTTAATTTATTTGGTTTGTTATTGTGTAATTATTTTTTTAAGACTTTGGTTTAATGATTTTGAAACACTTTACATTTTACTCTTTCTTCTTAAATGCCGATTTGGGCGTATGAAAGCTTTGATCGGCCGCCATTTTGAAAAGAAATGGCAGAGGGTAATGATGAGCTCCGAGGATCATCCTGGACTTGGGCGCCAAATCTAAAAAAATATAGGTCCATTACTCACGGACGTCGGAGGCACGGGTTTTTTGTTTATTCAATTTTTGGATTCTACGTATCTTGAAATGAAAAACTTAAAATTTTGAGGGAAATCATTTATTTATTTGTATTTTTTGGTCGGTAACGAAGATTTATTGATGATAATAACCTACAACGACGAAATTTCGTTCTATACAGCAGCATTACACGTCAGAATCAATGTTAATGTTAATGTCAATTTTAGTGCATTGTGAAACTAATATAAATTATCCTATCGAATTCAGTAATACTATTAATTTTAATCAGTAGTTATTTAGTAAAAGTGATTTTAATGTTTATTAATATATGCAATAAAAGGCTGATGAGAAATAGAAAGTTAAGATGAAAACATAGAGAAACTAATATTTGGACCCCTACACAAACAACTGAGCCAAGTGTAAAATAATGCGGACAGAAAGTTCGGATCCGGGACAAAGGGGCCAAGCGAACTCAATCCATCAGCTGTGAAGGTTCGATAATTACTTCCATAAGGCTATTTATTCACGGGTGACATATCGCGGCCATGTGAGCTCTGATATATCGCACCCCCTCTCCGCCAATATTTTTATATCGCTTCTCCGCAGGCCGGGGATAATTCACGCTGACTTAGAATAATACCGGGAACCCAGCTGTGATTAGAAGTTCCGAATATTATTCCGAGTTCCCCCACTAACCGATAAAACGAGGCATAAATGCGTTCATATCCTCTCCTCCAGGAATATATAGAAAATCAGAGGCTGAACCAAATGCGAGAGGGAGTGTTCAACCAAGGGGTAAACGCGAATTTAGAACTTTATATAATATTTTTTCATGATGTGATCAATAGTTTTCAACACGCCATGTCCGCCTATATGTAAATTACTTGCAAATTTTATATACATTTTATTACAATTAAATAAAATTACGTCCTTATTAATTACGGATTAATTCAACAAAGCTAGCAATTATTAAACATTTTTGATGTTTAATAATTTTGCTGCAAAAGACACTGACCGCCATTTCTTTCGAATTTACAAAACTTCATCGGACTCGAGTCCGAAACGTCATAAAATGAAAAAAAACGCATAAGAAATATGAAGATATTAATAAAAACTTCCAAAAAAATATTTTAAGCCTTCAAGAAAAAACGAGTAAATGACAAAAAAATGTTTAAGGCTTTGCTAGAAGTTTTTATAAATCATCTGAATCAGTTTATTGTACTTAAGGCGTACATCCTGATATTCTGATCCGTGGAGCATTCAAGATTAAGATGACATATAAAATATTCATCCCTAAATCTGTCATTCCAAAATATCTTAGAAAGTATTGGGGATATTGGAGAAGAAATAAATTGTAAATAATAATAGTAAAAAAAGTTATTAAAAAATAAAATAAAATTGGGATTGGGGAAGGTGTATGGGAAATTAATGGGCAAAGTTTTAAAGTGAACGTGTTGTTTTTTTTTTTCCAAAGATAATGAATACATTAATAAATAGTTAGCATGGTAAAAAAAATATTTTTCTGAAAATATTGGCGGTCATTTTATTTTTTTCTCTTAAGTACTCCTCATTAAACAAAGCTTTTATAGACACAAGAGCTGATTGGAACGGTAGTACTATGTTAATATTAGTGGTAGCAAATGATCAAAGCCTTATGGATGCCATTGACCTCGCAGCGGAACCACTGTCGGGTTGACCCTTCGCTTCTTATCGATATTGCTAAATCTTTTAGCTTGGGGTATCCCCATGGAATCGATAGTAGGATACTCGTAAACCATGATGGCTTTATAAATATCTCGTATATATTTAAATACACGCCTCTACCAAATCAATAGAAGTGTTTCTCTAGATCTCCTTAGCTTAGGTTCTAATAAAAAAAGTTTTTTGGATATTAATATATTATAAAACTTAGGTTAGTTTATTTACATTAATATTGATTGGCACCCAGTAAAAAAAATATATTTTTTTTTCAGAGAATAAAGAAACAACAGTGGCATATATAATATAATTTATTTGGCTAGTGTTAGGTTAAAACTCTATTAATTTTAATTATTTTTGAAGCGTTGTTTAAATTTTTAAATATTATTCTTAGTGTTTTTTTTTAAAATGTGTTATTTTGGATTTTAAAAAATCTTTATAATTACGTTACTGTCTGCAGGTATATATATATATATATATATATATATATATATATATATATATATTTTCTTATATTACAATTAAAAAACGACTTCAATATTTATACACTAAAACATGCAGACATTTCCGGTCTTACTTCCTCTAACAAAGAAATTAATTTCACAAACTGAAGGAGATATAGTTGAAGGCGCTTCTTCGTTACAATATAATATAAATAGGACTGTGTATATGAAATTCACGAGCATAAAGCCCAAGGAATTAAATATCAACACTAGTGGAGATAAACTCCAGGACAAAGGGAATGCTATATATTTCGGTCCAATGGAGGTCCCAATCTTCAGAACAGCCTTCCATTGTCCTTCGTCCTTAATAATCCTCTCCTACATCCCACACCATTTACAACTAAAGGAAGAACATGTGAGAAGTAATTTCAGTAATCTTAGTAATTAAGATTATACCAGTTAATCCAATTATACCAGTAATCTAAGTAAGTTTGTCAGCTAACTTCTGATCTGAAAATCGAAGTTCTACCGCATCCTCCATATTCACCTGGCTTGTCACCGAATACCATTTTTCAGAGCGCTTGATTTAAAAAAAAAAAATCTAAAATGAAAACGAAGTAAAATTTTTATTTCTCGAGTTTATTGATTCAAATTCAAAGGTCCAACGGCGTTTGGATAAATCTATTTATTTTTAACAAAAATGGAATCGCTAAAGTTTCTTTTTATATAATTTGCCTCTTACCTTAGAAACTGATATTTTTATCAACCAAAATAATAGTTATTGAACTTGATTGCTTACAAAAAATATATAACACAATATATATAGCTTATGCATACATATGTTTTCCTCCTTAGAATAATAAGATATTTGGAAACGTATATAGCGAGAACGAAACCCAAATTTGTTATAATTAATATTCATTAGTCAGCAGCACAAAGTCAACGATAGTCAATAATTCGGAAAATGTACATCTAAATAAAAACGGTTTGTTATTTACTATTTAAATTACTAGTTATCTGACAAATAATTAGTTAACCAACCAACTACTTTATCATTATACAAAATAAATATTTATTTATAATATTATTAATAAAATGCAAAGACAGTATAAAGTTTATTATCATAGAAAATTAATTTATATAAAAGATAAGAGTTTAATACAAAAAATAATACAGCAATCAGTATTTTGAGCCGAATTTCAGAATCGAGTTCGTTACATTTCCCTATTATAGAAGCAATCTTACCTCCCCTTTGTTGGCAGATGGAGCCGAAACTATGATCTTTGAAGAACCAGTCCAGAGTGATTCTCAACTCCTCAAATCCC
This sequence comes from Rhaphigaster nebulosa, assembly GCA_948150685.1. Taxonomy (NCBI): domain Eukaryota; kingdom Metazoa; phylum Arthropoda; class Insecta; order Hemiptera; family Pentatomidae; genus Rhaphigaster; species Rhaphigaster nebulosa. The sequence continues at coordinate 61,261,044 of OX411310.1, read as the reverse complement.
TCAATAACTTCAGCTTTGGATGGTCCATAAATATTATTCAAATAAGTATAATATACCTTAACGTAAAGCTACTTTAAAAAAATTAAATGATTGAAAAATGATGATTTTGCCAATTCACACCTGGAGAATGAAGCACAGAATTTTCCAGAACTTTTATTTTATCGAAGTGAATTTTTAAAGTAACAAAAGAACATCAGCATTCCCACTCCACGCTAAAAAAAAAAAGGCACTGATTTACAAGTCTCTCATCCGCCCGGTCCTGACCTGTGGCTTAGAAACTTAGTCTATTTCCAAGTCTGATGAGCTGACGCTTCAGTGTCGTGAAGGGGAAGTAACTTTTGAGTTTTGGGATCTCAGCTACAGTGAACTCGGTAGTGAAAGAACAAATAATAAATTATACGAACTGTTTATTGATTGGCATGACTTTCAAAGGATGTTCATATCCAAAGTGATCTACACACATTTATCATATAAGTCTGTTGACGTCCGCATGATGGTATAGAAGGATCAATCTAATTAGGGATTGATAATCAATTATCAATCCCTAATTATCATGAAAGACTATACAACTTTTTCTTCGTAGAATAAGAAGATTCATCGTCCTCTCAAAATCGAGAAGAATGGTGAAATACTGGAGTGTTCCACGATTACAAATTTCTTACCCATGGAAGCCCATCCTAATGGCCTTGCTTGACCTAATGGGCTTCTGTGCCGAAGAAGAAAACAATATATGTAGCTATATATTTTAATAGTTATTGTTGATTTATATTCGTGAGGAACCCATTATCAGAGTTAATCGCGGTGTAGGTTATCACTTTAATATTACTAGCCAGTAATCACTAATATTTTATTACCCATGAACCATAACCTAGCTTCCTGCCTGAATACTTGGAAAGAGGTTTATGGATTTAAGCTGGGCCGAGGAACAAAAGTTGGAGCCTGAATTAAATATAAGCTAATCGACGGTATTTAGGGAGGACGGGCAGGATGGTGCATACTAAGGATTCCTCTTCCCCTTCATCAGCACAGGTTTTAACAGCACCTGTTTCAAAATTAAAGGCCGACACTTATGGAGCCCTGTTAAGTACCTACATGATTTATTATTTCAGTACATTTTAAATTAACTATATAAAGATATTATGCCAAAAAAAATACTATCAGTAATGCTATAACCCAATAATAGTGACCTAGTTACATCACATATGTAACTAAATTTTGGATAAAATCAACGAAATATTACTGTAAGCAATTTAATTTTATTATTTAATCAACGTATGCTTTTTGAATTCCAACTGTACCTTCAATGTACGAAACAACTTGAATTGTTAAGATATCGTGCTTTTCAATAAAGTTCATACTTAAAAATTAAAGCTTTGCTCTAATCTCTAATTAATGAATTATGTAGGCTTATATTTCTTTAATTCCATCCTAATGTGATAATTCGAGATCTGAACTTTTTTTTCTGTAATAATATTGATCACAGTACAAAAGCTGCAAGTAAATGTGCGTACACACAGTCGTACAATTACATACCAATAGCTTGTGAAGAACCTATCCATTGGTAGTACTTCAATGACTTTAATACGTGGACATCTTCTTTTCAGATGCCTCGGAGAGTTATCGGGAATAAATTAGGGATTAGGGGTTATGAACTAGTAGGTTCATGGAGATATATTTATTCCGGGCAATATCTACAATAGTACTAATACTGAGTGTATCTCGAAGGATTTTGGATTGATGGAATAGGATTCGGGAGGAATTTGATGGTTTCGTGGAGCCACAATGCTCAATTCTGTATGTCCAAATAGGCCTGATAATGGTAATATGTATGATGTTTTTGTAATAAATTGGAAATTTGGAGAGGTTTTCATATAAATATTGGAGTAGTTGGATTCCACGAGCTGTTTAAAGAGAAAGTTAAAAAATATAATACAGAAAAATATTAGTTTATAAAAATAAAAAGGGAGGGAGAACTTCAGAGATCAATTAAAATAAGAAATTACGTGGACATAAACTTCAGCTCGACTTATTGTACCCTATATTCTACTTTAAATTGTGTAAATATGGTTATGAATTCGTCATTTCAGTAATACAAATTTATAACCATGGGACACTAAACTAGATGTCAATAAACTGTTAACTGTATAATTTATTAAAAAATGAAAATTGATAAGACGCAATAACTCGGAGAGCGAAAGCAACAGTTGATGGATGAAGACAAGAAGGGCTATGCTAATGCAGACAAATGTGGCACATACAAGAAAGTAACTTATCTTGCATTGAGGTAGTATGGAGGTAGGTGTGAAGAGAGAATCCCTGCTTTGTTTTTTTCTATAAAACTTAACGAAATAGCGAAAGGTATTCCATATACTCAGGCTAGAAGATAAAATTATAGTCTTCCACGAATAAACCTTTTATAGAATAAGCTTTGGAGAAAAAGGTAGCGGCTTTTTCAATGCGGTCAGAGCTATTAAAATTTCGTTATCCCCTTTTCAGCCGGGACTAAAAGAAAAGCCGCATTCACTCAATGGGAAAGTACGCAGGAAATTAAAATTTTTCGAAATATAATACCACAGAAAGCGTAAGGGGAGGAGGGGAGGTGAAAAACCGCCTACCGTTGCTAAATCACCTCCGGCCCATTTAGAGCCATAACCTGCTTTAGGTGCCTATTGTTCAAAGGGTTTTCCTTCCAATCCCAGTGTCAACAGGGATAAAACCCTTTGTTCAAAACCTTATTTACAGCGGAATAGAAAAAAAGAGGATCTAGCTGCTAGGGGTAGCGCCGGGAGAAAGGCAAAGTAAGCTAGCCAGCAAAACACTTGTGTATAGAGGGTCGGTATTATGCCCCTTAGGCACAATAAGAGACATAATCCTCCGCTAAAAGCAGTAATGGTACTTATCTTCTCTATATTATGTTTTAAAAGTTTTAACTTTTTTCCCCTAGTTGTTCTAAAAATATTTCTATTTTATGTTCATAAAATAATTTTACATTAATTAAATAATATAACAAATAATAATTAAATAATATAACAAACGTAAGTTCATATCAAGAGAGAGAGGGGGAGGGGGCTGATCAGAGGGATATGTCCTCATTCCTCACCAAAATATACGAAAAAATATAATTTTCATACTCACCAACATAAGATTTTTATTCTGAGTAATATTTTGGGTAATTTGAACTATAGCTTTTAATCCAAATTCCTTGCTTATTCTTAATACTCACGCCAAATTTGACGATTACAGACATGTAGGTGATTATATGCCTTCTTATTAATCCTCTCCCGAAAAGAAATTCTGCGTACGTCCCTGATGATATCTTAAACAGCAATTCTAATATAATTATTTACATAGAACAATTCAAAATTGCCTGATTGAACTAAAAACAACAAAAAATAGAAGCTCCCCTCGCTTATTAACAAAAAGATTTTCATAATTTATGGCTGCGACGTCAAAAAAAATTAATTATTATTTGAGGCTGAAAACGGCATGTTGAATTTTCAATTCATTTATTTATAACATTCTTTTAATCTGTTTTCAAACTTATTATTTTTTAAACTTTTTTTTCTCATTTCTCATTTCGATTGATAACAAATAATAATAAATAAACATTTAAAAAAATAAATAAATAAAGCAAACCAATACGTGAATAGTTCTTTAAACGGTATTTTTCTTCATTAAAATTTATGAATTTTAAAATAATATTGGGATACAAATAGGATCCCAACATATAGCAGTTGGTAATAACTAATATATAAGAGTGGCATGATCAGGTGAAAGAAATTTAACATTTCGCACTGAAGGCACGATAATAAACTTACAGATCGCATTAATTTTCAATGACTTTCGTAAAGAAGTATTTTTAAATTTTCGATGTGCTCAACATTGTATAGTTGAGTAATGTGGTATAAAATTATAGCCAGTCGTTGACGATCACTGGTCATAAATAAATGTTTTTACTGTTAAAGGTAATAAATAAAATTTCTGTAATATTTTATAGTATTATTATTCGAAGTAATATTAACCAAGAAAGATCTTGTTGTTACTAGCAGCTTAGCCCATCTAAAAATATAAGCATGCGCATATATATATATATATATATATATATATATATATATATATATATATATATATATATATATAGAGAGAGAGAGAGAGAGAGAGAGAGAGAGAGAGAGCAAGAGAGAGAGGGAGAGATATGAGACAGCGCGCTAAAATCCAACTTATTGACATCAAATTAAAATTATTTGGATAGCATGATAACAGCAAGTTTTATAAATACCGAACATAGCTGAGAGATGTACCTCAATGTGCAATGAAGTCATCTATCTTAGAGTCGGAGTAGACCTGTTCCGCATGGTTTATCAGACAAATGGTTTGGTTTGAACGTTCTTCAATTTTATTCGAAAATACCAAAAATTAGCCAGTTATTAACAATTTAATCGTGAGCATCAAAGAATGTAATTTTCCCTCGAAAGCCCTTATTGGATAATCGTTTTGTGACTGTATAATTATAGAGTTAAGTAGAATAACATGCTATATGAAATTACAGAAAAAAAAGGGATTTTTGTTTGGAAAAATATTTTAAATACTCCATTCTAAAGAGAATCTAGTTAATTCTTCTAAACCATAAATTGTAGTATTTTTCAGAGGATGAAAATTGAGTTATCCAGTCTAAAATAGGAATAAAAAATCCGTAACTTAAATTTTTCTCAGATTCAATTTTTTATAACATAACCTATAATTTCACTTAGTTCTGCAATTATGCCTAATAGGTTTACAACGCAAAAAAAAAAAAGAAATATATATATATATATATATATATATATATATATATATATATATTATTAATTTTGGGCAACAAAATTTGGGCTCTTTTTGTATCACTTTGTATAACGAAGCTCTCCAAAATATTTTTAATTTGATATTAATAATTGATTTTTCTTCTGGCTTCTGGTTCTGGAAGATCTATACACCAACCAATGTGTTTAAAGATATCAATGACACTCACAGGATGTATTACATTAGATAGTAGCAATGTTGTTAGAAGGTAGCTCCTGAATACTCGACTTTAAAAAAACAACACAAAAAGTTTCCTGATAATAATTTTAAAAAACATATCTATAATTGGTATCATCGGGAACTAAGTAAAAACAAGGGATCAAATCTAGCCCACGAAAGGTATCAGAGAACTGACAGTCGTATTGTCTTTGGCTATCTCCTGTCATTGTTCGCTATTTCGGAAGGTCTCTTTCATCGCCCCAGTCAATCTACCAACAGGACAAGGCCCTAAGTGACACTTTTGACCAATCGCACCTCTCCGACTCCTACAATGCTGCTTTTAAGTCAAGTCGAATGCAATGGTAATAATCGAGAAAGCGATACGTAATAAAAAAACAATAAACTATCTTAGAAAAATAAAACATTCTGTAAATATAAATATACTTCGTAAGTTTAAAAGCAGAGAATAGGCATGTTTACAACGTGCTAAAATCCTAAAATACTTTTTTAGAGAAATTGCAGAAAAATTATAATTTAAATCGATTTAACCAGTTTACTTTTTGATCAAGCGTATTGGATATTTTTTTTGGTATTGACTACTAATTGTGCACTCAGAGGATAAATAAACTTTTTACAAATTGCAGAAACGATCGGCAATATAAATTTAAAAGAACATGAAACAAATGGGTTTTATTATTACAGCATATCTAATTGTAAGTTTCAATACAAAATGTATTTATAATAGTCTGTTTACTATGATTAGGATATTAGCTATATTATCCAAAATATTATTCAAACTAAAAAAAAAAAAATAATAAAAAATTAAAAAAAAAAAATAAATATGAAGTTCTAGTCTTTTTAATCAGTAATAGTGATAGGCTCCGTTTTCTTTTTTTTTTTTTTTTTTTTTTGTGTCTTAACTTTTGCAGAAAAGGAAATTATTCTCCATTTATATAAAAATTCATAATAATATATGTGTATATATATATATATATATATATATATATATATATATATATATATATATATATATATATTTTTTTTTTTTTTTATTCTTGTTCAATCTTGTGGAAAATCAATACTTCCATATTTAATAACATTTATCAATCGAAAGTAATACATTGATTAGTGGTGACGGAAAACAAAAATACAAATTTAATGAAAAATAGAATTTTTCTGATTAGAATTATATATAACAAACCTTATCAACATATATGCTGAGTTTTTTTTTATTAAAAACGAATAATATTTACATACTTAAAGCAAATTTAATACATTAAATATTTTAAACTTTAAAAACTACTTAAAAGAAAAATTGTTTTACTTCAAATCCTAAACGATTTGTATAATCGTTTGTGTAGTATCTAAACATATAGGTACTTCATAAAAACAACACCAAGAGTCAAAAACACCAAGAGTCAGTATATATATATATATATATATATATATATATATATATATATATATATATATATATATATATATATATATATATATTTAATAACTCAAATACTTTTTCAAATAATTCCTAGGTTTCCATAACCATGAAATTCTAATAAATAGTATACTTCGATATAATTCTTTCTGTTTGTAAATTGTGTGGATTCAGCAAGTATATATGAGAATGTAATAGTGACCTATAAAAAAATTAATTTCTTGCATTTTTTCCTCTTAAGATTTCGATAATGGATTCAATAAGTATCATTATTTAAATTTCATGATTTTTAATTCCTCAATAAGTATTATTATTGAGAGAAACACTTCTTCCAATAAGTCCAAAACGGCTAAACTTGGAAGAATGAGGACAGAAGGGATAGGATGTGGAAGAGACAAGGGATGATATAGTGGAGCGGTAACCAAGACGAAGGGCTCACACCAGCCCTTAACTAACGGTACAATTAATTTACCACTCCTTCTCAAGTTGGCTATAATAATTCCAGCCGGCCAGTTCTCGAAATAAATTACCGCACTTCTTATCCCCGCCTTCACTTCCTTCTAAGAGCTCTCCTCATTTTCTTAATGTTCCCTCGGGCAAAAACCAGTTAGGCCGTCCGTGTCTCCTGTCCGGATCCTCTCATCACGAGGTCCTCACAAAGAACAGCCTCGGGAATATTTCTATTTAGCCGGAGGAAAGGGATTCCGTCCATGTCTCAAATAATTTAATATTTAAATAATACTCCAAAGGAAAGTTTAAAATTAAAAACATTTTTTTAAAAAATATTAGTAATTCACGATGTACTAAAATTTTAATGACCAACATGCAATCGCTAATTGAAACAATAACATGGAAATGATTACGACGCATAGTGATGTCTGAGTACCTGAGTACATAATTTAAATTCTATCGTTGTACAGCAATATAACGAACTCTCTTAATGAGAAACATCGGCTAGCACGAATTTATTCTAGGTACGAGTATTAAGTAAACAATTATTGGTAACAGATCACTATGATGTACATGGCTCAGACCCCTTCTTTCATTGCATTCCATTTCAACAGCACTTTTTACATGAAACGTCCGTTTTCATAAAAAAATCAAAAAGTCCAATTAAATTTTGTTTAAGAAAATTGTAATAACAAGTGGAATTGACAGATTTCGCGCTTAAGTAACTATGGCTTAAAAAAAAAAAAAAAAAATTACCCAGAGATTTTTTTAATTAAAAACCAAACTAATCTAATATACCATCATGCGGATGTCAACTAAAAACCAAACTATAAATACTAAAAGCAGTGGATTAGTGGCGTGATATCGAAAACAAAAATGGCTGAAAAATTAATTTTTCTGAAACCAACCATCATTATAAACAATCAATTAAAAATTCAAGGCAAACATATGTATAAATTGCGAGATCTATTGTTTAAAAAAAAAAAAGAGTGCATGAGAAAAAATATGAATAGAGTAACTTTCAATTAATCGAATAAGACGACCTTGCTCTTAAACGAAATTTCGCTTAACACGAACTGGAAAAATTTGGTACCCCATCCAGTTAACCAAGGACTACTGCTACTGTAGTAAGGTATAATTCATTTAAACATATTAAACAATATTGTTTTTTTCAATGCGAGATCGTAATCCGAAATCATAAAAAAAAAAAAAAAAAAAAAAAAAAAAAAAATGCAGATTTGCTTACATAAAACGTCATACATAAGACAGCCAAAAATAAATAAATAAAAACACTGAAGATATAAAGTAAAGTTTTACTTTTGTTTTTGATGGAGTGAAACACAACTTCACAAGTACCCTAAGTTTTTGCATATTTTAAATAGGATATTGCCTGTCATAGGATATTATCTCTCAGAAAGGTTCCCATAGAGCATATAACTTTATAACTAAAGCCATTCTCTGAAGCATGACGAGGGTGTATTTGATGAGCCTAATAATCATATTGTTTGATACGACGATCAATAGGAGGGTGACACAGTCTCCTTATCTTAAAAATCGAGGCGAATAAAGAAGATTACCAAAGAGGCACATTTAATTTTAAATATGAAAACAGAAATATCAATCATTTATTGCCGAAGCAATAAATTAAAAACGTTTCCTTTTATTTCTTATATTTATTTTCATTGGTTTATGATTGAATGTGAACACAATTTTAAATATAAATTTATTATAGTTTATTTTTATTGTGTGTGATATGAGTTAAACAAAATTAATATATAATGTACTGATTGATGGTTGGCCGTATGATAAATCAAGAGATGGTTCGGATGAAAATCAGTGGAAATTATTTATTAAATTATTAATTTATTAAATGCCGATGTTTCGACTCACATTACAGGACTTCATCAGACAAGCAGAAGACTCAAACATAGTCTCCTATGGCATCAAAAGTAGTCTCCTTCTGTTTCTATGAGGTTGAGCCCTGATGAAGAAATACAATGAGGGTCGAAACGTGGGCATTAAATAAATAGTTAATATTAACTATGTTATTCTTGACCACCACCCGGACCATCCCTATATCATTAAAAAATTAAACATAAGAATATTTTTGTTTGCTATAAATTTGACCAATATTTTGGGATGATCAACTGATAGGACTATAATCTCCCTTACAGATTGGAAGATTAAATGTTTGACAAATGATGAGATATGACATCTTTTTGATCATTAGTCTTCATATCAAAGTTATATTTACTAATTACTTGGAGGGTTAACTAAATTAATTTCTTATCGCTTTTAAAAAATAATTAAATAATTTTAAAGTTTTAGTCTTTAAGACGCCTTATTTCGAAAAAAAAAAACGTGATTGCTTTTTCATAAACACTAAGCCATTGATGGTGAGGGAGGAAAAAAAAAACAAATATTTTTTGCTTGATTCAGCAAATCTTTTGGAATTTCATAAATATTTCATACTTACAAAATGAAATTGTTGTAGGTTTTTAAACAAATTTTCATAGAAGAATAGTGGCCATCTCGCTACCTTATTTTGACAAGGTGGTATAACTGATATTTTTGGTTTAAATGAGATTATTGGTGATTCAGACTCTCCTTTGAATAATGCACAAGACAAACTAATTCTATCTGGAGATCTGTTGAGAAATAGCCGTTTTAAGAATAATGCACAAGACAAACTAATTCTATCTGGGGATCTGTTGAGAAATAGCCGTTTTAAGAATAATGCACAAGACAAACTAATTCTATCTGGGGATCTGTTGAGAAATAGCCGTTTTAAGAATAATGCACAAGACAAACTAATTCTATCTGGGGATCTGTTGAGAAATAGCCGTTTTAAGAATAATGCACAAGACAAACTAATTCTATCTGGGGATCTGTTGAGAAATAGCCGTTTTAAGAATAATGCACAAGACAAACTAATTCTATCTGGGGATCTGTTGAGAAATAGCCGTTTTAAGAATAATGCACAAGACAAACTAATTCTATCTGGGGATCTGTTGAGAAATAGGCGTTTTAAGAATAATGCACAAGACAAACTAATTCTATCTGGGGATCTGTTTTAAGAATGTGGCAAAGTTCTAACTGAAGGAATTTCAAACTTCAAGGAATTCAAACTAATTTACTTTTTGTAGTTTATAGATTTTATATAGGATCACAGGCATGGTATTCTTTTATTAAAACAACTTCAAATGTTAAATTAAAACCATGCAAATTACGATATTGATAACCAAAAATTTTTTTAGTACTTCATTTTTTTCAAACAAGTTTTTCTTAAAATTAAAGTTAGAGACGTTAGAACCTTATCAAACCGATCTATAGCCGTCATTTTTACGATAGGCAAAATAAGGCAATAAACGTCAACCATTTTTTATGCAAATATGAATAATGTTTTATGAAATATTTAGGAACAATGAAAACTATAACAATTGTATAAAAATAAGTCTTCACATATTTAATAATATGTATGAAGTGTATGGACGTCATTTACTTCAAGGGTAAACAAGAGGGATTCAGGATATTTAATTTTAAAACCTTTCAAAAATGAAGATAATTCTTAACTAGGGAAGTATATATATATACATATTTTAATTTTAAAAAATACAAAAACTTTGTTATCATATAATAAAAAGTTCCATCCTATCGTAAAATTTCGCGAAGAGAACGGAGCTAATTAAAAAAAAAATGATTTCGTTTAGAAAATATTAGGTACTGCCAAAAGACAGACTCGAATAAGTCAAAATCGGGAACTAACAATACACCCGTTATACTCGAGATTGTCTTTTTAGGTACATAGGTTTTATATGGCCGATTTGGTAAATAACAAGTAGAGCTTAAACAACTAATTTAATTTTTTATTATAGAAATACAAAACTTAACTTTCTAACTGCAACTGGAATAGTTTTATCTTTATAATTTATACATTACATACCCTTTAAGAATTTGATTAGCACAGACCAAGTAAATACAAATAAATAACGAATAATATGATTCAAGAACTAAAATAAAAAAAAATTCAAATTTTTCTCTAAATCTTTTTCAATTTACATTTACATTCTGGAATGGTACCAATGGTATGTTTCTCTACATGTCATTATATCGTGGTTCACATTTACTTGTAATTTTTTTAGTTAATGCAGTAGTAAATTTCAATAAATAAATAATTACTAATCCAATAACCCAACACCATGTTTTATAAGTCCGAGTTTTTTAAATAACAAGTAAAGTTTTAGCAAACACATTTACTATACACACAAATACATATTTTAGCAATACAAAACTCATGTAACCTTCTAACTATAGCTGGAATGATTATATCTTTATAATTTAAATATTACATATTTATCTTTTAATATCTTGTAACATTCGAGCAATATAATTAAGGAGGAAGCACTAAAGGAACATTATTATTTCTCAAGTAAGTGTACACGGCGGATATAAGGGAGCCTCCGGCCTAAGGTGGATCAAACAGGAGTGGTTGTGATCCCTTCCGATCCTCCATGTTCTTCCTAAACCCTCCAAATAATGTCAGCTTTCGATGCTTCAAGTTCTTCTTAGCTTTATTATCTTGTATCCAGTCTAAAATGAGTTGGATACCATCCTTGGTGCGTGATGTAACGAAGCACTTCTATTATTTTTTATATTTGTAATGCTTAAGGAATGATAATTCAACATGTCCAGGATAATTTTGGAAGAACCTAATCAACAAAGTAATGCTTACTACCAGCAATAAATGTGATAAGGGAATATACATATATTTTAAACTGAAGTACGAATATTACATCATTTTATGCATTTTTGCTATCTTCAAGGATTTGAGATAATAATTTGTTGTCCTTTACTTGCACATGGCTCATGCGCAAAGTTTTGTAGCTCTGAAACTCTTTTTAGAGACACTATGCAAAGCCAATATTTATTGCTAATAATTCACACTCGTTATCTCCGGAGCGAGAGTAGGTTTGTTTATACCTAGAGTCTGGAAGTCAACAAGCCGAGGAACACAATCAAAAGCTATGTCCTCACTGGTCGATTTTTCATCCAATTTTGTTTTCGACATCACTACATAATACTCTCATACCATGACAATTCGTGTTCCATTTATTAATTATTTCTTTATTATCATTATCTATTTCATTCATCGTTTTTTTTTTTTTTTAAACAAATAATTCATTCGTATTTCGAAACTATCCCAAAGCAATATATTGCTTTTTTTTGCCTGAGATGATATTTCAGCTATATATATAGACCATTTTAAAAGATAATAAATAAAGGTTTGCTTGTAGTGCTATTTTCATTGAGAAATTAGTACATTTAACATTACTTTCTCATTTTAATTAATCGAATTTATTTAATGATGGGATAAAACCTATAATTTGCATATTATGTAATGTACCTGTCTTGTCAAGAAATTTAAAATTTTATAAATTACAGAGGGGATCTAGATAATGCTATAGCTCAATCTGCATTGAAAAATAAATAAAAAAAACTACTTCATACGTAGCATAAAGGAATGATAACATAAAGTTACAAAGAAGCCCCATTCATGGAACATGTTTATTCATAAAGACTGAAATGAGAGGTCATAATGATTAACTTTTTTACAAACTATGACAGAACTTGCATTTTGAAACATCTGGGGTTAGGAAATATTTTCTTCTATATTGAAATGAAAAAAAAAAAAAAAAAAAAGGCAAGTAAAAATAGGCGAAAAAACAAAACAAAACCCAAGAGATAGGGCAAGTGCTCGGTGGTGTAGAAGCACTATGGGGATCTAGTGGCGGGGACTCTCCTTATCTCCGGTAGCCTTTTTTCCTTCACCTCTTCATCAAGCCCTTTCTTCATGTTAATTAGTCCTCTCTGTCATTCCGCTCAATTAATCCTTTATCTGTCCTTCAGAGGGCAGAGGAGAAATAAATTGAAGGCGCAACGCTGTCTGGAACGCTGTCTTTTTGTTTTGTTCCATTGTATTTCTTATCAGGCATCATTTCGAAAGAAAAGGAAATTTCAGCTCAACTTGCAAAACATTCAGGAAAAATAGAAATATTTCTTTAAAAAAAAGAAGAAAGAAATCGAAGCAACCTATTTGCCTAATGAACGCAGTGCGCTAAGTAATTCAATCGTAGTTTATCTTTAAATATATTAAAATGATTATAAGGCAGCTTATAAGGTTCAACTATACCAAACCGATACTTATAAACAAGTTGAACCTCAAGTTGGAATACCAAGAATAAGTTACAAAATGAAATGAAATGAAAATAAAATTTTATTCTGGGACTTTTAGTCCCCTTAGAATATCAGAAATGATCAGTATTAGTACTATTTGTCTAGCTTATATACAGTGAATAATTAAGATAAGTTAAGTAGTAAAATAAAATAAAGGAAATTTTAATAATTACAGGCATTTAAATCGTAATTAAATATAAATGTACACCTATCTACTAACAATAGACAATAACTAACAAACAATAGACATAATAATAATAATAAACATAAAACTATAAACAGTAAATATAAGATATAAACATAGAATGAAGATATATATAACTATAGTACTTACATAAATGAGGAAGATTGATAGTTAAGGAGGTGGAGAAATAATTGATGCTTAAAGGAGGTTAACGATGAGGATTTGCGAATGGAGTTTGGTAAGGAATTCCAAAATGAAGTAGCTCGAAAGGTAAAGGATCTTTTGAAAGAGGCAGTTCTATGAAAGGATATATACAAGTTTATAGGTTGGGATCTGGTGTTTAAGGAGAGTATAGAGGAACACGGGGTGAACAGATCAAGAATATTTTGTTTGCTTTTTGGTTTTGAGGGTTCGGAAAAAATAGATACCTAGGAAGCATTGGCGTCGGAAAAAAGGTTGAAGCTACTTTAACTCGGTATACCAACTGGAGACGTGGGAGCGCCTGGGGATTCCGAAGATGAATCTAATGAAGCAATTCATTAGTCTCTTCAGTCTCATCTCAAGCCTGCCAGACAGTCCACCATACACGAGGCAGCCATAGTCGAAGTGTGGGAAAATGAGGGAGGATACAAGGAGCTGACGGGTTTTAGGATGTATAGAATCTCGAAATCTTAGGAACTGTTTAAGGATAGCAATGGACTTTCGGGTGATTTGGGAAATGTGATTGTTCCAGGATAGGTGTTGGTCAAAAATTATTCCCAGGTTTCTGACAGTGGTGTGGAAATGGATAGGTAGGCGGTTGAGGTAGAGTAAGGGATCAAATCGTAAAATGTTCCTGGTTAATGTTTTACGAACAACCACAAGAAACTATCCATAATCAAGTTGTAGTTGGCCGACTTATAGTACAATAACGATTTATAAAATAACTTCCTATGACGTCTACTATGGCCATATTTTTTACAAAGAGATGATTATCTACGGGAAAAGTGGCAAAAAAAAAAAAGAATCATATTCCTTTTTTCCCTACCATCAGTGACGTGTTATGATTAATATAATATCATTATTATTAATATATTATTTTATATGAAGCCCAAAGGAGTGATTAAATTAAGTTACTAAGAAACCCCTGAGCAAACAGAATTTGTACAAAGGAACATAATAATTTAACATTTTTAAAAACAGTTGACATCCGCCTGATAGTATAGAAGGATCAATCTAATTAGGAATTGATAAATTATTTGCCACTTCTATAAATTTGTTTTATTGAAAACTACTTTCGAATATTGTACATTCATCTTCAGTTCAAGGTTTAAATGGATTATATCAAACAGAAAAGTTTGTACTGGTTTCTTCTAGCATTGAACTAACTTACTTTAATTAATTAAAATTAATTTAATTAATTAAATTATCAATCCCTAAGTTTCAAAAACTTAGACAGACCTTTCTTTTTTAAAGAACTTTGAACCCTATTTTTAATAATGAAGTAAAAAAGTACAAATACGAGTGGAAAGTTTCGTATTTAGAGGTAAAAAATTATTTATCGTCATTATATGACAATAATTTTATTAATTTTTTTTTTTAATCTACTGTTTTATAATGTAACCAATTTAAAGGTTATTGTGTTTTAACATTCCACAGAGTAAGTGTCACAAGCCAAATTGTAATTGTACTTTACTATGAAACAGGGTGTGCCTATACTGATGTACAAGTTGTTATATACTGTTAAAACATTGTTACACGATAACATTTAAAATTGTTATATTATATTATATATTATATAAATATTCTTTCATATATTCATTTAAAAAGGATGAAGTCCTGCAATATGGTTTGGCCTAGAAACGAATGCTAATTTGCTGTTTATGTATAAAAAAAATATCAGAATTTATTTTTTAAATAAATGCATTACATTTAAATAGCTGCAATTTATTAAGAAAAGAAATAGACAATTTCGGTGGTGCAAAAAAATTATTTTCAGATTCAAAGGAGCGTTTATTTTAAAATCAAAGAAGTACCGCATACTAAAGAAGTCGATAAAAAATCATGTGTACTTCAAGTGAATATGCTCTTGAAAAATCTTGATAGCTTCAAAATGATATCGACTCAGCTTTTAAAATTTGAAATGTTGAGATTCGTGCAACAATAGGTTGGTTTTCAATTAAAGCTTAAAAAGATGGAAAACAATTCACTAAATACGCATTTAAATACAAACCTACATAACCAAAGCAAGATGGTTTCGGGATTCAAATAAAATACAAACATAAAAAAAAAAAAAAAAAATAAAGAAATTATACAAACTTACTTTTCATAAACAATTTTAGATATCTAGCTTTAATGTAATCTTAAACCAGACTATATGGATCTTGTCTTATTTAAATTCATAATTGATTTATATTACATCTAATTTAATATGTAAAATAATACCAAACTATATTTTGAATTACTTATTTTTGAATTTTTGTGTGTTTTTAGAACTGAGGATAAATGTATAACATTCGAAACTAGTTTTCAATAAAAACAAAATTATAGAAAAGGCAAATAATTTATTGATGAAATAGAATCAAATAAAATATTTAAAAGAACACTCCCCTGCAATACGGCTGTCAAACAGAAACTGATAGGATTACCAACCTCCCTGGCACGTGGATTCAAATTTGAATTATTTATGACTTTTGAATGGCGCGACTTTTAAGCCTAACATTTTTGACGTTTTATTGACTTATTAATTAATCTGAATTGTAATGTTGATGAAGAGGAACAGTTATAAACTTCAATAAGAAATACAGGCCGTTGAAAGCGCGATTTAGTAACATATATTTGACATGCACTCAATTAAATGCAGTTTCGATAAAGAAGAAAGCATTTAGAAATTGACTTCAGGACTCTGTTTGCACTACGTAAGAGATAAACATAACTAAAAGTCCTGGAATCTAGGAGCATAAGCAAAGAGAGGAGAAGGGAGAAGGTCACGTGTTTAGATTTTTTTTGGTCTATATTCCGGAAATAATTGGTCCTAACTTAAAACATTATAAATAAAAAATCGAAGAGCATTAAATTTACTATTTGTTTTCATATCTGTTATAATTTAAGAAACATGCACTCATCAAAGTAACAAATGGTAAAGACGATAAAAGGAAAGGTACAGACCAGTATAGTATGGAGCCAAAATTTTTATTTCAAATTAGTTACTTTGAAGAGCGTATATTTCTTAAACTATAACAAATATGAAAACAATTAATACGAACATTCTTCTAGGAAATTTAATGCTCAGACATTTTTTACATGAAATATTTAAAGTTAGTACCAACTGTTTTCGAGATATAAACGAAAAATCGAAAAACATGACAGACTCCCCCTCCTCTCTTTGCCTATACACCTAGATCCGGGAACTTTTAGCATGTTTACCTCTTAACCAGTCTAAACAAAGCTCTAAAGTCAATTTAGGCCGTCTTGACATTTCCGTTAACGACCCCTCGTTAACTAGCCTATTATACAGAAAGGAGTTCCTAATTATATAATTGAACTCATAACGGAGACGTCTGAGCCCCGTTTCATAATCAGATGTCAAGTTTTATAACCCTCAACAGTGTTAGTTAGAAGGAGAGATAGGATCCCTACAGTAACTTGGACAAGTTACTAATTAAAACAAGTTAGTTGGACAAAATATAAATAATTCTAGAGAAATTTTTCAACAAACAATAAAATTTCTTCTAAGCATCAATTGTCAAAACAAAAGAAGCAAGTAAAAAGAATGCAATCTTAAACATCTAAATGACAATAGGCAAATTGAAAGAGTTTTATTGAAATTGCTAAGCCTGAATCGTGGCCCGTTGAGAACCTTTTGATAAGACACCTTTTATCTAGGAATTGGACACGGGGAGGTGCTAAGCCGGGTAATGAAGGTGGCCTGGAGCTGGAGAAAAGTCTCTTTATGAATAGAAATGAAAGGCGACTCCAGGGACCCAGGATCGATTTCCCTTCTTTCAAACTGACAGTATTCCACTGAGTCAATTTATAGTTCAGCTCTTTAAGCAAGAAAAAGAACTTCGACTGCCTTCAACGTAGGAATGATTATAAAAAATGCAAAATTTAAAAATAAATTAAGCGGCTAATAGAAACGGAAAAGTTTGTTAATAATCTTAAATACCTTTTTAGGATTTCCAATTTTATCTAGTATAACGGCTTAAATTTACCTCATTTGTATGGAACACACTTCCATTCTGATTATATTAATTGTAATAAACGATATCATAAATTCTATATTTAATTTGTAACTACAATAAAAAAATACTTTATTTAGTTTAACATCCTTATGTGCTCGAAGTTAGGGATGACAGGCTATCCTACTGGTTACCAACTTATTCAAGCATAAGTATGAGGATCGAACTTTATTGCACTGATAAGTAACGAAATAAATTCCCTCATAGGATGGACTCGAATCGAAGCAATTTCAGACTCAAGGTTGCTGAGTAATTGCATTAAAATAGATTTTTTTAAAAATCGTTTCCGATTTTTTTAAAAACAATTATTTTTAAACATAGTAATTATGTTAGTAATTATTATCTTTAGTGGGCAATGAAAAGTTAAAATATTCTGCATGGATCAAACAGATACGATTGAATTCGTCATGCATATTGTTTCTGTTTAGGCAATGAAAAAACTTTAATGCTCAATCGCTTTAAACAGTAAAATTAATAATTATCGTTATTAGGAAATCTAACAGATTCAAGTACTAACTAAGCTATGGTAATGAACTGAGCAGTGAATTCAAAAGTAGGGTACATATAAGAGCGTATCAAAGCTTCAAAGCATACTCTAAATTATTTGTTACTCTAAATTGCAATGATCTGTCTCGAGAAAGGTTTCTTTTCACTTATTGAACTGCACAACAAATATTTTGAACAAGATCAGATTGAATCCGGAATTTAATAATAATTGAATTTCTGATATTTTTTTTTTTTTTAAATTTGCCACATGCACAAAAATTGGAAACCATATCAATATATAAATCATTAGGTGAATAAATATTCCACACGATTAGGCCTAAACATGCGTTTCAAAATTAACAATGCAAATAATCCAATCATGAATCTAGATGCCCAGGTTTTGTTGAATAAACGAATACTTAAACATCCAGAGGATACATTCTGCTCTGAATAATTTTATAATTCTGGAAGATTCTGGCAAAGAATCGCACAAATTAAGAGAAAACTATATAAAATCGAGAATTATTATAGGTTATACGCATGCTTCAATACAATTTTCAATAAAGGTGGAAATTTTATAATTGAATCGTCAAATAAGATGTAAGGGCGGGGAACGATTCGAAAGAAAGTCACAATTTTAACATGTTAAATTTCATTAATTTCATTTTTAATTTAAACATATATTTTTAAAAAAATCAAAACTACATTTGACCACATCTAGTGAATCAGATGTCTTCTTTGTGGCATTTAGAACATATACATAAGCACGGATAAAGAAAACCAAATAAAAGAATTTTTTATATTAAAAAAGGGTCTCTCAAAAAAAATAATGAAAATTAAATCTATATAATATAATAAAACCCTCTGGTGCGTCCGACCGTAGCTGTCATTTAGACCAGCTATAACCGTTCAGTATTACGGGTACTTTATAGCCTTCCCCGTGTCTATATCTAATTTATATAAATAGAAAATTTGGAAAGATGGTGAATATAGAAAATACCTGTAGAAAACTTTATTATTCATTTTTTGGGGAGAGGGAAGGGATACTGTATTAATTGATTCTATTAAATCAATAATGCTAAATAAATCATAAAGAAACTAAGGATAAATTAATACATGTTATGTTTAGTGTTTTTTCTTGTGATTACAATGGGACCACCTCTTACAACCCTAGTATTTAATAATAAGATCTTATATACAACACAAACATTTGTATTCATTTAATTAATTATATAGTAAGAACACGTTACACTAATTAGGATTTGATGACTCATAAGTGTAAGGTTTGCGCCTCTAACGGTAATCCTTGCATACAAAGGTTCAACTCAAAGGAGTTGAATAATTGAATATTCAAATTACGTGTTGATAAGATTACGTGAGGCAAAGCTAAGTCAACTGATATAGCAGGCCTTTAATAATTTATTTTATTATTATCAGCTAATTAAGCGGCAATTAATTCTGTCTCTGTCGAGATGACACAATTTTTTTTTTTTATCACGATTTAGGAGGACGTAAAAATAGTCTACCTTTCTTGTCTAATTATTAAAAAATTATACATTTTTGTGGTTTTTACTTTTCTTTTCTATGATAATTTCGCAAAAATAAACGATTTTTTTAGAAACTCCGTTTTCGTAAATATCACAAAAATTGCATAAAATTTTAGTTAAATAAAATAATAAATGCTTAAGCTAAATTTAAAGTATATTTGTAATACAAAGGGTATTTGCTTTGTTTAATAAACATAGTTGTTTTTTTTTAACAAAGTAGTTTAAGTAATTTGAAGGGGAAAACGTACCTACTTCGCGCTATTTTCTACTAGGGAAGATAAGCCCAGTATAGAAGACGGAATTTCCATTAAAAAGATATATATAAAAAAAAAAAATGAAAATGTTAATACGACTCTAAACATCAAATTTCCCTTAGAAATAAGGAAACTACCAACTCTTTACTCCATATTTTTGAATGGGCGTTTACCCTAAAATTAGTAGGGGAAGGAAACAATAAAATAGGGTGTCAGAAAAGTTTTTTACATCACAATTAAGAAAATAATTTTCACAACATAGATTCTAATGAATTATATAATGGATGAACTATATAAATTATTTGCCACGCCTTCATCATGTATGAATATGAATAAAAGTGTGAATATCATTTTAGGTATTCACACATTTATTCATACACTACTTTCCGTAGCGAAGGTAAGTTGCCTATGGAAGGTGGCATTATGAAAAAAAATAAATAAAAAAATGATATTTATAAAATCAACATAACTTCAAGTTTGCCTTGAAAATTAGGAAACAACCAACGACCGATAAAAAGTTTTAATATTAATGGGACAGAATAGTGCTGAGATAAGAAAAATGAAGTTGAGTAATATATTAGAAAAATTTGATGGAGTTTGAATTCATAAATTCCCCTTCCCAAGCTAACTAACAAACTTCGCGCTAAGTGTTCTTGGGAGTTAATCGTCCGTTTAACTAATAACAGCCGCAGCTGAAGTTAAACGGAGCCTCTTCCGGTCCATTGGTTCGGGACTCAGATGGAAGGAGGACTGGAGATGTTTACCGGTGAAATTTAGCTGGTGAAATTTAGGATAAGGTACAAGAACGCAGTCTGTGAATAGTAATAGTTCAATTTGGGTAGGAAAGATTCAATAATAAATTGCACAACGCCAGAGATCCGTTGGAAGTTAGTGGAACTTCACAACTGTAACACCATTAGCATTAAATAGCCGTCGGACTTTAATGCAGGGTAATTTAATATATCCGGTGCAGTAAATAACTGCCAAGAGAATTTATCAAGAAGGCAGCTAATGCATTTATATGTATAACCTCATCAATTACATTTCAATTGAAAGTGTTAACAAAAGAATAATTTTTTTTATGGCCCTAAATATAAATATTCATAAAGATTATAATATTTACTATTGTTCCGATCTTAGGATGATAAAATACAGGCATGCACTAAGACCCACTAACCCATAATTTTGCATGACAATAAATTAATGTTAATCTATTAGGATATCTGGGCAAAAAATGCCCCACAATCTTGTTACATAACAGTGCCAGAGGGAAATTCTCAACAAATCATTTACATCAGTCAATGAGATATACCAGCTACGTGGATTTAATTTCATTAGCGAATTTAATTTCGCAAACTTAAAACCAGGCAATCAGAATGATCAACTACATGAGAAACACAAGTCTCCCGCTAACCAAGAACTGGAAGACTAAGAGTGAGTAGGCATGCCTTAGTGAAGAGGCATGTTGCGGAACATCCTGTGGTACAGGGGAAAACCGCACAAGGAAATTGCACTAGTCTGTCTGAGGTTGAATTAGAAGGCCGAGGATGTATGAAGGACTTCTTCTGAATGACCAATAGTTAAGGACTAAGCTAACTTCGAAATAAGTGTTAAAATGAGACTACAATAGTCCCGGAAAAAGGTTCACGACGTAAAAGTAAATCGGAACAAGTTTACTCCAAGGATAACCAGGAGCCTCCAAACATTTTTTTTAAAATAACTGAATAGTTAAGACTGGAGCGGATAAATCCGAGACTACTTTAAACCTTGACTCATCAATTTAAAGAATCTATTTAATTAAATTTACTACTATCAAATATTATACGTATATAGTTCTAATTTTTTTGAGATTATTATTATATTTCGCATATTTATGAATATACGTATTGTGCTTAAGGGGAGACGGAAGGAAAAATAATATGAAAAGAAATATAACATTTTTATATGAAAATGGAACGTTTTCAGATTAGAATGAAATATAATATGTGTAATTTATACGAACATTAAATGTGTATAATAAAACCAAACTGTATTTTAAATTGCTAATTTTTGAATTTTAGTGTGTTTTTATAACTGATGACGAATGTATAACATTTGAAACTAGTTTTCAATAAAAACAAAATTATAGAAATAAATAATTTATCAATCCCTAATTAGATTGATCCTTCTATACTATCATGCGTACATCAACTAAAATTTTCCAATTAATTTACGAGTGCAGTAGGAATATTTTTGCATAACCATAATATTCCAGAAGCTATAGTAAATATCTTTAAAACAATTTCCGAAGGTCTTTGGGACCCAAATTTACATTTAAAAAATTAAAAAAGTTACTTATAAAGCAAAATTATAAAGTTACTTTGGAAAAAAAAGGACCATTTATTCAAAAAGTAATTGTCCGAATTTGTTATATTTTTATAGTCATACAACTAGTTTAACAAATATGCAGAGTTTTATTTATTAAATATATAACATTATTTACATACTTTAAAAAAAAAAAATACGTTAAATAATTAAAACTTTAAACACGGCTAAGTACATTTTTTTTTTACTAAAGGTCTTTTAGATAGACGCTAAAAAAATGTTGAAAGTGATTGATCACCCGCTCATTGATCAAAATAATTACGGATTTGAAATGATGTATGTATAGTAATTTTAAATGAGCGAAATAGAAGAAATGAAATTTTAAAAGAACGACAAATTATTCAAACAGGAGCTTGCTTAATTTCTGCTGTATATCACGTTTGGGGTTGAATAAATATTGACATAAAGTAAATAGAATCGCTTGAACCATGAGAAAACGTTGTGGAATTCTGTCTGTTTTCTCTGAAAGCCGAGACGACTAAACTCAGCCAACTGTTCCAAAGGAAGAGCTACCTTGCTGAATAATGATAAGCCAAGTCCTTTGCCCTAGATGCGGTAGGTCATACAATGAATTACCTCCTCTTAATTGCTCCGTACGAATTCAACAGTGGACGAAGAAAATTAATTGGCTAAGGTAATATCCTTCAGAAGGAACTGAGATAAGAAGGATATAAGAGAGTAATTGCATTTAATGCAAAGGGTGGTAGACTCAGTTATGCATTATTGTAAAATAGTGTCAATAAAGTTTAAAGTGCATTAAAAAAATAACATGTTACAAATAAAAAAAAGGAAATCTTCAAAAATTGATGATTTTAAGAGAATATAGTAAAACTGTCTCTGTTTAGGACAAGGAAAAGTTCTCATGGATGTGCAAGTGCGAGGGATATTTTTCATGATAAATGAGTAGCTAAAACTCTAAGGAGTAGCGCTCGGCTCACCAGTTTTTTTTTTTATAATTTTATATATTCTTATTATATTATTTATAATGTAATAACAACCGGCTTTATATAACAATAGGCTTTCTAATTGATTAGGGATATCTCCTTTATTAGTACTAAATTAATAAAGATTTATATATATATATATATATATATATATATATATATATATATTTATATATATATATATATATATATATATATATATATATATATATATATATATCAGTTGTTATTGATTTTATCATGGTAAGTTATGTAACAGAAGTTATTGTAAAAAAGATTTAAAACAAGTTGTGCAACGCGACAAAATCAATCTTTTGAGGGAAATTACGACCTTGGTGACGGAGCTCTGCTGCTCACCCTTTTACATAAATATACCAATATATATATATATATATATATATATATATATATATATATATATATATATATATATATATGGTGACGGAGCTCTGCTGCTCACCCTTTTACATAAATATACCAATATATATATATATATATATATATATATATATATATATATATATGGTGACGGAGCTCTGCTGCTCACCCTTTTACATAAATATACCAATATATATATATATATATATATATATATATATATATATATATATATATATATATATATATATATTGGTATATTTATGTAAAAGGGTGAGCAGCAGAGCTCCGTCACCAAGGTCGTAATTTCCCTCAAAAGATTGATTTTGTCGCGTTGCACAACTTGTTTTAAATCTTTTTTACAATAACTTCTGTTGCATAACTTACCATATAAAATCAATAACAACTGCTATATATATATATATATATATATATATTGAAGAATTAAAATACAAATTCGAAAATATTAAAATGGCGGGCGTATGAGGAGTTGAGATCCCCAAAAAGACCAATTTCATTCATTTACAAATTTTTAACCCCCAATTTGGAGGAGCTGTGGAGGTGCGTAAAACCTAAAAAAGACGCGAAAAAACATTTGGAAAAAACGACTGAAATTTAACTCCACTTTTATGGTATTATTCTGCCTAAAAATAACCATGCAAACAGAATTTCGGCTAGTTTGATCTGGAACGCTCTCCAAATGTTTGGTCGTTTTAGAGCTATTACTTGTTGCAATAATTAGCGTTTTTAAAGAATGTGGGCATCATTTATAGAAAGAATGAGTTGGTAAGTTATTCTTGAATGCAAACATATGCAAATATCTTAGATATTTTAGTATAGTATGCATAATTATTTGATGATCGAGGACATTTTTTTTTTTGTTGCTTCGTTTTTTTTATTTACACCTGTCGATGAGATAACCAGAGAATGTGCTGGAAAAAGAACATATTATCGTGGCATGAAAGATATGATAAGGAGTAGTACCCAGCGGCACCTCTTCCTGTCATGATTATCGTATTGAGGTCATGTTTGGAATATCGTGTATATGTAGAGAAGCGGAGCTAGTACTGGTCCCCGGTTAGTACTCCTGCTAAGGCCGGTGGTTTAATGGTAGAAAGTTCTGAGCCTTGGTAGACAGAAAAATCTTTCAGAAAGAAAGGAATGAAGAATAAGATAATAGGTAGGAGGAAGTATCGTCTTAAGTTTGAAGAGAAGTCCCTGATGCCAGACTCTATCGAACGCTTGAGCGATGTCCAGAAATACTCCTGTTGCATATAATTTCTGCTCTAGTGCCGTCGCAATATAGTCCGTCACCCTGTGTAATTTTTGAATGGTCGAATGCTGGGTTCGGAATCTAAATTAATAGTCAGGTATTATGTTATTGTTTGTCAGTTTGTCAAGAAGTCTTTTGTAGAATAGTTCCTCAAAAATTTTAGAACATATTGGGAGCTGGCTGATAGGTCTTTATAATGATGGTATAGATGTGTCTTTGTTTGGTTTGTGAATCATGGTAATGTGTGAGTATTTCCATTGTAGAGGGAATTTGGTTCTGAGTATTGCATTGTAAATAAACGTTAGGTACACTAGAGCCTTCCTGGGCATTTTCTGGAGCACTTGAGCATTTATCAGGTCATGACCTTTTTCTTCTTAGATAACTGTCTTATTTGCTCGGCAACTTGTGTCGGGGTGAAGCAAGGAGGAGGTGATGCTAGTTGTAGTGGAATGTCTAAAGTGTCAAGTAAATGTTTTTCGTGTTCAGAATTAGTGAAGTCAGTATGTGGTGCAAAAACATAAGAAAGACAATTTGCAAATAGCTCAGATTTTTCAATATCTGACACGTCCTAGGAACCATTTTTATTACGCAGAGGTGCTGGACACAACACGATGTTTTACAAGTTTCTTGGTATGCCTCCATAGGCTCCCATCGTCAGTCGCAAGATTTCTGATGTAATTGTCGTAATTGTGCTTTTGAAACTTTGAATTTGGCGTTTGAGTTCATTGTTAAGTCTGTTAAAAGTCTGTTTGTCAGATGGGAGTCGGTCAGCCTGCCATACTTTGCCAGCTCATCTCTTAGCTCTGATCAAATCTCTTATTCTCTGGGGATAGTTTGGAAGTTGCCCAATTCTTCTGGATCTGGGCATAGAAGAAGACCACAAAGCCTGCTGTATACAGCTGATAAACTTTTTAACGGCTTCCTCTAGCTCATCCTCAGTCTTTAGAGACATTGGGATAGAGAGCGTTGAGTTTAAACAATTGCTATCAGCATCTAAATCAATAATCCCTCCTTTTAGGGATGTTATTTTAAGGGCAATACAAGGTTTATCCAATAATAGTAAATTGAGTAGAGAATAATCAGAGCAAAGATCGGAATTCATATTTACAGTATGGAATACGGTCCTAAGACCTTTAGTAATCAAAAAATCAAGTAAGTCGTAGACATTTGTTAGGGATTGATAAATTATTTGCCACTTCTATAAATTTGTTTTATTGAAAACTTGTTTCGAATGTTATACATTCATCTTCAGTTCAAGGTTTAAATGGATTATATCAAACAGAAAAGTTTGCACTGGTTTCTTCTCGCATTGAACTAACAATGAATGGTTTCTTCTCGCATTGTTAGTTAAATGCGATAAGAAACCAGTACAAACTTTTCAGTTTGATATAATCCATTTAAACCTTGAACTGAAGATGAATGTATAACATTCGAAACTAGTTTTCAATAAAACAAATTTAAAGAAGTGGCAAATGATTTATCAATCCCTAATTAGATTGATCCTTCTATACCATCATGCGGATGTCAACTGTAGACATTTGTTCTGAGATATCTGCAGTTTTATAATATTAGTTGAGCTAACAAAGATCCAGATAGGAAAATTGATATAGATTTCTGCAAGGAATAGCTTAATACACATCAATACCCTCAACTATTAATGAGATGAGAAAAGAGGTTTAAAAGTATTGCCCTTATAGGAAGATGTTGCGCTATAATTGTTTTTCTTCTATCCATTTTCTACAAATATATGTTCTACATTCTTAAAAATAAAAAAAATATTATATCAAGTTTACCAGTATTGGAAAACATTTATATACTAACAATTTTTTCTTGATAAAATTGGTAATATGATGCATATTCTTCCCCTGCAACCGTAGACAGTATTTCCTCGGATCTTTTCTATACCAAACTATCACCACCCACCATTCTTCCTACATCTACAGCCCCCTACAATTCAAATCCTCCGTCCACGCACTGGAAACAAGATCTCGCCTTTCTGACCTCCATACTCCCTCCCACAGAACCAAAACATTCGAACGCTCCTTCCTCGCCCGCTCCTCTACCCTTTGGAATTCCTTTCCTTCTAATATCCGCAATGCTTCTTCTCTATCCTCATTCAAATCCCTCCTTTTCCAACACCTCCTTTCTTTCCAAAATGATGCTATCTAATTGCGAAATTTCAGTTTAGGGTTAACATCTGGATCAGAAGTGAATAATAGTTTTTAATGTACAAACTTTGCTAATCAATTCATTATTTTTGTATTTTTCATTTTCTCTGCGTTTTTTTCCTCTTTTTTTTTTGTTTTGTTCAAATTAATTGTATTTTTCGATAAAAAAAAACTTATTTATTTAACAGAAGATATAGTAAAAATTAATTGGTCTGTATTCTATAGTCTTATGGCCAGATAATGTTACTGTTTTATTGGTTCCTTCATGTTATTCTTAAGGGACCTAGTCCCAGAATAAAGTTCTTTCTATCTATATTTCCATTTATACCTCTTAGATTATTCTTAAATTAATTATGTATTCACTTCTATTAATTATTATTTGCTATATATTTTATTATCGTAGGCATAGATAATTGAACTAGAGCGAAATAATAAAAAATTTCACATTCATCAGCCCTACTAAAAACAAAAAAAAACATTATTTAAAATTTAGAAATTAAAAAAAAAAAAAACTCAATTGCACTATAACTTGAAACCGAAACAAATGGGGAGTTTTAACGGCTATAAAGAAGCAGTAGGGAGTTTATTTGTACAAATGAACTGCAAAGTAAGATCTATTACTCACTCCGAAGACAAATGGTTCTCATCTGTCTCAAGTACCGACGACTGACTTATACAGAAAACCCTATTTCATATATTCACCACCCCTTTTGTTTTCCGTATCAGAGAGTTTACTCCGAAATTAGTAAGAATAGATAGGGACATATTTAAATAAAAAGTTTTATAATTTTTTAAAGCAATTAAAAAAATTAAATAAATAACCGATGAAATATATAAATATCTTTCCATTCCTTCATAATATGAGCATAAAATGGTACTCCTTAATAACAGAAAAAACCTCCAAACCAGGTCTCGACACTTCAGAAACATAAGACTGACCCAAAGACTGTGAAAGTAATTTTTTTGATTTGGCATTCATCCCATTCACACACTTTTTTTTCAGAGGGAGTTATTCGAGATAATTTTTTCTCTTCGATACAACAAAGTTCATTTTAAACTGATTGAATCCAAAATTTGGATCCAAAAAGTCATGTGGTGCAACAGGATAAATAAAAAACTTTGTCCTCACTTCCATTTAGAATCGAACAAAATAAATCAAAACGTTTCTGAAAATATGAAGATTTCTTTAATAGGTAAAAAAAAAAACTGGAAAGGCGCAAACGCACAAGCGTACCAGATGCCCTGAAACACGAGCGTTAAAAATCGGCAAAAAAGAAGCTAAATGCGGGAGGGACCAGTCGATAACATCTAGTTCCGCAGGAAGATGCTATCTAGTCCTTGGGTATCTCATGTGGCAAGAGGTCGCAGCTGAAAACCCCGGTTTCGGATTTACCAGACCAAAAGGAAGATTCCATTCCAGGTTGGTCAATGATCCAAAAATATCGAGAAGATCTAAAACCTTTTGTATTTCAAGTAAAATCAGTCAAAGAGTCAAGAGAAGAATAGCTGAGGTGAGGATGACAGAGGATGTAGCTAAACTTGACACTAATGCTTCGCCAGGCTTCCAACATCCATTATACTCGAAGGCCTGCTTTATCTCACCTCAGCATACTTCAACTTAAAGTCAGTCTTAGAAGGATTCAAAGTTATCTTTTGGGCAGGTCAGAAGAACTAATTAATATACTCATATTATGTAGACAAAAAAAATTATAAAATAAATCATTTAATACAAAAACATTGTATTATATTCATAACAAAGGCAAATGTATGAAATCAACTTTAAAACGAAAATTTAGTAGAGTATTTAATGTATTTAATTAATATAAATTAGGTGAAAAATTTCAAATAGAAATCAAATGTAATACCTAAGGGGGTTTTAAGGAAGATTTTCAATTAATATCTCTGAATATATTAAATCAAAGTTTATTAACAAATGAAAGTTTCGCCAGTTCACGCAATTTGAGAATCAAAACTTGCTAGTGAATCATACTAATCAATCATTACTTTATATATTTTTTTCTAAACCCCCTCTTCTTTTTTATTTTTATTTCAGTTTTGAACTAAACTAAAAAAAAAGAAGTTTAATTTAGTTCCGCTTAGTTTTAAACTAGTGTCGACAGGTGCGAATTCATAACTAAAGAAACAAATAATAATAAAAGTTTTGAACTAGACATTCCTTATTTTTATAGTTATTTTCACAATATAATGAACTTTAAGGAATAGGTTTGCATTCATTTTTTAAAAACTCTTATCAAGAAAAAACCCATTTCCAACTCATATAAATGGTAACATTATCCTTCACTGAGAATATATCTTAGGTCATGTCTGTGTGGATTGTTATAGCAAGATGACTGAATTAACGAAACGTCGATAGGCTTTGTAATAAGAGTTAATTTTTAGGCAATCGCCATATTTAGTATGCCGATTTTAAGACACTATCTGAATATTTATTTATCCGAATTAGTGTATTTGCCTAATTAAATCCGTTTTTATTTTTATATATTTACAGAAATTTAAATAAAAACTTCTGTTTTTTTTTTTATTAAGAACAAATATTTTTATATTACATAAAATAAATTTTAATTTAAGGCAATGTTCGAGGAGGAAAACCATTATTTTTTAAACAGAAAACAGGCATAAATAACCTTTGGGAAAACAAAAAAAGTAATCATCTTATAACTTCTATGAAAAAAATATAACTTGTAAGTTTACTGTTCACTCTTTTACTATTTATCTATATTTAATTTGAACGTATTTATAATATGATTTAATATTATATATGTTTTGTGTATTCAATTTATAAGCACTTAATGCTTAAAAATAAAATAGGAAAAATGTTCATTTTCTTGATGCAGAAATAGTTTTAGTCAAAAAAAAGTTAAAAAGATTTAATTTTGATCGAGTTGGTGTTTAAACTTGTTACACACAAAAAACATATTTTGTATTGCCCGTTCTTATTCCATAACTGAACAAGAAATTGTTCAATTATTATTTAATCACTGTCATTTTAAATTTTAAAACGATATTTTATTTTAACAGCAGGTTTTATCATGGCTATAAAATCATATACTTAAAAATTAAACGAAATAGAAATAAAGGAGATTAGACAACTGGGACAATACCAAAATCAGCACTTCT
The DNA here is from genome assembly GCA_948150685.1 of Rhaphigaster nebulosa. Taxonomy (NCBI): domain Eukaryota; kingdom Metazoa; phylum Arthropoda; class Insecta; order Hemiptera; family Pentatomidae; genus Rhaphigaster; species Rhaphigaster nebulosa. The sequence continues at coordinate 61,230,971 of OX411310.1, read as the reverse complement.
GTAACCCTTTTCTTAGGAGTCTTTTATTTAGTACTCACCTAAAACAAAAAACAAAAAAAAAATATGTTAGTTCTCAAGGAAAATTATATTAGGTAATTATATAGGTATATATTATAATACCTATATTACTTACATTAACTACAGTAGATTAATAGAAATTAAATTTAATCTTAAACAAATTACTGCTTATGTAAAAATTTAAAATAAATTACATATATTTTTTTTATTCAGTAATTTATTTTATTATTTAGTGTTTCTTTCAATTTTCTGATTAAATTGTAAATGATTAATATTAAATGGAGTAGCTTAATAAATAAGGCACGGGACTCCTTACTGTCCTGGGTTCGAATCCGCCTATAGCAGATAAATTATTTATTCTGCTAAAATAGTGTGGATCGAGGGGGCCGGGTGAATCTGTTTAGGGCACACCCTGCAGCTATAAAGTAGGCAACGCAACATTCAGTTCTTAGGTACACTCAAGCACTTTTATGGGTTGTTTTTCAAATATTAATTTCAAAATGATTAATATTAATTGTATCTTATCTTGTTTATATTATAAATGAAATTGAGTAAATCTTTATTCCTTAAAAAATTGAGCTAAAACAAAAACCAACAGTGCACCTATAGTAATAAAGCGAATGAACAGAGTTTCCTATGGCCAAATTCATGTAATTCAAACTAAACATTTAAGGCAAACATTTTTGATATAGTTTAAACTGACTTTATTAGAATTATAAATTATTTTCTATTTTTTTTTTTAATTGCTATTATTTTCTGATTATTTTTTTTATTTCAATAATTGTTCATAATAAAATTATAATTCGTGTTATTATATTGGAACGAAAGCAATGCAAATATCAGAAACTCGTCACAATTATAACGAAATTAATTTTAATGATTAGAGAAATATTCTACGATTCTTCCTAATTATGGATTATAATGGAATGTATAACATATTATGCTCTCCAAAGATACTTTGAAGTAATTTAGTACAAGTATTTTACGAAGAATTCCATCGTGAGCGTTTCTCTCCTCTTTCAAATAGCTAGATAATTGGAAGAACATACCCATCGAGGATTTACTGAATGATAATAAAATTATTGTAGGCACGATAGCAATAGTAGGTAGGCATTTTATGTACAGCTTCATTAGGAGGGAAATGGGAATTCTGGTTTTTCAACGGCCATTACAACTCCTGCATTCCACAAATACCTATAGCCAGCCAGGACTTAAAGGCTCCGAGTTCTTCAGATATGAAAAGGGTTTGTGGAAATGCATATAATATTCTGCTTGGGAATGGCCGAATAGTTAAAAATTGGTTCTAAACTCAGAATTATCAATGATTATGTACATTAAAAAAAAAAAAACGAACATTTTTTTATCCATAAACATATGTTACAATCATTATAATAAGTAATAACGATATTAAGAAATAAAAAATATATAAGAGTATAACAATAACTAAATAAAATAAATATATAATTTATCATAAAAGAAAATATTATTAATTAAATTTAAAAAAAAAATACAGTAAAAACCACATTCACATTAATTTATAATAATTATACTCGATCCCGAAACCCCTCTCCTTTCATATATAAGGGGTATAACAGGGCTCTATGATATTCCAGCGCATTTCTCTTACCGCGTCACTAGACCTATAAGCCAATGGAGGCTGCGTGAGCGTTAATTTTTTTTTTTTGTCATTGGTTATCAAATGTAAGATTAGAAATGGAACTAAAAATAATATTTTTCAATACGGATACTGGATACGGGTACTGTCTGGATCAGTGAACCTTTAACCTTTAAACCGAGGGTATTCCTTTAAAAAATAAATAGCTCTAATCACCGGCTTTTAAATGTATCCTACTCTATTTATACTAATTAAATACAGTACTCATTAAATATAAATATAAAATTGAAGACATGAGTGGATGAAGAAGGAGCTATGCAACAAATTTTCGTAAATTGTTTTTTTTTCTTATAAATGAGGGAAGTATGCGCTTATCTTCGCCTAGTAACACTAAATTCTTGTAAATTTGAACCCGAAATTATTTGTTAATCACACGATTTCTCAGTGGATTAAATAGATCATATATGTGAAAAAAAAAAAAAAGGTCATTTGTCATTTACTCAAAACTTTATATTAGTATCATAACACCTTCATCCACTCGTGTCTGCAATTATATCAGTATCTTTCCATCCGGAATTACGATTATGTTTTATTAACGTTTACGTTTATTAAGATTTTAGCAGAACGTAATTAAATGATTCCAGTTTTTGTTATTCTAATATGTTCTTTGTTTCTTCAAGATACAGCATACCTAATACATGGATGAAATAACTCATTTCCTACACCTTTAAGAATCCGTTCATAAAGATTAATAAAATCTTATTTAAAAAAAAAGAAGAGAAAATTAACAGAATTTTTAATTACAAATATTCACTCATCCATATTTAAACTGGTCAATTAGGCACAATGACGGAAGCTGACATTGAATAAGGAATAATCAGATAACACCTGGCAGGAGTAATGGGAGCCCTGATCATCAAGTAAAATGAGGAAGGTGAAGGCAGAAAGGGGAGGGGGCGAAATTAATTTCCATTGGATTTGGGCAAAACTTAATAACTGGCCGGAATTGATTTATCCGGATTATCTGATAATTCCGAACCAAACCCTCGCTTGGCTGGAGCGCACCCCAACTCGACGATTGAGTTCGGTTTGTAACCTTCAACAATCCATTAAAGCAGGGCGGCACTGCGTGGCTTTGATTAGAGAACAACTAATTTCTAAGTCAACTTCGTAGGCGAAATAACAGCTTGTAGCCACATCCGGTGCACAAGAAAAATGAGTAATCTTAATACTTCTTTGGCTCGCGGCTATGTATGAGCTAGAGATAGAAAAAAACTCAAGATTCTATTGTTTTTAAGCTTAAAAAACGGATTTAACCAAGATCAACTGTTAGATTTTAAATAACCAGTCAATTTGATGATAGCTGCTAAAATATGACTTTCCTGAAAAAAAATTAACCTCATGTGTAAGAAATTGCTTACTGGCAAGTTTAAGTAACCGGTTGGTATCAGTCAGTGGCGTACGGAAGAGAGGATATATCCTCTCCCAAAATGTACGAAAAAAATAAATATTGTATTTTAATTAATATTTCAGGTAATTTTTAACAACAATTTTTGATCCAATTTTATGCTTATTCTTAAAATTTACTCCTAATTTGGCGACTATAGACATTCAGGTGATTAGTAGCTATCTTCATATTAAATCCCCCCGAAACAAATTTAAATCGCTTCCAAAAAAAAGTTTTTCGAACAGGACAGACAATTTTTTTTTGTGCACGGAGTTACTCCATTATATGCACTCTTTACATGAAAATCCTAAGAATTTTTTTTTTTTTAAATGGCCTTGTGAATGGTACCTAAGTATATAATTTTAAATCTGACTAAAGATACGGTACAAAAAAGGTCTAATATAGTTATTTTTATCATTTTTTCCTTTTTCAATTCAATTTTCTTTCCATATTTATAATATTTTATACATCGTCGATATATTTTTATTTACATTTTTACATTTTCATAGGAATTTATTTTCTATAAAATTGTGTTTCCAGTGAAGGGGCTCACTATTGATAATTAATCTTCTAAGAATTAATTATTGTCACTAAGTCCTTATAATTATAAATATTAATTATAAGGACTTAGTGATAATAAGGCATGACTTTCAGGCTTCTGTATCATCGGCGTATTACAACTATGAGTAAAATTATATAATTTTTGCTCAACAAAATAGCGAAATTATTAAAAAACATTGGGTATAAAAATCCTCAATCTCAATAATAAGAGAGAAAAAAAGAAGACCTCATCTAATCAAAGAAAAGAAAAACAAGGAAGTTTTTCAGACCATGATTCAATGAAAATTTTGACTAAAAAGATCTGTTCAGTGACGTGTTTTCTCTTGTACCATGGTACCTAACTGGATGAAAGTATAGAAAATCAGATTTTCTTTGATTGAAACAAATTTTAAAATTTGCATTTTACATTCTTAGGCGTAAACAAATGAGAACCATTTATTTAAATTCAATGCAATGAAAGGAAATTAAGATAATTTTATTTCTAAGAGCATTTTACATGAACATCTCAGATGCAATAATAGTAACACGCAATGAAGCTTAAATTTTAAACGTAAAAAATTAGTGTGAGTTGTTAAACCTATTTATCATTCTTCAACTGGGATGTTTGATGATCTTACAGGCACAAACCCCAAACTATTCTTCGCAACACTTAAGCAACCAGAAATTTCGAATGAGGTATGTAAACAAATAGTTCTTATTTTAACAGGCTAACTAAAGGGACTCAATATATTCCATTCAAAGGTAAAAATAAATGAGAAACCAATTAAAAAAAAAAACAGGATGGCTTCAAACCGTTGAATAATGACTGAAGTTTCTAAGTAAAAATGAAAAAGTTTCCTTAAAAGACCCAAGTTTGAACTGGGCGTTTGCTATATAGACCTCCCTGCAGGCTAGCGTGGTCAATGTTAATTCTTTATCAACTAGGACAACCTTACAAGCACAAACCTCAAGTCGCCCTTGGTCATGATCTATATTTATAAGAAAAGATATTTTAACAGCATTTTATATTTGGATTTAAAATAAATAATAAATTATTACACGTATCTTTCAGGTATATGAGAAAAGGGTATCATCATAGAAGGTAATCTAGATACATTTGGTTTGGATATAAATCGAACAAAGTACAAAAGTTGGATGAAAACTGTTAGAGTAAGGCATTATAATTCAGTATTAGTCGAAGTCTTTCCATTTATGGTGAAAAAGAATCAAAGAATAGATATTACGAAGATTATAGCTAGAACACAATTTAGTTCAGCTATAGTTTTATTGTCTACATCTTTTGGAAGAGGCTGCTATGGAAAAAAACGAAGACACTAAAACATGCATACAGTAATTACGCAAATAATTTATTGATACAAATAAAATTATAAAAAAAAAATGAGAGTCTGTCACTAAGGTCATATTTTCACTAAAATTCAAAATTTTAATATCAGGGGTGGGGAAAAAAAAGTTGATACCACCAAAAGGAATTTTTTGTAACACCAAAACACCAACTCAATTCGCATATGAATTTTCAACCCTATAACTCAACTTGAAGGGGTGTAAAAACCTTCAAAACCGCGAAAAAACAATTGGACCCGCCAAAATGTTGACTGAAATTTAGCACCATTTCTATATATATATATATATATATATATATATATATATATATATATATATATATATATATATATATATATATATATATAAAAACAAGATACCTAAAAACAATAAAGAAAAGTTACAATTATCCTGAAGCATTAGCATTTAAAAACCGAATGCAAAAACATGGCTGCAACATATTGAGCATACAATGTTAGAAACTAACTTATAACTTTTTTTTTGTTTATATATATATATATATATATATATGGACGAATATGGTATTATGGGAATTTCATATTTGTATCAAATGAATACATGAACGAAATAACAATTATTGTTAATTGTCAACTATTATACTGCGGATTTATTTATTTATTATTCTCCTAATTTGCTTGTCTGCACAATTATACCTATTTTAAAACTAAAATCTAAGGGGAAACGAATTCACTATATCTTATAGGATTACGCGTGAAGTGGAACAGAATGGAACTGAAGCATATAATCTTTAAAATTAATAGAACGATCTTCAAAGATGTGCTTGATGTTGGCGGAAATAGATTCCTAGATATAGATAGCTGGAATCTAAATGCCGGAAAAAAGTAGTTAAAATGTAACATTTAAAATATAAACGCATATGCGCAAAGAAACAGCACTGTAGTGGTCTTTATTTTATTTTTTTAAATAGAAAAAAATATATATATAAAAATTGTATCATCGGTTAGACGAATGTCTTCAAATTTATTATGATAAATAAAGATTAATTAATTAACAACGGAATTATGGTTTATAGACTTTTTTCTATTTAAACTAATATATTAACAATCAATACAATCTGTCCTAACCAAGTGATCGGCCACTTAAAATTCAGTTTTAAGCAAAATAAAAATACAACTCGGTATCCTAAAATATTATATCAAATCCGGGCGAAAGGGGAGGGGGTACAGGGCATTCACTGGCAGTGAGGACAGTAAATCACGAGATAAATGGAACGAAAATATGATCAAGATACCGAAGAGGGAGGTTTAAACAGATGAGCCGATAAATAATGGAGAAAGCTGTGAACATAAATTTCACGTAGGAAGAAGAGGAGAGAAGAAAGAAACGAAATAATAAGAGATCCATCAGTCTTCTTTATTGAGAGGGGACATGGTTGGAGCGGTATCTCTGGTCGCGGAGAACCATTTGCATCAGCTCTCCTATCGGGGATGCCGGTTGACAATGACAGTGCCGCGCATTTGTGGACAAACATTCAATCAACGCATACAGCCCTGATTGTTCCAATTAATGACATTTGTTAGTCACCAGCGTCTCCAACAAGGTCTGTTAATTCGATTCGAAGAGCGTTTCAACCAAGTCCTGAGTATTTAAAAAACAACCTGTACACAAATTTATGCTACAATCGAATGCCCATCCTGAATTAATAAGGAATTTTCATCTTAACAACAAGGTGGTTTAAGTGCTTCGTAAGGAAGTACACAGTTCTTTAACAATGGATATACAAGGTGATGTGGCCAGACGCTCAACCGCCAAAATTATCCCACATTATTATTACAAGTACAGTTAATAATATATTTTAATATTATAATTATTATTATATTATATTATTATAGTGGGATATTATAATTATCCCATATGTAGGATGGATATACTCCAGCAAACTCTACCAACCCCAGATTTAGATATTTTCCAAAGTTCGACTTTACAGAACTGTAAATTTTTTATTTTTAAACCTAGATTTTCCTCTTTTTTTTTTTTAAATGTTCCTTAAACGATCATGTTTAAATATTACATTCAAGCCTACGTTTCGACCACGTCCATTTTTATGAGATTAATAATTTAACTGAATAGTACGCACTTGCCGCTACCTCAAGGGGTAGGTGCGTACAAGGTATTTGAAAGACTCGTCATTTAAGCAAGAGTGGTTTTGGGGCAAGTACAAAATAGTTTGGTTTGCATCAATAGTTGAATCAACAAAACATGATAGTAATGGTAAGTGTACACCATACACACTTGTCACACAACAAATACATGTCTTTCCCCTACTATTATGTAGGAATTCGGACAAGAGCTAAAAAAATAGGAAAGAGTCAAGGAGAAATGTAAATCAATTCATTTTGAAGAACAGTTTCTGTAGGTACCGATCATGGCTAAAAAACAAAACAACCTTATTCGTAGATAAACACCGATAAAAGTAGATAAACACCGATAAAAGATACAACTTTTATCCATTTATCTAATATTTTTAAAACTCGTTGTACTCCATCTTAGCGAACTTCCGTGGATGATTTCAGATACATCAGTATTTGGGCTTCATGCTCCGTAAAGGACAAGCTCATGATGGTTGAGAGTCTGGATTTAACGAGACAACGCATTTTCCCCACATCACCATAAATGCAAATAAATAATGTACATTCAACTGATAATCTTTTTATAAGTAGGTAGATGTAATCTTTTTTTAACATAAATACATATTGTTTACAAACATGCAATAGATTGATCATTAAGGAGCTGAAGGAAAAATGAAAAATGAGGTAACTCTTAATTGGCCAAGCATCTAACGAATTACATTTTTGGGTGTTTTTTTTCTGATTTCCTGATTTCCTTTTACTGATTGAAGAATGATTAAAATAACACAAAAATCGTCATCATAAAAATTTATTATATCAGATACAAGTTTGAAAACGTATCTTCAAAGATACTGTGGCCGGTCTGAGTGAGAGTAGGAGCTGAAAAAAAGGTAGCAAAATTCGTTTTACAGATTGATAAATTAATATTTAAACACCCAAAACAATTTCTATTTCGTGTCACAGAGTCGTAAATTACATTTTTGGGAACACAGCACTGTTTGTTCTATATGTCAATTTTTATATTTCTCCTTAGAGTAAAATACATATAAGTTCATCCCCACCCACTCCATCACACCTTACTGCATCAGTAACAATATGCTCGATGCTCTTTCTTGGTGCTGGAGGGGAGTGAGATCGAGAACCTCTAGGCTTTTTAAAAGGCGCGCATACAAAAAAAGTTGCTCTGCCAATGACGAACCAAATTTGTGTAAGTAATTTTCTCTTGTGGTTTGTCTCACCGTAATAGAAGCTGTTTCCAAATTCCTGATTTTTTTTTAAAATAAAAATTATATATTTAATTCCATTTCTCAGTATTAATCTATCTATTCAGCCACAGTATCTTTAAAGATTTTCACAGTATCTGTAATTAAAATTTGAATGGAAAAAGTAGTTAATGATTACTTTAGTTGATTATTTAAAGAATTGATTGTAATAAGTATAATCAATCATTAAAATGAAAACTAATCAGAAAAAATTAAATACCTCTTTACCATTCATTGTAGTGGTCTTCATCAAAACCAACTCTTTCTGCTTGTTTATCTCATGATATTCCTACAGTTTGCGAATCTACTCTCAAATAAATTACCTCCTTCCTAATTGTATTAAATTGAATTCAGAAAATCAAATTCATCGGTTTCTAGAAAGAGGTATCTCTAAAGTCCCTCCGGCCTGTTAAGGAATAAAAGGATGCTGTACAGGATTTATAGACGGAAATGGAAGAGAGAACGGATAATAAAGGATTTGCTAAAGAATTGAGTTCTTTGTAGAGGAAGGGAGACTAGGCTCTAAGGATAGGTCCTGATCTTGTATGCAAAGAGTGGACAGAAGATCGCAGGGTAACCAGTTCAACAATACAAAAAGATATTTTCGTCCTAAGGAATAGGATTGGGATAACGAGGAATTATTGCCGTCGGAAAGAAGCATACGCCACCTTAACTCTGCATCTGAACAATAAAAAGTAGAGTCTATAGAAGACGAAAATAAATCAAATGAAACGATTGATTAATATCTTTAAGTATTATTTCAAAACTAACTGCAGGTGCACACTGGTGATTCAAGTGTGTGTGTGTGTGAGTTTAAAATTGCTCCTTTTCGGAGTATTCAGGAGAGAGTGGGGATACATTGGACATTTTTTATTCCACAACTTTGGACAACTTTATTAAAGTTAATTAACCACCTTTGATTTTAAAATCAAGAAGGTATATTTTTTACAAGCTAAAACCTTTATCTTGGACAAGACAAGTTAATGAATATTTTTCTCCGATTTGCTGAATTGTTACAATTAAAATATGGAGGTATACAATGTGTCCAATTTATCCCCAATGGTGGGGTACTACATTGGCCTTGATATGAGATTGCTTTTAGATAGAAAAGCATTGAGAATTAAGAAACAATATGAATATTATTCACTAGAATTTGAAAAAGCAAATGACAATTGAGATGGAAAAAGAACAAATGATATTAAAAGAACGAATAAAAACAAAAACAAAATAAAGAAAGAAAAAAATTTAGCATATAAATAACAAAAATAAATTTAAGAAAATAAAGAACAAAATTTAGTAATATATACGGTATCATAGCTGTTTCATACAAAGGACACTTCTCCAAAACAGACCCAAACAATGACCAAATTCGTTAAACATTTTTTTGAACAAATCTTAGCACAGGTTCTTCAGGCAAAAGCCAGATTAAAACGATGATAATTCAAATTATTTTCAGCCCATGACGTAACACGACATAATTATGTAAAATAAATTTTTGCACTTTGAATGTAACAATGGGATCAACATCAGTGCGTCATATTAAATAGAAATGCTACAAAAATATTAAACACTACAACCTTTATCGGTTTGAAACAGACACTGAAAGGAATATTCAAGTTCCTACAGGCAATAATGCAGGGAATACGAAAGGGTCTAATGTTACCCCACGTCCAATGCGCCCCCGTACTCCCCTACTTTAGTTAACTACTAGTTTAGTTTCAGTGCAAATGAAGGTAGTAATAATTTAAAAAATAACCAACATTTCTGTATTTGGGTGTCAAGCAGTTAAAACCTATGTGGTAGATAGTTTGGAATCGTTGTCTCCAGAAACGTTTACAAAAGAAGAAATCCTCAGCGTTTATTAGATCAATGGTTATAAAACATCCGCAACCACAAGAAAGCTCTTAACTCCTTGATGTTAGTATAAGAGAAGTAAATTACTATCAGAGAGCCTCACCAACTTAATTGCCATACTCGAAATTGGATCAATATTCTATTTAAGTAGTTGCTCCGTAATTCTTCCTTAGAAGGCTTCGAAGAATCGTTTCGGACCTAAAACTTTTGGAAGAAGTATTTAGGAATACTCCTAGTCTTCGACAATCCCAGATATGTTTACTTAACACGAAGAGACAACCAAAGAAAGTTATAAAAAAAACAAATAAATAAAAATATATATTATTTTGAAATAAGAAAATAGTTGTTTTTCGATACTGGAATATTTGTGTATTAATGTAATACAAACAAAATAATTATATATACCAAACATTTGTATCGAGGAGCGTTCATAATATTAGAATCGTATTTTTTTTTTTTTTTTTAACCCAGCATATATGCACCGCGGCCTATTAAGGCCTATTGTGCGCTGGTCTAAACCATTTAAAACAGTATCCTTTGCAAATCTGAGTAGACTCATCGGGTCCATCATCTCGCAGAGCTTAGGGTCAGTGATCCGGTCACAGCCAAAGTAGACGTACCGCACCCTTGTCAAAGCATCACATCCACAGATTATGGAGGCCGTTTCGTCCTCCATCCCACATAGTCTACCTGTCGGCGACTCAATTAGCCCTATGTTGTGGAAGTGCTTATTCAGTTGATAGTGTCCTCTATATTGGCCCGCCACCCTCCTAAGGCTACTCCTATCCATAAACAGAAGTATCTCACTTCTTTTGGGCAGAGTCCATCTAAAAACAGTTTGGAATGTATCTGTTTTCTTGTGTTTTTCCAGTAGTGCTTAATTTTTCCTTAAATAATCGTATTAATAAGAAACTTTTCCCGGAGTTATTCAACTTAAGATTTGGAACAGTACCGTCAATTTCAAACTGATGTCAACTATTGACTCTTGTCCCTCAATAATTACGATAATGTGTTACCCACAAGCTTATAATTGCAATTTATCACAAAAAGCTCATATAAATTGCCATTATCAGACCTATTTGGACATACGGAGGTGAGCTTCGGAGTTCCACGAAACCATCAAATTCTTCTCATTTCCAATACTTACTTTATACCATACTTCCTCTAAATATATTTCGATATTTATTTAAGCAGAAGTAAAAATCATAGATGGTACTACATACTTCAAACAATCAATTAATTACCAGATGTTTTTCCAAACCGTCTCATCCTATTATTTTATGTGTTTTTCGACACACTCTATAACCTTCAATGTGTTCATATGTCACACATTAATTTTTTTTAGCATTCCAACGGTATGTTATACATGTTTATTACTTAGGTCTCCCCTTTAGTTAATTTACATATGCTTTCAAAGTTTATATTCATAGATTTCTGATTACTACTAACAATGAGAGACGGTTAATTATTTCAAAAAAGCAAAATTAAAGGTATTTTAGAAGAACCCACTTTGAAAATTCAGTATTCGAGCTCTGCTAGACTATTTGAATGAGATTATGACAAAGCTGATATTAAATGACATTTAATTGTACATTGATATAACGACTTTGCTCAAAATAGTTGGAGCCGTTTACCAGAAAATTATTATAAAAAAAAAAAAAAAAAATGTAAAATCAATGATACAAAGTAGCTTTAGATTTCCCCAGGCATAAGATCCCACCTTAAATACTTAATTTCGGTTTCGTAGAACTTTTTTCATTTTTGAACACACACGCACAGACCATTTTGCGATACTTAGTTATTTGGACTCAGGGGACCTTAAAGCGTGTATATCCCTATAAAACTGGGATTCGAAATTTTCAAGATCGCAATAATCCCCTTTACAATACATTTCATAAACAGGTAAGCGGAAGTAAAAAGTAGGGGTAAACAATTTATTAGCCAAAAAAAATCATTTAAACTAACTAAGAATTATCTATTAAAATTTGTACCTAATAATGTATTTAGGGATTGATAAATTATTTGCCACTTCTATAATTTACTTTTTAATGAAAACATAGTTTCAAATGTTATACATTCATCCTTCAGTTCAAGATTTAAGTATTTATACTCCGTTTAAGTATTTAAATACTCGATAAATAGTTATTAATCTACTTAAACCTCGAACTGAAGATGAATGTATAACATTCGACACTAGTTTTCAATAAAAACTTAATTATAGAAGTGGCAAATAATTTATCAATCTCTAATTAGACTGATCCTTCTATACCATCATGCGGACGTCAACTAATTATGTATTAACAGATCTCCAAAGACTTCCTATTTTTTAATTATTAGAATTTCATTCTCTCTTAGCTATATTTATTTTCAATTTATTAATGGTTGAAGTTTATTTTTGTTTAAAGACTTAAAAGTTACATTATTATGATTTTGTATAATTTCATCTTCTTTTTCTTTATTCTTTTATTTATTTGACTTTTTGTTTGTTGATTTTCTTGTTCTTTTTATTCTAGTCTAAGACTCAACAATATTGCCTATAATATTATTCTAAAGGGACATGTCCTAGAATAAATAATGAATTAGTTATTATTACTACTATTATTATTATTAAGTACCTTTGATGCGCCGACACATCTATCATTATACACATATAAATATAGTGATTAGCAACCAGGAAACACAAATATTAAAGAAACCCAACTTATTGCCAAAAAGATAAGAGCGGATTAGATAAGGAGTAAGGTCTGAAAATGGGACTCCATCGCTTGTAATTACATCAACACTAACAAGGTACCTCTCCCCTCCCCCTGCCTTTGGGAGCCATCAGTGAGAGCCATGAAGCTTAACAGCATATTTTCCCTGAAGAAAACCTCGTTAGCTCTATCTTAAGGATATTCATAGAGAAATTAATTTGAAAAAAAATTTTTAATGGCTTTAATATAAATGTATGGACTCTTCAGATGTGTGGATTATTCTCTGCAATGTAGAAGGTAGAGGTCTAGGTCAAAAAAGAAAGGAGAATGAAAACCTGGCAAAATATACATGAGAGAGAGCAAGTACTAGGAGAACCTACTTAAGTCCGAGGATTAGAAAGCTGTTCAAAGTGCTTTCTTTTCAACCATAAGTACTTTCTATTAAATTAATAAGCGAGGTTGCAGAAGGATGAATAATAAATTATGGATTTATTCCAAATGCTGCTGTGCTAAATTTTAACTAAAAAAAAAAAACGATAACAATATTTAATGAACAAGTAATAAAATTTATCAGTATATGACTAAAAAGTATTTTAATACTTCATTTGTAATAAAAAAATAAATAAAAGAAATCTGCCATGAATAAGGAGTTAGTTTTCCTATAATAAAAAATAAACTCTTAGGTTAACGCTGGAAAATTATTATTCCAGTGTAAAATATCTTTAATTAAGAAAAGAAACTTCATTCGAGTAATTAGGATAAATAGTTATTTTTTTACATCCAAAATAAAATCATAGCTTATAAAATGACATTACGCTACAATAAAAATCCATACTTAAAATAATCATTAAATATTTGATAAGTGTGACTAAAATAAATGAAAATCCCTTTAAAGTGTCACGAATTTATCATAAAAAGTAAAACAGAAAAAAGACAAAAAAAAAATATTATTTACACATTCATGACTTTAAGTGTTAATTATGGAAAAATAATTACAAAGAACTAACGTTATGGAATGAGCTCTTAATTTATAATTTAAATTTATAATAAGTATTGCAATTATACCGATAATTTTACCATATTTTATTTTAATGTTATTAAATTTATTAATTATTTTTTTCTTAGTTACACAGCTTCTTCATTAAGAACATAGAAGAGTTTGTAAAGTAAACCATCTATAATCGAAAGCCTTATTACTCAACTAGGCTACCCTCAAAACAAGGACAACTTAATAAAATGCAACTTGAAGAATAAAATTGAACAGTAAAAACTTTACAAAATAAAACAACCTCACGAGCTACCACTGGCATGTCCTATATCAGCCTTCAACCTACACCACTGACAAACACAGTAAATTACTTAGTACAAACAACCGACATGTAGAGTGTGACATGGTGCCCACATGTTGAACACGACGCCAGGAGCTTAAATAATAGGTTGAAGTTCAAACACTACACTTTTTAAAACTAAATTGTTTTTTTAGATATAAATGTGAAATATTGAAAATTAGCAGCAATCAAATTCATAACTATAAATTTTTTTTAATAATAAACAAATTGATATAAATGAAAAAATAAGTGAGGACTCCTGATAGACGATTTAAGCTACAATTTTAAACTGCCAATTACATCTTTTTAAAAAAAGCAAGACGATGTGTAAATTCAATTTTTTTTTTTTTTTGCCTTTTCATATTTTTAAATTTAAATTCTATGAAATCTTGATAACGATTGGAAGTTTAAAAAAATTATTGAAGCCATTGTTGTTCAGTAACTTCGTACAACACTACTTCCTCTTTTTTCACAGCATTTAAACTCAGATGATCGCCAAATATTTGGTAAAAATAAATTTATAAAAAAAAATTGCCACTACAACCCATGTAGGATTTTTTTTTCCACTTACCCGCCCTCCTCCCCTCAAAAATCGAAACAAATGTAACATTAAATTACAAATAACTCCACTCCAAAGCTTTTTCTTTTATAATGATATATATTTTTCTTTCTAGAACTTGAACTCCCTAACATTAATTATTACGCTAAATTAAAAAATTGTAATCAGAGATGAAAAAAAAAGAAACACATTTTCAAGGGGATTCAATGCTTACATTTATTTCGACTATTTAATTTGTTAATAGAAACCGTTTCCAATAACTATCTTTAAATAGAAAGATTTTGTCAATAATCATTTAGCATGCGTGTAAACAGATGGCCTTAAATATTTTGTAGTATGAATTGCATACAGAACACCTTCATTGTAAAATTATCATTATATATACTAAATAAAATATCTTGTTTATCTTTAAGTGATCCGAAATCCAAGTTAGAACATTTCATTTCTTGTTGAAGAAAGAAGATTCAAAGAAGTGTTTAATTACGATTATGTGAATATGAGGAAATTATTAGAACAATTTTCCAAAAAATATATGCGGACCGATTCCACTTAAAATGCACTTTACAGTAAAATAATTATAAATAAGAGGAATGTATAAATAGTTCAAGATTAGAGTTAAACAAGAAAAGGGCTACGAAAGAAAAAAATAATGGGATATGGCTATGAAAATAATTTTAAAGTGATAAAATAATCATTATCGAATAATGGAGCTAAAAAGATTTTAACATGATTGGTAAAAGGTCGAGTTTGAAAAAAAATATTTTTATAAAAAAGTAAAAATAAAGAATTAGTTTACTATTACTAAAGCTATAATTATCTCTATAAGTCGCACTTATACACTGTTATCTATAAGCTATCGACTTGTTTTCAATGTGTAGCTGAAGTGTTAAAATTAGTTGTTAATACCTGAAGTTTATTTAGTATTCTTACAAATTTATTTTATTTTTTGTTATCTTATAATAACAAATTTGTGTCTTCAATAATAATAATAATAATAATAATAATAATAATAATAACCCCGCAAGGGCAGCTGATGAACGCAGTTGCTGGGGTTTTACGTTCCCCCGGGCTCCTGAGTACATTATACCGTTCACAAACTCACACATTACAGGACACAATAACATTTACACTGACACAGAGGCCATTTTCAATACATACCCTAGGGCAACCTTACCTAGGAAGACCTGGCAGAAGGTCTAAAATGCAACCACCCACTAAAAATGGAGTTAAGAAATCGACGTATAGCCTCGGACGAACCTGGGAATGAAGCTGCACCAGGTGGAAATCTTCGACAGCTTCCTTCAGGGGATGGCGGAGCGAGTGGCGTCACCCTGCCGCAACGGACCACAAGACTGCAAGAACCGGCCACTAGCTCGAGTTCGGGCTTGGGCGAGACTATTTCTCCTCCCGCACGAACCCGACCACCGAGACCAAGAGGTGCCCGAAGGATGAAATGGACGCCAGAAATGAACAAGGCTGTCATCCAGGCATATCTTTTGGCAACAAAATTAGAAACAGACAAGACAGGATACCTTAGCAGGATTCAACAGTATTGGCAGGAATCATACCCACAGATGACTATGAGTACGCAAAGGTTGAGTGATCAAGTTAGAGTTATCCGATCTAGAAAATTTCTCTCTGCTCTGGAAATGGAAAATATTAAAGCAATAATATCTGAGCGATTAGGGTTAGTACCTACTGGAAATAAAGAGCAACCGACTGAACCTCAACAATTAGAAATATCATTGGCACTAGAGGCTGCTCCTTCTGAAGAAGAAGATGAAAAGATTCAAAAACTAATGCAATCATTGTTATCCCAGCATGTGCTTTATGAAGGAATGCCACATGATGCAAGACCACCCCTATTAAGAGTCCCTTATAGCTTTAATACACGGACAACTATGAAACAGGTTAATGAAGCTTTAAGTAAACTTGTTAGTAATTACCCAGAAATGGATGTTGAAGCTGTTTGTCACTGGGCGTATGTTGCAGCAAGGGTCGTTATTATTGAACTTGGTTTTGAAGAACAAGAATCAAAGAAAGATAAATGCAAATCAACCATACCACGCTGGCAGAAAAGATTAGAAAATAAAATAGCCTCGCTCAGAGCGAATATTGGGGCAATCACAAGTTATATCAAGAATCCAGATGGAGCAAGTACAAGATTAAAAAGAAAGATTGATGAAATAGTTGTACTACAATTAGGAATGGTGTTGGAATCTGAGCTTACCGAAAAATTGGCTTTACATGCTGATGTGCTGAAACAAAAACTTGCAGTTTATGCAAACAGAATAAGAAGATACAAAAAGTCGATGCTTCGTAAACAGCAGAACAAAAGGTTCATAAATAATGAGAGGCATTTTTATCGGAACTTGGAGAATGGTAAACAGGGATATGTGAATGTTTCACTGACTGAAAATATAACTGATTATTGGAAAAAGCTGTGGGAGGACAATGCATTTCACAATGATGAAATCGAATGGTTGAGATCAATAAATAATGAATTTCGGGATGTACCTGAAATGCCAGAATTTGACATATCAAAGCAGGATGTAGTCATCGCAACAAAGAAAATGAAAAATTGGAAAGCACCAGGCAGTGATAGAATTCAAAATTACTGGTTGAAAAATCTAACCTGTTTGCATGAAATACTAGCTACCAATTATCTAAAAATGATAAGAGGGCAGATAGATATTCCTAAAAATTTCTGTCAGGGCATTACAGTACTTATTCCTAAAAAACAGGAAAACCGATTGGAACCGCAAGACTTTCGACCAATAACCTGCGTTAACGGAGTTTATAAGATTTTAACCTCCATTCTCACAAGCAAAATTGAATTTCATCTGCGATCCAATAATTTGATCCCACTCGAGCAACTTGGTTGTAGGAAAGGAGCTCAGGGATGTAAAGAATTACTCATCATCGACTCGTTCATTGCAGGCCAAACGACCATAAATAAAAGAAATCTGTCATTAGCATGGATTGATTACAGAAAGGCATTTGACTCAGTCCCTCACAGCTGGCTGTTAAAAGTCCTGGATATCTATAAAATACATCCACATGTTAAAGATATTCTGAGGAAACTCATGAGCAGCTGGAAAACAAGATTGAGGATGGGACATGATCAGCTGTCCGACCCTTTGGAGTACATTACAATTTTGAGAGGTATATACCAGGGAGATTGCCTCAGCCCCCTTTGGTTTTGTCTTGCGATGGCTCCTTTATCGATTTTATTAAATCGAGAAGGAAACGGATACAAAATAAAATTTAATGAATCAACTGCAGTAATCAGCCATAGCTTTTACATGGACGATTTGAAGCTTTATGCAAAGAATAAATCTCAGTTACAGTCTATGATAAAAACAGTAATCCAGTTTAGTGATTCAATACAGATGTCGCTTGGTATTGAGAAATGCGCTGTTCTTCATGTGATAAAAGGAAAACCAGTTATTTCTGAAAGTATGTTTGATGATGAACTGCGGATTAAGCATCTTCAAAAAGAAGAAATGTACAAGTATCTTGGGATAGAACAACATGTTAAAATTGCGAGGAAGGATGTAAAGAATAGCCTCATGGAATCATTAAAGAAGAGATTGAAGATTATCCTTGCAACATATCTATCCTCAGGATCGAAAATAAAAGCTATAAATACGTGGGTTATACCAGCCATATCATACAGCTTCGGAGTCCTAAAATGGTCTACAACATCTCTCCAAGAATTAGATAGACTAATACGAACGAGTATGACTGGGTCCAGAATGCATCATCCGACTGCATCCATCGCAAGGCTTTATCTGCCTAGAAGGGAAGGTGGGAGGGGTCTCACAAACATTGAAGAGGCGTGCCGAAAGCAAGAAATGACCCTAGGACAGTACTTCAAACAAAGCGAGGTGCCATTGCATAAAATAATATGCAGTCTTGACCGGGGGCACACTGCCTTGCAATTAGTCTCTCAAGAAGTTGCGTCCAACATTATTACCAACAGCGAACGACTGGAAGAATGGAAATCGAAAGCATTACATGGGAGATTTTATCACCAGCTCCAGCAAACTGAAATAGATAAAACTTTGTCTACTAGCTGGCTAGTTAGAGGAAGTCTGTTCCCCGAAACAGAAGGATTTCTTATAGCAATCCAGGATCAGGTCATAGCAACTAGGTCTTACTGGCGACACGTCTTGAAACAACAGAACGTATCAGACAAGTGTAGGCTCTGTGCCAGCACATACGAGTCTATTCAGCACATAACTGGAGGATGCGGTGCGTTGGCTGGCACAGAATACCTCAAGAGGCATGATGATGTCGCCAAAATCTATCACCAGGCGATAGGACTAAAAAGAAAATTATTAAATGACTTGATGCCATATTATAAGTACAGTCCTAAAGAAATCGTCCAGAGGGTAGGGATAAGATTGTATTGGAATCAGTCGTTTATAACAGACCATTCCGTGACCCACAACAGACCTGATATCGTGCTGATTGATGGTAATATGAAGACAGCAGAGATAATAGATATTGCTGTGCCGAATGATGGAAACACTAATTCAGTATGTGCAGAAAAAATTCGAAAATATCAAGCTCTAGCAGCTGAACTAAAAGATCTGTACAGACTGGATAAAGTGATTGTGAGGGCTATTGTGATCTCCAGCAATGGTCTGATACCAGTGTCCACTGTGGAAGCGACTGAACGGTTGGGTCTCTCGACGGCTGTTATAAATGAAGCCCAGAAAGCTGTGCTGTTGAATACCTCAAGGATTGTAAGGAGTTTTCTAAACATACAATAAAAACGACTAAACAAACAGTGACCTGAGTGGTTGGAGTTGATGCTCCCCCTCTCCAGGAAAAACCCTTTTTCGAAAGTGTCGAAAATTAAATAATAATAATAATAATAATAATGAATAGAATCAATCCATGATGAATCTGTTCTATTGTATGTTAATTAAATATTCTCGTATTTTCTTCGTATTACTTGTCGGTTTTTTTAATTATAGTTTCTAAAACCAGCGCGACATTTGCGATTTTTGCAGGCATAATTATATATTGATTAGTATTAGACAGGGTGCGGATATGAAATACAATAATGATTCAGCCAGAAATTGTATTCTTTGAGATAGAAGTATTAGCACAAAATTATTATAACTAAGTGTAGGGATTAGTGGTGGTAGGTGTTTAGGTCCGGGGACAAAAGAGATGGTTGAAAGAGGTTTGGCTGGCTGCCCTATAATAAAATCAATATTTGAGGACGGGGGCAGCGCTCTTTCTGCAGACAAGGAGGTCGAGGGAGCGGTACGTGGGAGGTGGTGGCTGGAGGAAGGACGACCACCACTTCTGTAGTGAAAGATGAGGTCGTATATCTGATCCAAGATGTAGAGCCATGTTAGAGGATGAGTACTCTTTGGGATCCTCGACAAATATAGGGAGAATGAGGGTTCCGATTTTATGGTAGGATAAGATCACATAGGATCTTGACCAAGAGATAAAAGGGAGTGAAAGAAAAATATGTATCTCAACACCGGTGCGTCGTGAGCAGTGACTCTTGAACATGCCAATGCCTAATTTTATCATTATAAAATATCTTTTTGAAATGACTTAAAGTAGGCTTTAAAAATCCAGGTCATTAATCCTACAGCTAAATCACAAAGAAAAAACCACTGACTACTCATATTTGAATTGTTATTAGTATCGAAATTATTATTATAAGGAACAATACAATTATTTATTAATGAGAAGCGGTAAAAAGAAAAAGAAAAAATAGTTAACAAAAATAGTATTTCATAACATTTCGGCCCAAATTTTAAGCCATTTTTGGGACTAAAAAGAACAAGATACAAGAAAGATAAGAATTATAGATAGAATGTAAAAAGATAGAATACAGATATAAAAGTAATATCAAAATTATTTTTTGTTTGTTTTATTTAATTTTATTATACTTATTTTCAATATTCAGTTCTTGCCAGTCAGATTTAAGCTTTTGATTTATTTTATATTATTGACACTTTTTTTATTTTTATTCTAGCATTTACATGTTTTCTGTGCTTCTCATTTTTATCGAATCTCATTTTCTGTAGCCATGAAGGGAGGACCGAAAAGTCCTCGACTGTCGACTGACCGAATGTCGACATTCATAAAATAGTTTTTTTTTACTATCTTATGATTTTATTTTTACCGCCACCCTGGCCATCATTTCCTTGAATCATTGCTACGGTCAACTATACTATAAATAAAAATTATTCGTTTGAATGTAAATGTTATCATGTGTGAGTATAGTGCCAATACAAAATTCCAAAAATAATTTTAGAAGGAAAAATAATAACGTTTCAGCCTTGGGTGAGATGATAGAAACACATGAGCAAATAGTGGACGTCGGCAGAAAGCTATTGATAGTACGGGATAATGAATGAAACTTGAGTCGATACAAAAGCGATTACATTATAATACAAAACAATAAATAATAACAATAGAGGTAAAGATCAAATCATTGAATGTATTATTTACTTCCTCTGTGAAATAAGAGTTAAATAAAATTATCATAAGAAAAGATCAATAGTGACATATTTAAATATGTTCGGTTCAAATAAAGGATTATTTTTATCTGCCTTGTTTTCTGTCTTTTTGTGTTCCACTATTTTCGATCAAAAGAATCTATCGCTTTCAAGTTGGGATGCTTTTTCATATTTGAATAAATAACTTTTTGTCCATACCTCTGATCGCTGTAGCGCAAATGGACCAGGCTCTAACAGAATCGATTAATATGAAGAAATAGATTACGATCAAAGGGCCATGTTTCAAAATTAAAAAAAAAAAAAGAAAAAAAAAGCAATTTAAGGCAACAGACAATATTACGATTCTGTTTGAAAACCCTCCACTAATTTTTACTTTTTCATCAGAGCATATATATGTATATATATATATATATATATATATATATATATATATATATATATATATATATATATATATTGTTTTGTTTTTTATTAGTAATGGAGGTTTTTCACGGGCCTCTGCCAGAGGGATGTCTCGAATTGGCCTTTATAACAATAAAATATAATATCGTATTGTATTTATATGTAGTAATACAATTAACATTATGTATGGTCACATCTTCAAGTTTTGAGAAAGAAGGCTTAGGGGCCCTCAAAACATGGCAGCCACGGACCTCCAAATTCATACTTACGTCACTGCTTTTAATGTCTTTTATATTAATTATTATTATTACTTACTTTTTTTTGTATTCTCTTCTGTCGTTCCTTCGTTAATTTCTTTTTATAATACGTTGAGTACTAAGCGTTATTTTTTCTTGTAACTTTGTTGACTTTAAATAATTATTTTTCATTTCATATCTATTGTATTGTAATTATTTTTTTACTTCATATTTTATTAATAAAAAAAAAAGTAATATTGGTATAAAAGAAACGAAGAGACACATCTGGCTGCCTTTTCTTTTTATTCTACAACTTATATAGTAGAGGTTTCTCATAATTCCCTGATTTTCATCTATATTGTACCTTGTTCTTCGTGGTCCTGAACAAGATGCGTTCTTCAAGTTATTTTTTGGAACTATTTTTTTGTTTGTATTAATTTTGATAGCAACTCTGACCATCTTCTCCACTGACAATTAAACTGCTTTATACTAATATTTAGAAACATTAAAAAGACAAGTACGATCCTAAAGATGTATCATTTCTTGGAGAAAAAAATAAATCATCCGATAAAACGCGAATACGAGAAGACAAGAGGAAACTAATCACTTTTAATAAGAAATGATTAAATTGTTCCCGTAGTTTCATTATGCATTGATTTCAATTTGATGTGGTAGTATTATTACTTGGAAGTTGCATAATTAAAATGATTATTAATTTAGCTTTAGATTAGTAACTTAGTAATGGTCAATTTTACTTCAATCCATAAAATACCAACGTAATGAACTTCCAACTATCAACACCGCACTTTTTAAACGTATATTACATTAAAGAGAGCTCTGGAGACCAGGCGATCAGGAATGGATGGAATGTCCCAAAGGGACCGTCCGTTTTTGACCAAATACCCGACAGCTAACTAACCGATACCTTGCCAGAGCTCTCTGGTCCCCTGTGGGAGTGGAAGCTATCAGCCCTGCGGCCCTGACTTCTGACCTTATACCTTCAGCTCTAATGGCGGAGGGCAGCCGACTTCCCTTCGCTACGACCCTTCGTTAGCCTATCCTTCCAGTGTAAAACATAATATAAGCACCCGTCTGAAATATCACGGCCTTATCTAATATTAACGATATCCAACAAAGCCCATTTGCGTAAGAAAAGAATCTTCCAGAAGAATATTTTAAAAATAATGAAAATAGATCAATCACCAATTCGATGACTGAATGAACGAATAAAAAAGTAATATATATATATATATATATATATATATATATATATATATATATATATATATATATATATAACGAAATAGGGGTACGAGGTACCTTCACGCTCGAATATTAACGTTCCTTGTTCTTAATATGAGACAAGGGTAATAATAAAATTAATAATTTAAATATATGGGTATGCATCAAACATTAATTTTCTAAGATTTCTCAATCATGTTTTCAGTAAATATGAGGCAAATTAAAAAAAAATATATATAATAAAAAAATCTTATTCAATCAAATGGTTTTATGATATTTTTTAACATAAAATTAATTTTATTTTTTGATAATCTGAGATGCTATAATCGGAGTGTTCATCAAATAATGACCATGCTAATATTATATACCATATTGATTTTATACTTTCGAAAATAAAAAAAATAAAAAAAAATCTGGTGCGGTGCGCGCGTATGAAGAACATTTAAAAATATGAGGCAAATTTAAAAAAAAAATATAATAAAAAAATCGTATTCAACCGAATGGTTTTATGAGATTTTTTAAACATAAAATTAATTTTATTTTTTGATCTTCTGAGAAGCCATAATCGTTGTGTTCATCAAATAATGGCCATACTAATATTATATATCATATTGACTTTATACTTTCGAAAATTAAAAAAAAAAAATTTTTTTTAATGAGTTCATATAAACACTATCTGAAATATTTTCAGCAGCATGCACTTCTCGGTAATTTCTTTTCGTAACTTGTGCTATTCTGATTTACGAACCAAAAAGTATGAAATAACCATGTTATATTAAAAAACAATGCTAATTTCAGGAAAAACAAATCAATATAACAAACAATCAATGTATGATACATCAAATTATGTGACATTTACATTTACAAAAAAATATTATACATCAAATTATGAAAAGTTTAAATCAAAATATGGCGTTTTACAAAAATATTACTATGAACCAAAGGCAGTATGTTAATCAAAGAAATGCATTTTTTTTAGTAATTCAAACAATATTAGCTACCATTTAGAATAATATAAATAAAGGTATTTTACCATGTTAATATAGAAAAAAAACTTTTTTTTTAATTAGGAAAATTTTAAAGTAAAAAGGATATTTTACTTCAAATCAAAGGCACTAAGGCATATAAAAGAAAGAATTTTATTTGCTTAATTATTTTCAATAATAAACCTTAGTAATTGACAAAGAAAAAAAAAACTTCTAGCCCTTTCTACATGAACGAATCAGCTGAAATTGGATCTAATAACCAAGCAGACACTAAAATTCTTAATGTGCAAACTGCACCTATTCCACACATCGCCCCTCGTATAATATAAAGTATTGCTCATAAAACAAAAACTTTTTCTGATAGTAAATTTTTTATTATCAATGACGATAAATGTCTTTAAATTTCACTAGTCCGTTCAGTATGAAACATGTCAAGTTCAATAAAGATTTATTTTAGTGACAGGGATTCTAGTGGTAACTTTTTTAAATAACTTCTCCCTCTCTCTCCTCCACACCCCTCGGTCCAGATAACACAACTACAGGTAGAAGTTCCTGACACTCAATGCAATATGAAAAATCGCTAAAATAGAACGGTCCAATTAGAGGAAATTTTGGAAACCACTGGGAAGTAACGACGGACGACAATAAAATCCTAACAGAAAATTGAGTAATTAATTCCACAGAATGCCTCTCGCTTCACGCAGGACAGGATGGAACGTCACGGTAATTGTTATAAGGGAATTCCGCTAGTGAAATATTACAGAGACCATTGTCATTTCGGACCACACGGTGATTATTTGATGCTAACAAATCCTCAGAATGATTAGGCTTTTGGAAGGTTATAGCAACAAAACGGAACGAGGGATTTAGCAAAGAATGAAATCAATCTGTAATGAATATCAGTTGCTGTAGTAAACAAAAAAATAACAAAAAAAAAAACAAAACATATCGAATAATATAAAAACTGAATTAAGATATTTTCGAAAGATTACAACAAAAAAAAACCCTACAAATGATTACACTATGGTTTATTATTTTCAATATATATATAATATATATTTATTATATTCAATATATATATATATATATATATATATATATATATATATATATAGATAAATACTTTATATTTTTTCTGTATATTCATAAATGCCTGAGATATGGGCACATGAATTCTCTAATCGGCCGCCATTCTGGAGCTGATATAATGTCGAGTTTCAAGGATCATCCTGTACTGCGATAACATGTAACGTTTGTGCCAAATAAAAATAAAAAAAAAAAAGCTTATTTGTTTTGTTTTTTTCGATTTTCAGAATCTACTTGTCTTGAAACGTAAAACTTCAAATTTTGAGTGAGGGGATACAATTTTTTATATTATAAAAATAATAAACCAAAATAAAATTAAAAAGCCTTGCCTCACATATTACACATCCAGAATGAAAGGGGCACAACTCCAAAAATGTGGTTTTGTTAGAACGGACATAAGACACAGGTTAATTCCTACATGAAAGCCCCGATACTGTTTCCTCCAACATATGTTGCTAACAAATTGAAGTACGAACACTTATCTTATATATTGGTTGGGCCTGATGAGAATGGGCTGTTATTTGAGAAGATAGGAATTCAACAATTAAAATATCTGGCGCTGAAATTTTGAGATGTACCTCTTCTTCCGTGTAGGTGCGATATATCTGTTATACATGAAAACATACCTAACCCTGAGCGAAGAATGCTGCTCAGTTCGGATTGGAGAAAGTAATCCAGAGACGAAGTAGAACGGCCGTAAAGCTAGCATCCGAGGTAACGATGGGCCTAGCGGTGAGGAACGCGGGAGGATGAAAATGATCTGCAGCGGATTCACTGCCTGTGTTCTCCTTGTTTGGTAAGTTGAGAAGCGGGCCGCGAACCATAATCAATATTTACAGGATGGAGGAACCAGTCTGCGGAGCCGAGAGTTATGGCCACAATAAAGTCCCGTCCGTCGGTACACTACCAAGATCAATAGGTAAATAGGATTCTGGTTAGGCCAACAGAACCATGGCACTACTACCTATTCTCATGGTTTGTCCCTGAGTACAGACTGACAATCAGGAACTTAGATAAAATACCTATATTCAAAAGTGACGGTCAACTTCACAGATGTTTTACGTACCAATTTGCTCATTACAGTACTAAGAGTTGAAAGCTGTTGGAAAATATCTAATAACATCACATATATCGTCGTTTCCATGGCAATCAGAAATCACTACTACTTTTCAGGAGAGCTTAAAAGCTGCTGAATTTATACAGCTTAAAAACTGTTATGTTCATCTGTTGCCGATCTAGATTATTCTATTTCTTTTTGTTGATTTTGTGTTTCTTTCATATTGTAGTTTCATGTATAATTATTGTTTTACCATTATAATAACACGCATATTAGTTATTCAATCACGGAAGCTCCGGGCTTTAAGACGTGATTCGTAAAGATCCAACTGCGATATCAGCATGTTCTAATGCCGCAACAAATTGGTAACTTTACTATAGGATGTATCAACCGAAATGATATCGAAAAATAACAAAAACAAAAAAATCGATTTTTTTATATTCCTAAGTTTAACACGGGACGACGATATGTTTGAAACTAGTGTAACTTTAAAGTAGCCAAATGCACGACAAAATCACAGAAAATTAATAAATAAGGAATTACAGGATGCTAAACAAGTCATGAACCTTATTCTGATCTTAACTTTTATACATCTGTGAGGTTCGCCAATATGCTGTCGCTTAAGCTCTGATACTTCTTAGCCCGAAAAAATCGAAAATAAGATCTTTATTAAAAAATCAACGCATAATTCTAGAATGTCATAAGACAAAAAAAAATTCCTACAAAACGATGTTTGAAACAAGAAAATTAATAAATAAATAGAAAATAAAATTTCATAACGTGTTTTTTTTTCTACTTCCAGGAAAATTTACTTTTTTGAGTTCAGAGTTGTCTCAGCTTATATACTTATATTATTATTATTACTTTATTTTTTAAAATTTTGTTAGTGCATTAGGTATAACCCCGTTTGACCAGAGCTATTACGGATAACACAATATCCTTGCGTTGATACTGACACGATCAGTAAACAAAAAAAAGGTTTATTCGATAGATATCTTTTTTTTTTCACTTTTCACTCTGTATAACGCAAAATATAACATAAAACAAAACACACTTTGTTGAAATACAATAAAATAAAAATGTCAACCCCTATTTTCATAAGGACTGAATGAATATTTTTTTAAAAAATGGATAAGTTACGATTCAATTTACATACGTATGTACTTAAAATTGAAAAAAAAAAAACTTCACATGCTAAAATGGATCATAAATTGCATAATTAAAATTATGAATTTTAGTTAACATTATGTAATATAATTACGCATCATTTTATTGTTATCAAAAACATAAGTAGCTAGAGGATAAAAATAAAAAAAGTTGCAGATAATACAGGTTACGGATCTGCAGATTTCTACTGCCTGACAACCTGCCACTTAAATACAAGAAGTAATAAATGCTAAGTGATAAAAGTACCAATTAAAATTAAAATTTAAAATAAAACCAAATAAAATTAATATTTAAACACAACCGTACATATTTACAATATTAACACAGCCAGGGTACCTCTGAGCCTTGCTTCCCACACGTAAGTAGGTTAAGCAGTGCCCTAGGGGATCCTCCAGCTCTGTCTCTGGTATTGAAGCGAGTAGAAACAAAGGAAATAAAAGAAAAAAAAATGGGAGGTTATATAAATAAATAAGACTGTTTTCATTTTAAATATGTCTATAATAGAAATGTATGGACATTTTATCCCAAACACTTAATTATTTTATCCCTAAAAGGTAAATTATTAATATTTTTTTTCATTTGACAGTGTCTGGCATACAAAAGGCCCGTACAATCTTATAATATGAAAGATGAATTAAAACTGATTTAGAAGAATCTCAAAAAAATGAAGAAGGAGTGAAAAATACAATATAAATAAAAATCACGATTGAAGAAATTCTGGAGTCATCTTCATAATGTTAATGTTATTAATAGTAATTTCTTAAACTAGATAATTAGGATCTTTAATGGAATCCCAGCATTATTTAAAAACATTTTTGTAATTATTACCTTTATTATTATTTTTAATCATTTATCATAAATAAATATCTGTCACGATGACTGGATGCCACCTATCAGTCTAAAAAATATAAACGTTTTCAAAATACATATACAAATTCAACGTAGAAGTGTTTAATAATTTTTTTTTTAAATAATTTTATTATTTCTATCTAATACGATAATTATACTTATGCCTTATTTATAAAACCATTAGTAAATAAAACATTATTCTACTAAGATATTACAGCATTTTCATTTCATAATAAATTCAGAAATCGATTCACCAGCTAAGAAATATGAGTTCAACTAATTCATTATCAAACAGTTAAATTTTGTGGATATAATCGGAACCATAGATAACTAACGTAGTTTTTTTTTTTGGAATAAAAGTAAAATAAAGACGTGAATAATGATGAGTTCGTACAGTAAAAATAATTAATTTATATCAAAATAGGGTTACTGTGTTTTATAAGAAATAACAAAAGCAAAATCATCAATAAAAATATTACGAAAGGCCTTCATAATTTTAAATTTTAATCGAAAATCATATAGTAATAATGACTTTAAGAATCAATGCAGCATGAAAATAAAAGACGAATTTAGGGAGAGATCTACATTTCAATTAACGGAATTAATTGAATTCAATGTATTTTTCGCGGAGTAAAGTATAAATTCAAGATAAATTTCTACCTAAAGCAAATTAAACCGACTGTTTATATAATTTTCATTCCTAAGCTAATTTTCTGTAACGTTTAAATAAAAGATAATATAAGTTAATCAACGACTTTGATAAACTAATTTGTTATTTAAACAAATAATTGTTTATTTAATAATAACCAAAATCTGATCATTTTTTCGCAAATACTTAATGGGGCTAATGAGTTCGTATGAACGAATGAATGCTATAAAAATATAACACATTTGTATGAAACACTAATTTAACACAAGGATTATATAAATCATATGATATTCAATTGATAAATTTAGATGTTGATTACCAACATTTTTTTCAATGAAATGTCTTATTGAATTTAAAACACAATGCCTTATCTAATTAAAAAAATCGTACTTAAACCTCAGAAAAATTAGGTATGATTGCCGTTTTTCTGATTGATAAGTTTTTAAGAGCATCGGCCAAAATGATTCAATTATTTAGCGCCCTCCGCAGACCTTTTCAGATGAATAACAACTTATTATACTTCATAATTTCGAGGGGAAACACTTCATCTCCACAAAAGGAGTTTTCTCAACAAACTTTCAAATTAAATTATCGAAGGGCGATTATTAATTAAATATAAACTTGTCTTAATTTAAATATTGAGAAATGCGAGAGAAAAAAAGTTTAAAACTTTTATTTAATGAAACAGCAATTTGTTGACCATTATCTGAGCTTTAAAAAAGATTATAGATAGTATTTAAGAAATATATCAAATTATTTAAAACAGAAATTAATTATTATATAAAAAGGAAAACATAAAAAGAACTGAAGTAACAGGATTTTATATATTATTATTATTATTTTCTGTTTGTTTTGGTTCCCAAAATAAATAAATTTTCCTTTTGGCAAAACATTTATTTTTTAAAATTATAGGAATTTTAAGTTGATTAAAGGACTGAAAGTAGCTATGAATATTTGCATTTCGAAATAATGTTACTTAGTAACTTATAATGATAAAATAAGAGTAAATACGTTTAAATGGGTATTAGAAATATTCCAGGCTTACATAAAAACTTACCTGTAACAGAAAATTAAAATAATAAATAAACAATATAAGACTAAATAATTAATTTTAACTATGAAATTTTAAATGCTGTATTTCAATATTGACATCATGAAATAATGTCATATCATTATGATATGCATTTTAAAAAAAGGAACTAAAATCATTCCAAATATTTGTGAAATTATATATCAAATAAAAAGAACTAATCGATGAAAGAATAAATATATACAGAATAACAAAGTATTTATAAATTCAAAAAAACAAAATCATATAGATCAAATTTAAAGATACAATTTCACTTTAATGATGAGCATATTTGTAACTATTGGACATAGGTTAATTGTAAACAAGTTAAATTGATATAGTTATTACATTATTTTGATTTTTTGTTTAAATATTTGATATAGGATATAACTTAATTTATAAGCTTATTTTTTTGGAGATTATTTGAATAAATGCAGACACGATCATAAAAAAACCTGTCAAACAGATATCTACACAATACAATTCCATGAGTATTCTCCGCATTAAAATAAGAACTTCTGTCATGAGAAATTTACACTTTAATAACTTTTATTAAGTTATCAATAAAAACTTCTATAAAGAGCTTTAATAAAATAAAACTTGTACATAAAAGTACTGGACAAAAAGTTCTTGGAAGATCTGTTATTACAAAAGTTCTTACGATAAAGTTAATAAACGGTCTTATAAAAAAGTTCTTGCATTAACTGTTTCAAAAAGTTCCTAAAAAAAGGCGTTAGAACAAGAACACTTTCAAAATAAAAGTGCACAGTTATTTTGGAGTCCTGTTTACTAGGTACCATCAAACGGGGTGAGAATGGGCAGAATGAGGGTTTTCCTGTTGCAGTACATGGACAGTTCGATTTAAAAAAACATCAATTTGGGGTGATGTTTTACAATACCTCAAGTTATATTCCTTATATTTCAGGTTTTTTAAACTACGATATGTCTGCGAGTGAGAGAGCAGAATATGTCCATGATTATGAAAACGTTTTTTGTATTCAGTTTATTCGTAGAACGAGTTGCTTCCACCACCACAATAAACAATATGGTAATCGGTTTAAGGAGATAGCTACAGAACAAGAAGTTTTGCCAACATAAAAATTTCTCTACATAGCAAAATACACTTAATTTTTGTTTGCATGATTATTGAAATTGCATACAATGAGCTCCCATAAATCAGCAGTAAATGAGAAAAAAAAATTGACTGAGAAGATTTTGAGGGGAAAATTCACATTTTCCCTAATTTTCCACCATTATCACCCCGATTGACGGTATATCTCTTTTTTGTTAATGACCCAAATAATTCTCTTCCTTCTGCATGTTCGCAATTTTCCTTATTTTATTAATGTATTATTCATACTTTCATTTTCCTATTCCTTTTTTCTCTTCATATATTAAATTCCCTATTGCCGTACAATTTAATTTCATCCATAATTTAGTTTAGATGAGTATGTTTCAATCAATAATTTGAATATCACTAGTGAAAAAATATAATACCATAAATATAACTGGTTAATAATAATAAAAAATAAATAAACAAGAGGCTAAATTGTCTGGAGTTAAATAGAAACATTAAATTATAGCTTAGATATTTCGTCATTTTATTTAAACTTTATTAATTTTTATATATTTATTTGATAGTGTCCCGATGTTATTTATTCGAAATTCTTGTTAAATCTCTATCGGTATGAACTGTCTGTCATTGAAAGAGTGAATATGATATTTCTGGAAGAGGGTATATATGCAGTACAAACATGATCCAACCCCTCTTAGCTACGTGGCCAGGGTTCTTAAACATCTTCAATACGGCCTAAAGGGAAACTGACGCCCAAAGAATCTCCAAGGGCTTCACTGTTAAAATAAAAATAAACAATGACATGGCAAAGGTATTCGATGAATTATGAATAAATCCAAAGATATACTTTAGAGAGATATACACAAAGAATATATACACAAAGTTTTAAAGATAATTTTCTTGTAACTTTTAAAACTTTATTTTATTTTATGTTTTTAAGTGAAAGAATGATTTTCAATTTTTTTGTTTTTTATTGAATTTTATGAATTTATACAAAAACAAGCATCTCATTATCTGATGAACAATTTTTAAAATATTAATGTCTGTACTTAATTACTGCGACATTTTAAAATATGGCATATTATTTTACAAATATAAGTCATCTCACCAAAGAATGTGAAAATGGAAGGAATGAGAACGAAATACTACAGCTTAAAAATTGATATTAATTTCAAAATTAATTGTGTAAAGTCAAATAAGATCCAATTTAGTAAAATAAACATCAACAGAACGAACACCATAATAAGGCAAATACCTATAATATTATTTTTGTTTAATAATAAAATCGAAACAGATGAGAGTATCGTTGATCAGAATATTTACATAAACTGAAAATTTTAAAGCAATCTTTGTAAAACATTATTGTTCAACAGTGTAATTCCATACCCAGTACACGTATTTTTTTCCTTTTATTACTGATGATTAAAAAAATGTAATTAAAATTTGGAAGATATCAACACAAAATTAATTTGATAAAATATAGATAGGTTCCAGTAAGCATAAACCAATGTGATACTGGGTTTTATATAAAAATAACTTCTACAAAAATATAATAAATTTATGAAAATACTTTTTCCACATAGAATTCTTCAGGAATTACAAGCAAAACCTTCTGGGAGATTTGGGCGTTCAGTCCTGTTCATTTAATTTTATAAATTAGTATTCAATTGATTTCATATTTAATATAAGTTGGGAGTAAATTATAAGTAAATATAATTTATATTAATTACATTTTATATTGTGTATAGGAGGTGATTTGGCTGAGATCACGCTTAACCGCCTGGTATTTCTCCTCAATTGAAGTTACCTACTATATAGAGGCTGGGTGAGCCACAAAAGGGTCTCCCGACCCTACAAGATCTATCCACGACTGATAACAGAATAAATAAATATCTGTCACAGTCGGTCTCGAACCCGTGACCAGGAGAAAGCTTGCCGAATGCTCCCTCATATAATATAATAGTTTATATTAATAAATTATAAATGAGTAAATGAAATTTATTTCATATTCAATAAAAGGAGATTTTATATTTAAAATAGGGGATAAAGCAGATAAGTTTATAGGTTATTTGATAAATGTCTTGTCACCTTAAGTGAAGTCGAGCCACGGATATATTTTATTGCGAAATGAAGAGGAAAAAAAAAGTTATTAAAATAGAAAATTAATCTTTTGTATATTGATAGATGACCGTATTAAATCAAGATGGTCCGGATGGCGGTCAAGAATAAAATTAAATAGTAGTTACCATTAATTTAATGCTGCCGTTTCGATCCACATTGTAGGTCTTCATCACGGCTAAAAATAAAGATCCTAAGGAGTAATGTCGGGGCAAAAAGCATATATAAAAAACAAACTTAAAATTGAACAAATAGCAAGTAGAAGTAATAAGTAAGAAAAATATGAAAACAATATTGACTGATATAATAGTTGTTATAGCAGAGTTAAAAACCGAAATAGAAATATATTGAAAAATAATATATAAATTCAATGATATTGAACTTTACTTTATCAATTATTACTTTTCAATATATTTGCTCATCTGTTTCTTTTAACTATTTGCTATAACAACTATTACATCAATCAATATTGTTTTCAACTTTTGCTTACTTATTAGTTCTATTTTCTATTTATCCAAATTTAAACTTGATTTTTATAAGTGCATTTTACATACGTTTTTATATCCCTACATTACTCCTTTGTATCTTTATTGTTAGCCCTGACGAAGACCTACAATGTGGGTCGAAACGTCAACATCAAATAAGTAGTTACTACTATTTTATTTTATTCTTGACTGCCACCCGGACCATCTCCTTCATAAGAAAATTGATATATTAATTAATTTATATAATAGAAGTTAAGTAACGACACCATTGCAAGATATACGAAAAACTGTTAAAAAGAGCCAGAATGATTAAACTTTTTGAAAACCACTTTTCAGGATGAAAGACCTAAAATCAAGTCTCAAAATAATAAAATTAAGAGGTGAATTAAGCAAGATAAGAAAAAAAAATCATTGTGCATCAGGAATTTGAAGACCACAAAAATATTATATGATTAGTTGGAAAGTGGTTAATTCAATCAGATTTAAAAAAAAAAACAACATTTGAAATAAATAAAATATATTTCGAAAAGACGTAGAAATTCCAAATTATTCTAGTCTAAATTATTCTATGCGCAATGTATGCAGAGAGTTGGTTGTTAACAAATTTTCACATCCAAACTGGCTTCCTCGACAAAAGAAAATTACAATACTATTACCACGTTTGACGTCATGGGTATTTTCAATAATCATAGAGGAGCAATTTTCCTTTTAAGGGCACTAGGAAGATTTCTAAAATTGCTACCTACCTAATTCAAAGGCCAGTTAGGACTGACGCCCACAACCACTCTACCGAAACAGTTCTTCCGCTAACTAACGAACACCCTCAAAGAAGTCTGTTCCACTGCTAGGACAAAGGCAACTCCACTAAAATATTCATAATTAGGGATCTTTTCTATTTCTAGCAAATGAGAGCTGAGATTCGCCTCGTAAAAAAGGAGTTGCTCAACCGCGGAATGTCTCATCATTATTAGTCCAATTAGACTCATTACAATATTTAATATACTCAAAAAGTTGAAATTTCTCGAAAGTGTAACATAAACAACGCATGCGCACACGAATATATACTATATTAGAAATTGTGCTAGATTGTGGTAAGCATGCATATAATGCTTTCAGTAGTCGCACTAGCCATTGGATATAGATAATTGGTTGTATTCGGACTTACAACAATATTTATGAAAACAAATTACCTACATAATTGTAGTTATACATAATAAAAAGGTGCGTAATAATGTCTGTGTTTCATTCATCTCCATTCGCGTTTTACAATTTACAATCACACAAGATTCAAAAATAATAAATTAATTCATTTTTATGGGTGGACAAATAAATACCGAACTTGATAACTTTTTCCTGTTCTAATCTGTTATATTATATAATTATATCAAATTACCACCATGAGATATATTAAAAAAGTCCGTATTCTAAAGTATTTTTAATAGTAACTAAAGCAAACAATTAAAAATATTAATATGGCAGTAGTGGGAGAGCAAAGCTGAGATCCCAAAAATCACTTCTCTAACACCAACTCAATTCATGAATGCATCATTTCCCTTGAAAGAGCTTCAGATGCAAAAGTATATATTTTCTGGGAGAATACGACTAATAATTTATAAATAACTTAATAAAATAAATTATTTTATGTACGATAATAAAGCATGATAATTGACTTAAAACAACAAAAGCGAATAAAATAAAAAAATATAATATTTTAAAAAAGAAGTAGAACCAGATCAAAAAATATTTGTGAATAATTTCTCTACATCTTTATCGGAACATTTATTCAATAATCAAAAATAAATTTCTAACTAAGCACATAACATTGCATTCCAACCACAAACAGTTTATTAACAGAAATTGGAGAATAAGCAACCAGCTAAAGATTTATGGACAGCTTAACCGAAACCCTTACCTGAAATGGACAATCCTAACTTAGTACCAATATTTGATTGGTCGACCGCATGAATTGTAAAACAGTTTCGTCTGATTGCCTTCACTATTCCCGAAATTAGAGGATTAATCACAGGATAACAACTTTACCAATTAACAAATAACTCTTAAACTATTTTAGAAACCTTAGTCTGAGGTGTATAACTATTTGAAACGATAAAACGTAAAAGAAAATTAATAGAAAATATCTTCCTACAGACATAAATTATAAAAATCTAGATCTTATAGGCATTAACTTGTTTATCCACTTAAAAGATAGGGTGCGTATGCTTAGCTAAAAAATGGTTTATTCGCTCATAAACTGATTCAATGACCGAGTGAGTGATCAGTTATATGAGGAAAAATGTGATAGCTCAGTTGGATGAGTCACTCGGACTAACTAGAGGAGGACATAGTCAATGGGTCACCGATTTCAACCAAATTTTTTGTGGCTATTCTACATCCAAAAACATTGGACACGTATGTTGGCGTTCGTTCCAATCGGCGCTAGGAGCCGAGAAAACAAAAAATAAAACACGCTGAAACTGCTAAAAAAAGTTTTTTTTAACCAAAACATTTGCTTTTCAGTGTGTATTAAAGGAAAAATACAAACTTTAAAAAATGGGTGCTTTATTATTTGACCGAATAAAATGAAAAGCATGTTTAGATTATTGGGAAAACAAGCCTTATAGATTTTTTCACACCAAAAATTATGACAGATTCAGCGCACCAAAACATCTTAATATTGAAAATATCATCGACAACAAAAATTAATTATTTTTCAGTTTCGGGGTTCAAAATTTGTAAGCCACTATATTACGTTTCGATTTCAAGTTCAGGATTTCGTCTTCAGTTGGTCCGATTTCGATTTTCTTGGACTCGTTGGAAAGGGGGAAGTCTCTTCTTTCCATAAACAGTTATTGCATTATCTAGAAGGTCAATGTAAAAAAATGTTATTACAAAAGAGGAATAGTGTTTTCATTACATATCTATAACTCAATAATACATTAAAATTGCTATAAAATTTAATTATTACATTTAAATAATAGAAAAACTCTAAAATTTACTATTTATGCATGAACTGAATACACCATTCTGATTACGAAGGGGCAAATAATTTATCAATCACTAATTAGATTGATCCTTCTATATCATCATGCGGATGTCAACTAATTCTGATTACTTATAAGTGAATAATAATTTTTTAAAAAAACGAAGTCAACTAAATTTTTTAACAAATGTACCTGAATGTACATTTACCTTATAATTTTTTTTTTTAAACTGATTAATTACACTAACTAATCATTTAAGTTGAGTAATATCAACATGATAATTAATAATTAAATGGAAACATATTGATAGAATGAAGTACCCATGAAACTATTAATTAAAACCTTTGAAGTAAAGGTCGCGGTAATCGCGAAAGGTCAAAGAGGGTCCTGACTCTTTGAGCACTAAAATATCTTGACTGAATAAACCTTTTGTCAGTTGCTACCCTGAGACAGTAAGAAGGGGGAGAAACAGAAGATTTCACTCAATGAAGAATTGGCTAAACAAACAATCATTCTCAAGGAATAAAATCTTAGTTCTCTAAGAATCTTTTATACCTTTTATTTTTTTATTTAAATTCTATTAATAAATAAGAAAAGATTTTTGTTTAACAATAAAAATCTTTTCTTTTTTTTTCTTACGTCTCTGTGTCGTGACGTACAAAAGAGCAAACATTTATTGTTTCATATCAGCGATATCATGATTTATCATGCACTTAATACAACAAAACTAGCAGCAAAACAACAATTAACAATAAATCTTAGATAATATTTCAAAACATAAGTGCTTACTTGCACATTAATATACA
This sequence comes from Rhaphigaster nebulosa, assembly GCA_948150685.1. Taxonomy (NCBI): domain Eukaryota; kingdom Metazoa; phylum Arthropoda; class Insecta; order Hemiptera; family Pentatomidae; genus Rhaphigaster; species Rhaphigaster nebulosa. The sequence goes on along the minus strand of OX411310.1, from coordinate 61,193,495 downwards.
TAACCAATAGTATACTAAAAGTCATTAAATTAGTCTATGCAAAAACTCTTTTATAACTAACTATACGGCTACGTTTTGCTTTTGTTTTTGATATCGCGAATATTAATTTCGCAATGCAATCTCTTTGGATTTTTAAATGATAAAATCCTCAGGTGCAACCATGTCTATCGTTTAGGCCCGCTAAAATCTCACAACCGTTCAGTATCGTGGGTATTGTATAAAATCTAAGTTATATCATTAGAAAATTCTGTGGTATTATATATGCCCATGAAATAGTGTTTACATGGAATATGGCGCAGTATCGCGGACTTAAATCCTTTTTCCCAAAGATAAAGTTCATTATAAAGAACATAATATAACATAAACCCATTGCTGCAAAAGAACAACTTTACTCCTTTATCACAGAATTTATGATCATCTGATAATGAATATAGAGAATAACAGTAGACAATTTTATTTTGGGTGATCATAAATAAATAATAAATTACTAAATAAATGAAGGCTAAATAAATAAATATTGCTTTGTATTTTTCCAGGTGATTACAACCGTCCATAGGACGGGTATTCCTCCTTTCTTCATCTAATATTATTATAAATATGAAAGGAAAATCTACTTGACATAATCGTATTTACCCCCTCCTCCCTCCGGAATTAACGTTTAACCATAAAACAGATCTCTGATATTGAGACATATAAAGCATGAATTGAAGTCTTATTTATCTCTGCGATGTAAATTATTGCAAAAGCTGACCTTTAAATTAAAAAGTTTATAAATACCCTTAAACATAACAATAAATTTAACTTAATGTTCTGGCTTTATACGTTTTTATACTAAGAATGTTTCTGATCGATTGAGCACGATATAATCTCAAAAGAACATATCTTCTATACAGGAAAATAATAGAGAATTCCATTATCAAATAAGCTGAAGTGGAAAAACTATAATCCTCAAACGGATTAATATCCTATAATTACTTTTAGATAATTTTATCTAAATAAATAAAAAAAAATAATACTACAAATATTAATATCCAATGATAAAAAAATAATTTATTTCATTGGATACAATATAAATCATGATTATTGCCCATTCTCTTTGAAAATAATAATAAGAGAAATATGGCTCAATTTCATAATAAAGTACAACAGTACAAGTGGAAATATTCGTATTTAGTGTTTAAAGGTTACTTCATCGTCATTAAGGTATCGTCATTAAATAATAATAATTGTATTCAATTACATTTTTTATATATTGTTTTTTAATAAAACTATATTAAATGTTATCATATTTCAGCATTTCACAGTGTGCCAAAGGCGTAAAAGTCATTAGCTCACTTGTACTTATAGATAAATAAATCAATACGTTTATTTACAAATATGCTTTTTATATACAACGTTTTTTTTGACAATGAACAGAGTTCGTCTGTCGAGGTTTCTTAATTCTTTGACATTGATCTGTGAATAAAAAAATACGGCACATTTTAGGATTTTTTTTATAAACAACGCCAGTTTTTTCGATATAAATAATTAAATTCTTTAACTAGTTCATTCCGGTATGCATTTGCTTATTTAAGATATAAATATAATTTTTCATAATCCAGACCATTCCAATTGCAACGTTTCATTTGGATGAGCACCTTTTTACTTCCTTGTACGCAGTAAAGGGAGTATTGTAATCGCGAAAATTTTCGGTTTTCAGTTTTCAACGGAAATATCCATTTTGACCAACCATCCTTGAATCCATTTTGACTAATTTCGTCGTGACGTCTGTACGTATGTATCTCGCATAACTCAAAAACGGTTAGCCGTTAGAAAGTTAAAATTTCGTATTTAGGATTATAATATAATCTAGTTGTGAACCTCCCTTTTTGATCACTGCATGATTACCGGAAGTGGTGCTTTACATAAAGGCAATTACTGATTTTCATCAAAAATTATATTAAATCATCATGAAAAACTTCTCAAATTTGGTATTTAAGACTAACATATTAATATAAACAACATAATAAATTTTGTAAAACCGTAAGTTGTACTTTAATTGAAGGTCATATTAGGCTTTCATCAAAAAGTATATTAAAATATTATGTAGAACATCTCAAATTTGGTAAATTAGATTCTTATATCAATATAAGCAATTTAATAGATATAGGCTGAAATTGAACATCCGAAAGGGGTACTTTACTTGAAGACCATAAGAAACTTACATCAAAAGGTTTCTTGAAATTTAATACAGAGATCATGTGTTTCGGTGATAAAGGTTACAAACGCAATTTTTTTTCCACTCTAATTAAATAATTTTATTACTTGTTTTAAGTGTTAAAATTGATTGTAAAATACTGGTTTTCCACCCCATTTGTGAGATGAACAAGTCTGCAGCAGGATAATAAGATATATGTTAAGTGGTTTTTTTTTCGCTTAAAACGTCGAAACTGTCGATTTGCAATACTTTATCTAGTGATAAAGGCAGTTTAAATGTTGTCACGGAACACGAAGAAATCTCTTGGAAATTTCAGTTATCATGAGACTCTGTGTCTGTGTGCGCGCGCGCGTGTGTGTGTGTGTGTGTGCGTGCGCGTGTGTTTGTGTCAAAAGATGGATGTCGCGACGCCAAGTATTGTTTTTGAGATACTGCAATCTTCGGAAACTAGTAACCAAATTCAGAATTATTTTTTGAGCCAGCGATTTATAGTTTAATATGCGTACAAGGAAGTCATGTGCTGTGCACATCAGATATATTCCTAAGAAAATCATCCTAAACTAAGTGAGCACTGGCCAGATCAAGATGAAATGCATTGTATCCTCGGGAATATTTAAATTGCACAATGAGCAATTATTTCTTCTCAGTTGACATCCATTATTTGCCCAAGGTCGGTAGTTTAGATTAAATAATTCTTCCCTTGCCTTGAAAATAAGCCTAATGAAATGCATGTCTTTTCCTGACTAAAAAATAGGTGACATCATAATTTAATTTACTATACATTATATGATGTTCCGCACCCCTAGCTCGTTCGATAAATCCATCTTCTACTTGTTCATTTAATCTGGATATGAAGGTAGTTTTATGTGTCATTAGCTGGCCTAGTAACCCCTCGGCTGAAAATGATATACCAACAATCCTGCCTAGTCTTCTCAAGGCACTGACCCAACTATTATATTTGGTAACCGATTATTTTCTAGATTTAATACCTTTATAAGATAATTTATGTGTATCGATATGTTGTAGCTATATAGAGGATTTAGTTTTGTTTCCAGAAAGAGCATGCAATTTGGCGTAGTAAATTATTTTTTTTTACGAGATATCTTTGCAGTTTCTCCACTGAATCTGAATTTTCGTGTTCCTGCGCACCGTAGCACAATACTGCTCTTACTGTACATTAGCTCACTTGTACTTATGCTTATGTACTTTATTATGAAATAGGGTGTGTACTATAAAGCAAAGTACAAGATGATATATAGTTGATATATATTGTTAAAATATTGTTATAATGTTGAAAAACGTTTATAATTATAACCTAAATTTATATTATAAAAACGTATTATAATATTTAAAATAGCTATACTAAATAACAGTAAGTTAAAAAAAAATGAATAAAATTGTACATTATTATGAAATAGAGCCCAGATTGTCAAAAAAAAAAAAATAATAATAAAAGAAATAAATGAATAGATATTAACACAACAGCAACCGCTCTAATTTCTAATAGTTCTACTTTACGTTCCATTTAATTTCTTAAAAAAGATAAATGAAAATCATGAATTTTACTGATGATTTCTTTTTTGTTTAAAAGAAAATCAATTTGATTCAAGACTACTTATATCAATACTAGACAATATGACTGATACCTTTAACCTGTCATTATTCCTTTTCATAAATATTTTTAGCTACCTTCTATTAATTAATATGTTAATTTTTTTAATGCTATTTTTCAGCAGTTCGTCTCTCCCATCAATGATTTAGCTCTCAAAATGGCTCACATGTTACGGCTGTCACAATAAATAAAAAAAAAAAGTGTTTTTACGATGACCATACCATTGACTGATCCAAATTATAATTAAATAATCATAGATGATACCCTTAAATATACTATAGTGACTTACAATCCTCCTAATAAACCCCGAATAGAACATTTTTAAATATTTTCTTAGAATATACAATGAATAAAAAAATACTTGTTCTGCATTGTATTAATTAATAATTAGGCCGAACATTCCGAATAGATCATGTGTTCATTCGAAATTAAAAGACCGAAAAAATATGACATTTCATCCTTTGATGATGCATCACTCATCAATTTGGTTCTCTTAAAATACCATAACCTCGTTTACTTTTTAATAGTAATTTTTAAAAACTATGAGGGTCGTTCTAGTCCTGATCGACTTTTTTTTTTAAATAATTTTTAAAATACAGTCAGGTCCGAATCCGCTTAAATGTTATGCAACGGCCGACTTCCTGCGTTCAATTTTTATCCAATGTGATGATATAATTTAAAAATTATATTACAGGCGAGGGTGAAAGGAACTACCAATGAAAAATATGCTTTAAGGAAGGAATAAAATGCTATAATAAACCAAACGAGGCCAGTAAGTACAGCTGTACACCAACCTACTGAAAGGAATAACGGTGTCCAGCCAATTCTAGTGAAAAGCTACCTTTTTTTATAGCTATCCCATCGTAAAAGTCTTACCTGAGAGCTACCCTAACGCCAGAACCCATCAGTGTTAAGAGTTCAAAAGAAAGACAATCGGGTACTGTATTTCTAATAAAAAAATACACTATTAAATGTTTTATATATATATATATATATATATATATATATATATATATATATATATATATATATATACACATGTACACACACACACCACACACACACACACACACACATATGTAAACTACAAAAACAGTCCAGGCCACGTAATGGTTCAAGGCAAACCCAAAACAAGCTGAATCTGAGTCAATTATGTTACAAATTTAGAAAATAAGAGTCATGGTGGTGTTTAGATTTAAATTTACTTGAATTCTGAGGTTTCTCAAATCAATCAATTTTACTGAAATAAAGAAAATAATAATTACCAATAAATATGTAAAAACAACTGATAATTGAAACGTGACTGATTCGGAACCAATTAAGACAATAAGAGTCACTATAATTTTAAATGCAAATTTGCTTGGCTTATGGGGTTCCTCAAATCAATAGCGGAAATTATAATAAATTTATATAAAAAAAGCGTTGAATAATGATAAAATTATTTATATAATTACATTCAGACTAGATAAGAGACCTTCTGATTTTATTCCCTTTCACGTTTCGGCCACTTGAATTATTATTTGACAAAGGTTCACTGAATTAAGGTGTTTCTAAACTAAAACAACCTTTCTATAACAGCTAAAATGCTTCGTACTTATAGGGCTATTCTCCCAAAATACGTGCCTATCTCAAAAGAATTGAAATTCAGTAAATTTCAAATATACCCCAAAAAGATACTTATTAATAAATCAACTCAATAATTCAAATATATGTACATATGCCTTTTATAATGCAAAAAAAAGTTTGTTTTGTTAACACACAATTTTATTAATGCTCAAATTAAATATTTCAATGGTTAATCTTTGATTACAGACCACTTTAAAAAACAGGCTAAAAGAAGTACAAAATATAGCTAGTAGGCAATGCTAACCTCAACACCATAGTCTGATAAAAATTTAATTATGAAAATTACAATAAAAAAATAATGTTGTATTTGAATACATAAACGATACTTTTAGTATATTTATGAGCACATTGACAAATATTAGTTATCCCAATTACAAATATTAGGATAGGAGTTCCCCTTAAGCAATATTATTGCTATTAGTAGCTTAGAGAGGATCGGCTTACGCCGAATGCACAAACATTATGTTAATTGCGACGCCGTAATAAGGCCTCTTCATGCATTACTAGGTCATAGGGATTTCCGCGAAAATAATTAGTGACAGTGAGATATGGATAACGGGTATTGATTAAACAAGAGGCTGGAGAATAGCTCATCCGACAGAATGAGATAGCAGAATTACAATTCCGTATCCCCGCATTCACACTGAGCGACAAGTCCCATTAAATTGGCTAAGGAAACGACAGTAGTCGACTTAAAAGGCGATGCGCCATACGAAATTTCCAAAAAACTTTATGACTTTCATAATCTTATGATTACTATTTCATTATTCAAACAGACACATGAATATCAACACTAGGCTGCGTTGAGCACTTACGAGATCCAAATTCTTTTTTAAAAAATCTTGAAAGAACCAGAAATACCAAGATTTATTTCGCATGGCCGACACAAAAAAAAAAAAAAAAAAGGACCCCGCAGTATTTAAATGTAAAAGTTTCAATCAAATGCTATGAAACTTTACAGGGCGCCAGTTTCTGTCATTCTGAGAAAAAGTCTCTATAGGTACAAACAAATTCTATGACAGGATTCCGCGTTATTCGGGAATTAAGGCCTTATTTGATCTATAACGGAATTATAGGGCATCGGCTTCAATAACTTATTCAAAGATGTGTTTACTTCAATTTTTACGTACGCATGACTGGTTCATATGTATAGGCACACCCGCACAATTAATAGTATTATAGAGATATGCAGTCTATATCATCAAATATGTGATTTGTTGTGTATGTCCCGATGAAGCCTGAATTGGCGAAACGTTGATTGGTTTGTTTTTTGCCGGTATTTGAGAGGATTGAGGTTTTGTTTTTGAGATCTTCCAACTGTATTCTACTCATTAATTTGTTTCTTTTTGAGTACCTCGCCAACGGCTCTAACGATTTTGATGAGGCTTACCAAAATTCTTCTCTTTAAAGCACTTTAACTTTACATTTATGTAGTAAGTACATCACAGAGAAAAAAGTTATAACGAAAAGAAAAAATTATTTGCGCATAAATCAAAAATACTGCATTTTATCTTATGAAAGGTAATTGAATTATCTAAAAAAACAAAATCTAAATAGCACCAGTAATAGTAAAAAAGATACAATGTAAAAGACTGGATCCTAGATGGAAAGTCGAGTGAGACCGAACGCAGACGGATCTCCCACCACACCTCCAACCTGTTCTCTTTTCCAACATAGTTGTTAACTTCACGCAGTTTTACTTAATAATTTCTACTTCTATATTATTTAATGGCAAAGCTTAAAATTTATACTCAGCTTGACAAACCAAAAATATATAGTGCAAACAAACTGGAACTGGAGTTATTCAATTAACAATTGAGGAGTTTTCAATAAAAATTTCATATATCAATAAAAATACATATACTTCTCAGAAACAAAGATTTTTTTGAAAAATATATATTCTACACCCAAACATTATTCACAGTTTTTTTTTCAAATCATAAATTTTCCTCTGTCAAATAGGCGTTACACGTCCAGCATTTTCAATAAAAATCCATGAGGTGTCCCCCAAATAATTGTTTTGTAATAATATTCCAAAATTGAACATATTACCTATCGATAGAAAATTTCTTTATTTTATTGTACTTAGGTGGGAGGGAGAAGACGAGAAGTTAATGTTGCTGAGAATATTTCAAGTAGTGTTCATGTGAACTTATTCTAAAAAATGGATTACTATTATAGGGTTGTAAATGAAAGTTGTGCGCACCGCACCAGATATTTTTATTTTAAATAATTGTATTTAGGTATTAATGAAGTTTTCCGAGGCCCAGTAGTCACCATATAAAAATGTACATAATTATTTATAAATGTTTTATTTATTTTTTCAAAAAATACCATTAAAAATGCTCTGGTATTCTTCCTGCCATTTTCAAGCCCTTACATACAATCGCTTAGGTCAAACTTGTAAAAAATAGACATCCCTTACGGATAATAAGTCACAATTTAAAATAGTTTATGATTTGACAAACTTTTTTGGCCTTATAAAACTCAATTTTTATTTTATCCGCATCATTGAGAACATTTCAAATACCAGTATGTTTCATCATATACCATTGATATACCAGAATGTTTATGAACATTCTACATTCTTAAGAAAAATGAGAATTTTATATTTGTATGTAATACTCAATTGCAAGCTTACATAAATGATAACATTACAGGCATTATTTTATATTGTATACTATGTTCATATTCTTATCCGAATTTCTATACATATAAAAAATATAACGTTTTCTCAGTAACGTAATTGTTTTTTTTTAATTGAATAATATTACATGCTGTCTCAATAAAGAACAATGGCAATAATGAAACCTAAAATTTAATGTTTTAAATTTTATAATAATATAACATATACTAGGATTATTTACTATGTATAATCTAAAGGGAAATAATAATTTCAAACTACATTACAATTTTCCTATGAGCATAGCAAGGAATAATCTGAAAACCTTCCTGAAGTAGGCCGTCCGCTTGGCAAGCATTTCTCTGTTTACATCGATTTTTCTTATTTTGCAACGTAGATGGTGAAAAGTGTAGGGCTACCATTATCAAACGTAGAATATACCTCATCCATTATGTATTTTACTGCAATGCCGACGGTACGAAAACAAAATCTCGGTTTAACCTTGTTTGCAATGCGCTTTGTAACTTTGCTGAATAATAATACCAATTGCTGAATAAGTTACTAACTAGAATATTAGTTCCAAACCTCCAAATTGGCTGACGCTTCAACTTTGAAATACATGACCTTTTATGATCAAATATATCGTTTATACATTCACACCTTACATTCCGAGCTATGAATAAACCAATAAGCTAATGCTGAATATTCAGAGATCTGCGGGAGACTTACTCAAGCAAATACTGAAGGAAAACCATCTGCATGCATGTGTAATTTTAATATCACTCCAAGACCTGAAATAACTACCGGCAAATATTTGAACAGTTGCTATATACCCAATATGCGACAACTCAAGTCAAATAATACGAAATTGAGAGTGATGCCAATTGTTTATTTATGCGATTGCATTGGCTATGTAGGCGAGTGGGCAAGCAATCAACTTGACAAAACAGGTACATGACCTGAAATACACGGGAAATAGCAGCGATCCCTGTATTAAATACATTTTTCTTCGCCTACTAGCTAATTCGTACCTAATTAAATTATTTTAATTTTCAAAATAAAATAAAATAAAATCTGTTAAAAATTCAGACAAATTTTTAGACAAAAATTCAAATTTCCATCAATCTTTAAATAAATTGTATTCTTATTCCAAACAGACCCTGCCATTTTCCATTGAAATTAGTTCGCTGCCTTAGAAAAAAAAACAAATTCGATGTTTCAGATAATTTTTGCACTAATAACATTTTCTCTGACGTGTCAGACCACATTAGTATTACTCAGATCATAAACATTTTTTTTGACTATGCCAAAAATTAACTCAGTAAATAAAATACTATAGTCAAATCAACATTAAAAGAGTAATAAAATTGAAACAAATAGTGAGCTCTAGTTTATAACTACATATTATGGTACATTAAACAATTATTTTCACATTTTCTAACTGAAACTTATTCAGCAAAGTTACAAAGCGCATTGCAAACAAGGTTAAACCAGAATTTCGTTTTCAAAATATCCCTAAGTCCAAGAGACAGAAGCGAATAAAACTTTATGCAGAGCAAATATATCTATAATAATGGATCATGTCCTCAGGTGTATTTTAACAATGTGCCGATTCCTGCATCAGAGGAAGTGCGATATTTGGGATTTCACCAACATAGAGGACCCACATCAGACTGAAAAGAAAATCCTATTATCCAGATTACTTGACAGAAGGTCCAAATTATCCTTAACTGGCAGACTTACAATCTACAGAGTTCTAACTTATATGGACATAAGGAATTGAGCTGCGGGACTCTGACAAAACTTCAAACATCCAAAGAATTCCAGTCAAGGGAATTGAGAAAAATAGTGTACGCGCTATTCTTGTGACAAATGACTTGCTAAACACGGACTTCGACATACTAACAGTTTCAGATACTGCCAAAGAATACAGCAAAAATTTCAACAACAGATTGACTTGCAACATGAACCCCCCCCCCCTCCCTTTCCCCTTAGCACAAACAATTATATCACCACGAAACCATACAACCCACCCCCGACGACTTTGGAGACGGTGGTCTAGACTTGTTGTAGAAGTTGACCGTTATAAACCGGATGAGCGCTGACTTGCTTATTACAAATATTTTCAATATAATTTAAAAAAATAAATAAAAAAAATAAAACACTCAAAATAAATTTTATAAAATCTGCTTTAAGCCGAATGAGGTGGATATTATATTCACCATATCATAAAAAATAAAAAAATTATTGAAAATACTTTTCATAAATTTAATTAGTTCGAAAAACGCTTTTGTTGCCGCTGAATTCAGAAAACCAATTATCACAACGCTCATTAAGTAGAAATATATATATATATATATATATATATATATATATATATATATATATATATATATATATATATATATATATATAATCGGACGAGCGAGTTATTGCAACTGCATAATATAAAAAGATAATAGATGCCCATTTAAAGTAAAATTTGAGAAAGTAAATGTTTTACAAACTTAGTAAAACTAAAACATGCATTTTTATAAAAATATAAAATCAACAATTACATATAAATAGGGACAAAGTCTAAAGTATAAATACAGAAAACATATTATGATTATAATTGTTTCTTCATCATAACTTGAGAAAACAGATTCTTGAAGATGATATTTATTTATTTTTAGTTAGCAAATTCTGATTTGCTATACATGTGTATAACGAGTGTATACATATTACATTTTAGGAAATATTTTTCTCTATATTATAACATGGGCACTCTATAAATATGTGAGCTTAACTACATCATCACAGAAAGTGCTTTATAATAAAGGTGTTAAAAGTGACAATTTATTGACAACAATATTAGTTAACTATGAGACGAGTTATGCGCTAACTTTAAGAATGGTTTCTACCTCTAACGCACTAGTTTCCTCTGCACTAGAATATTTTTTTGTATAATGTAAAATTCCAAGAAATAATAAACATAAATAATTATTACAAAGATTAATTATTATAGGCAATATTATCAAAAGATCTTAGATGATGGTAATTTAAGATTTCTAATTAACAAAATCACAATGACTACAGAATTAGAATACAAATATATATCGTTGAATCCGAATTGTCATGACAGATAAGATCCTATTGCAGTATCATATGTAATTTCGGTTTCAAGTAACTTCAAAACAAAAAATTCAAATAAACAATCCCCACTTCAATGCAAGAATACCACATTTCAATATACTAAAAATTACCTACTTTTTATGATGTGACTCCAAAAGACATTACTTAATACTTTAAATCGCACCCAATATATATTTTATAATAAGAAAAATAAAAGTGTCTGCCAAAGTTAAAATTAGCTATCTGCTATAGCAATAAAGAAATACGACAGGAAAAAAAAAAAAAGAAGTGAAATATAGCTAAAAAAGGAAAGGACCCAATATAAAATAAATTCTTACCCTTGGTGTCTAACACGAGAGATAGCGTTGCAGTGCATAATAAGTTTATTAGACGACTAGAAAATGCCTTTTGCGGTATTAGAATGAGTTACAACTACGCCATGTTTACGGTTAAATATTTATACCAGGCGAGTTCAGAAAACGTAAATATATCATGTTTGAGTCCATATTTGTTTAATTTTTAATATATTCCATTTTGAGATTCGCGAAAATTAAATCACAAGTACTAAAGGACGTAAGATCTGAATATAAGTATTAGAGTTGTATAAAAAAAAAAAAAAAAAAAAATGGTAATATAAATCCTACGCCTAAGGACTTGTAGCTTCCAACACGCACTTTCCTATGAAAGATCCTCAATTTCTTTTTCAGTGGAGTGAATATACGTACCACAGTCTTCGTCAGAGGAGTCTTCCTCTTCCTCCTCGAGCTGCAACTGGTCCCTGAGGGAAATGATATAGCCGAGGTAGCCGTGTGCCACCGCCCGCCGCAACGTCTCTCGGCAGAGCTCAGAGAACATGGGCCCATGGCCGGTCCCGCACACACTGGCCTCTCCCCCCGCCCCGCCCCCCTTGGGTGGGGGTGAATGGCTCGCCCCCTCCAACCTCCAGGCAAAATTCCCTGGTTTATATCTCATTTGCGTGTAAACCCTTCCGCTTTTCATAAGTATTTTTTTGTATCCATGTAATAAAAATCAAAACCAAAATCACCATGTTGTAAAAAAGTAAAACCTGACGTATCTGTTAAAAAGAGTAATACAAGTTATAAACGTGTAAAAAGTGTCCTTTGAGAAGGATCATTTTTAACACGTTAATAGATACAGACAAGGAATAAATCAGCAGTAATATTTACGTAATTATCTATTACATAAATAATATAGTAGATCTCGATAATTCGTACTAATTTTCTGGTCCCTTGAAAATCTTTTTTTAATTCATATAAAAACAACGCAACGCGGTTCCCTCGATAATTCGTTTTTATTTTCGTCTTCCAAGTAATTTTAACGTCGTATAATTCGATTTCACAAATTAAAAATCTGGATAAATCGTAATTTTTTTTTGGATATGGAAAGGAGATTCGAGTGAGAGAGGAATCGCTTCTATGAATTTCGATTTAAAAAATAGTAAAAAATGTGTAAGCATATTGTTAGCCCTTGAAATGGATGGATCGGAAAAATTAAGATCGTTCATGATAGGCAAGTAGGCGAAACCAAGATGTTGGTGGTGTTAACGTATTTTCTGTTCTAAACATGCTTACAAAATCATAGACAAGGATTGCACTAAAAGAAAACTGTTTGTTTTCAAATGCAACAATATTTTAATGGAGGGAGTTTTTGTTGACCGTATATGTATATTTAAAGGAAGAAGTTGGTCGGGGGGTGCGGTCAAAGAATTGCACTATTATAAGTGAACTTATATATTGTGTGCCGACGTTTCGGCCTAAGTTTTAGACCACACGCCTCTCTGCCCTGACGATGGTCTAAAACTTAGGCCGAAATATCGGCACAAAATATATAAGTTCACTTATAATAGTGCAATTTTTTGACCGCACCCCCCCGACCAACTTCTACCTTGCAATATTTTAATGTTTTGTTGTGGAAAGTATATCTTTTGTATGAACAATGTTAATATTTACAATGTTTGTAATTAAATTAATACGATTTTGTTATTTCATATTTTTTATTTTTTACTCCGATTCTTGGAAATCTCGATACTTCATATTTAACTCTCGGTCCCATTCAAATTATCGGGATTCTACTGTACATGTAAATTGTAATCTTTTCGTTTTTTTGATCGCTTTCCACGAGAGAACGGCTGAACTGATTTTGACGTAATTTTTATAACGTTAATATTCCCAGTTTTTTTTTTTTAATTGATTGATAAAATATGAAGAAAACGGATGTAACGGAACCTGAGAAATACTAAAGACAACATTATATTATATATAATAACGAGATATTATAAGTTATTCGTACAGGTGATGTGGAATATCTCGAAAGGTAGAAAAGAACACGTGATCATCATCAATAAAATTGATAAAGGAAGATCTATTATTCCACACAGAACCTAATATAAATATATATAATATAATCTTCCATTTCATGTAAAAAAACAACATGAAAATTATTAATTAGCTTTATCCTTCAGACCATCTGATCGTCAGAGGTGACCCGTTTGCCAGATTTTGATTTTATTATGGTATTTGCATTATTCGGATCATATTTTGCGAGGTATCTTAAGGAAGCTAAAAAGGAACTACCCACAATAAGGAATACACTGCGATCTGAAACTTCTTTTTTTTTTTCTTTTTTCAGATTCTCTCATGAAAAACTTTGAAAATGTTACTTACGATAGTATCCATGTAATGAATAGATTTATTTTAATAAAAATATTTACAGTATCGATTTGTAATTCTAGATTTTGTGTACTGTCAGTACGTATTCCAAAGTTTTATTTTTATATTTTAACATTTCTAAAGCGATTAAAAAAAAAAATTGATTAGTTTTATTCATTAAATACTTTTTTATTCACTTAATTGTCCCTTGGCCTCTAACCCCCTCGAATAATACCTTAATGTATTTGACATTGTATTTATAATTAAGATATTGGTTCAAATGAGTTAATTATGCCAATATAAACTAACCTAAGAGTATTAAATTTAAGTCCTTAGTGTCGATATAATTTCCACACGGTACTATGACAGTATATCCGGGCTTTATCTTCAGAACTAGTGAATTACGCCCGAATGAAGGCTTCTCCGGATCCGATAACAATAAATTACACATCAATAGTCTCACTATAATACAATTGTAGCAAGATAGCGTTGTACGGAAGATATTGCTGATTGTTGAAGATATTGTAAGCTATAATATCTCGAAATAGACGAGTCCGGCCGAGTCTATTTCCCTCAAGACGATATTCGGCGAATTAATTTTGTTAATTTTAATTGAGCCATATGTTAGTTATTGCGTTAATTAATCATTTAAACTTGGGAGGCCAAACGGATCCAATTTACAACATGGATCCATTTAAAAAAATCTCTCTGGAGTCCTAAGAATGTAAAACGTTTCACGCCAGTGAGCAAAAACTCTAAACGACTGCAGTAGAGAAAAGGTCAACAGTACAATGCTTGAATTAAATAAGACATCTCAATTATACAGAATTTTTTTAAAATTAAAACGATTTCATAATGTTACAATATTATAATTACTATTTTTTATTTCTTTTCTCTGATTATTTTTTTATAGAAATTAATTAATGTTGAAAGAGCATGACGGAGCCTTTTACACTGCCCTGATAATAGAACAGTCGCTGATTTTAATATATTTTTTTTTTTTAACTTCAGTAAAATATACAATTATATTTGAAGAAAACAATTTTTTTTTTTTTCATCGTTAAAGACTTTGTAACCGAGATTACTTTAAAATGTGTTTTTCAACAATGAGATAGTTAACTGCACAGTAATAGAATTGACAAATTAAAAAAACCCTATCTTAACAATTATCTACTTATTTCACTTTTAAAATTTACTTAAAGTTAATATAAATATGCATTTATATTTTGTAATCATGCAATTTCATTCAATTAGAAACATATAAACTGCAATACATACATACGTACATATGAGCATTCATAATATTTCAGGCACTCAAACTGTAACTTACCTGTAACAAAGAAATAAAATAATAAATACACAATTAATTATTTGAAGATATATTATAAATAAAAAAAATGAAGAATGTCACTAAAGTAAAATATTAATTAAAAATACTTAAACACAATTCTTCATTGAGATTTCAAATATTTAAAAATATCAGCATTTTGTTAATGTATACATAAAAAATTATATGATATAAACTACAATAGGAGAAATACAATTGGAGTTTTAAATTAAAATTTAATATATGCACTTCTCAAAAACGAAGACTTTTTTGAAGAAATATTTTAAACCCAAAAATTATTCAGCTTATTTCAAATCTTTAAATCCCCCCCCCCCTGTCAAATAGCGTTACACATCAAAATTTTCAATAAAAAATTGCTTTATCTCCAAGTCTCTCTCAAGTAATTAAAAATCAAAATGCCCCCCTAATAGTTTTTTTTGTAATCATTTTAACTTATAATAACTTAGTATAATAACTTTTGAAAGAAAACTCCTCAACTGATATTTACGTAAACTAAAAGGCATGACTACGGATAACAATGAGAATAACATGCTTCAAATGAATATACAATGGTTTATTATTCCCAAAAAATTATATATTATATTTAAAGGCTTTTTGGCATAATGATTCCAAAATGTATGAAATCTCTAACTAATGAACTATTGACCTCAAATTTGGAGGAGAATTGAATTTTTCTTTTTCTTGGTCGAATACAAAAATTCATTACTGAAAATAATAAATCAAATTATTTAATTATTATTATTTTCTTAAACACGAAAATGAACATTTATTTGATGGCCAATAAAAAAAAAACTCGTGAGCAGCAGAGCTCCGTCACTAAGGTCGTATTTTCACTAAAATGAAAAAAAACAACTAAAATATCAAAATGGCGGAACCAAGAAAAGAAATATATAAATCCCTATCTTTGAAGAAGACTAAAAAAATTTCGATTTTCAGATTTGTATGTCTCCATACGCAACAAGATGTTTATTTTTAAACATACCAAAATTTTGGCCGGAATTTACCCATTCATTATCGGTATCGTTCTGCCTGGAAGAAAGTCCTACGTAATACGACTAAAAATAAGTGTTATGCAAGTGCACTCCTATAAAAAATAATATAAAATAGAGGTATCTCATGGAAGGGGCTCATTAATTAATGTATCAATTAATTTTCGAATTCCTAAAAAAACAGAACATCTTCTGAACAACTGAGGTTTGCCACGACATAACATCAATGCAATATGTTTCTTTCCCTCCAGTTTTATAACGCGTCATCTACAATACAGACACGTTAAAAATAACAGTGCAGAATGAGTCACTGGTCACTGGCAAAATGAGTTTTTTTTTTTATTAATTAAATTACTATTCACTCCTTACTTTAAGAAAAACAAATTAACCACAATACTTGAGTACTGAGAAATTGGTCTGCCATCCGGGCATCTTAAAAGACTTCACGTCAATCTTTATACGGGACTTAATGAGGCCTAAGCCTAAAAAGGAGAGGGATGGTAAAAATGAAGTTTTATTTCAAGCCGAATATCATTAGTCGCAGCCTCATTATCTTGAGGCTCCTTTCTTTACCATAATTAACAATTAGTTACACCACACCGATTCGGGTCTCACTAATAAGGAAATATTTGGACATAAAATTATTTTGTGGGCTCAGAGATTATTATATACAGCGCCATTAACTAGAATAAATATGATACTCGATATAAGTAACGAGAAAATGAAATTATAAGTAAAGAGGCCCTTAGGATCCTATTCGTGGTCTCAACTGAAAAATGAGAGATTTACAGAAAGAATTTTGACACCACGTTCTTCTCCTAGTAACACTATAATAATATCTTTATTTTTGAATATTTTCAATATATAAATGAGGCTTCAAGCCTTAAGAGCTTATATACACTCTGCATCAGGACTACGAAGGAATCTAGAAAATATGAAAAACAAAGGAATACGTTACAAGAGGGGAATAAAAAAAAACTCCTAGTAACAGAGCACGATTCAATTTTGACGTTTATGGATGGGAACTTTAATTTAGAGACAGACATCTTTAAGTCAAAACCACACAGCAAAATGTACCTTTCCACACTGCCGTATATATATATATATATATATATATATATATATATATATATATATATATATATATATATAATATATATATATTAAAGTTATATAGGCACAAAATATATAGGTTTACTATATATTCTACGCCCAACGAAAACTCTCTCCGAAAGTATTTTTTTAATTTTTTTTCAAATCCCTATTTAATGTTCTGTTTCTTTTAATTCCATAACGCTGGTGAACAAAAACTACTTTTTTTTCGGCATATCTACATATGCCTACACACACACATATATATATATATATATATATATATATATATATATATATATATATATATATATGTATATATGTATATATAATATAAATATATTTATTATGCCTATAACTTTAATATATAAGTATACTTATTAAAATGTAACTTTTGACCGCACCCCCCGACCAACTTCTCCCTTAAAAAAATACTTTCGGTTATCTAGACAAAAAAAATTAAGTATTTTTTAAAATAATAATTATTATATCAATTATAAAAATCTATTTTAGCTAAAGAGTGCTGAAAGTTTTATAATAAAAAAAATAATAAGACCCCTTTAGTCCAAATATAAATAACGAACTGAACAAATAATTCTAACTTTTAAACTGTTTTACAGCCTATTTAAATAAGTGTTACCTTTTGCGTAGATGGCCCAAACAAAAACAACATTGCAAAGGAAGGAATTCAGATCTATGTTAGTTTAATAATAAGCAAACAACATCAGTAAACATTCTTACTTTCTAAGATGAAACCTTACCTTCTCTCCCGACAATGAAACTTAACAAGTTTTCTACTGAACAAACACGGGAGTCGACAAGCTAAGATTTAAATTTAGTCTGACGCTTGTTAAGAGTTAGTAACAATGTCGGAGGTAGTTAACCAGAGTTAACAACTGTATATACTTCTAGGTCAGTGAACGTTAAACAAATAATCGCCCGAATTGAGAGATACGCGTTGAAACAAACTACTGTGTTTATTTAAGAGGAAATTATGACATGGAATGGAAACGATTTAATAAGTAACACGTTTTTAGTTGTCATAGAAGCATTATAGAACACCTTTTTTTCCAAAACGTATATGAAAAGAAAATAAGATCAGGGTCTCTAAAATCTAATAAACTGAAATCACAGAAAAATGTACCCATGATGTAATTATTATCACAATACTATAACGACCAGGGAGATACAATTAAAAAATAAATTAATAAATTAATTACAGTTCTTTTAATTAGTTATACTATTTTTTATTACCTTTATAGGATAATATAAAACTCCCTTTTCCTTTTATAGGTTTTTACATCAATCACAGTACCAAACCACTGTAAGTGTACTTAGCTAAATCATGTAATATAATTACAAAAACAACGAAAGCTAGAAGGGTCTGCAGAGACTAAAATTACAGCTGACGTGAAAAGGACGGAAAATCACGGCCGGAAAAGCTGTGATGAAATCCAATAAATAACTTATTAGATAATAGGGATTGAGGGTGTCTCTTATAGGCTGAGAGAGAACTTAAAATTGTATCTAAGTCGGCACTGAGACAGTATAAAAAACAATAATTCATATATTTTTTATTTATTTAATTAGTTTAAACATTTATTAAACCTATAAAAAATTAATAGAGACGGATTTCTTTTTAGTCAGTTTTTTTGAAGTTTTGAATATAATTTATCAATATAATAAACGCTCAGGTGCGTCCGACCGTGTCCGTCGTTTAGACCTAATAAAACATCACAACCGTTCAGTATTGCGGGCTCTGTATATCCTGCCCCATGTCTATTTCAAAATTATACTAATAGAAAATTTAATGAATATACAGTACTAATATAGTGGTAGAGAGGAAGTAGATAATACCTATAGAATATTTTATTGTGGGGAGGAGGGTTGTATAAATAAATAAGGCTAAATAAATAATCATTATGTTTTTTTATTTTTTTTTTCAGTGATTGATGTCTCCTTTGCGACAGGATCTTCCCTCTACAATAAAATCATAACTTCAACTTAGTCAAGAATATGTTTATAAACGTTTAAACAAAAATTAAAAAAAAAAAAAAAGTTTATTCCAAGGAACAAATTTCAAAAGAAAACTTTTTTTCGATTAACATTTAAAATTTAAATCGATTAAGTTCATTTCTCTATAGGCTCACAGATTGCGTACAATCAGGATGTATGCAAAGTGTGTTTGTGATTTTTCTCTTTTAATACATAGGTACTCAATAAATATATATATATATATATATATATATATATATATATATATATATATATATATATATTTAAATCTTTCTCATTCCTATGGCGTAGATATTTATTTAATCCAAGTTACAAAAAGCTATTTTTTGTATAATTTACAAAATTACAAAGTTAGGTTTGAAATTCGAGACATTTCTAGTCTTTATTGAATACGAATGAATGTATCACTTGGAAACAAAATACAAAACATAATATTTATTTTCTTGGCCTTAATTTATGTATTAATCATTTAGCCTTATTATTATTAGCCCTTCCATTTTCAAGTAATATGATCAAAAATGTTCTTTAGACGACTAAGCTGCACTTTTTGGAAACGGAGCAGGGTATACAGTATGCGCAACACAGACCGGGTTGCTATGTTTTCTAGGTTTAAGTTGAGCTTGATTTCTATTTAGTTGCTAATACATTAGTCTATATATATATATATATATATATATAAATATAGGGATGTCATTGGGCAATCATTGAGGATGATTATCCCAAAATTAAGTAAGCTTATGAATACTTTCTTACCTTGTCCTCTAAATTGGATACCTTTCCAAGGATCTGGTTTGTGGTTACCATTATTTAATAATTAACCAAGATAATGTCCCTACCTTTAATTTTAATACTAATGTTAATAAAAGTTACTGCTATCTTAATGTAATATATTCGAATTAAATATGGGCATGGTTATTAAAGAACTACCTCCTTGCTAACATTTATCTTTATTCTTCAAAATTAAAATAACAAACTATTACAATAAAAAGTTAACCATGGAATGATTCAGCCTAGACTTAGCCATTAATTGTTTTAACATAAATCTCTTATCTGTACTAATTGGTGTTGATGGTTCCTCAGGCGAAGGCTTGAAGGCTTGCATCAGGCAAGGTCAAGGTACAGAGGAGCTCGTCTTGCATCAGCCGGTCTCAGTATAGCAGTCCTCCCTCAGCCTCGATCAGTTCAGAAGTCCTCTCTTTTTTCCTCCTTACTTCTATCCCCCTTTCTCTCTTGTTTTGCCTAAGAGGGGGTCGAAAACGTTGTTCATTGGCCGACTAGTTTTATAGAGAGAGGAAATTCTGGGGTTTCATCGGATGGCTCCACCCCTTGTCCTGACAGCCGGTATCTGCGAACCATTATCCAACTAGTATAATTTAATCATACCTTTTCCAGGCGGTCTCCACTTTTTCCTGGAGGCCAGCCAAGCCTAAGGAGACCAGTTCTTAAAATTGATTAGGTGTCCCAGCTTTTGGCGTTGTTACAGTGTTAACTTCTCGGTAGGGTTTTTAAATTAACTTATCCCTTATCACTTATGTGGTGACATCTGTCAGTTACCCTTCTTTCTACCTGCTCGTCCCTTATTTCTTTTGTTCGCACCTGGTCTGTTTAAATTATATAACGATAATATTGTCCAATATCAATACATATTAGGGTTTAGAAACACCTCCTCGGACATTTCCAATACCACCAACTCCTACCAAACCAAACCAGCACCCTTCCTACGTATACGATCTCTGGCAATTCAAATCCTCAGTCCATTCACAGGAAACAAGATCCCGTCCTTCTGACTTATATACCCCTTATAACCCACAGAGCTAAACATTTGATTGCTCTCTTCTTGCCTATTCCACCACCCTCTGAAATTCCCTCCCGTCAAACGTCCGCCATGCTCCCTCCCTATCTTCATTCAAATCCCTCCTTTTTCAACACCTTCTCACTTCCCAAAGAGACGTTAGCTAATTTGAGAATTTTCAATAACAATAAATACTTATTCTTAAGCATTAATTGGTTTAAAAAAGCACATATGTTTTTTTCTTTTTCTTTCCTCTCTTTTTTCGTTTGTTTGATTTATTTTATTTTTTAATTATTAGCAACATATTTTCACTAGAATAATTTATTTATTGCTTACTTTATATTTTATATGGTAATGTATATTATATTTTAATAATTCAATTAATTATTAATTAAGTTTGTCTTATGGCCAGATATGGCTTTTGTTTTAAAGTCAAATAAATATCAAAACACACAAAAGACAACAATTACACATTAAAAAATTGCATTATCTTGTTAGTAACGAAATTTCGATTCGCAGGGCTCCAGAATCGTTTATATGTTTTCTACCTTTGTCAATAGATTAAACTCAATTTTTGGATAACTATATCGAATTATAGTAGAAAATTCTTCTGTTCGTATGTTTACCATAGTTTTTCGGTACCAATAATTAGATTGGTTCCCCTCAAACTAATTTCATGAATTATCAATCAAAGTTCCATGGAAGTTTAAGATATTTTTTTAGATAAATATAGGTTTGATCAAAGGATTAACAATCAACAGAAGTATTTAATGATAAAATGGAAGAATTAAATGCTAGCCGAAATGAAAGAAGTAGAATTAGCGGGACAAGAGAGAAGGAAGTGGCTGTACGGAGGTGTTGCAGGGATCGAAGTGGGGCGCGCGTGCGCTAGGAGCCGGCTTCCACTTAGGCCTCTCACACTGTCTCACTTACATACACGCTAAGAGTATTATTAAAAAGGATAAATATAATTTAACGATAAATTTTACTGGCTATTTTTGTTTACAGTATAATCGATTTGCTTACTTCAGAAAAGTAAAAAAGCGAGAAAAAAAATTAATATTGAAAAAAAAATCGTAGCGTTACAATTTTGATATCTGGGAATCAAAAAAATGTACCCAATACCTTGAAAATAAAATTAAAACTCTAGCATAAAAACTATTCAATTTTAAAATAGTAAACCGAAGAGTAAATAGTAAATAGAAAATATTTAAAAATTCACATTCATACGTCGGGTAGGAAGAGCGATTTCGGGCTTATGACCAGCTCTATAAACGATTTTATTTATCGTATAAATTCTTTGAGCGGATGAAAAGTAAAAAAAAATGCAATTAGATAACATTTTAAGTTTTTAGAAGGAGCATCAAGTAAATTCGATAAAAAGAAAAAAAAATTAAATACTTGAAAAAAAAAATTAAATACTTGAAAAAAAAAATTAAATACTTGATGAAAAAAAAAATCTTGAAACCTAAAAGCATTTAATTTTCAATCAAAACATGTAATCTCTGCGTCAGCCAGGGGTTTTTGCTTAAATGACCAAATAAATATATCCAATAGTACAATCTTAAATTTATTCACCAGAAAAAAACGATTACTCACCGGAATTACTGGAAAACAAAGATCCCTAAACCGTGCCATTTACCTACAAACACTCCACCTTTCTTCCATTACTAGTTCAGTGCGAGAAGAAACCAATGCAACCTTTACTGTTAGATATAATCTATTTAAACCTTGGTGAGTACCAACACGTATTAGATTTCTTGTCTTAATTAAATTAATAATTCATAATTTTTTTTTATAATACTAATTTATATTACATTTAATTTAATATGTATAACAATACCAAACTATATTTTGAATTGCTCATTTTTGAATTTTTGTCTGTTTTTAAAATTGAAGATGAATGCATGACATTTGAAACTAGTGTTCAATAAAACAAAATTATAGAAGTGGCGAATAATTTATCAATCCGTGAATAAATATTTTATTTTTTATTAAACTGTTCAACTGGAAATACGAATAAGAAATTCATTATTAAGTATTAACTAATTTACATCAAATAAAATAACTTGTACCATTACAACACATAAAGGGTCTTTCGGGATATAATGTTTTTAGACAGATTACGCTACAAGATGATGTGGTATTATGAAGTTTTGTAATATAATATAACACAATAATTATTTGAGCTAGTTTCAAAATTTAATTTATAAGTTTAAATTATAAATAAAATTCATCTTTCCCAATGCAACTACAACCGCTATGCAGGAATGTTTCTAACTATATTTAGTAATTAAATCAAAAAATTTAATTGTTTATAATTTATTAGATATTTTGATATTCAATAACAATTCAGATGTATTATTTCATTTTAAATTCATAAATAAAATTTGTAAATACTCATGGCATAGTAGTGATATTAGAAACAATGTATTGACCAAATTTTGAATTATTTATGTCATGAGGATGGTCTAATATAATATATCCAAACTAATATATTTTTGTCACTGAAAGCACATGAAAACGACAGTTCGGAGGTCGGAAACTTTTTTGCATAATGTGAAAAGAAAAAAATAAATTATGTATTTTTTTAATTATTATTTGCTTTGAATAAAAAAAAAAATGTAATAATACTAATAATAAATGATAAACACAGAACAAAATAAGGGCTCACGTCTTTTACTGAAATGCTCAGAGAGAGTGAAATATGTGACAAATGCACATCAATACATGCCAGAGGGCTGAGTATTAACGATGAAATGAGTAGCGGAAGAAATGGGCAGGGAGCCTTGAGGTGCCAGAAAGGCTGGCAAGAACAAGGTGAGATATTTATCACCTAAGAAAGTTTAATTATGACCCAAGGCTAGGCTAATATACTAATTTATTACCTCATGATATCTACGCTATTAAATTATGTTCCAGCCACCCAAGTCGTTTATAGCAGCGATAACGGCAACAAGGAAGCTTTTGTTTCATTTAAAGTTAAAATTTATTTTGCCTGAAAACGAGACAATAACAAAAACAATTTTTTTTCCTTATTTGGTTTATTATATTTAATATATGAACCTATGTAATCGATGAGGGAAACAAATTCGAAACCCTCTCAAATTTAAGGTTTTACGTTTTAAGATGCGTAGAATCCGAAAATCGATAAAAAAAAAAAAAAAAAAATCCGCATAAACACTATTCATGGTTCTCCTCCGAGACAACAGGGTCTTTTATTTCAAGTTGGCACTTAAGCCACAGGTCAGTCCAGGATGATCCTCGAAATTCGACATTACCATCAGCCGATTCGTACTGAACTATTTATGAAGATAGAGGAAGAATGTTTTGCATCATCAAACCAAAGGCTGACAACAGAAAAAAAAATTAAATCTTTTTTTTTTTTTAATACATTATGCTATTGTTTAAAAGGACAGCCCGTTTTTCATTTGTTACCACTAACTGCGGAAAACCACGGAACCAATATTTAATTAAATTTTATTATGTTAAAAATTTTAACTACATGATCTTTATGGTCTTCGGAAAATTTAGCAATAATAAAATCAACCGACTTCATTAAAATGTTGTTAAAAAAGTGATTAGTAAATTCCTAAGGGAAAAAGTGTCCAATTGGATGAAAACGTTACTTTGTGTAGTAAATTGGAGTGTAAGGAAAAAAATAAATAGCACGAAAACGTGAAACTTTATAACCGTTTATAAAAATTTATTTTTGTAAAATTAAAAATTTGTTGCATTAATAGGCCAAAATGCAAATACTTGGGACTAGATCTTTGTAAGGAATGTTTCACCCATGGCCAATTATATACAGAGTTTTCCAGAACTGGAAAGCCTAACGATCAAATTTTGATACCAACGGCAGACAAAACTCGAAACATAATTTATTCAGAAGTCCTATAATTTTTTTTACTTGCAATAAATACATCGTTAAAATATGCCAACCATTGTAAGTGGATTGAATTTTGAGAATCGATGTTTTTCAATTATATGTTGCATGTCCCTGAGAAGGAAAGCAGAGGGATTTGTGTGAATATATACCAAATATAATCACCATAAACATGGTATATCCAAGGCCATTGTAACGAATTTAAAATTTAATAATACAGTGATTACTGTCTACCTAATCAAAAACATAAAAATAATAATGTTTATGCAAATATCTAATTTTAATTACAAACAAAAATTGATATTAACCTCTCAATTGCGTTCATTTAATCTAATATACTCTAAATCTGATTTACTCAAATCCAGCAATAGTGAAGCATTGCAGGGCTAGCTAGTAAGCATATAAATACTTATTTGGAAAAAATCATAGAGTAATAATTCGCAGTTTTTTATTATACTAAATGCTATCAAACAAAGTAATTAAAAAGTCAGACAAATAACAATAAAAAACTGCATAATAAAATTGCATAAAATAAAATTATTTTTTATTTAATTTTTGGAACTAAGAAATCGACTAGCGTAATTCTTTACCCCAGGAAAACTCTTATTTAATAAATAAACCAAAAAGTGAACCAAAAACCAAAATAAAAAGTGAAAGAAAAAGAGCGAAAGGGAAACAAACGAATCGTGGTAGCTTATTCCATTCAAATCTCATTACAAAAAAATATGTTTAAGATATTCCCGAAGCTTCATCCAAAATACGGGTTCATTATTTTAAGGGAACGAGTGTTTCTAAGAAATTGATGACAACGACGAAAGAACATGCGTATTTTTGAAAATAACATTTTAATACTCAGTAGTCCCTAAAATTTGTAAACTAATTGAGATCCCAAAGATAAAAAATACAAAAATAAAACTGTGACATAACTTTCCTTGAAGGGGAAACGGATAACCGAATCAGTAATCATGATGTGTAAAATAGTCAACCGCTGCTAATTAATCCCAACTGATTGTTTGTTTGACTAGCTCTTCAGTTAAGTTAACGAGCTTGACTGGGTCGCTTTCCAGAACTAACACGGAAAAATACCACTGTATCTCTGAAATAACCGCATGCCCCAAATGAGGCTTAGTGTAAATAAAATATTTAGAAAATATGAACTCCCCGATTAAGGATTTACTGTTCCCTGAAATTACGATCATTGGCGACGCTTAACACTTTTAAAGCATAAAATACCGAAAAATCATATAATTTATAAGGAAAATTGTATTACAGAAGCCTACGACATTATTTCACATAACGCAAAAACAGGAACAAAATAAAATTTTAAGATGGTATAAAAATAAAAGATTATAAATAAATTAACATTGATTATATTCTAATAATAACAGAATAGCAATGGGACGAAATCTCTAAATTTTCACGGAGATGTGACGAATTCCAATTTTGTTTCTTGAATTCTTACTAGGGCTTAAGTAAAAGTGATGAAAAAACTGGAAGGTTTCAAAACTTTGACGACTGAGAATCGGCGGATCGAGACGGGATAAGTTGGGTTTTGAAGATTTTAAAGCCTTAAAGCCTACCGTTTTCGAGATAACGCACGATATAAGTCCGCACGGGCCTCATGCCATCTAGCGTATGTGCCGTTGTCATGGCAACTTTATATCAATTTGAGTCTGTTTACAAAAACTTTTAATGAGTGGGAAATTAAATATTGTTTTTCATGTCCAACCCAAAAGGGCACTGTTAAATATATATACACTATTTATAGAAAATGTTATTGCTGGATCTAATTGCCTAATTGCTAAATTGAAGAGATGTTTTTCAGTGGGGTAAGCTAATTATTAAGTATGAACTCCAACATAGTCATTACAAGCTATGTAGCTTCACCAAATGTGTGTGTTAAATAAACTTTTTTGGTAATATAATGTTTACTCGAATAAATATGTTTCCCTAATATCGCTTATACTTCTAATGCATTAAGGATAGATATCTAATGCGAGAGTTCTCGCTCGGGTATACTAGTTAATCTTAATATAATTATTATAATAGAGCCCATATATGCACTTACGCCACCTTACCTTACAAATACAACAAAATAAAAAAAAAATAAATACAAGAGAATTATCTCAGTGACAACAGAAGTAGAAGCTCGCCATTGACCAATGTACCTTATTCAACCTACTTCAGCACGAAATTATTATTTATTAAAAATTTAGTTTGTATAGAGCAACTGTGGGGTAAACACATGTTACTTTAAATATATATATATATATTTTTTAATTTGTTTATTCAATTTTAAGTAGCTATGATGTGACTCTCTATAACATAGTATTCTCTATATATCATATTACGATGCGGAAATACGGTTTTCATTGACCTCATGTAACCCTGGGAACAAGCATATAAGACAAAGCATAGCGTACCACATTTTAAACTATATGAAGCGTTTTGAGACAGTAAAACTGGTCTAAATAAAGTGTAGAGTGGATCGTTGGATGGAAGTTCTTACTGTCTCTATGTCGTCTGACATAAACTTGAAAATAAAAATGACAGTCTATGTCGTGCGAAGTTTTTAACACCCTCAATGTTTCTGCCAGAGGAAGAGAAGAAACTTTTATAGAGAATCGTCGACTTCCTTTCCCATCAACAAAGTGAACTTTTTCACTTCTTGCTTAACCGGACAGAATACTGCAAAAGATTCGTAATTCTCGATTTGCCAATAGATAATCAGTTAATCGATAAAAATATGAGGTAAAATAAAGCAAGAGTAGGTTTCGTCACTATAACGGAAAAATCATCAATAATATCATTGTTTAGAGCTGTATTTTTATTATATAATTCATATACATCTCATATTTCATATTTTAATCAACTATAATCGGAAAAAATTCTACCCCCTCATGTCTGGATTATAAAATTATATTCCTTAAGAGATGGCACTTCAAAAAACAGTTCAGCCATTAACGGCCTTGATAGGTGCATTATCAAGTGCATAATAAAAACATTATTCACACCAGATGTTTGTGATAAAACTGTCTTGCTATCGTATGTGATTCAGATAATATTTATTACCAGATACTGTACTATTAATATGTTTATGTCTAAACTGAGTTCACTTACCAAAATTCAGATCGTTTGGCAAATAGATATAGGAAGTAGAATATTAGTAGAACCGTCAGGTTTTGTCCTAAACTCAGACCCCAGAATGGTCTTTCAACATCAATGCCAATCGAGAGCTGATAGAATTAAATATCAATTTTCTACCACAGCCGGGCTCAAACCAGGCTTTATCCACACAGAGTGAGCTACCACACCCCCTATAGAGTAATATATTAAATGTTAAAAGTTTTAGTTAAACTTCAGGCAATTGATACACAAATAATTATTAAATAAAGCTTTTAACATCTTCAAATGAATATGAAACTGAATCCAATTAACAGAACAAGCGGTTGAAAAATAAAGATTTGCCAAACAAGCTACAAGCCGTAAATTTGTACTTCCAAGTAATTCAGAAGCAAAGACATTTTCGAGTGCAAAAAACAAGCCATAAATGCTTAATACCAATATTATGATATATATTTTCATATAGTAATGTTAATAGTACATGAGTAAGAAGGCAATGGAAATTCTATAACCAATCCTTAGATAGTTAGATTTGGTAACGTTTAAAAAACTTTCATCGCAAAACATAACTCCTCCAACGCCTGGACCGAACGAGGCGTCGTATGTCCGTTGCGACGGAATATATGTAATTGAGACGCAGAAGAGGCGAGGAAAGGGCATACTAAAATCAATACAGTAATATCGTAGGTGATTAGCTCTGGGGCAATAAACGGAAAGAAGTGTAATTAAGTTAAGCGAGGGAGAGAGAAGTACATTTAGGGCTGGAGCAAAACCTAGTTTCCTTCAGTCCGTTGGGGTTAGACTGCCATCCATCGGCCACCGCACACTGCCAGAATGGTCTCTTGGGGCCACTAGTAGAGGAATACGGACCAATTTTTGTGGTAACTAGTATAATTAGTAATTATATTACTAATTATATAAATAGATAATAGGAATAGAACCAGAGCACTGCATACTTCATAATACAACAAACCATTTTCTAGAATGTCAAAAATGACATTTTATTGAAAAAGAGAAAGGGAATGATACTAACCTTCCAGAATATGGCGACGAACAGCACTCTAAAAGAAGATGGATGAGAGATCTCACTCACACAGATCTCTATAGACTTGTCATTTCCTGATTGTAATAATGATACTCTGTTTATTGTACACCTTTAAGTCAGTATAGCTTTTTACGTTTAGAAACATAGTCCACTTCAGGAGAGAAGGGAAGAATACGCAGTGGAATGAAGCTGCGAGGGATCTTTCCATTGCACCGAACAGATTGCTATATTAAACTATATAAAATTATTGCTTCATTAAATTATTTTAATTATTTAAATAAATCGAAATTATTTAGATTATTGCATTTATTGGATCGCGATGTTTGAGGCTATAGAAAGTTCAAACTAGAGGAAGTAATGTTTCACATATTTTTAGTTCAATCTATCTAGATAGTAACAATTATTACTGAAATTAGTTTTTATCAATAATTTGGTTATTTTTTTGAACAGGGCATGGAATTGGTACTGACTCCAATATGAACAAAAACTCATTTTTATAACTCTAATGGTCTTTTATTATTGTTTGTGCCTCTCAAGATTGAGATGTGCTGTTTATACTGGAACATTAATATTATTTTATAATTAATATTCAGTTGAACGTCATTATAACTATGGTCACAGACAATATTGGTAAGTCGAAAAATGGCTCTCATAAGTTATGCATATTGTGATCATCACTCAACTCGTCTGCACACAGTGAGGAAGTCATGAGAGATGCTGACAATACATATAACTCATGAGGACCATTTTTCAACTTACCAAACTATTCTAATATATGTAACCATACATTAGAATAAAATCGAAAAGATAAAATGGTACATTAAAAAAAATACAATGAAATTATCGGAAGATTACAATAAAAACAGCCTTATTTCTCTTAATTCAGTATTTCCCAAACTTTCGATATCAATTTATTCCTTCTGTTATCAGACTAAGTACCACTGGTAAAAAAAAAATATAACAACCAAAATATAGTTATTTTTTCCTAAATAAATAACATGAAAACATTAAAAAAAATTATAATATCATAATAAAATATAAATATATTATTAATAAGATTTCTTAGGATCAATGAGAAGGATGAAATTTTTTATGTTGGGACGAATGATCATCATAATTTGGTTCTTTGATTTTTAATTTTCATCTGAGATGCGGTTTTACATCCAAAAGGCTGATCGTTTTTTTTTTTTTCGACTTAAAGTCTACAAATACTGGAAAAGCGACTCCACAAATATATGAACATCATATATACACAATACTAACACGTAACGAAGCTCTTCTATTATTATTAAATGCTCTACGCCCGGTGCCCAGCCCACCAAACTCTCCCCATACCTCTGGGGGTAAGCGTAGCACACTTTTGGAAATACTGTCTTAAAATGAAAACAAAATAACATATTATTGTAAATGCAACATGAGGAAAATTTTAGTGGTTCGATATTGAAATATAAAATAGGCAGATATGTTATTTTAGGCAGATAATATATTAATAACAATATTATTTCAGGCAGATAATAAAATATTGAAAATGCAACCCTGAAGTTGATTTTTTCGTTCAATGGAGTAACCAATAGATTCCATAATTATTTTAAATAATAATAAACTTTATTTCTTAATAAAGAAATGTCCGTTTTCATTATTCTCAATAAAAAAGTATGAATAAGTTACTGGAAAAACAAAAAACGGAGATATGAAAGCAGGAGGATGAGAAATTGTCGCTGACGCCAGAAACCTAATCACAACCCCATACGACCAGTTATCAGAGACCAATCAACTGGAAGGCTGAGAAAGAGTAATAAACCGCCAGTTCAACATATCCGGTAAATGGACTATTTAAACCACTCAAATGACAGTTGGATATAAATCACCCATCTAGACTGAAATATCGATAATGCCAACGATGGCAGGTCGATTTATTGGTTCAATATCGATACCCATCGCACGCCTGTCACTGATTATCAATCTCGTTACCAACAGGAAGATTAGTTATATAATTCAATTCCTGACAGTGATTGAGCAGCGAATAAATTTAGCAACTAAGGCAGCAACAAATAAAAATATCTAAGTAACAAAAATTCTACCCCATGATAATTTATTTATTATATTTTTGCTAATTATAATTGAATTCGTGAATGGTAAAATCACGAAGTTCCAGCGTGTGCGGGAATCGATACAAAAAGTTCAAGTCATTACCACAATACCCAATACTGCCACATCTCTTTAAGTGAGAAAAGTCTTGGCTTGAAAAGCAAAAGTTCATCCAGATCTATATTCGCAAAAAGAGGGGTAGAGAAATACGTCCGGGCCCGGAGCTCAAATATCCTGTTGACCAAATTGGAACAGATTCGGCACAGTATTGGACATTCTCGGCAAACCAAGAGTACCTCGAGAAAAAAGGTTCCCTACCCCAATCTGTCTTCGTTAGAACTATTGCCACCAAACCAAATTCTGACCACATTTTTTAATAATAAACTTTGAGGAGCAAATATAAAGAATTACCGAAAAGATAATGTTATTCTTAACATAAGTTGAAACTTTATAAAATTTAACAATATTGTTAAAAAATAAGGATTAATAAATGCATTTTATATACCATTTAGAACAGTCCGAATTTAGCCCCTTGTAATTATATAACGTAATATTTATAATCCTCATATAAATATTATCTATATAAATTCATAGCAAGAAAAAAAGTAGATGTACAGTTATAGAAATATTTCGTAAATACGGTACCATTGATAATTTTTTATTAAAGTGGTATAAGTCCACTTTCGGCCAAAAAATACTAAATGGTAATAGATATACTTTTTCTCTCTTTTTTTTTTTTGTAATCATACATTCAATGAACCAAGATTTCTTGATAGAGGTAGATTGATTACTTGTAGATTGATTCAAAAGTAAACCTTTAAACATGTCGGTTTATGGAAAAATAGAATTAAGTACATCATTTTCAAAAATATCTCTCCCCTTTCTCAAATAATAAACTAATTATAATTTAGAGAAGTCTAACAAGCTTTCAAAATTAGAAAATTAAAAATGTATGAAAATGAAACATATCCAAACTTTATTCATTCTTATTACTTACGCGATGAACATTGTTTAACTACTGTAATTAAAAATGAAAAATGTTAACAATGAGGTATATATAAAAAAAAAAATCTTGATATGTTTTCATTTATCCATAAAAGTGATAATACAGTTGGCCGTGATCGATTGTCCCATAAAATTCAAGATCGTAAGTTCGATTGGAGCTTCAGGCTGAGTTATAGTTAAGTGCACGGCAGTCCAGTGTTGGTGAAACTGGGATACAAAGTATATGTTTACAGTGACACTGTAAACAGTGCTTTGTATAACTACGCGATTTTAAGTAAAGTCTTTATGGTTTGTTATTGTTGATTCTTTATTAATACAATTTTGATTTATAAATACATGGGTGTCAAATTAAAATCGTTGTCTTATTTTTGATCCAAAAGAATAAAATAAGACGTTTCAATACATTTGCTGAAACAGGGCAAAGACTAGAAAAGTTACAGCATTATAATGGTATAAATGTTCCTTCAGCTGATTTGATGAATTGCGGTGAATTCCTCAGGATGGGAAATTACCGCGAAACGTTGAAATCTAAGATTTGAAGGAATATTGTGTGAAATCAATAAAAAAAGAAATACTTACTAATGGATATTTTTTATTACTAAATTTAATAAATATTTTTCTTTTAATAAACTCAATCATTTATTTTTATTTTCGTGAACCAACAAACCTCTGGAATCTCAATTATACATAAAAAAAAGTTAAAAAATCTAAAAACTAAGAAAAACTATTTATTTTATATTTTTACTTCACTTAAATTATTATCTGAAAAGCTACATATATATAAATTCAGTGGTTGCTATCTCTGAAATGGGTTGATACAATATTCGGATCCGATAGTTGCTAGGTCCTTCCTAATTCGGGGACTAATGCGCGGTTTTACCCTGGCTTACCGCATTTAGTATATTCTACGCTTATTCCACGTATTCGCATACCATAGCAATATTATAGCCACCAAGCAATTTCAAGGGACCAAGAAGGAACTTCCCTATTACGAATAATTCTTATTTCTCCTCCATACTTCTCTAAGCCCAAGATTTATGTTTATAAGATATTATTTTGCAAATAAGCTCCTGGTAAATTAATTAAACTAAGGTGTACAAAAAATGATAATTTTCACATTCGTTAATTAAAACGAGGTGGCGACGATATCTTTATAAATCATATTGTCTGCTTTTTAATTCTTTGTGAATATAACAGTGCATACATTTTTACGTTAACTGAATTCCAAGCGACCGGAGAAGTGAAAACAAATGAGGGTACTATATGGTATGCCAATTTGTAAAAGAAAAATGAAGATTAATTATATTTAAAAGATGCATTAAGAAAAAATAAATAAATAAAACTTAATAACTAACAAACGAGAAATCTTAGCATGATCATCACATATGATAGCATGATCATCACCTAATTTTTCTTTACAACAAGCCTCATGAATATAAAATCACTTTGTTGGGAGGAAACGTTGTGAGAAATACGAAACTTGAAAAAATGAGACGAATACGAGAATATTTTTGGCTAGGAGACAGTAAGCAACGTTGGGGAGGAGAAAAAAGAAAAGAAAAAAAAAACTGAGAAGCAGGGAAAGAAGTTGAAACAGGCTCCAAGTTGGGGGTCTACTGGGACACATGTGACGCTGACAAAAACCATAACTGATGCTTCTCACAGGAGGGCGCAGTATGTGTAAGAATAGTAATAAAAGAAGAGGGGATGGTTTCTAAACATTAAATTTTCCATCTTTACAAAATTCTTGTCCATCTAACGAACTATTCCATCATTACTTGGACATATCAGACTAAAAGAACATTAAATTAATATTCATACATATTATGAATCTTTAAAATGAAAAAAAAAATTTTAAAAACAATGAGCAAGCAACATTGATCTATGTATAATGCATTATATGAAGCGCTCCATGGCAGAAGGGCGAATCTCATCAGATCACCATAATTTTCTTTTTTGAATTAAAGAGTGGTATAATATTATAAGTGGTGAGTGTATGTATGTATGTATGTATGTATGTATGTATATATATATATATATATATATATATATATATATATATATATATATATACACACTTATACATGTGTCAAAGCAGAAAGGCGTAAGCGCCAAAACAAAGAAATTGAGATTTTTAGTGAAAAAAGTTCTTAAGCCATAATTCCTTCAATTCTCTCAGCGTAATACAAATTAGATTTTCAAATTTCAAACCTAACGTGAGATAAAAGAACTATTAAGAACCTTTTTCACTAAAAATCTAAAAAAAATTCGTTTTGACTTCCGCCTTTCCGCTTTGACACCATCTATATATATATATATATATATATATATATATATATATATATATATATATATATATATATATAAATATATATTTGTATATATATACATTATTTGTATATATATACAAATTAGATTTTCAAATTTCAAACCTAACGTGAGATAAAAGAACTATTAAGAACCTTTTTCACTAAAAATCTAAAAAAAATTCGTTTTGACTTCCGCCTTTCCGCTTTGACACCATCGATATATATATATATATATATATATATATATATATATATATATATATATATATATATATATATATCGATATATAGATTATATCCTTTTTTGTATAGAACGCCTTATATTTTGTTTCCGTTTATTAGCATAGTGGATATTCAAATGTTTTGTGTAACTTTTAAAGATAACCAAATTTTAAATATGTTTGACTATATATATCTGATCTATTATCCTTCTATTTTTGTAACCTTTTTTTTTTTATCTAAAATTATAAATATTATTATAATTTAATAATAAAATAAAGTAAATATATTCTCTTTATTTATTCAATTTTTTTTTTATTATCTATGGGCATGCAACACCATAAAGTACATGCTTCCTTGATATAAATTTTATATCGTAACTCCATTCATCTTCAACCTACTTCAGATTGAATCCGAAATTAACTACCGTAATACATGCTCCCGCCCTTCTGATCTTTATATATCTCTTCCTTAACCCATAAAAATGTTGCATTTGACAAATCCTTCACGAACTGGAATGTGGAATACTTATGGAATTCTATTCCGCACTTGGTCCGCAATGTCCCTTTTCTACATTTAAATCTCATTTCATAGTCCGTCGTGTATCTCTCTAACAACGATAATTTCCTTCAAAAGAAAAGAAACACTTTTAGTAGATTTATAATTTATAATATGCTTGAAATTAACACTACTTTATTTATTTTTAATATTTTGAGTAAAGATTAATTAATTTAATTATCTTGCTATTGTAGAGAATAAAAATAATCCTATTAATTCTCAGGAGTAAAATATTAATCTGTAAATTGAAATATTTATAGACTTTAAATATTGTAAAATACGTGTTTACGAACTTTTTCTATTTTATTGAAAAAAAAAAGTGTGACCAAAATCATCAATTAGGTATTGTGAGTAGCAAAGCTGCTGATGAGCTTTAATATAATTTTCATAACATTCAGAGATAATGTTCCTTTTTAGTGTCTGGAATTGTATTATTTAAGAGTTTGGAATAGTTTTGAAAATAGTCTGAAGGGACGAGAATCACAACCAGCCTGTAAAAAATGGAAGGATAGAGTGTATCGTTAGTGGAGAAATCGTCTTAACTCCAAGCACTCCAGTCCCTCCACTACATCGTTCCATTGTTGCATTTGGAGTGGCCACCTTTAGGATGAGGAGCATCAAAAGCCAACACAATACTTTGCAGACGACATCAAACCCGAATGAAACTTTAGATAAGTTATCACATCAACCACATTATCAAGGAATAACAAATTTTAATAAAATAACAAAGCAATTTTTAGTATTTTTTTATTCACTAGCAGTGCCTTATAAAACTCATATCATACATATTACTGAAAAGACATATATCAGATATGACAATCAAGATAAAAGCCCCGATAAAAAGTGATGAAAACGTAAAAAGAAAGGGCTCGTCCAATCAGTCCCCTTTGGCTATATCGACATATAGGGCCAAAGGTCAAACATTTTCCACTCTAAGAATTATCAACAGTAACAGAAATGTTTACAATACATAAATTTAAAGTTATATAAAGTTACCAAGCTTCATTTTAAATTAAATACAATAAATAGATTGATATTTAATATAATGGCACACCGCTCCTTGCTCATCTTTCTTCTCTCAAAACTATAGTAAAAAACAGGTGATATTACACCCATGAAATTATTAATAATAATACATAAAGTATCATGATTGTATGTCAGTAAACATCACTTTTGCTATAGATTGTTTATAAATTAATAAAATAAATATATAAATATCATAGTTAGATGTTTTTAAGAAAGTAATTACAATACAGTAGATACTACCAGAATTAATGTGAAAAGTGAGTAAGAAATATTAGCAAGTAACGATCTATACAAAAAAAAAAAGAAGATTATTATTAGGAAGGTTATTATAAAATATATAAAGCTAAACCATAAAGGAGTGAAAGTGCAAAGAAGGGCTTATTATGGTACAGTAGGGAACGGAATTTGTAAGGTAAATAATAAACTGTTTATTTAACAAGTAAAAATTAGACCGATATTTAAATTTTTTTTTTTTATAAATAAAAAAACAGGAAGGATGGAAGGTTGTAACCCTCAGGCAGTTCAGAAAAAAAGGTGATAAACTCATACCACCTCATTCGACATTTTAAAATTAATAATGAGGTATAATATAAATCTAAAGATCAGAATGTAATATGTTAATTAACTAATGTTACTAATGTTAATTAAATATGTTAATTTAATATGCGTTAAAGTTCTTAGATTACAATGTCTTCATGTTCAGACAGCTCTCGCAAAAGATGAGAAGAAACAAAAGAAACTTTAAACAAAGGAAGGTACGATTAAAACCAGACTTCCAAAGTTAAAACAAAAAGGACTTCGTCTAAGTAACAATATGAAGTAAAATTAAGTGAATCGGGTAGCACAGAAGTCATCAATAAAGTATAAGTATTGTTTTAATAAGAAAAAAGAAAAAAAAATCTCAAAGGAAACAGCCATTGAACAATAGAAGATTTTACTTCTTACCGAATAATAATAATAAAAGAAAAAAAAAGCTAGTAAAGTATCTAAAAATAATCATAAAGATATAAACAATTTAAACCAACCGTATTCCACAAATAAATTTAAGATTAAGATATCAAAAAATCTCAACATCGTTGATAGATAAAATAAAACCGGATTACTTCATCTGGAAATACTGTTCAAATTAAAAATAAATCACTTTGGTATTAGAGATTTTTTTATTAATCTTACTGATAAGATGTGAAAAATGAGACAAAGTAAAAAAAAAATTAAATCGTTAATTAATTACCATTTTAGTACTAAAGTAATTAAGCAGCGATTTTTAAGTTCACCTCCAGATATGTACTAATGGCTGTATGATATAGTTTTAATTTTAATAATTAATGAAGCATACAATATTCGAAAGAAAATATAACATTACAATTAAATAATGTATTAGGCACTGTAATAAATTACAGTGACTAAATAATCAGAAAATATAAAAGGCACCTAAAAAGATTTGATTTCAAATTAAAAAAAAAAAACGGATAAACAAATATTTAATTATAGAAGTGCTTAGATGGAACCCTTTTGATTCCTGAGAGTGAAATTGGAAGCCCAACCAATTCCAATAACGGGCAAATGTAGGACTCTTCAAGAATAAATAGCCGGTTGGTAATAAAGTAGGTCCTAAGGCAATTTACCTGCGCCTTACCGCCTCGCCAACACTCAACCAGCATAGCTTTCCTGCTACCAGGAATCACCTATTAAATATTTCGCCGGCGTTACGCAAGAAAAAGAAGAAACTTTGTTTTCTTTCTAAACAACTATTGCAATAAAAATCACGAAATAAACTACTAAAGATATAAACTTAATAAAAAAAAGAAGTCAACTGATAGTAGAAATAAATACAAACATGGATCCTGTATCTCATATAATAGAGACTTTACTTCTTTCAATTAGCATTAATACACACGATTAAATAAAATAATAATAACAGTGTGATTTGAGAAACAAAGATTTTATGAGCTATATAACGTAACTTTCAAATAAAAAATAATTTTTCAAATCTGATCAGATAACCTAATATCAACAGAAAAATAAACAACTCTAACCTTGCACATTACCATGGCATACACAAAAGTGTTAATATTCCTATGGAACCATCAACTTTCAAAATTAGTTAAAGAATAAATACTCTCACTTACTACAAGCCATATCAAAATCTCAAATATTTAAGGGACAGCAAAAAAAAAATCCACATAAAAAAATACAGACTTTCTTATATATAAAATTTTTTCCGCAGATGGCAAACTAATAAGACACAGAACTAGAATTACCCAAATTATTTATTAAGAATTAATTAAAAAAACTGATAAGCTTACGTAAAATTTTAATTCAAATTGGCGGATGAAAAATAACTTTTCTATATGCCTGTAAGAAGGTTTAAATGGAATTTTAAAATGTTGTTCTGGAAAAATACGCTGCTCACAAATTGAAGTGGATCACATATCAAAATTCAGATACCACTAATTTAATTGTTTGTGTTAACTTACTGGATTTAAAAATATTTAAACGAGTGCTAAGAGAAAATAATTATTCACTGATAATTAACAAAAAATCAAATTTATATTTTTGTTAGAAAAAGGCATTGTTTTTTATTCATTTATGATCGTCTTAAGTAGGATGTTGGACTTCCTCTACTTCGAATTAAAAATTCACACCGTTGCTTCATACTCCTTATAATACCCAAAATGTAATGCTGGGACAAAGATGCCTTTTCTTCGATCTAAACATCTACAAGATCATTCAACAGGGCGAACGCATATGGGTTACTCTCACGAGGCTTCTCAAAATCGCATCTTTTGACATTGAAGTTATTTGTATATGCTTCTGATTATTATGGAGTTGGCCCCGATTTTTGTGTATATTAATGTTGATTAGACCCACTGTTAGTAAATAGTGAATGGCCAATATATTTGCAATTAAAAAATTCAAAATTCTCAAGTATGTTACTGTTCACACCCTTATTCACTAAAACATTCATTGGTATATATTGATGAAAACAAAATGCAACATCAAATTGAAAGTAGTAATTACAAGTGTGCTATTTCGAAAAAATTAATAGTATTTAAATTTGAAAATTTTTCCATGATTAGGAGGTCATTAAAAACTTATGGCTCCGGGGTATGGTGAAAACGACTGCTCAATTATGTCCCCAGTATTATATCGGAAAATGTTCGTTTCCTAAAGTGGTAACTCTGAACTCCTCTGACCTTGGGCGATGTAACGTCTGATTTCGAATCAGTTTTACCCTGGAATCCGTATAATTTGTCAAACTGAATCTACATTTGAAATAATGGTGAGTATTTTTATTCATCCTCAAGCATGTTATCATATTTTTATCATTCTCTGTTAAGTTTTAATTTTTTTCTTTTAAGCAGCTACGATTAAAAGCCCTATTGATTAAGTTTACAAGAATAAAATATTTTTCATTTTTTCAAAGTACAAACTTATAAAATTTATTTTTGAAGTTAATTGTTCAAGTTATGTTACCAATATAAAAGTAACGTACTTGAGAAGCTGGTAACATACTTATTAACCCTAAACTTGACACCATGACAGTTCTTTTTTTCACTTATTCTCATGAAACAGTTCTATTAATAACATTTTCTGCCAACTTTAGGGATAAATATTATTTAAATAAATTTTTATACATAAAATTAAATTAAAAAAAAATCAAAAAAAGTTTCTCCGATTTCTTGCGATAAAGAGAACATTGCGACATTGCCCAGGGATGTTTGCGCTCATTTCTGAACAATATCAGCTGACTTTGTCGATTACTCCATATTCCTGCCCAGACCCTTTTTTGAACCTCCTCCATTGGCTCAGTCATGACTGCATTGAATCGCTGGTTTGAAGAACAAATTTCGATTCGTAAGTATATAGACAACGGTCCCAGACTTCTTCATAAGTTCAATGAGCATGTTCACGAGACACGCTGATTTCTATTGTCTTGTTAAAAAAAAAAAAACCTCCTCTCTGGTCTTCTTGCTCTCAAGTCTACTTCATGATGGAGGCGGTTTCTAGCTGTTTGAGTTGAAATGCGGACCCCTGCTGCATTCTCGAAAGGGCTTTGCACTTGTCGAGCTAATGAACCTCGGTGCCTAGAGGTCTGGATTTCCATAGTTCGGTCCTGCTGAAGGGCAATTTTTCGAACTCGATCTTATCCATCAATGTACTGAGCAGTACCTGTTCTCTGGTATCGTGACCAGACTCTTCCGATAACCGTGTGATTGCCATCAAGCCGAGAATGGCCAAACTCTAAGAGAGCCAAAGCCCTCCATTTTAAAAAGGAGTCTAGTGCGCTAGCTAAATGAGTACTGATTATGAAAAACGAATATTCATTTGTTTAGGTGACTGAATAAAAATTAAATCCCAATTGGGTAAACAAAATTAATTTGTTTTTGTTTATTTTAATTTTCCATTATTCCTCATATCGAGTAAGATTAAGATAAAGATTACGGATAAATTATATCTACACTTTTGTAAGTGATGCACTTCAATTATTTGTAATTTGCACTTCAAGCAGTTTTGTTATTTTATAATTATAACGTCAGGCGTACAATCCCAAATAACAAGTTTATAAACAAATGTAAAATATCACAATTAACACTAATTTTATATTTAGATTTGTTATCTGACTGAACTGAAATATTTCTGTTAATTTATTTTTGTTCCATTATACGAAATTACACCGTATTAATTTTGATTAGGTTATTCCATCTAAACAGAACTAGTTAAAACAGAGGTACTTAGTTCGAATTAACTACTGAACTGAATTTTCAAGTTTCAAGATAAGGCCAAACAACCTTCGCAACGGGAAGGAGCATGAAAATGTGAGAAGTATGCTAATAAATAGAGACCTTCAACTAGATGATAATTTATCAACAACTGCTAAGTGGCTCCTTTTGGCAGTAGAGTAAAAAACCAAAATAGGCCAGGCAACTTCTAAGATATAATTCATATTATATTTTAAAACCGAAATGCCTGACAGAAGTAAATATATATATATATATATATATATATATATATATATATATATATATATAAGTTACGTGATAGCGAGTTAAAACTGATAAAAAAAAGGAAAAGGTTAGAGAAAGAATACGCACTAAGACTGAATCAATACTGCTTTATTCCTCTTAGTAATCCTCCTTATATACATTTATCATTGTTTACATAAGAGATTTGAGTATTAAGTACAATAATGCTATGCTCCAGACTATAACTCCCCCCCGCCAGTTTACGTACATTCTTCGTAAACTTCACACATAAAATAAAAAAAAATTCTGTTTGTAAAAAGAAAATACACATTCAATAAAATACACCTTACATATCTAAAAAAAAAATATAAAAATCAAATCACAGGTTTTCCTAGTCTAAACTGAACAAGATGTGATAAGATGTGAGTTACTACTAAAAAAAAATATTGAACACACAGAAAAAACCTTCTTATATCTATCTACCTAAAACAAACATAAACAAAACCTTTGTGGTTATGTAGCCTATTAACGCGCTTATTCTGCACTCTCGCGCACTTGTTATCACAAAACACATTAAAAACTAAATTTAAATACAAAATTTCTCATGTACAAAGTTTGTTGGTGTGCTGGGACGAGGATACTCCAGCTTACTAAGGTGTTGCTATCGCTGGGAGCTTTAATTGCTCGATATGAACTGTCCTACGTTTTGTGGGTTTCTTAACACTCTCAATGGTAACTATATTGTGCTCTCTAATTACCACCACCCTGAATGGCCCCTCATAACGCAGTAGCTCTTTACCTCGATTAGTGCCTAACTTTCTGTACACAATCGTCCCTATCTTTACCTCTCCCATCATATCCCTGAGGTTGAGATTGTCTCTAGCGACCCTTTTGCTTTTTTCTCCCTCTATCTTCTCCCGAACTTTTAGCCACAGTTTATTCCTTTCAACGATATTATTGACTAACTCCTCCTCGTCCGCTGTCGTGCCTCGATAGTCCCGCCTATGACCGCGGAGTCCGAAAAGTATTTCGAATGGCGAAAAACCCGTTGTCGTGTGAATGGAATGGTTGTATGCCACGATAGCCTTTGCCATTGCCACGTCTGGTTCCAGCCCTTTATCGGTTTGGTATACCCTCAGGTGGTCGCTCAATGTACTGTGCAACCGTTCAATACTTCCCCTGCTCTTGGGATGACCGGGGGTGTTGAGATGCCACACCACGTCCAAAAGTTTCATCTCCGCTCTGATACTGGCGTTATCAAACTCCCTTCCTCCATCGGACGAGATTCGATCGGGAACTCCATAGAACTTGAACCACGTATTTAGGGCCTCTAACGCTGCCTCTGACGATCGTTCCTGAATCTGATATGCCATGGCCGTTTTACTGAAAAGATCAATCATGGTGACCCATTTATATCCCCTCCACGTGAAGGTATCAATCTGGAGATCACTCAGCGGTGTATTGGCAGTGGGTGTCTCCTCTTGTCTCCCCCTTGGTGGGTTTCTATCATATTTCGTGCTAAGACAGACTTCACAACCCCTTATGGTTTCATCAATTGTTTTCTTCATCCCCCACCAAAAGTACCTTCTCCGCAATGCTTGCAATGTTTCGTGCACCCCACGGTGGTTCGTTTTGCCCTGGTGGTAGGCGAGCGTCACCTCTCTCTGTTGCTCGGCATCTCTAAGTGTTTGGACCATCACTTTACATCGAACAAATGTCCTATCTACCCCGATTCGCTCGGATCGCCATATTCTTTTTATTTTCTCCCAAATGGTGGTGTTCCCGACATATACATGATGTATTCTTCCAGGTTTGGATGCATCCTTCAGAGCTCTACAGATTTGATCATCCCTTGCTCCTGGCTGCGACCAGATGATCGTGATCTGACTCTTTCCGTACCGCGTATACTCGATTTTCATCAATCCCGAGGTTCTGGTTTTCCAGATAATTTGTCGACGTTTGTCGTTGACCATCTCCTCTACCTCTTCCATATCCGTCGGTCTTTCGTCGTTCGGGTTCTCTTCTTCCGATAGTTCCTGTCTTTCGTCTGTTGTTTCATGTTCTC
This sequence comes from Rhaphigaster nebulosa, assembly GCA_948150685.1. Taxonomy (NCBI): domain Eukaryota; kingdom Metazoa; phylum Arthropoda; class Insecta; order Hemiptera; family Pentatomidae; genus Rhaphigaster; species Rhaphigaster nebulosa. The sequence continues at coordinate 61,150,126 of OX411310.1, read as the reverse complement.
CCTCCCCTTCTGGTGTCCACTCCCTTAGAAATTGTCTCACGGTCCTGGATGTTTCCCCTTCGTCTTCCTCTATCGCATTTACCGTTATTGCTCGGGACAGCCAATCCGCTACTATATTCTCTTTGCCCGGTTTGTACACAATGTCCATGTTATACTGGCTTAGGAATTCCTTCCACCGGGTAACCCTTGCGGAGGATTCTTTTAGCTTCCCAACCCATTGCAGAGGTCTATGATCCGTATGTACTCGGAATTTTCTCCCGAACACGTAGGGCCTGAAGTGGTCAATGGCCCACACAATCCCCAATAGTTCCCTTTCGAGGGCGCTGTATCTGGTTTCTGTTTCCGTTAGGCGCCTGCTGGCGTATGCTACGGGACGTTCTCCCCCATTTCCGTCTTGAGATAATACCGCCCCCAGCGCGTACTCGCTCGCATCCGTCATAATAGTGAATAGTTTTTCGAAGTCGGGGATCGCGAGTACCGGCTCCATCTGTAATCTCTCCATACATTTCCGGATGTTGTCTTCCACAACTGCAGTGACTATTATTTTCCGCCCTTTCTTCAATAGGTTATTGAGGGGTACTAAATACTCTGCCATTTCTGGCACGAACCGCCTGTAATAATTCAGCGTCCCCAATAACCTCCTAATGCCTTTTACATCCCTGGGTACCGCCATCTTCCGTATGGCCTCAACTTTATTCGCATCGGGTCTAACTCCTTCTTTCGAAATGGTGTGTCCTAGAAAATTTATTTGTCCCTGGCCCAATATTGACTTGTCCTTGGATAGTTTTAATCCAAATTGTCGCATCCTGTTAAGTACGCTTTTTAAATGCTCCACGTGATCACTTTCGGTTTTACTAAAAACTACCAGGTCATCCATATAGATTTGGCACACTGATTCATCTATACCCCGTAAGAACTCGTCCATGAGGCGCTGGAACGTAATGGGAGCGTTTTTTAATCCAAAGGGCATCCTCGTGAATTCATAGTGCCCTCTTTCAAACGTGAAAGCCGTCTTGGGTTGGTCGTTCGAATGCATTTTTATCTGATGATACCCTGCTTTCAAGTCCAGCGTGCTAAATATCGTTGCCCCGCTCAACCTGTCCAAAATATCTTCGAATCGGGGAATCGGATATCTCTCATCGATCGTATTTTCGTTCAGCTTTCGGTAATCTATCACTACCCTGTATTTTTCCTCGCCCGACGCGCTCTTTTTCCTCACTGCCCACAAAGGACTGTTGTAGGGGGATGTACTATCTATAATTATCCCCTGTTTCTTTAAGTTCTCTATTTCTTCCCGGATGTGGTGACGTAATGCTTGCGGGTACCTCCTTTCTTTGACATAAGTCACTCTCTCTTGTTTTAGCGGGATTTCATGTACCGTCTTTCCCGTTGCTCCCAGTACGTCGCCTTCTTTGAAGAAGACATCCCCGTATTCTGTTCTTAACGTCTGTCTCCAGTCTTCCGTATTGATCGCGCCTACTCGCGCTCCCTGGTCCCTTACGAGAGTTTGACATTTAAACTTCTCTCCCCCTATCCTAATGTTCCATTTCCCATTGCTATTCTTAATCCTCGCGCCTACCTTTCCTAGGAGATCGCACCCTATAATAACCTGGTAATCCCGTGGCATATCCCCTACGATATGTACTTTTAGGTTGGACCCCCTAGCTCCCCATCTACCTAGGCCTATCTCTGCCTCTCCCTCTACTTCACATGGGCCACCCAGGGTGATTAATTTGCAACAACATACCTGGATCTGGAGTGTCCTCTCTCCGCCACTCAGCTTTTCCAGCGCTTCCCGACACATGATGGTGTTGGAACTCCCGGTGTCGACCAGACATCTCACTCCGCCTTCTGCTTTGATTATAGGCAGACCGCCGTGTTTCCCTCTCACGTTATAGTTTACTAGCCTGCGGTCGCCTCTCTGCCGCCACTCTCCTCAGACTTCCTCTCGGTACTTCTTTCCTCCCGATACTCGCCTCCAATTGTTCCTTCCGCTCCTCTCACCGTTTTCATTGCCTGGGCCGTCTACTTCCTCCTCTGATTCCGAATTCCCGGATGTCTGCGTTGACTCGCCTGATGATCCGCTCAGTCTCCGTGAGCTGTTCCTTCTTCGGACCCTTTGGGCATTTACCTCCATTGGTTCCTGCTGGGCCGACTCCTTTCTTCTGTAGATGTAAGGGCACTGCCTGGCGATATGCCCTTCCGTCCCGCACTCGAAACATCTGGTTCGTGGGCATTGGGCTACTAAATGCCCAGTTCTCCCGCAACCGTGACACTTACGGTCTTCTTTCCTACCGCTGTTCCTTGGCTTTGGTAGTCCTGGTCTTCTCTCTCCCAGTGCGCCCCTCTCTCTTCTGTTATCTCCAAACTCTCTCTTCTTCCAGGTAGTCTGTATAGTCCTGGGGCGTCTATATATCATTCTAGTCCACCCGGTCTCTTCGACTTCCATTCGGGCTTCCTCATCTCTCGCGCTCACGTCCACCATTTCCTGCGCGCATTCAACGAAGGTCCGCTCTCTAGGCAGGCCTTCTTTCTTTCCTGTCTCCTTAGCCAGCTGTACCTTAAGTATTGTTGACAGGAAGACCATCCTGGCTTCTACTTCTTCCACGCTCCATGTCTCCCTCATTTTCTCCGTGATTCGATTGTACCGGGCTAGAAGCGTCCCTGCGTATTGCCCGCTCGACTGTCGTGGCTGCCTGACTTCCCGGAACATCTGAAAGATATCCTCTTCCGGGGTCCATCTGCCTCCTCCGAACGCCTTCTTTAATCTCTCCTTTACTACTACCCACGGCGTTTCCTCGTCTGCTTGAATCTGATTCAATATGCTTCTTTTAATTCTGCATATTAGAGCCGCCTTCAATGCCTCCGCATCTTCTCGGCCTAACAGGTTTTCTGATGCCTTCGCCTCTATTCTTGTTATTAGGCGGTCGCCTCCTTTTAAAAAATGATTCAGCTCACCTGTTTCTCCTGTGAATCTCTCTAGGTCCGATAACGCCTTCCTCAGGTCCTGTGAAGTTGCTGTTTTGATTTTTAGCCACTCTAATGCGTTCGCGTGCGCTGCCGCCAAGGTGGTCTCCGGTAGAGGTGGGATTTCCGCCATCGGTGGAACATTCGTCTGTATGTTTAACACTGGCGGTCTCAGTATTTCATAGGTTGCCATCTCTCTATTCTTTCCTGATCACGCCGTCACGTCACGAAACCGAGAGCTCAAAAAAAAATAGAATGGGTTTCGGAATGGTTAAGCTCCTAACGTACTTCGTCCCGGGTTTCGGCACCAGTTACGTGATAGCGAGTTAAAACTGATAAAAAAAAGGAAAAGGTTAGAGAAAGAATACGCACTAAGACTGAATCAATACTGCTTTATTCCTCTTAGTAATCCTCCTTATATACATTTATCATTGTTTACATAAGAGATTTGAGTATTAAGTACAATAATGCTATGCTCCAGACTATAACTTATATATATATATATATATATATATATATATATATATATATATATATATATATATATATATATGTATATATATAAACAAAAAAAAACTTATGGAACCTAAATCTGAGATTGAAATCGAACTTAAAAGTTAAATTCTTTCAAAAGTGATCACTAAGAATAAATTTTTAAGTAGTGTTTAAGCAGAAATATTTCCATACGTTCCGGAATCACCATACCTTAATTTGACAAAAAATTTCTTCAGACAAGAATGCATATTTTCACATATTTTCTACTTACGAGGAGAGGATCCCACATGTGTCTCCTAGATTTTGGTGAAACTTTTTTTAGGGCGAATCAAGACCTTAATATATATTGGACAGTGTAGGAGATTAGGTGCCAACGCGGCCCAGTAGCCCGGAAAAAAAAATAGGGAAGTGTGTATGTGGAAAATATTTCATTTTATATCTCTGGTTCTGATGAAGATAGAAAAATGAGTTTAGTACCAAAATTGGCCTACTGCCAAGCGGAATAAGAAATAAATAAAAAAATAAACTTAAAATATTCAAGTATTAAGCTTGGTAAGAATACAAAAAACATCAAAATAGTGATTTTTGGGGAGGAAACGTTACTTTTCTCAAAAACCGAGATTAGATTTGAATTCTCCATCCCAAAAAACAGTTAATTTCTAATCAGTTGACGTATTAAAAAAAAGGTGACTCATTTTTTTAATTTTTGTGCGTTTTTAGAACTGAAGATGAATGTATAACATTTTAAACTAGTTTTCAATAAAAACAAAATTATAAGGGTAGCAAATAATTTATCAATTCCTAATTAGTTAATTTGTAATTCTTATGGATGCGTTATCAATTGCCTTTATGAAGGCCTACAATGTAAGTACAATAAAAAAAGAAGTTCCACTTATTGGCGAGTTTCTCTTCATTGACCGACTAACTTCTTAAAATTGAATTTATTGTCAACTATACCCACACCTACATACAATTTTCAAGAGGATTTTTTTGTTTATGTAAGTAGGCTGAAAAAAAATTTAATAGCACTACCTCTAAATATATGTGGAAATCATTTAGGAAATAAATAATTACTTTTGTCAATGATACATAAAAAATACTATTTTAGAAATATAAACGAGACATTTATTCTAATAATAAATTAGAAAGCTTTTAATTAATAGGAAAACTCGCAAAACCAAATTTAGCACGGTTTCACATTTAAGTCCAGCTACAATTTTTAAGAGAAATTATACATTAAAATAAATAATTTCTTAGGCAATCAACGCTAAGTAAATTATCGACATCATATTTTCTTTTTCGTATGAACTAAATAATGGGTCTTTCATAATTTATAATCGTTTTGAATTCTAAACGACCAAGAGATTGAATCGTAAAGGGGTGATGACGTTGGCAAAATGCATGAATCAATAGAAGCTGAAAAATGCTAACCGGATCAATTTTAATAATGACCCGCGATACGTCGGCTTGATTTATTGTTGGCAGCTCTGCACGCCAGCTCGACCTAGTCTCAAATTTACTGCAATAATATAAAATGGAAAAATATTGAGTGGAAAAAATACCATATTAAATTTAAGCGTATTCCATAATTCGTGAAGTTGCGAGAAAAAACTATTTTATAATTAAAATAGTGTCTAATGATTTCTTCACATGGTGTATACTAAAGGTAAAAAGTGTTTCGAATATAAATAAAATGATAATTAAAATAATGTATGAACAGGATTTTTAAGCATGTATTGTCACTTTTCTTTAAGTTTAATATTAATGAAAATATTCGATTGGAAATATAATTTGATTAAAAATATATACAAGATTGATTGATCGGTTTCATTATAATTCTTGAAGATACATACTAATGATACCGTTAATAAATAAAAAAATTTCTTCTACTCCTATAACTTCTACCGGTGAAAAAAAAATATATTGATTTAATTTAAACAAAGATCAACTTAACTTTATGCTAACACGATGCAAATAAGATAAATATTCAACAAGTAAAATAAAAATAAAATAAAAAATAAATCAATGAAATAAAAAGTAGAGGACCAATCCCACAACCAATTAATGAAGCTCTCTATAGAATGTATGTAAAATATTTACTTAATTAATAAAATAAACTTAGTAAAGTATTAAAAGTTACTTTTGGAACATTTCAAATTAAAATCTCTAAGCCTATCCAGTGGATTACACTATAAGCTTGTCTACGATACGCCAAATATTGGATTTTGTTTTAGGCTAACATTTTTTTAAACTTTTTTTTAAGGGACCTGAACCTTTTGCTTTCGTATTTTTCAAAAGTGACCCTATTATAATTTAACTGCTTTAATATAAGTTTTACTATATTCTAATTTATTATTTTTAATCATAATTTACTCCTCCATAAAGTAAAATCATTGCTAAAAATTACATAAGATATAAAACATTTTGTTCTTATTTAATGCATTTTTGAAACCTATATGGCGGAAAACGAATAATACCCATTTCAGTACAGACAATGTTTTCTTGATAATAAACGTTTTTATGAATTAAATATGAAAAACAAAATTATGTAATAATAAAATCATGATATCATAGATACCATAAAATTAATTGAAAATACGCCTAAACACAAAGAATTATTGAGCAAAGATGTGAAATTTCGGTTATAAAAAAAAAGAAAGTATTTTCTTTTCTCTTGGAGATGACATTACTTCTGCGAGATCTTCAGTTAAAAACGACACAATTTACTGTTTACAAAAAAATATACTAGAGAGATCTCCTGAATAAGAAATAAGGCAGTGAGCCTAAGAAATAACAAACAGCCCAATCTTCCTTTCCTCCAGTTGGAATGCGAGGAAGGGTACACAGCAGGGTGGACCGAATTTGTACTTATTTTTTTGTAGCGCTATAATGTAGAAAACATGCCTTTAAGTTAGAAAAACAAAAATGCATGCAGAAATTTTTTTTTTTTGTTTCGGTCGCCAGGTAGCGCAATTCATCTTAACTTCCAGAAAACTTAAGGTTTCTACAAATTTTCAAATAATTTGCAAAATGCTTTAGCAGATGTTTACGAAATGGCTGTTGGCATAGCAAAAGCTGGTACGAAAGGTATAGGAAACATGAATACATTTTTAAATGAACTCATTCTACAAATTTATTGATAGATACCCTTAAAAATACAATTCTTTGACAAAAAAAAAAATGCAAATTTTCATCCAGTTTATGTTTGAGTAAGCATTTAAATTTCGTTTAAATACAGTTTTTTTTACTTTTCTACCTTAAAGTTTTTCCGCGGCATAGCGTTACGAAAAAAGTATGTTTTTTTTTTTTGGCCCAAACTAGGGCACAGTTCCCCAGTTCGCTGTCATGCCTGTCTCATCTCACTGCAATTATAGCTGTTGGCTCAGTTCTGATAGGCTGAGTGTTTGGTCTGCTCAAGAGCAATGCGGAAATGAACTAACGCGAGTTTGTTGTCCATTAAAAAAAAAAAAAAAACACTTATTTGATAACATTTTAATCAGAAACCTTTCAAACAGTAAACCATGTAGGGAAGGGATAACCCAAATATTTTTTGCAAAGGGGTTCATCATAGATGAGATTCACAGGGCAAAGCCAGAATAAATGAACAGCAGTATTGACTAAAAAAACCCTCCAAAAAACCCAACTAAAAACGGGATCAAGGATAAAAGGAAACCTGTCTGGCTAAAATTGTTCTTTATTTATCACGAAATGATTTGGAATGATCCTATATGGGCTTTTTGATTGCTAGTAGGTAAAAGAGTTTATATTACATAATACTACAGTAATATTACATTTTAAAAAATGTTCATCCGCGTTATTTGTAATTTGGCAGTCCATACATAATTATATCGACGACTAATATATTTTTCTACTAATGCATATACAAATGGATTTCGAATTCATATTATTGTAAAAATACTATTATTTTTATGATGCATTATTTTTTCAACGAACTGTTAATCGGTTTATATCTTTATTTAAATAAAAATGACTGGGAATTTTAAATGTATTTAGAAGGAGGGAGGGGTAAAACAAAAGATAGAAGGAGGAGGGGTAAAACTGATGTTTCGAGATTAATTTTGCGGCAATGGTATGAGCAGATAGGTTAGGGAAAGACTTTACGAAATCATATAAAATATAAAAAATAAGGAATTGCATTTACTTTGAACAAGAGCACTTTTATAAGGAGCCAACCGAAAACTATCAAAACTCACGCAATTCATCTACATACAAAGAATAAAATAATAAAATAAAATAGCTTAGCATAGGTTATAATATATTCGAGCTATCAATGGAGTAATGAATTGAATTTTGGCTAACTTCAACTCTGCCGTGGAAGATTTTTTTTCTCAAAACTCTTTACGTTACTTAAGAATGAACGAATCATAACGAATAGCAATAAAGTTACATTAAAATGGTTGCGTGGTAAAGGAGAATAAATCATTTGAATTAGGAGACTAGAGCGACGATAGAATTTTTTTTTTAAATCAATATTTCGGATTCGGAGAGGAGGGAGGAGTTATAGAAGGAGGGATACTAAAGCGTATAATTTAAGTGAGATATCGGAAACGTTTTTTTTTTTCTCGGATGAACATCACACTTTCTGTAACTAAGGTATTTGAGGAAGTTCTTATTTATTTAAAAAAAAAAAAATAATAGAATTAAAAAGAAGATTAAATAATGAGTTAAAGAAGTAAAATAATATAATATACATGACGAAAAACTGTATAAGATTAAAAGAAGATTACCAAGTGTTAAATCTTTCATAGCATTAGCCGAATTTTATTTACAAGTAAGGCGCGATCCATATTTTTTTTTTCTTCTGAACTTTATTATACAACATATATACAGAAATATACAAAAATGTCCCTGTATTGTCTAGCGGCAAACCCCACACAATGGCCGAATTTTCTAAACCATATACCAGCTTATAAATGACAATTTGTAATTGCCGTCATTTAAACGTAACCTGATAAAACCCAAACACGCAAACCGAAAAATAATTATTGAGGCTGTGTAATCGTATAAATTTTCAAATACGAATTGCAGCAAGTTAAGTTCACTACAGCCAGAGACGCCTAGCCAACAGAACATGAATGCAGTAATAGGATAGTTTGGCTAAGACAGAAGGAAGTAGCGCTATCGAACACAACTTGCTATTTCCATATTTAATCACTAACAACCTACCCCCCCCCCCCTCCAATCTCCCAGTTACAAACTAAAATGGCTATATTCATGTACTGCAGTTCTAGACTATGTCTTACTTGAGATGGCTTATCTTTCGCATTCCTTCCACTGATTACGAGTATCATTCAATTACGCAACTGCTATTCCTATCCTAGGCATCATATATAAAAAAATTTTTATTTATTATTTACTAATCCATTTCGTGTTATTATTTTTACAATCAACTAATGGTTTGATGAAAACTTAAAACTAAATAACAATATAACGATTTATTATCACCCATCTTATGTCATATCTTTATCCTTTATCCTCGTAATATTCGAAGACTTGCCAATTGTGGAAAATATTTTTTATTTTGTACGTAAATTTTATTTGTAATTAAATAATTTAAATAAAATCGTATACACTCGTTACGTTCATTGAAGAAAATAGTTTCCTTAACAGAAATGAAATAATTAACCTATTATATTTTTCATTTTGAAACGATCAAATAATTCTAGAAGAACAATCATATGTACATACGCAACATTAATATCTGATGAAAGTAAAATAAGAGATGTAGAGATACGAAGGATTTTAGCAGGTCATTCTCAATTCCAAAACCAATATAAACTTTGAAAGTAAAATCAGAAATGCTGAATCTGCGATATTGGCTAGAATGTAATTTTGCATCCCTTTTTCGTAACCTTTTACGAATGCTTCATCTAATGTAAACAGCATAAATAGTTCTTTAAGGAGATGATTGTTAGAAACAAAACGGATAGTAATGAAATATATTGTTTAATGAGCTCTGACGTTTCGGCCTAAATTGTATACCTTCATATTTTTAATAATTTTGTATCTAGTTAGTCTTAGACATGATGAAGGCCTAAAAGTTAGGCTGAAACGTCAGCATGCCTTAAAAATGTATATTTCATTTTTGACCATACCCCAAATTACGATGATCGAAATCTTTAAATCTACATCTTGAGAAATACTTTAAAAATAATTGAAAATCAGGAATTAAAATCTTCTTCTCCATTGGCAATGAAACCTTGAAAACTTAAAAGTTGTTTTCCATAAACTGCTTATTTTAAGTTAAATGGACACTCCTCTTGCAAAGGAGTCCATACTCTCCCTCCCCTAATATTCTCTACTTCACATATAGCAAGTAATTGACGTGAAATATCCATTACCATGATACCAGTTTACAAACACATTCCTGACTCAATGGACCCCTTGACAGCCTGAGACGAAGGTGAAGTGCATCGGACCAAGACAGAATCTATGAGGAGGGTGAGATATCGATCCCAGACAATATTGGAGTCGGTAAGTGCCATGTTAGGGCGAGGAGTAGGCGTGCTGTCTGGGAGAACTTGGCCTACACGGTGTGCTCCAGACTCCAAGACAGTCTAATGAGACTGTCCCAGCTAACTGATCTTATACCGCTCCAATCACGTAGTTCTCCAGCAGCACTTACAACTAATTGGAGGAAGGAGTTTCACGTTGCTAAAGTCTAATTCCAATGCGAGGCATAGGTACCTTCAGGAGCTCCGCACGTTTATTTGACAAGAATAAAATCAAAATTGAAGGAAATAGAGCACTTCTAATGAAATATCAATCTTAAAAGTATAATAAATAATGTTGTTTAAGTAAATCAATAAATATTAAAGAAAAAAACCCTCATCCATTATACACAATGAAAGGTCTTTAGCTCAAGACTTGGTATGAACACATTTTTTCGTTTCGTACGACTTACAAGAGGAGAAATGGCCAGTACAAGATCTTTGTCCTAACCCGAAGACCAAACTAGGTATGCTCTAGGAGGTTCATGGAGGACCCCAAAGCAGATTCATCGCTCATTAAGCTACCCCACCCTTGAGAAATAAATACCTGAAAATGATGAATCACTGGCTTAAAACTGCGTAATGTTTTATCCGGCTACTCTATTTTTTTATTTAAGAAATTACCGGATCGTATAGTTTTTCTTATCATATTTAAAGAAAAATTAATCTATTAATTTCACACATCCAATATTTTATAACCCATTCAAAAAGGAGGATATATCATAGAAATTACTAGTATGACAGCCCAAGGAAAAAAGGTGGGAACAATACATTAACTATCGGGATATTTAAATATGTAATTATAGCATACTGTAATTATTGTGTCTTTGTGCAAGAGATAATTATGCCATTATAATAACAATATATTCAAATGTTCGTCCGTGATACATACGTACGATTTTCTTAAACAAATAGTTAAATCGTTCATTTTTTTTACCTTCTTTAAATTAATTTCTTTAAATAAAAAACCTCCTCAAAATTGTTAAAGATCGTTTCTATGAATAGTAAATAATTATCACTTATTTCAAACATTCCTTTTCTAAATAAGTTTATGATTTTGATAGCCCTGCCTTATTAAAATTGACCTTAAAACTTTTTATACAAATTAGTGCACTAGTCGGAAACATGATTTATGAAAAACAATGTTTTATAATGATGTTCAATATATTAGATAAAATAAAAAAATATATTTCGGGTAATTTAAAAAATAAAGCACCACTAGTATATGGAAACTCTTGAGGGATTAATGTAGTGATAGCACACGATAGCAAAGGAGGGTTGGAAACAAAATATGGAAACTAGGGCTTTAAGATGATGAAAGGGCAAGAAGAAAAAGGGGTTGATAAATCCGTTTTTGGATTGGCCATTAGGCTAAGGGCAAATATTTGGAGGATGGAGACCCGAGGAACAACACCTCCAAACTGCCCACAACGCCGGGGGATTTTCTCCTCTAGGGCTCTCGAGAAACCACGACTCAGCTCAAGTCATCCCCCTCAATGCCCTGTCCACTTAGCCTATATTTTCCAGAAGGAAAATAAAAGCTTCCAGCTTATAAGCTTCCTCGAGATGAAAGAAAATTATTTATTGTAAATGATTAAAAATGTTTGGCAAACCAGCAATTACTCTTTAATCGCTAAATACCAAGGTCGTTTTCTTGAAAACGATTCAACTTTAAATTTATATATTTTTTAAATTATTTAAATTATTTTTTTTTCACATCTACATCTCCGTTATGAACTGGATAATGGGTTTTGGAGGGTTTTGTGCCGATGTAAATTTCGCCAGGAACTGATCCAAAGAGATTCGGGAATGAAAGAATATCATGCTAACTCATTTAAAATGGATCATACCAGCCTGTTTATATTACTATTTATTTTATTACATTAGGTACCAAGTTATTTTTAAGTAAGCAAACCATGCCCCCTATACCCCCGTCATTACTTTATTACTGATTCGGTTCTCTCAGTTCTTTAAACACTTTAAGTGAATCATGAAAAAGAGCTAAGCTCTTTACAGTGAATGGGCCATTCTAATATGATATTAAAAAGAGCAGTTTTGCCATTTTCTAACTAAGATGACATGACTACTCTTCAATTTATTCTATTGTGGAGGGGGCAGAATACGGTCAGTGGCCGTCAGGCTTTGGCAAAGAGGGGTGGGCTAGCCGCCCTTCCCCTCCCCCCTTATACCAGTGCCAGAACAATACTGAATTTTGAAGAAAAATAATTAAAATAACATGAATAATGATTTTCAATTATTACAGAATACCGTTATGATAAATTTATGATTTTTTTTTTTAAATTATTAAGAATGGGGATGTTACCCCCAATATGCATATTTCTAGCTAGTAAAATTTATTTTTGGTTAACCTGAAGAGTAAAATAATCCAAATAATTTTACATAAACTGTATCATTATTTTAGCTTAATATGTAAGTGTTTTAAAACTCTGTGATCATTATCTTCAGCTTATAACCCCCTTTTTTTTTTTTTTAAATAAGTAAATAATATCGACAAGTAACATAAAAATGCATGAAACTTTATTTTGGCTACAGATTTTTATGTTTCAATATGAAACATTGAAACACAATAGTAACCTCGAGATGACATAATAAAAACTACAATTTTATGTTTATAAATCGGTTATAGATAGGTTTCCATTATACATTAAGACAATATGGTACACTACTTTGTCTAAACCCGTATCATAACCAAACGTACAAGAAAATTTGTGGTTTAAGAAGTGTATGCTAGTTTAAGAAACAAAGAACTTGATATACTTGTTAAACAAATTTTTTAAGATAAATAGAAATAAATAATCGAAATGTACAAAGAATTAATAAAAAATTCAGTTGGATAACATTTATTATAATTACTCGTTAACTTTTTGCTGAACATTTATAAATAAGAAATGTCATCGACCAAAATTTTCTGATAATCCATATCCACAACATGGCCAAATACTGGGCTAGGACTGAAGACAGTAACAGAGCCTTATCGTAGCGAGGCAGGGCTAACCGGAGTGTAACTCCTTGAGTGCTTATTGCCCGGGATATTGGCACCATAACACCGGCTTAGATTTCGGGTCGGTTTGCGGGTTGGTTGCATTCGCCTTGAAATAGCCCCCAAGATACGGAATCAATATCAAACGGAAAATCGTAATATACAGGCATAAAAGGGCAAACAAGTTTTCATCATGTCCACTACACAATAATTTTGTCTATAATACGAAAATAATCATTTTACCAAAGTATTAATATCATGCACCTCTGAAACGTATTTTATGCGATAATGGACAATAATCAACAGCATCATTGAATTCATTAAAATATTACAATATTGAATTCAATTTTAATGCAATGTATTTATTATTAAATTGAATAAATTTCTATTTATTTCATCGATTTATATTCCATAAGTAGATGTATTACATACTAGGTTCAACCTGCGGTTTCATCCGCATTAAATTTGGATTGATTTTATTAAAATGCGAAATGATCTTTTAAATAATAAGTCCTTCAGTTTATAAAGCTCAGTGGTTATTGAAAAACGTATGATTTCGACTATGCAACTCTATGTACTTATTAATTTTAATAATAATTCATTTTAATATTCAATGAATAACCGAGTGACAGCTTCAACTGGTATACAGAAGTAGCAGCTTCACGAAAATGAACGTTAATTAACAATATTTATTTTTAAAAAATATATGCGTATTTTCATTTTTTTAAATTGAAAAAAAATAAACTTAACTATTCTCATTTGACATTTAGGGCCTATAATGTAAGGTGTTAAAAACTAGCTCAAGAAAGGAGTAATCAAATACGGTTGACTTGAAATAATGTTACTGTTACGATATTTCTTCTACCTCTATACTTCTAATTCGGTGATTTTATAAAAACAAAAGTAAATAAAATATTAAGTCTAACAACCTCGTGCTGCAAGAAACCGTTAGCCATCTGCCTAGGTTAGAATGGGATTCCTTCCGCTTTGGAGAAGCAAAACGCAGCGCTTGTTAATCCCTCAAAGATAAAGGAAAAAGCGATGTACGGTATTACCCCGTTGCGCGGTATAGCTATAATCTGCCAATTTTTTATTTTATTTTTTAAAAAGTTTGGTCGATACGCTTGTTATTATTTTAGTATATTTATTTGTTTTTAAAATAATCTCTCGATAGAATTTACTTACATAAATTATTGAGTTTGCTGCCTATTAATTGTTCCACACTTTTAAATCGCACTATTTTCAATAAGTAGTTATTCCATATAAGTAAATTAAATTAATATTCGATTAAAAAATAAATTACTCGTGAGTTAAATATCCGTCAGACAGCTATTAGTTAGTTCCATCACCATTTTTTTTTTTATGTTTTAAAAATAAGTATTTAATTTTATTTTTAAAGACCAATTACATTTTTAAACTTGCTTCAATAACTCTAGAACTTATTTAATTTTACTCCATAAAAAATATTGGCGTATTTACTGAGTAATCACGCTAGCAAAAGTTTAGCAAAAACTTCGTGTGGAAAACTGTGATGAATTGAAACATATAAGAGAACGGCTGGAGATGACAGATAATTAGTCACCTCGAAGGAAAAAAAAAAAGCAAATGAGTGCGGCGACTTTTTGTCGAGACCGACATTCCAAGAACGACGGAACGTGGAGAGAAAACGTGACGAACGTGATAATGCGAAGATGGTAAATATTTATGAGGGATAGCATTATATTTTTTATTGTAATCGTTAAAAAAGGCATACTCCAATAGTATATTAGAAACATTAACATCGTGTCAAAGCATAAGCGTGCTAAACTAGTTTACTATACTGACGGATAAATTCTTAGTTCCGTTCAAAACTTGAAAGAGACTGGTTCCTATTAATTTAATGAATGGTTTCAAAAATAATTATTAGAATGACTTACTCATTAATACTTGCGAGTGAAGAACATAGTACTTTGTTGAATTCGTAATACGTAGCTCACATCTATCTTCAATCAAACATTCAATTAATGGGAACTATCATATCAGTACCGAAGTAATTCCCAACACAAAATTCCAAGTCCACAAGAAAACTACTCATGTAGATGCCGCGAAAATCATTGCAAAACTCGTCGAGTTCGGAAGTTTATAAGTTCTTTCACATTCTCGAATATCCGTGAGTACCTATGATCAGCTTATGGTAGAAGAGCAAATTTAAAATAGTTCAAAAAAAAAATCTTTATTACCTATTAAAAACCTTACTGATATCGACATTCTAATTGTTTTGATAATTAATACTAAAACTAAGAAAGACATGCAGACTGAATTCAAACACATATCTCCTTGGTAGATAGCAAAAGTAGCTCAATATACTTGGGTGAATGCACAATGTATAAATGGAAATATAACGAATCACCACAAATCAATGGAAGAATTATTAGAAATATACTGAAAGAAATTGAAAACACGAGAAGATCCAAACAGCACTTGGATGAGAAATATTTATGTAACCATTTAAAATACCTTATTGCTACTAAAGTAGTACCACAAGGTATCTGAGCATGGATGATTATTTCAGAAAATCCATTTTTATTTAAAATACGAAGGGAAAGGATGCCGTTGTAAGGACGCCTGTGGAAAAAAGTATATAACATAAAATTGACTTATTCAGCCTTAATTTATAATTTACTCAGCCTCATTTATCTATAGCTTACCCACAATAAAATTGTTAATAGGTTTTCCCAAACTGATGTTCATAAATTTCTATTGATATTACTTAGAAGTAGACACGGGACAGGTTATACAGTGCCCACAATACAGAACGGTAGCGAGGGTTTAGCAGGACAAAAACGGTTGGACGCACTTAGGAATTTTTACAGAGAAAAGCTGGCTGTAATGGATTTGCAAATATCTATGTATGTATGTGTATATATATATGTATATATATATATATATATATATATATATATATATATATATATATATATATATATATATATACATGCCTGTGTGTATACTTACATATGTATATTGCAGACTCACGCACAAACACATACCATCCGCTAGTTCTGAGCCGAGAAAAAAGGATATATTCCATATAATAAAAAAAAAATAGGATATTTAAAATATAGGAGAGAACAGATTGTATAAAAAATAAAATAAAATTGTAAAATTAAGGAGACATCATTAGCTTAAACCATCAATCTTGTCGGTTATTAATGGTGCAGGTTAGCAGTCCCGTAAGTGTCACCAAATGAAGGAAAATTCATTGAAAGACACTTAAAATGTCTCGACTGAAAAAGAAAATGAAAAAAATAAAAATAATCAAGAAATATAAAAAAAAAGCAAGACGTACAATCGAGTTATATTTAATGAAGGAATTATAATTTTAATCTAGAAGATAATGAAATCAAAGAAACCATAAAATTTTATAATTGCATTATGAAATAATATCAAAATTTTATATCTGAGGTTTATATTCATTTGTATTATTTTATATAAAACATAAAAGAACCTATCTATAGCAATCGATTTCTTGAACTAAAGTTTTTATGGCTTCCTTTCACTTTTTTCCAAAAAACAATTTCTTCTGTAGACCGTGCCTGTTCCTCCATTTCTTTATCCAAAGTATTTCTTGCTCTGTTCTTCTTCTTATATGCATGGAGGAACTTTTTTATTATTTATTTTTTTATTAAAAATTAAGACACGATTGCATATGTTATTTTTTAACCGTTGTAACTTATTTGTATCGCCTATGATTACTTCAAACCAATTAGGTTCCAATCACGTGTTTCGAATAATTTTCCAAAATAGGTTTTGTCGTTTAACTTGTTATTTTTTTTTACAATTCGTTTTATAATAACGAAGTACGATATAATCGAATTCGGGAACGTATCCAAGGAGATAAAGCTTATTAGGTCGTTTCTTCATAATAGTTAGATCCCATTGCATCAAAAGGGATAAATTACCAAAAATATACCCACAGAACGGACCAAGTTTTATAAGATACATTCCTCACCTGGCAAAAAAATTGAGATATTCACGAAATATCTCAAATGTTGAATGCGAAATGAGAAACCAAAAAGTAAAGATAAACCAAATCCAAAAGCGTATGTGGGACAGGGAGTGAGGTACTCTAGTGAATGGCACCATGGACTTAACGCCTTCCCTGTTCCTGACACCGGCAAGACAAACTCGCACATATTTTTCCATTCAAACTGCCTCCTTCTCTTCTTATTCCTTTACAGCTCGTCTAGAGCTAAGGGAGTCAACATATTTCATCATTTTTTTTTCTCTTGCCTATTTCTGAAATGGAAAGTAAAAAGATCCTTGAAAAATATCTTATCCCACAAACCTCTAACCGAGAGGAATAATGGGGGGTCCAAGCAATTTCTTTCGGAATAAAATCAATAGGCAATAGTTTTTATATTTATTTTTTTATAATTGATATTAAAATAATGATATTTAAAAAATAATTAAATGGGTTTCGAGTAAGAGAGTGTCGCTTTTTAACCAAGTTATGTCATGGGCAAGAACAAGCTCAACCACCATTTAAGGATTAGGTACATGCATTATAATAGCTGGATATGCCCCAGTAGGGTTTCCTGAGCAGAATAGGGCGGGAAGTATAAAATATGTAAGTATGATATATGGTGCTGGGGCTAGGGCTTTAGACAAGTCATGTGGGTCGGGCCATGCAATAAAAATCCGTACGGCCAGTTTTTTAAGATGACAAGCCCCTGCTACACGTGTAGTTGTAGGTGGGTCCGGTCCTGGTTCACACATTCAAAAAGAACGTCATCATCAACGACCGATGGGCGATCTGATCTGGGTTCATCTGGAAGGCTCATATTCCCATTGATGAAACCCCTGAACAAAAGTGCGGCAATATTTCGATAGATAATTGACTCTCCTTCTATGGCACAAATTTCTTCGGCGGCTGCCTTTGCGTATAAGCCTTTTTTCCAGATGTCTCAAAAGACCGCGAATCACGATTTTTTCTTCTGAAATTGCACGTCCGTTTTAAAAATGTAAAAGCCAACTCAAGTCACGAGGATTAGTCAAAGTAAACATTGAAAAAAATGGTAGAAAGAAAAAACATTCTTATAGGATAAATTGTGAGAGCTAGTATTAAGGGTTCACGCACAAGGACTTTTGTAACAACCTAGTATATATATATATATATATAAATAGTCGGCTCAGAAGAAGAGAGCTACAAAACGAAAAAGTGGAAATTTTCTTAGCCAATATTACCTACTTTATCAGTTAAAAAAAGTTAATCTTCATTTTTTGATCATTTTAACATGAATCGTTGAGTAATAAACTGTGGCAGATTTTCATAAAAAACTAAAATAAATTGTTACGATATTATATTAAATATTAAAACTAAAAATCTGACATTTTTACTAAAATAAATATACGTGATTAGAAGTTCTCCAAGCTAAAATAAAAATGTTCGTATAGTGGCACTCTTTTTCCAAACCAGCGAAATATATATATATGCGCGCGCGCGTGTGTGTGTGTGTGTGTGTGTGTGTTTGTGTATATTTGTTACTATTGACAGCTCACACACACACACAAACACGAAGTGACCTGTCGTCCCAGGCACTTTAATTCGTCATTCAGTAATGACCGCACCCTGGCTCATAATCGCGTTGGGAAACGGTCCAAGAGGAGCGGATGATCTATAGGACTGGGATAACTGTCGAGTTCCTTCCTACCAGTTCCGATAGTCCTGAACAACAGCCAATAGGCTTGCGAACTGCCTTATCTACAGCAATTCTGGAGGGTTGGCAAAGGCATTGAAATCCCAAAGTTCGCTGATGGCATTATCTAAGACCGTGACGAATTAACAATTGTTTTTAAACATAAATAATAAATTCGTGCTTTATTCGAATAAATAAAGAATTGCAACTTAGAGAAACATTTTAAAAAATCTTGGGGACGATTTGAAAACTTGTAACATTTTAAATTAATTTCTCCTGAAGGGTTATTTAAAAAAAATAAACTATACCAATAAATTGAGGGAAAAAACAAGGCTAAAATACTAGAGAAAATAGTGGTAATTATTAATAAAATTCTTAAGTATAATACTCACAGAATATCTGGATAAATACTGAATATAACAATACCATAGATTTCTGCAACTTACCTAAAACAAAAAAAAAAGAGAAGAGAAATTATTTATAAAATTCAAACTAAATAAATAGTACATAATCACAGTAGAAAAACACAAAATTTAGATACAACTATGCACAAAATTAAGATTTAAAAAAAAAAAAATCCTCTAAATATTTAAATTCTAGATTCTTCCTTATGAAAATTCTGTTAAAACATAATTTGTCACAATATAATCGCTATATCGAAGGATCTCAATTAACCTAAAAATTGTAGGTATCAAGCTTCTCGCTCTGTTGATAATCTTTCACTCGTGGATTAGTTTAAGAAAATAAGGCTTCAATCCAATGAACAAACAATCCTTGTGATTATTCAATTTCTATTTTTTTTTTTTTTTTTTATTAAATCTAATACTATTGCAAACTTAAACAAAACAATTATAACCCTGTTAAACAAAATTTGATATCTGTTTTAAATGTTTTCATAATTATTTCTTTACACATATTTTAACACTGATAACATAAAACATTTAATTAAGTTTACATACGTAGCGTTTAATCAGGATATTTATCGATGGGTACCGTTTAGTTTAACCATTAATTTGTAATCCATTATAAATGCTCTCTTTTGGTCCCAGGAAAATAAGCGGGTTGTGGAATTACCTCCATATCTTTCAATTCCAATATTCAAACAATTAAGCTATCGCAATTTTATTAGTTAAAATATTTTAAAAAAATATAAAATTATATTTAAAACATAAATTTTCATTAAGAAACACAGTATTATCATCAAGAGATAAGCTTTTGGCTCCCTACCGTGGCAGGAGAATTTTCAGGGTAATTAGTAGTTAAACCGGAAAGGAGATTCTAATAGCCCACAGCAGTTAGGGTTAATGGCCTCAGAGGGTTATGAAAGAAGTCTAGAACCTAAATCCAGATCAATTAATGTTATATTCCAGTGTAATAAAAAGGTGATTAAAATGAAATACGTACATCATTAAATTAAGTCATATGTCTGAAAAAAATAAGAAATATAACAATGGTAAGAGCTGGAGTTTTCACCTGTAAATTTTAGATACCAACATTCCTCACATGTAGAGGGAGAAATAGAAGAAAAGGTTAGAAGCAACAATTCTAAAAGAAAAATCCCATCAACATATTAAATTAATTTACAATAGGGGTTGAGGGGATGGTGCCAGGGGATAAAACGTTCAGGAAATAAACATTTGATTGAGTTTGTTTATGGAAAAAGCTTTTAGGAAATGGCAACATGATTGAATAACTGTCTCGTTAAACGAGAAAGTAGGCCACTCAATTTGATTTTTACGGAATTTATTATTTTATCAACCTAACTGCAAGATTTCAGTATATTTTTATTCAAAATTAACAATAAAAAAAAGATGCAATACATGAATAATAAAGAAAAATAGTATTCATAACAATTCCAACGATTTTGGAAACATTGCACTTGAATTTAAAAAAAAAAAAAAAAATGAAAAATTATGGTTCGTGTTTTTTTGGTCAAGAGAATTGAGAATTTCACAAACCTGATGACAAAAAATCCGAAACGATTTTTTCTTCTATTGTCAATAGTTTTAATATGCTGGGCTAACTGGAACGTATATGTTTTAACAGTAGGGAAAATTACCCAAAATTTGGCACTTTAAGAAGAGCCAGTTAATTCTTTTATAAATTTTTCCCTTAGTTTTTGTAGAAAATAAAGTTCGAGCTTATTAATTTTTTTCTTAACTCATTCTCTTGAAATGCATAACAAAAACCAATTTTAGATATATTAGATTATTCAAGAAAAATAAATTAATTAATCCATCCTTACTATTTACCTGTATCAGGAACAGATTGTCAATATTGGGAAAACAAGTCGTTCGTCAATTGAGCAATTAAACAAAATCATTTCTGCAAAGCATAGGATACACTCTGCTATATACAGGTACAATACAGCCTACAGGTACAATGATGACATAAGGAGTGCTTTGGCACGTGATAAATTGAAGCATCTTTCAAATATCTATCCTTTATTATGTGAAAATCTCCAGAAATACAAATCATAGCAAAAAAAAAAATCAGATAATTATTCAGAGATTTATAAATAAAAATAATGGATAATTTTGATAAAACCTTGATTATCTATTGCTTATTTTCTTTAAAAAAATTTATTTCTAATCTCAATATCTGTTCATATTCGTATCTGCTCTGTCCTTATTTTTACCTGGCTGGCCAAAAACTAGTTGATTCAGTTTGCCTGGCAGTAAGCAAGTGTCAATAGTTGTGTAAGTTGAAATGAAGGTAAAAAACAGTGAGAGACTTTGATGTTACCCGTAAAATGGTAGTTTTAATATTTATTATTTTTTATCGAGGATATACAGTATTTTGTAATAAGTCATACTATATACTGGTTTAACAATATAAATAACGTTGGTACTAAAAGATTTTTTAAATACTCGACTCCATTGTTGCAATTTAGTTGATTTTGAAGTACATAATGTATTTTAGTTGATTCCTACAAATTCAATTACATCATTTATCTACCTTTTTAACTTTCGTTAATATATCTATTAATATTATCCGAAATTAATAATATTTGTACAAAATTATCCTAATGAACATAATCCAACTTCTTTGTAGAATTTCTTTTGATCGAAGCTATTGATGAAAAATATGTAAGACCTATTTATCATCATTTTTAGTCTATCTGCAATAAAAAACAGCCCCTTTATGCGATGGCGGTAAAAAGTATGCGTGCAGTTTTTCGTTGGACAGCTACTGGCTCGTTTTTCCAGAGTCTGAAGTTGTGCAATCGATCGGCGTAGTTTTGGACCAACCCGGTCACCTCGCATCTAGGATTTCTCTTTAGAATATTATTTAAAAAATATCTCGAGCTATCAAGCCGATTTTCTATATCAAAAACTTTTCATTATTGTTTGGTCATTATATATACATTTTGTAAAATCAAATGCATGTAATACAAGAAATCGAAAGTCATAGATAACATTTACCAGAATTATTAACAACTAACCATGAAACACAAGAGTTAGGTAGGCGTTGTTGCTCGATGTGGTAAGGTTGAGAAGCTCTGGGATTTCCTTGAATCCTGCTTTGTCCTACTTAGATAAGAGTAGAGCTTACTTTAGGGATTCACATACAGAGAGTGAATACTGTATGTATGTATGAAAATGTAAATGAGTGTTCTGTGTTTCGTATATATATATGGGTCATTTTCCCATATATAGTGGCACCTTTGAAATCTGAAAAAGTTAGAATTTCTTGAATTTTTTTTTGTAACTGCGTTCTGAGTCAACTTATCATGTCTCAACAATACTTCTAAACACCTATGTGTAGTTGATTTGTCAAATTTTAGTTTCCTTGAAGATATGGAGCCCCATCTTAGAGATTTTATTTTCTAAGCAATTTTGAGTAATCAACAAAAATAAACAATATACTAGTTTAAGTCATTATTTTTTTTTAGAATTTTTTTCAGTAACAAAAGCATAAAAATGCTCAACATTTACAAGAGAAAAGGAGCCCTATGGATCGTGGAGACCCGAATCCAGTGGACACTGGTTCTTTATCTACCAAATTATCTATTACGTTACAGTATTAAAATCATGTAGTTTACCATATAAGGATAAACGAAGCTCTATATCATATATTGGATAATCTATTTTGTTGGTTATGGAGACTAAGAAAACTGATTAAATAGAAAATCTCAATTCCTGAATTTAGATGCAGGTATGCGATGTATTGTGGCGAGTAAAAAAAAAAATGATCAAGGGTTGAAATGAAGTGTTTTTTTTTCTTGCATCTCTGTTAATTCTAATGATGTTGTTATTGGTATCTTTCTAATTTTAATACTATACTGAATCATTTAGTAAACATAATGTCTCTCTGTGAAGCTCAGAACTTGTTTGGCATTCTTTCCATCAAAACTTGGTTTATTTTTGTTTAGGTATGAAATTCAAGTAATTCTGCGGCATTAATGGAAAAGGAAAATTACAGCCGCCGAAACCACGCGTTTGATACGGGAAGTTGAAGTGGACAGAGGCCTAACCTTAATGAGGCGGACAGTGAGGTGGTTCGCCAAATTTGAAAAGCTTGGAAAGGCAGTCGTGCTCAGGGCGACCATCTGCTGTGGAAAGCGAGGATCTACGACAAGCTATTGAAGATGATTCTACAAAAAGTACTCGGCAGCAATCCTCCGATCTTGATTTGTCACAGTCAAGTGTGAATCTTCACTTACACCAATTAGCAAAAGAGAAGAGAGCATGTAGAGAGGTCCCCCATGAGCTCATCATGCAGCAAGTCATCTGTAAACATGGCATTTGCTCCTTCAAAATCCAAGTGGCGAACGTTTCATTAAAAGGATTGAAGGGCAGGGAATCGAACAGCTGGCTTCTAGATGGCAACTAACTATAGAACATATAGGACTGTATTTCGAAAGTTAGAATAAATTAGATGTAAGAAAAAAATAACTTCATTTTAACCTTTGAAAAGCTATTTTTTTATTTATTTTTTTTACTCAGCCCAATATTATATAAACCAAATTTGCCACTCCCATTGTTTTCCATTTAAAATAGGGGACAGAGAAATAGAAGTCGGTAAAGAAATATAGCGTTGGAACACAAACTATAAAGACCGCCGAGTCTTGCAGAATGAGGTTTCTTCAAAGTGTTTTCCAATACTGGTAAAGATTGGATGGAAAATGAAAAAGTATCTACCAACAAGTAATGAAAAGATATAACAGAAAGTTGAGTCCAGTGCAAGGTAACAGACATAGCAAAAACGGGAAAGAAAAAAATAAGAGTGGTGACAAAAATAAAAACATAGGCCCGTCTTTTTTCAGCATCTATGATATTCTATTATACTTTGTCCAGACAAACCTAATTTATGTCGGAAAACATAATTTTGAGATCATAACAGATCTGACCATAAAATCCAATTTTGTGATTAAACAGAATTACATAAAGCACGTAATAAGATTCAACAAAATATTCTTTTTCGGTGTTTAAATGGAAAGAAAAAGAGTAAGAAATATAAATGAGCCAATGAAATTCTTAATAATAGCTTGAATGAATTTGCATCTTAAATAAGTTTTCGGGTAAGTACAGTAATATAGATTAAGTACCCAAACTAAAAAGATGGAAATAAATTTGTATTCAAGAAAGGCAAAAGCGATACTACATTAACCAAGTAATGTTCTGGGGAACATTATTCATCATTAAAAAATATAAACAGACAGAAAATTCATAAAATAGATAAATACATATAAATCCCCTTAAGAGAGAGTTTAAGGCATTTATTTTCATTAAAGATAATGACAAAGAACCGGCAAAACAAACATCTACAGCCTCGTTTCAGCATTGTTCATCTAGACAACCTCACAAAGCAGGATTAACTACATTAAAAGCATAAAGCGAACAAACGAAAGACGGCAAAGGAAGATATAAAAATGAACACTAACCTAAACTGGTAAAGAAAAAATCCATATGAGGAGATACAAATTCCATCAAAGTTCGCTACCGGTATCATTAAGAATAGAGACAATTATGGCGATGTAAAAGCGGAACGGTAAACACGATCTCGACAACGTGATAAGGCTGATATAAAAAGCTATGATCACTCGGTGACGTCATCACTATGACGTCATAGCCCGGAGTGGGAGCGAAAGACATTTCCGAGTCCATGTAGGGGACAAGGTGATCTACCTTCTGTAATTTCAATCAACATTCCGCTTTAGAAAGGGATCTCTACTTGTTAACAGTAGTCTGTTGTATGTAACCTGTTTCCTACTGCATAATCTAGAACAGACCACAAGGTTGACGTTGTAAAATCTAAGGTATAATTTTATATGTATCATTTGAAGAATCGCAACATTATGATAGTTGATTAGATCTAACGAATTATATTTATATTTTACATTTGATTTCTAAAATTATTTTATTTTATGCATATGCTTTAATAATTTTTTATACAATGCAAGCATTTGCTTCAACGATATACACACCCATAGCAAGACCTTATTAACAATTACCTTGGCAGGAAGTTATTTAGATTTACGATTCAAAACTCCAACAAAACTATAAAATAGCATCCTTTTCCCTCAAAACACTAAAAATTAATTTACTAAGATATTGCATTTAGTAAAACATTGACCTAAATTTCTAGGAGAATGATAATGTAGAACAAAATCGAAATAAGTCCAAAAAGTGGTAGATAGACGCTGATGTGTCCGCCCCTTCCTAAGTAAATGAATATCCCCTCCAATCAAACTTAACGCTACTGTTCATTAATGGGAATCCTTTCTTATTAATATTAATAAATATATTACATTATTATTTTATAATACAAAGCACCACTCATATAATTTTAGTTTTGGTATAATTATTTTTAAATTTCTCCTTCAATCAACCGTATCCTCCCCCTGCTCACCGGACTACAAAAAATACCACTGTTTGCCCTCCCAATCCTCTGCCAGCACCTCTGGATAAGGAAATATAAATTACTAATAATATCATATTTATAAGGTTGCCGCTGGATTTTTTTCTCATTTATATATATATATATATATATATATATATATATATATATATATATATATATATATATATATATATATTCATTATTTACTGATTTGGAAATATAGTATATTCACAATATTCGAAGTAAATAAGGGTATTTACTTAACGTACTTAATAGTCCGTCGGGCACAAAATTTGCTAAGAATTTGAAAAAATCGCCACAGTAAAATTAAAAATTAAACTAGTTAAATTAGCTAGTTCAGATAATGGGTCTTTTTGTTTTTATAATAAAAAAATATATAATAGTTAATGACAAAATGTGAAATATGCCTTTTACATTACAAAAAAAAAGTTAAAAAAAATTACTAATTTAAAATGCTACTATATGACAAGTACGGCCCTGATGATCAAGCCTTTTGCGGAAACGTTAAAGCAATGTTAAAATAACTTTCAAATACAAATTATTAAAGAAAAATCGTTTGTTTTTTTTGTTTTGTTTTTTACAATTTATTTACACGAAAAGAAAATAATACGTTTTCATGAAATAAAGTCATACATTGATACATGAAATGTAATTAAAATTACATTTCATTACCAAAACAGAGTGCAAGAAAACGCTTAGATCATTGTTTATTTAAATTTATATGGTGATGTCTTTATGAAGAAGACGCATCTGCCCTGATTTTGAATGACATTAGGGAATTTCGGCCGCCGGAATAATTGAATGTTGTTAGATATTTTGTTTACTTAAAATGTAACAAATGTTTTGAGGTGTCTTGTTAAAACAATAGAACTGAAATAAGAAAACGTGATTTTTGGTTGTTCAAAATATAATTTTTATATAACTGAAATGAAGAAATTTTAGTAATGAAATGTAATTTAAATTTAGTTATTTACGTAATGGAAAACAAAATTTTCAAAACACAATTTAATGGCTGACAAGCTGTTATATTAAGTACCTAAATTTAGTTTTACTTTTAAGAAAATTAAAGGCCAACCATTCAGACTAATTTATTAGGTTTAACTATAAAATAAATAAATCACATTAATAATGAATAAAGAAAACCGGCTACAAATTGTATCCAATAAATATAATTCTATTTCAAACGTTTTATATTTTAACAATACATATGACCATTTACAAATAACTACACCGTCACGGGGTGACTTATAACATTATGAATCGACACAAGAAAAACTAAAAGACAAATAAAATTACGAATGACTAAATATTTCCAGGTAGATGATAATTAGGTGGTTTCCATTGATGAACAATAACGGATGACTTCATTCATAATTCGGTGACAAAAACCTTAAAAAACTTGTTGAATTATTGCATCACCGAAAACAGAACAAGGAAGAAAAAAACATATATATAATAATTTTTCAAAATTATTTTAATGTTTTCCTCATCGTAAGAAACTAAAGGATAATTAATTTCATCATCTTCGGATGAAGAAAAATCTTTTCTTTTTTTTTTCAAGGACAAAACAATATTGATTGTTGTAAAACATTCTTTAATGTTAGCCTTGGTAATATTTAAAATTGTAAAGAATTCATTATACAAGAAGCATTATTCTAACAATGAGTAATAAGAAGTATTCATCATTTAAAAAATAAAATTAAATAAACACATGGGTGGTCTGCTTGTAAACTGAGCATGTACGAAAATTTATTTTTGTAGGTTGTATTGTTATTCTAATGCAGACAAAGATCGCCGAACGAATACCGAAGTGGCAGAAGGCAAAGTAGCGAAGATGCAACATAAATATTCAAAGGATTATAAAAAATAACGTAGCTAATTAAGTATTAGATTAATTTAAGCATTGAAATGCGATAGGGCTAAGTGCCTTTAGTAAAATTAGTCAGAATTCATGTTTCAACATGAATAACATCAAAGAAATATGATAATTGAAAATAAAAACATTTTTTTCTGATTACTTATGGTTGTAAAAGTAATTAAATCATATTTATAATAGTATTAATTCAGCACATAGACCTATAATCTGCAAAAAAAAAAATTGTGAAAAAAAGGCACTCAGACCATTTAATTAAATATTATTTAAAATAAATCATGTATTATTTTGTTCTGTATCGTCTTTTGTTTTACGATAGACGTGTTAGCTCGTAATTATATTGTATTTTTATGTGATATTAGATTAGCTAAATGTCGTATTGCAATATGATAATTTATAAAAATATCGGAGGTACAAACAAGTTTCCGCCGTTTTTAATAAAAAATTATGAAGTTATTGTGAACAAACGGTACATTACATTTTATTTAAAATATTGTCCACCACTAGCTACTAAGATTCCCCATCTTTCTGGAAGCATTCGGATACCACGTCGAAAAAACTCTTCATTTTTTGAGGCTATCCAAGAATGGATCCAAGTTTTCGTATCTTCATACGATGTGAAGCGCTGCTGAGACAGAACATGTGCCACCGACCGAAACAAGCGGTAATCACTAGGCGCAAGGTCCGGAGAATATGGCGGGTGGGGTAGGACTCCCCAGTTCAATCACCAGTGACTATACGGAGCGAAAACCCTTTTATTTTATGCCTGACAAGCAGAATTTCAGATGTGCACAATCGGCGTTCAATGTCTCTTGGCTTCATTTCCTTCATTTTGTATCATTTTCAACGATGTTAAACGATGTGAAATTGCTTGATGGCTCACTCCTAATGTAAGTGCAAGTTCTTCTTGCGTTTGGTACGAATCTTCCACCAATAATGCTTCCAATTCTGTGTACTCATGCACTTTCGGTCGGCCACTACCACTACGTTCTTTGTCCTCCACGTCAAACTCGCCGTTTTTAAACTTTTGAAACCACTCACGACAACATCCCTGACTTAAAGCAGCATCCCCGTATGCTTCTACAAGCAATAGATTTAAGTTAAATAAATAAATAAATCAAAACTTCCCGCAAATGACACTTCACACTGGAACAAAACTTAACATTTTCGCACGAAAAAAATACGTACTGCTAACACAAAGTCGCGAATATTTTATTTTATGTTGTTGCCAGATGTCCAAACTTGCCATGTGCCATGTTCAACTGACAATTTCAACATAATCTTGTCGGTGCACCGATATCTCAACAGCCGCGGAAGATTATTTATACACCTAATAGTATAAATAAATTGACAATTTTAAACAATATTTTTGTATTATGTAAATTTACACATTTCGAATATTTTTATTTTTCAGCATCCTTTATCATTGTTTTGAAGTTGTTGGAGGATGAAAATTTTAAATTAGATTAGCATTTTATCTTTCCCAACTTGATGAAAAATTTACTTTGATTTCTACTTTACTAGTGAACGAAAGGAAGGAAATATTATACGGGTTGGATGATTTCTTCTATTTGCGAACGAATTTCCTTTTTTCCTTCCCACCTGAAGAAAGATTATCAAAGGTCTCAAAAGAAAAATCCACTAATCACTTTTTATATAAAAATTCTTTGGCTTTAGTGTGGTATCCTGGCCATCAAAGATAATATTAGAAACGTAATCCTTGATCTGAGAGCGGAGAGGTAAAAATGCAATTTATTCATGTTGAGGAAAAACAGATTAAACTAGACGCGCTGTTAACAAACAGAGCTCCATAGAAAACAAGATGATGATTTTACCATTTTTACGAAGAGAAAGAACAAGGATCAATATCTACAAAACCTGTATTTGTACAGATTTTATCCCTTGGACCCGATTCTACCATTTAAAACCCATTTAAATTCCGTGACAACCTCATATGACATCTCTTTGATCCTATGTTTGTTCAGTAAAAACCGAACAATTTGACTCTCCGAGGCGAATTCAGATAACAAAGTATTTTTCAAGTGATTACTATTAAAATTAATATTATAGTCAGGAGATGGGATTTAAGGGAAATTATTTCTTTAAATTAAGATCAATGGAAATCAAGCGATAAAATAAAATCCTTTAGGAGCGTCCGACCGATTACTGCTGCGTGTCTATTTCTAAATTATGCCAATAAGATTTAGGAGCATCTGATGGTGAATATAGATAATACCTGCAGACAACTTTATTGTGAGCCATAAATAAATAAGAATAAATAACTAATAAATTAAGGCCAAATAAATAATTATTATGTTTTGTATTTTTCTTAGTGATTACAAGCCTGTCACTGAAAACGGAACACTTCCTAGCATTTTAATAATAACCCAATTATACCTTAAAATATTAAAAATATTTCTGTGATTTTAAATCGTACAATTTCACAAAAAATAACGACATACTAACACGATCAGACAAGACATAACGGATAAACACATACCGAAGAAAGTGGTTAGCAAAGAATGGTGTTAATTAGAAGTAAGGAGTAGGTGCCGCTGGGTGCTGCTATACTTCATGCCAATTATTTATTTTTATTCCTAAATGTCAAGCCAGCAACAAAACAATAAAGACAACACTAGCTGGCATGGAGAATAGCATAAGTATGCTGGAATGAAAAGATACAAGGTGTATTCACGCAACTTGTGTTAAATTTTAAATGCGTTATAACGCTAAACAATTAGCACGAATATTGAGTGAGACGTCTCTGTGTTAACCTATCAAAGTGTAATTTGCCAAGGTAAGACTATGGAATCTAATAAAAGTTCATTCATTTTTTTTTTAAATTCCAAAGCGAAATAAAAAGGCAGAGTTGCACGACTATGTGAGTTAAAAATGCCTTGATAACATTAGTTTTTATCCTCTCTCTTTCAACATTATGCCGATTCCATCCGCATTCTTTTGTTACATTCCATTTTATTTACAAAAAAACAGAAGTAAACGAAACGAAAGTAGTAAACATAACAAAATAAAATACTTCAGATGAAAACCTCACAATAACAGTTTTTTGACTCTAGCACAATTAACACATCAGAACATGTTGCGTGAATACTCCTAATATCAATATACTTATCAGCTGAAACGACTAGGGTGGAAACCTCTTACAAAAATGAAATAATTAGACACAACTCGTAGATCCGGCACTTCCAGCACTTACTAGACAAATACATTCTAGAAATGCTCCCAATTCACAATAAATAAATGAAGACATGAATGGACATAGGTGTGATAAGACAAATTTAAAGGTAGGAGAAAATGGCCAATAAAGTTTCATTTTATATATTTTTTTAAAGATGATGATTTCTAACTTGATCAGATTAATCATGATCAAATCAACTAAGAAATCATGTAATTAACCAAGAATCTTGGGTTGTCAATATTGCAAGGCGAAGATAAGCACACACCTTCACTTATAAGAAACAAACAGTATCTAAAAAATTATTACATATAGCACCTTCGTCCACTCATATCTAAGATCATAATATTGCATAGGTAGAAGGCTTACTTTGAAAATAATACCTATCGACGTCGTTTTACTAAAAAGGCGTAGGCACCATTCAGAAAACTTTACAGAAAATCTAAAAGATGTTTATTTCCCAACTAACAATGAAGATTTTTAAAATTTTATTTTTTATTATGTACAGTGTGTGGTTTTTTTAAGTGGTATATAATACATTAATTGTATATACAAGACTGAAATCAAAACATGACCCAACGCTTGGCTAAAAGTGAAGCTGAAAAGATGGGACAATAGCTAGAAGTTAACTGCTTGGTAAATTAATGTTAAATGATTCTCTGCGAAGGTCTACAGGCTCATCTGCATAAACATGCAGTTAATGCCCAACTGGAGGAGTGTCCCCGTCCGTCTCATTCTCAGCTGGCTGCCAGTCTATAAGGAGTATAGATTTAGCCGTATCTTATAACCGACGCATAATATCGCTCAGTAGAGCATTATAAAAACGATAAAATATGTATTTAAAGTACCCTCTCTCCTCCTCCTCCTCCCAAACAAAAAGTTATCTGATATCAACATAACTTAAACGGTTGTACGTCACTTTGACTAATCCCTAATTAAAAGAAATTCAATATTAAAAATCATTCTAGGCCAGAAGATACGAAAACATAATAGAGTAACATAAAAATAACATTATATAACAGTTATCTATTACTCAGGCAGAGAGGAAATAACCACTTAGCTCTCTCTTTATGGAAGATTTTTATTGCGTCCATCTATTCGAAATCCATGTGCTGGTCTGTCCTCGCCGAAGGTTTTTTTTTTTTTTTTTTTTTGACGCTATGCCTTATCGCCAATAAATTCTAAACACTTCTATGATATTTTTATCTCATATTTAAAAGTAAGGATTTCCAATTACAATATAGGAAGTGGTTGTAATATGGAAACCTGCGGGTATTACGGAACCCCTTAATATCTTAAGTCATCAGTGATAATGAGGTGATAGTGTTTGCATCATTCTGTAGCTAAGGAGAACTAAAGTGCAGGGTAGATTGTTGGTTCACTTTGTTACGGGGTGTTCGTATTGAAAAGATGAATTTTTTTTTTAATTAGGGATTGATACTTCTATACCATCATGCGGATGTCAACTGATTTTTTTTAATAAATTTTTTACAACTTTGAGAAGATAAGTCTAAACTGTTATTTACGTTCTGTTACCAAAAAAATGGGAGGTGTCTGGACTCCACATCGATTCAAAGGGATGTATTGAAGCGATTTTAATTCGTGGATCTGTTCGTATGTCTCCCAATTGTTTTGGTTTGTAAAATAAAATCTGGAAAGAGATGTTATAAAAAAAAAGCTAATTATAAAAAAGCTGGAAGAGAAACTACGTGAAGGAAGCTGCTCCTTTGAGATCTATGAATGCCGCAGGTGGAAGAGAAGGAAGAGGCAGAAAAAGAAATGAAGCAGGGGTCATATAATGAAATAAATTTATGACTTATAACCATTGTTCTATCTCGATTTTCCTTATATTTATATAAAAAAATATTTTTAAAAAACAATAAGGATTCCATATTGCCCGCACCTCAAGCCAGAGGCACCAATTTGACTTTTTTAATAAAATCGAATTTTTCTGATTTGGTGGTGGGAGGAGAGAAAATTTGAAATAAAAAGTTTATGTCTAATATATAAAGCTGGTAATTAACAAAGAGGGCAATACAATTTTTCTTCTATTCCTCCTACAAATGATTTCACTAAAATTTAACATTTTACTAACAAACATTTAGTAGTTAATGATGGAATACACTCCAAGTTAGTTACAGAAATATATTAATGAAATAAAAATATCCTTACCTGTGCAGATAACAATCTGGTACTTAAATGTAATAATTAATAAAACTAGCTGGCTGCTAGTTGAAAATTTGAAAATAACAACAATGAAAACACATAAACTTTATTAGAGATAGAGATTATTCAAATAATTTAAAAAACATCGGACTTTTTAAAAATATAAATCTAAGAATTTTATGAAAAGTTTTGCATTACACAAATTTAAATTAAAATGTAAGATAAAATAACATTAATGAATGAGTCTTCAAAAGTGAACATTAACATATGTATGAAAATATTACTGATCAATGTTTTTTTCTTGATCAGTTTTGTTTAGGCGATTCACAAAATCGTTTATGTCAATTATAATCGATAAATATCATTGTCTCCAATAAATAGATTCAGTAAACTAGTAATGCACAAAAATTGTGTTGCAATACTTCTTCCTCTGTATATAAAAGTATAAACCAAGGAGGATACATCGGATATATTAAAGCAAAAAAAAAAATATATAAAAATAATAAGAAAGATGAATAAACAGAAAAATTCAATAGTAAAATATTCCATAAAGTCAGAATAACTCAGGTATAAACTAATCCTATCTAAATAAGGAAGAAAAATATTTTTTGTATGAAGAGAACGAAAAATACAGAGAATATAAACCACCATTTAAAACCCTACAACAACAAAAAACTAACAGAGGAAATATAATATTAACAATTTTTAACCGGTTAGCATCAGATAAATTCAAAAGAGATCTACTTTTATTTCCAGCAGCAATCCCATTCTATTCTCCTTTCGCCTAAGCCCTAGGCTACGGAATCCATTAAAAATCTCGTTCAAAGGGAGGAATAAGAAAACGTGTTACAAGGTTTTGGTATGAAGTCTTCATTAATAAAAAAAAAACTTTGAGCAACTGGAATCACAAATTACTGATTATAATATAGATAGTTGATTACATATAGATAGTTGATTACATATATATGTCTATATATATATATATATATATATATATATATATATATATATATATATATATATATATATATATATATATCGGTGAGGTGGATTGTCTGGATTTGTGCATCTGGAATGTCAATCATAGGTAGATTTATTGAAGTGTTAGCTATCATTTTATACTACGGCAGTGGCTTCTGTATTAAGTTTAAGTTTCAATCAAATTGTAACAGAATTATTTTAGTATTAATGGTTCCATGAGTATATCAACTCCACAATAAGACCTTTGTAATACACGTTAGTAATTAGTAAATGAAAAACTCAACTCGAAACCTTCTTTCATTGATCAAGTCCTGCCGAAACCTAAGTCCAGTGAACAAGGGCGATAGAAGAAAACATTCGTGAAGGCGAATTTATTTTGCGAATGATTAACGAGACGTTTTTGAAATTAATTAGTTTAAGAACCAAACTCTGTAGGGCGGTAAGGTTGTTAAGCGTTAAAATTCGGCAAGCCCGCTTTTGATGGGTAATGGTCTTACCTTTAAAGTCTCTCCCCGGCATACCCAGTAAATTTTTTAATTATTTGTTTATTTATTTATCTATTTATGGGAATCCACGAATCGCTTATCTTTTGTAATGCAGCAAAATATATGGAGGACATACTATATTGCCGTTTCATGTTTACTCCTGAATTTTAAATACATTGCAGATTTAACTTTTAAAAATTGATTAGCAGAAGTATTTCATTATACCATAGAAAGAATAGACAGTAAATTTGTAAGATTAAAATTTTAAAGAACAAGATAGAAATCGAGTAAACAAACACATATGTAAATAAAACGGAATTTCCTTATTTGCCAAGGAATTTAATTGAAAAAAGTGCAAAAAACAACAACAGAAGAACAATTTATTAAATTATATAATAAATTAAACATGGAATCGAATACAGGCTAGATTATATTAAAATGCATATCCATGAAATTATCTTTGAGGTCCGTCGAACCATTCCCTGGAGTACGCCGCCAATCGATGGAATTTCCATAAAGGCATTTTCTAGGCTCCGTTTTGTGAGGCAATGGTTACCCGCTACAAAAAACTCCTCCAGGTGAGAAATGTCTGAATAAAAGAGAGGAATAAATGAATACCTTGCAGTAACTTGACTTCTGAAATCCGGGCTCGTGGAGCGAAGGAGGTGAACGAAATAGGATCATGCGCAATGTTGGCTATGCAAATAAATCTAAGAGAAACAATAAGACAGAAACAGATTGAAAACAATGTTTTGACGACTATATAGTAAATAAAACATGCTGTAATGTATAGATTACAGCATAATAAAATAAAAAAACTTATAAAAATACAGAAGAAGTTGGGCCGGGTGGCGGTCAAGAATAAAATAAAATAGTTGTCCATTATTATTTACATTACATTACATTATTTAATGTCCATATAAATATTTCTTTATATGGCATTAAATAAATAGTTACAACTATTTTATTTTATCCGGGTTGTCCATCTTGTTTCCGATATACCATACGGTCAACTATCAATACACAAAATTATAAAAATCATTTTAAGAGGTTTATAATTTTTATTTCATACTTATATTAGAGTTTAATAAAAAAAAAAAAAAATATCATCAGTTATAAATATGAAAAAGCTTTGGAAATCAGAAAAAGTATTCGTATCGTGCGTGGGGCAAAAATTAAATAGGACAAACCAACTTCGAAAAATACTTGCTTGTAAACAGATAAAAAAAATCAGTGATATAAAAAAAAATAAAACAAATGGGTTGAACTTTTCTGTACAAAAATTATAATGAAATACTCAAAAGAGATTATTTGCCACGACATCATGTAGTCAAACGGATTATGTTTCCTAAGAAAAAAATCATCTTCGATTTGTTAGACGAACGATTTTTACTATCTATAATTTCGTTAATACAATGCTTACAGTGTTTATTACACTTTATACCAATAATACGACAATGTTCAGAAGTAGAGACGCTAATGTAAATAGATATAATGCGTAGCACATGGGCCTTTCATGAGCTGTTGCAATAGTCATTTTTATTTATTTCTTTAAATATAAAAGCGATTTGACACATAAAATATTAGTAAAAATGTTTACAGTCTGAAATAAATAAATATAAAAAAAAAATGAAAAACACTGTTCTTTTAAAATTTATTATTATTATTTTTTTATGACGGGATTTAGCTCTAATGCAGTGAATTAATAAAATCAGTAAAACGCAATGTTTAAACGTTAAATTACAAAAATATTGAAGAAAGCTAAAAAAAATTCAGGTTAATTTTTCATAATCAGAAATGACATGGCCTGAGGGTTACTAAGGTAGCTTTTACAGGTCCCCTGCTGAGTTACTGATTTATTACATTTAACAAAGGTAATATGAACAAACCTACCCGGGAAATCGCCAGTGGCCGAGAGGTAGCCGAATAGACCAAATTTTTAAGTAATATATTTACGGTCACAGATATTACATTAATATTATACAATCATTGTTTCCGATATTGATATTTGGTTATAAAAAGAATTCGGCTTAAAACATGCTTACATTATTGTAAATACGGTTATTATGTGGTGGCTAAATTGGAGGAGTTTCATCTATGTAGACAAATAGTATTAAGTTACTACTGTAAACCGATTACTAGGATTATACATAAAGTGCCGTTCACGGTAAAAAAAAAGTCTACTCCTGCACTTTAACTTGGTGTCGGAACTCCTTTCGATGCCTTTCAGCATTGGGTCTGCCAGGTAGATCATGTACAAGATAACCTTCGGGGTACTAAAGGGTTTAATCTCAATTGCTAGGGGTGACGCAGATTATTACCACACTAAACTATGTTGAATATGTTTAAACTACAAGGAAATTGCAGCGGTTTGTTACTCACACATTTGTTTTTATTATACAATCTTAATATTTATGAATATTACTCTATTTTATTTAATTCAAGCTTTTCATTTATACAGAATTATAACATAGGATAATTGGAAACTGTTTCAGGACTAGATTCTCTGAACGATGTATTGGAGAACAGGGGGAGAGGTAATAACCTAGAGGTGACGCAGCAAATTGTTGAAAGAAGTTGTAGGATTAGTAAATGGACTTTTTTTGATTGTGGGGCCTGGTGTCTTGTATCCCAGAATTTTTTCTTTTAATGGTAAAGGTAGCACCAAGTTTATGCAAAATAAACTGTTTTATATTAATCTAACCATCAATATATCGATGGTCAACTTCACAGATGTAAGTGTAAATTTTATAGTTAGGCCGCATTCTGTAATTCCTTATTTATTAATTTTGTCTGCTTTGATGTTATTATAAAACTGGTTTCAAACATTTATGCAATATAATTAAAAAATAGTTTTCTACTCCTACTCCTATTACCGTATTGGCCAAATCGATAATTACATCTGCGAAGCTGACCATCGATATACCTACGCGCATTATCAAATATAAAAAATAAGTACACAGCCGAGTACTTATCTGTTCAAAAGAGCGGTGGTTGGTTATTTGAAATTTTTTTATAAATAAAAAACAATCGGTCATTTTTAGGCGAAAATTGCTAATACCTACGTGATTTATAAAAGATTTAATTCGTATCCTAACAATAAATTAACGGTGCCTGTAATTATTGTTAATTTTGAACAAACTGCTCATTGATCATTGAACATAGATCTGGAGTAGCGACCAGTAGTTACTCATGTTAAAATGAAGGAGAGGTACTTGACTCAAGAAGTTAAACGAAAGAAGCCGGAGAAGAGGCGTTATAAAAGAGTGAAGAATATGAAAGAGATTAGAAGAGGGTGAAGTGAGTTTAATATCGCTCTCAGTTTGCACAGCTCTTCATTTCCCAGTCCCAGTCCAAGTGTGAAAATGACTGAAATCAAACCCCCCCTTTAGCCGACTTAGGGTCGTAATCCCTTAGGTCGTCCAATTATTACCTGACTACCATAAACGTTTCTAAAGAAAAATTATTTTTGTAGGAATGGATCTGGAATCGTCTAGTATTAATTTCATTTAAATATACTACGAGCATTACTGATATATTCACACCAGGTGTAACAAGTGCTAATGGCCAGCGAAACTGCTTAGAGCGTCGTGTGTTACCGAAAAGAGTGTGTTAATGTAAACAAATCTTAAACTATATATATATATATATATATATATATATATATATATATATATATATATATAATTTAATAGAACAACCACTAGAATGAAGATATGATTTATTACAGTTTTACGGAAACGACGATTCGGCCAATATGTAGGTCTTCTTTAAGGCTTAGTAAACAAAATACAAGAATAACTAAGTATATTGGATATAATATGAAAAATAATTATCAGATGGCAAATAATGCAAGAAAATATCCTAATACAAGCAATAAATTTAAAAAGATGTTTTTTTAAAGTAATATAATAATATTTAATGATCTGCAGGTCAAAGCGATAATTATTATTAATAAAACTTATTATAATAAAAATTATTATAATAAAAACGTCAAACTAAAACCACAAAACAGAACTATTATCTTACATGACTTCTACATTTTAGTACAAAAAAAAACCTGTACCACTACAACCTATGAAGGGTGTCTTGGGTTCAGTATTTGGTAAGGACCATACTGTTTCTAGGCCAACGGTTGTGCAAGGAGGTGATTTGGTTCTAGTAATAAAAGCATGATAAAAAGACGAAGGCAGATAAATTTATTTAGACAGACAAATTAATAAAAAATAAATTTACCTATATGCAGTAACAAAAGCTTCAGCATAGAAAAAAAAAACGATTAAATTACAAATAAATTTAATATTATAAATAAATAACAGATAAGATTTATAAAATTGAGGAGCCGGGAAATTATTGAAACGAGTGAACTAAATTAAAATAAGTTACAATGATAAACATTCAAAGCCTACGTAAATTTCCTAGGTTATTTTTCTCTGAACATACAAAAACATTTAAAATACTTAAAACGAATACAAGTGGTTCAGTTATAGTAGCCGTCACGAAATTAGGAACTTGATGCACTTACTTTGTGTTTCCAAATCCTTCATTGACATCCCTGGTAACCTCGGAAAACGTTTTTGTTGTGCAGCCTGACATGATGTACCTGGCTCCTCCATTGTAAAACAAAAAATTTCAAAAATTCAGTAATCGTCACTACATCTCACGGGATTTAATAGTGCGGTCCAAAGTTTCTGATTTCGTGATGGATACTATTATTGTGATAACAATTACTAACTAGAATTGGGTACGTTAATGTATATATCGGAGATCACTAACGGAAACTACCACTTGTAAGATATCGTCTATTAATAGCTGAAATCAAAAACTCAGCTGTTATCTCATGTCACTGGAAAAATTAGACTATTTAACTATGCGACGCAGTTCTTAAAGATTGGATAGTCTTTAAGTTTCGAACGCCAATTCCGTTGCAGAAATATTTCGAATTACCATTTCCTCTCTTCTCTCATTTTAAGTTGCTAAAATATTGCGTTCAAATCGAAACAGGTTTTTTACGTCAATAAGACAACACTTCTAGATAATTATTAATAAAAAAAGAAATTTGAATAATCATGTTTTTTGTTGTAGAATTATTCGTCAGTACGAACAGATGGAGGTATACTGGGCCCATCGAGTGATGACATGTGGACAAAGTACCAAAAAGGAACAAAATCCATCAAAACAACCGATGGAAATATTATAACTAATGTGAGATCTTTGGTACGGACTACAGATGGTCAATACTACTCTCTCCAAATCGAAATCACTAACTGAATGAGTGAAAAAAAAGTGATGGCTGTGAGATGGAAATTACGGTTCGTTAAAATGAGCTACCCACACAGTAAAAATAAAACAAAAAAAGATTAAAAACAGGTGCTTAATTTCAAGACAAAAATAAGGGATAACAGAGAGAGGGAAGATGAGAGAGACATTGATTCCAAAATTGTCAATCACTCAGTCAAAAATGGGCGTTGAATCAATTCATAAGCATATCGTCTATACCAAGAACTAACTATATATAATTTTAAGATTTTACCTTAAATACAACTATATATATTATACTCGTATAGTTCCAAACTAAATACAACTATTGGATCAATGGTGCGTTGGATTTTTGAATGGAAAATAAAGCAATACAAAAATGAATAATGTGCAAAAAGATAATTTGCATTCCTATCGTTTACATAACAATAATTTAAAAAAAAGTTGTTTATTCCGATGAAAATGTGGAAATTTTAGTCGATAGTATATAATAATGAATTAAATATAAATAAGAATCTATACTGATATTTAAGTCCACATACAGTTTATAGTTTTAATAAGTAGCATTTTCAACTGAAGGCCGACAACTTTCCATGAATACCAGAAATCGTGTAAATACCAGGCTTCAAAACAAAACGAAAACAAAGAAATTTTTAAAATGTTTTTGTTTGATTTCATTATATAAAAGGAATTTCAGTTGCTAGAAGCAAAAACACACGTACTTTTTCTTATTAAATATAAATAGGTATGGTAGATTAGAAAAAAAGCTAGTTTCTTCAATTTTTTGTCGAGAGGAAGAAAAATAAATTCTTGATTTTTGAAAAAGTGCAAATTGTACGGCTTATAAATATAAAAGCTTACTGCAAATATTGTAAAAGTGGAGAAAATGTGCATAAACCTTTTTTAATTTAATAAATGAAAAATAAAACAAGATAAATTAAATTAAAAATAAAATATTTAGACTTGAAAATGACACTAAAGATTTAAATAGAGATAAAGATAACATACTCTATTCCATTTCTTATTAACTATTTTTAAACAATAGTTTTCCAGCAAAATCAAAATTGGAAGGTTGGTGTGGGTTCCATAGTACAGTAAAACACTGCGGCAATTTAAACAAATTTACAGTAAGTACATGACTGTATTATGTTCCTGGACAATCCTTAAAAAAAGTTTTCAAACGTCCTTAGACTTTCAGATTTACAATGTCCCATAAGAACTTCAAATTAAACTTTTTAAGTTAGTTTCCCAAACGGAGCAAAGGGACATTAAGTGGCCTAAATGTTCAGTATTTGGAAAGTTAGATCCACGCTACATGATACTTTGAATTGAATAATTCAATTTATAAAGTAGATAATAACTATTAATGTACTTAAGAATATTTACTAAAATAATATTTAGTTTTCCCCAATATACAATACAAACCAAGTTCTTCTGAAAGGTAAATATTTTTTTATTGGCGCAAAAATGTAGTGATTGGCAAATCCTTTTTCAGGGGATTATATACAAAAATATATCTATTGAATTATTTAATATTATTATTATTAATAATTATTAATTAATTATTAATTAATAATTATTATAATTATTAATATTAAAATTATTTAATATATTAATTGTTATCAAAAACCTATCTTGAATGTTATATTCTAAACGATTTAACGATTACTAAACATTTTAAACAATCAAATAAAATCATCTGTAAATAATTAGCTAATTTATTTTTTTTATTTTAACTGTATTTTTATTAAAATATTAAAATAAATTGATCCATACATACTATATATACGAAAAAAAATGTATTAAAAACAAATTAAACAAATCTTTGATAAACAAACATATATGAAAGATACTATGACATGATAGTTCCTCACAATCTTTATTCGCTTCACTAGGAAAAACTGATACTTTTCAATTTTAAGTGCTAATCATTTATTAAGGAACGAGATTGATTGGATTCTATCCCTCTATAGAACCTATGATAAAATCCTATTAGTGGTCATAAGAAACCAAGCCGATCTCTGGTACTGCATAGGCTACGTTAATAGCTTAATCTAAGCTGCTTTAGAAGAAATATTGTAGTTCGAAACACTGTTTCTGACATTGGAAAAATCATTTAAAAAAATAAATAAATAAGACTAGGTTTTAAAATGATTCGAAAGGTGCATTTAGACGACCGGACCAGACCAGACCGGAGAAAGCGGGTCGTGTAAACGCTCACACGCTATCAGATATGGGCGTGGCTACTTGAACGAGTAAGTAGCCACGCCCATATCTGGTAGTGTGTGAGCGTTTACACGACCCGTTTTCTCCGGTCTGGTCTGGTCGACTAAATGCACCTTAAAAGTGACATACAAGTTTGGAGATATAATAATATTCTAATCTATGATTTACTTTTTTTTAAATATTAACTCTTAATTTTAAATTAAATACAAACTAACGATGAAATAGGCTAGTCAACAAATTTAATTAATATGATAAATTTCCACTATAAAATTAAAAGAATAGGAACTAAACCATCTCTATTCTATGTAATTCATCTCGATTTCTATGTAAAAATATTTTTTTTAAAATTCTTAAGACAAACTAACGCTTAGTGAACTTAAAATTCAATTCAATTTTTTTTTTTTTTCTGCATTTGATCACAAAACGGTGAGAACAAATTATGAAAGTGGTGTATAAGTGGAATAATTTCCTTCATATATCTAAATATTTCCTTAATAATACATCGCTAGAATTTTTCTTCTTCCCATTAATATTAGTATTAAATACTTTATTTAAATTATTTTATAGTCATAACTTCCACACCATTCCTAAAATAATTAATTTTTTTGTTTCATTTTTAATAAAAATAATGCAGGTTAAAATTTAAATTGCAAAATACTAGTTTGTTAGGAATATAATGAGAAAATTAAATCAATTTAATCCAGTAGAAAAGATAATTGTAGGCTCAAATGTTTATTACAGCTTATATTGTACGTATTGCTCTATTTAAATATAAGTCAAATAATTTTTTTTCGTGCTAAATATAACATTATACATATGATTCCCCTAAAGGCAAATTATTATCCTCAAAACAAATTTAAAAAAAGAAATCTGCCCTTACTAGCTGTGCCTTTTAAGACCACAAAGATGAGGTCACTGAACCGAAAAATAAGCATAAAAATCTAACAAGCCATTCAGAAGACTAACAAAGTCATTTTACAACCAAATCTCGAAGCCTAACCTGCATTGCTAGCCTTATCCTTCGGGTCAAATCAGCATCGATATTCTTTATGGCCGCAAGGGGCAATCTCTCTCCCTAAGCGATATTGGCAAAGCATTGAGAGGAGCGCCTTTATAGCCTACTGGGGGGGGGGAGAGGGGGTATAATAATTTTCTATTAAACCCACAATATTTACATCGGGCATTTTATTCCTTACTATTCCCTATAAAAAAAAAAAAATAAATAAATAAAAAAAAGCAAAACCATCAAAGGAGCATTAAGTTGAATTGGGATAGGTACCGGATTTCAGATATAGCAGAACAGGTATACTTTTATGGATAGTTCAAACCAATGGGCCAATCAATTGTCCCACTCTCTACGAAAAGTAAGCCACATCTATGCAGGTGAATTAAATAAATGTTTTAAATTAAACACATTTACGAACGAATTCTTTAAACGAAAGGCACTTATTCGTTAAAAATAGCCGTTTTCGAAGAAGAGTCAAAACCCAAATCTACAAGGTAAGCCAAAACATCATCATCTCGCCTACGTTTTGGTCTACTTCTCGAACGTTTATCCGACATTTCAGCGTTGATCGACTTTATAAAGGGAACTCTAAAATAAATAAATTACTTGATCTAGAAAAAAATTGCAAAATCTAATGGAACATAGTCTAGGAGTAAATCGAGGGATAGTTTGTAAAACGGCATGGAATATTTCAAACTGTAAATAACGTGTTAAAAAAAAAAATAAATAAATAATAATAAGGCTAGGACTATTTAACATTAATTGTATCTGAAATATGGTCTTCGGTCTGGAGGTATGCCAATACACAATGCCTTTACAAATTAGGTAATAAATAAACATGATATAATAATGCAATATGAACTATTTAATATAAAAGGCATTTTTTATTTCATTACATCTTCGTTGTACTTATATTATTATATTAGATATAAAACAGTTATATTTTACGATACCATCTAAGACGTATAATTTAATATCTCGGCAAAGTTGGCTGAATCCAGATCCACGCAATTAGCGACTAAGATAAAAACGAGGGGCAATTAAGAGAGAAAGGACAGTAGAGTAATGGATTAACTTGCTCCTGCATAGATAGAGAGCGAGGAGCCGAGGCGTGAAAAGGGAGATAACACGCCCGTTATTGCCCTCAAAGCCGAGCTGGTTTTCAAAAGCAAATTGTACGAGGGTTGATTATAGTTCTTAGCACCGTATCCACTGATATTGAATGCAGTACAGGCAATATCAACACCCTATATCTCCATGGTTATGAGCTGTTAAATAACTTTTAAAAATTCCGCTTAATCACAACCAAAGACATTAATTAACGCATATAAAGAGCCTGAATGCT
Organism: Rhaphigaster nebulosa; assembly: GCA_948150685.1. NCBI lineage: Eukaryota > Metazoa > Arthropoda > Insecta > Hemiptera > Pentatomidae > Rhaphigaster > Rhaphigaster nebulosa. The sequence goes on along the minus strand of OX411310.1, from coordinate 61,106,072 downwards.
ATGGTAGATAATTAAGGAAATAGTAGATGATAATTGCTCAACAATTAAATGTTCAAAATCAGAAATAAATTCGAACAATGAATCAAGGATAGCCATCAATGTAGTGACTGATAATAGTGATTAAAAAAAACCCATCAATAATAGTAGAAACATATTTATAAATATTTATAAGTAGATTATTTATACTTTTTAATTATTATTACTTCATTTTTATTCTATTAAAATTTAAAGTTTTTTTTTTTTATTCGTTATGGACCACGATGCTAGTGTTTTACATAGCTGTATGTTTCTGGTTGTCATATTAGTTGTTTACTGCGATTGGTGGGTTTGGCAGCTGCTTTCTTATGGTATGTACCTTGAGCTTTTCTGATGGCCCAGTTGGCCTTCATTTTCTTGCTAAATTCAATCTTGCGCTCCTCAGACCATTTCCTGGTCTCGTCCTTTGGTCTGTGGGTAGTTTCTGTGAGGGACGTTATGAAAGATGCAGTTTTGACAGCTATATTGATAAGTCACTCCGGTCATCTATGCCATTTTGATCAATATGGAGTTCCGCAAGATCCTTCTCTACTTGCTTCATCCACAAGAATCCAGTGGCCTTGCCCTTGTTAGCAACCTTGAAGATCCTATCAGACAACCTGTTAGAGTCCATTCTGGACAGGTGTCCGTAGAAAGCCAGTCGCCTTCTTCTGATGGCATCTATGAGGTTTTCTTGATGCTGGTAGAGCTCACGATTTGCTTTATACCATCGTCTTCCATCTGGTAGGATCCTTGGTCCTACTATCCTTCTCAGGAACTTTCTTTCTTGTACTTCAAGGGCTCTTAATGGGGTCTTCTTAGTTAGATATAGACACTCTGCTGCATAGAGAACTGAAGGTCTGACTACTGCATTGTAGTGTCTTAAGTTTTACATTCATCGATAAATGTTTGGAAGCATACTGTTTTCTACAGGCATAGTATGCTTTGTCTAGTTTGAGTCTCCTGTGTTTGAGAGCCACTGTTTCGCTGAGATCCTCCGAGAACCATTCTCCAAGGTACTCGACACTTCTGGCTCTCTTCATGTAGATATTAACACTGATTCTTAAAGTTTGTTTACTATTAGTATTAAATGTTTTTTTGTTTTTTTTTGGCATTTTAAAGGTGTAAAATCCTGATGTCATCAATGCCTATTTCTAATGTTTTAGAAGTTACCCCATTATGATTTATTATACTTTCATCTTCTTCCTTTTTTTTTATTGTTTTGTTAATATTTTATCTATTATAAGCCTCTAAAACCCACTTATCATTGCATGTACAGTTATTCTAATGAGGCTTTTCTCAGAATAATTAAAGACTTAATTATTTATAAAAAAAAATTAATTAATGCGTATGCATAAATGTACGCATAAATACTTTTTCCGTCAAGTTTACAATATATTTTTTATTATTTAAAAAAAATATATTTAAGCATAATTATTTAATATTGCATTCACGTCTGTCAATTAATTTTTGAGAATCAGTGAATTTAAGGATACAAACAAAAACAAAATGATCCAGCAGTACCTCTTTCAGGAGTAGTACCGACCAGAAAATCAACCGTCCAGCTTCTTTTCAACCTTCTAATGCTTAGACATATCTAGCCTAATTAGTTCAAAAATGTCATTAATTTTTGTGAAAAAAAAGTCTCTTTATAGTCCTATGTACTAAAATAAGCTAACAAAGAAATTTTCAAAAAGTCAGTTATGACTTTCATATCTGATCATAAATCACGATGCGAAAGCCTGTGTGCTGTGGCTTATTTTTTTTCAAAGAGCGTTACAGTGGTTTTACGGTGCTCATCAAATGAGACGTAACTACAAATTAAGAACAGAAAGAATATATTTTTTCGAGAGGAAGTATTTCTTCTGTCTCGTGATTAGAACAATCGAAAACCACAAGGCTAGTGGAAAAAAAAGAAGAACATTGCGCAACTCCCGTGAGTCTGTGGCCTGAGAGATCGGCAAAGTTGTGATGACTCATAAGAACACCATCAAAGCACGGAATACCAACGGAAAGAAAAAGACCGGTTTAACTATCGCCGTAATAGCGACGATATAAATTTTTAATGGGTACAATATAAGTATCAATATTCAGTTACTTAACTGAGTCGTTTACGGCCAATTCAGTATTCAATTACTGAATTAATATGTAATAAATAAATAATAAACAAGGCTCAACGAACCCGCAATGCTAATGCAAATCTGAACTTGATCAAAAGCCATATCTTAATGTCAGAAAACAAACCTCTCATCGACGTTTCGGTCAATCCCTACGAAGTAACCACGCCCATTTCAGTAGCTGTGATAATATCACTCAATTATATTTACAGTAAATTGTGATAAAATAAGAATTGATCAATATGAATAAAAACTTGAAGAATTTTTCCCTAAGGATTTAGGATGTAGCAAGGGGAAACAGGTTCACGTATCTACACTAAACTAAATACAACAAAATTATAAAAAATAAAAACAAAAATCAAAATAAAAGGATCGATTCTACTAAAACGAAGAATGGAGGAATGCCAAATGCGTGCGTTAAAGCAAAGCTCCGTTAGCTTGTAAATCCTTTTTTCATCTAGTGTTTTCGTAAACAGCTCAGCAACAAATGAGGCTATGTCATTATGGTGGCTTAAATTCAGCTCAAACGTGTATTATTGAAATCATAACACCTTTAAGCCGTTGTTTCAAGCTGTCCCTCAAAAACGGAAATTACGAAGTGATGTTCCCAATTCAGTAAAAGATGAGAAACAAATTGGTAAGACCTTCCCTACTATTACAAATATTTTTATTGTGGCATTTCTCTAAATAGCCTTTATATTTCTTATCCATGTTACTATTAAAATGGGTTCATTTGCTTGAAGATGAGTGAGGGATTACTCGAACTATGATGTGCCTTTAAGACTATAATCATTATATAATTAACATTGATAATAGTACACAATAAAATTTCATTTAGTTCTAGTCGTTGTTTTAATTTGCAATTTATTATATACAGGCAATACTAAAATCTCGGCCAAAGACTCAGAGGTCTTTGCTTTTCTTGAAAAGTAATTAGTATTCAGTTGATTATAGAGCGACTAACAAGAAATAAATAAATTTAGATTAAATTAGCAAAATAAATTACGGCTGAATGAATGCATACAATTTTCTTGGAAATGCCTCTTCCTTCTTTGAGGTGGGTTGTATAGGGAAAGTTGAAGATGTCTTTGCGTCAGTGGGTTTGGTTTGGAAAGTCAGATGGTTTTATGAATGGGCAAATCGGAGGATTAAATTCCATATCAATACTTTCGACTACAAAGCCACAGTTAAGAGTTGCGAATTGAATTTTCTTAATATTGGGCCTCTCTACTACTCACCTGCCTTTAAAACCACAGCTCTATTGTTTTACATTTATCTGGATCTCCGACGTGTCTAAACTAAATATGGATATAAGTCGATTGCTTTTTTATCCAGACACTGAAGATCCAGTTTCCATTACCACAAATTAAGTTAAGATTATTTGCCCCTCCTTTATGACCTAATTCCCAACTGTCTAGGATAAAATGACGGTCTGCGAATGTGATGGGTTGAAAGAGGATCCAAAAAGAATTTGAAATTTGTCGTTAGTCAAAGAGGTCCCCACATCCAGCTCCTTTTCAGACTTTTCCAATTTTTTTTAACATGTCTAAAGAATTTTCGGATACATAGTGGTAATAATCCGATTTCGTCCATAGAAATAAACAAGTAATTTACAGTGACATACTGTTAAAGATGTAAAATAATAATACAATTTTATTTCCCTAACCTAGCTTTATGTAACAACAAAGCTATTATTTCAGAATAGTTAATGATGTATTCGTTAAAGGTTGAAATGGAATTGAAGTCTACGAAGAGTTCATGAATGCGTGACTTTTTTTTGGCAGCATCTTTTATATTTTATGTATCAATTAGTTCCCGAAATAAAGTATAGGTATTAAGTTTTCTAAAGCTAAATTTTAAAAATCTAATAATGAAATAATAAAACCACAGAGTTTTAATGTTTTTGTTTTTAAAAAATTAGAATTAGATATAAACAGCATCAGAGCATTTTCTAATTCATGAATTAATAATTTAACACAAGTAAACAAATAAACGGGACAGCGATGAAGATTCTTTTAGCATGTTAATAAAAAAAAAAATAGCGGAAGAACTGGTTTCTATGAAAACTGGAGGGGACTGGGTGGGCGTGCTTGGGGCAGGCAGCACAAGGACGTACCGAATACTTTGACAATCCCTTTCCTCATAGCTTGCTCAACCTCCGCTGTCAGGGGGCTGCTATGCAGTAATTGGGAGGTAATCACAATACAGTATTGTTCTCGAGGAGTAGAGAGGACCCCGATGGAAGAGGGTATATTTAGGTCTGGCGTATAAGGTGAAAGACAGCAGGTGAGCAGCACATGGCACAATAATTCATGGGAAGAAATGTATTCCCATCTTCGAAGACAATATATACTCGAAGGAACAATTTAAGAAACGGAATCAATTTACTCAGCCTCCAACATTCAGAAAGATGTCTTCAACTTACAGGCAAAGGTACGAATCAATATTAATATAAAAGCATTCATTACATTAATTTATTAGTAGTATTATTGACTATTTATTTATTCAGAAATATATAACATTCTGTCTCAGCAGAGAAAATGGTAATGATTACATTAATTAGATAACAAATGCATCTACACTAAAATAATGAGGTTCCTAATCGATCATTTCAAGTAAGAACATAAAATTTCAAATTTTCAACAAGGTTGCATTTACATAGAACGGAGGGAAAATTAAAGTATCAAAATATTTTTGTAAGAAAATTGAAATAACCAACTTTCATTGGCATGAAATAAATAAAAATAACTGGCAGATACCGAAAGATATCGAAAGTAACCAGAGAGATTCGTAAATTTTTGCAAACAGTGGACAATTTAGATAATCGAACATCACAAACGCATGAACAATCAGTTCCAAATTATTCGATGAGGTAAAGCCCATCAACGTAAAGCAATTACCAAATTTAATCATTCAGGTAAATTTGTTTTGCCATACGAATGAAAATTTGATATTGAGCATAGTATAAAAAATAAACAAAGACAGTAAGAGAAACTTAGTTCAGCAGAATATGAAATCGACAGAAGCACCAACCAAACTTAATTCTTGAAAGGTAGATTCGATGTATAAAATACAAAGTTTCTGCAAGATAATTTTCAAAAAGAGGATAACTTAAGAATAGAAATGCTACCTGAAATTGCAGCATTCATACGGTGAATGTAAAGAAACTTACCTAAAAAAAAAAAAAAAAAAAAAAAATATTAATACAATGCAAATAACAAACTAACAACTAAAGTAAGTTATAGACCATAAAAGTAACTATATTTTAACCAATACATATCTAATTTAAAAAATATATATATATTAAGAATTAACATTTTGAAAAAATAGAGGAAATATGACACACTAAAAACAAATTGCATATTGTTTTCAGAATGGTTTAAAGAATTAACCATTGTTCTGATGGAGAGATATCAAAATACCATCTGTAATTCATTTAAAATTATATATATATATATATATGAATACTTCTGTTATTTTAGTCTTAAGAACTCCAGTTCCATATGACCTTTGTTATTCATTGCGAGAAAGGAAAAAAAAAGAATTATAGAAAATAATAAAAGGATTCCAATTTTTTTTCCACTTAATGTATCATCCACATTAGATGTTATTTTATTAACTATTAACTAATTTTTAATCCAAACTTTTCTTTTTTAAATAATCCAATGCTTGATTTACATCTTCATGAATCAAGTCAAAAGTAGTGATATGCATATCATTAAATAGATACATTTCATAAGATCCAGTTTTCTAGATTAGATTCTAGATTAGTCCCTACAGCCCACATTATACTACGATAAATTACTATAAATTAACAAATGACTACTACATAATAAAATACGTAGTTCAGTACATAGGATTGGATAGGTTCTATCTTGAATTCTTTTCTGACATTGCTAATAAGAAAAAAAACACGAATAAAATTCAGGACTACGTGCAATTTCGTCAACTCAATACCTGTCATCCTCAGACTCTTATAATGTACCTGGCATGAGATGGATCTAAAGAAAAAAAGGAAATGAGGATTATTTAATCCTTAGTCTACAGATATCGGGTGGTAACAGAATTCGTAATAAAATTTTCTCAAATAGAAAGCAACATTTTGCGAAATTACTGATATCTATAATGTAATGGATTAAAAGAAATAAATAGGAGCTTTAGCTAAAACAGATAAAAGGTTTTGAAATCACGCTTTAACGAAGCATGAGTTAAATAGAGCATTGGAGATGGTTTTCCAAGCGAATAGGATTCGTGAAACCATGCCCATTAAAATTGTAGCGAGTCGTGATTTAGATATGAGGGCGGAAGGGTGCGAAATGCGAAGGACTCCTAACGGATCATGGAGGCAGGTCCGCCCATACTAATGCCAAAACTATCGAATTTCGGAACTGGCTGTATAATCTGTGGCATTTAATCATCTCGTTCCACGGCCAACTTGATCTTGGTATAACTTGGTTCTAAATAAAAAACTTTGACAATTATGACACTATGGTTTATTATTTCCAAATAGTTATGAATTCAAAAATATAAAATTATAAATATTAATTAAAAAATATCTTTTTTATGATCGTTTTTATTTACATCTTTGGTATGATTCAAAAACACTTAATATTTTTCTTCTTTTGTTTGAAAAAAAAATGGCAGATGGTAATGTCGAGATTCGTTCTGGATGACCTTCGATTTTGATGCTAAATTAAGTCACGGAGAAAAACCGCGGATGCGGACGAACAAATTTATAATTCGATATTTAGATTCTACGTAACTTGAAACGTAAAACCTCAAACTTTCTCGGTTGATTACAAAGGTTCATTAATGAAAATAATCTACCAAAAACTAACCTTTGCCACTGAATATTACCCATAAGCTTGGTTATTCCATCCAAATTCAGAATTATGGTATAGCGTATACAAATGAGAGCCAGCCCAACATAATAGACATTTGGCTAAAGAAGATTTCATATGTATTAACCTTGTAGAAGAAGCGAATATGCAATTAAAACAAAGAAACAAGACAGAATTCCTCATGACATCATCCAACAAGAACTTCAAGCGGAAATTGCACGGCTTACTGAAGGACACTTGGAGTGCGATAAGAAGAGTATCATTTTATTAATGCATTCGCAACAATTTCCTTAATAACAACTGTCTGTTATTTGAATAATTAAACAAATAACAATTAGTATTCCCACCAATTTATTTTTTCTTCCAATAAATGTACTTGAAATAACAAAAAGACTATAAAAACAATGTTTACGTAATTGTTAATTATGTATTTTTAAAAAAACGTAGTGTAAGCAGATGCAAGTTTCTTTATATTGTATGAAATGCAGAAACAACTTCTGAAACATAATCAATCAGGTGTATATAAATAAATAAATAAATAAATATATATATATATATATATATATATATATATATATATATATATATATATATATATATATATAACACGATATTTAATGTTATACCTATCAATTACTTTTCATGATTAATTTTCAACAAACCATCCAGTAACTTGTTACTCTAATTTCTCTTTAAATAAACTAACTATCTGCTCAATTTTTTTCTAAATATTAAGCATCGTTGTCTTAACAAGGATATATAACATTTAAATGCTCTGCTATTAAAATTTTTGTAAAAATTTAATAATTAATTTTAGTAAATAAATAATAATGATCAAGGTTTCACAAACAAGTACCTACTCAAATAAAATTTAATTCAACTGAAAAAAAAAAAATGAATCGAAACAATTATATTTGTATAGAAAATATTGCATTGTTGATAAGCGTTGAATTAAAAATTTAGTAAAAAGTTCTCTTCTACCCCAAAAGAGTCAATAAATTAATTATCATAAGTGGTTAATGAGTAAATAATAAACCAGTAGGTAATTGCAAACAAAGGCTTAAACATTTAAATCTCTAACCGGGACAAAGAATCGCAAATCTAATCTAAAATGAAACAAAATACGCAATAGAAAGACGAAAATATTTCTAATGAATTTCACAAGATTCGTGATTAAATTGAAGGATTTAGGAGAAGATAAAAATAAACAATAGGTATTAAAACAATGATAATTATTAAAACGTATTTTGTTGACTGGTTAAAAAAAAAAACATAACAAAAAAAATTATAACAATTAATATGTTATAAAAAACTGAAGATAAAACAAAGCTATGTCTTCAACCAAAATGCTTTAATAAATACAAATTAATGAAATAATAACTTACACATTGAGTCACGACTATTTCGATCCTTGGCGTAGGGACACAACTCGGTTACAAAAAACATACTGATAAAAGGATTTACCTTTCAATGTCAAGAGCTGCAGATACAGAAATGTTTTCCTTCTGATATGTCACAGAGGAAATGATTAATCTTTTATTTATTTACGTAGGTACTTCTTTATTTACCCGTGCCGCCTAACCCGTTCTTTATTTACTTTTAATACCTAAACAATAAACTTAAAATATGGATAAAACGAAGTTTATAAATTAACTAAAAGCATTATAAGCCGCATCAAAGGTACCCTCTTCGTTCAATAATCCCTTTGTAGATACTCCCTTCATCAGGTTACAAATAATTCAATTACTTTCAGTCGGAAAATGGGAAAGCATTGGGTGCACCCAACGATTCTATAACCTGGTTTCCCTTATCGGTTCAGAAAGGCTCGCTTTCAAAGGAAATTGGGGAGGAAAATTTGATTATCGGGAAAGTTTTCGGTGAGTTATGCAAATTTTTTATCTGAAAATGTATACCGAGTCACGTAAAAGAATTATTCACGAAAGATAATGTTTAATGGAAAATATAAATGGGTTTATAGGGATAAAATATAAGGAAGGACTTGTGCCTTAATGCACTAATGCAGTTGAATTAAGTAAGTTTAAAATATATAAATTAACGCTTGTAATGCATCAATCTTGATCAAATAATGATCTAATAAAAATTATGTTGTTTTTTTTAATACCAAAGCGTAATAGAAAGGCAGAGTTGCTTGAGTATGTGGTTAAAAATGCCTTGGTAGAAAGCATATGTGAAGATTCAGAAGATGAAGAAGGCGATGATGGGTAACAGGAGGTTTTTATCCTCTTTCTTGCAACGTCGTTCCGATTCCTTCCTTCACTATTTTTTTAAATTTCATTTTACTTACAAAAATCAGAAGTAAACGAAACGAAAGTAGTAAATAAAACTAAAGTAAACACAAGATGAAAACCTCACAATAACCCTTCTCTGTGCGCTAACGAGATAACACGAGTTTACCAGATCCCAGACTGTCAAGTGTGCTAGCGACCATATTTACAACACAAATTCTACATCAGTTTCTCGACTATGGCACACTTCATATATTAGAATTAGAACAGGTTGGGTGAATACCTCTATTGTATATTATAATAAATAATTTATTAGTTTCACTTTAGAAAATATTAATCCACAACAGGTGCCAACTCAATTTATATATATAAAAACAAACATATAATTAGGAATTATTTTGGGCTTGAAGTAAATAGCTTAACCATTTCCATTGTTTTAAGGATATCCAAAATCTTTCATTTAGGATGAAAAATCGCGCTATTCGCCGAATTTCAAAAATAGTATGCTAAATGTCACAATATAAAACAAACTAACCAAAAAAAAAAAAAAAGACTAGTCATAATATAGAAATCAAGTAACAGACCTCATTGTTTGCTAAATAGCCGCCAAATTGTTTTGTCAAATCACAGATTTATGCATGAAGTTTCAAAGTGTTAATGGTTCTTTGTTTACTTGGTTTATAACGTTTAAATTTAATTAGTTTTCTTTATTTTAAAAGTCATTCGAAGATTTTCATAAAAACAAGATAAGTAAAATTAAAATAAAGTTATATTTCCTTACCACGGACAGTGCTACCGTATCTATTTAGCAACATACGATAATACACTGAGCCGCCCATAATTCTGAATTCATCATGCTAACCGGTTAGCATACTAAATAAGATTGTTAGTATTCCAAGTATACTATATTAATACTAAAAGGACTAGAAAGGATAGAAATACAAAGGTTAGGTACGCAGTTTATGAGACAAACTACTTAATCAATTATGATCAGTTGCTAAATCGATTAAGAGTTTGGATGCGATAGATCCATAATGCTTCACACGTCGCTACTCCATAATCAACTTTAAACCAATTTCCACGTCAACTATCAAACGATTCCTGATATAATGGAATTAACTCATGACAACTAACGCTGGACGGAATTTATAATCTACAACATATATTTTTTAAAACGATGTTCACACCAGATTCCAACTGTGTGCCATATTTAATGAGTGCGTAATACATGACAATGATGTTATTGCTATGAATATAATCGAATGTGAAATATTAAACAGTTTTCACAGTTACAGAAGAAAAAAGATCATGATCCAGAGCCGAGATGAGCGGCTGCTGGAGATAGGATGCCTGGATAATTAATCCAAGACTCTAGACCGGTTCTTTCATCATGCTGAGGTGCGGGCCAGGACACACTCACATATTTCCTCAAGCATGCGGTCCATTTGCTTAATCAAACGACCTCTGGTCTGTAGGCTCCAGGGCCACAATGGCTACAAAACAAAGGCCGCCCGAGCATTCCTCGGTCTAGAGCATCCGACGTCCAACTCATTTCGAACAATGGCCTATATCCTCCGCAAGGATAATGAACTAATTCCTGGGCCTTTGTATTTGGAAGCACATTCCGGTGTCATCGAGACGTTGCGAGATCAACGGATGCATCGGTATCTTCAGAGATTCCATGCACTGTTATTAAACATTGCCTTTCAATTTATGCCTTATTTAATCCTAATAGCCAATTCTGCCATGATATTAATCTTCGAGATAAATACTATGCCAAAACGAATATCCGGTGTTTATGGGCATTAATCAACAGCGTTAAATATTCGATTAATGTTTATTGGTTTGAAGAGGTGTAAAGTGTTTTTTAACAGTTCTGGTTCAGTTTTCGACAGACAGAAACCCCAACTCCATTATTCTAAAAGTTCAATTTTTCATGACAAAGGGCCGTTTTGCTGAAAAAGACCATGAAAGTGATAAAAGAAGGAGTCATTATTTAAGAACTCTTAAACCATAAAGGCCTTTTAAAATCTCCTTCAATTCTAGGCTTCCGAGAGTCCTTGACTTCAGTGAAATTGGCATGACCCTTGTGCTACGAAGTACCTTGTACCCATTAGCCTATCCAAAGTATTAAGATTAATAACAGAAGCTCCTTGGCACGTAAATAACAAAACTTTACATGCCTATGTACGGCAAACCAACAGTCGATCAAAGCTAACGAACTCTCCACTCTGCTCACAATTACAAACTTTACGAGAATACACAATGAGAAATTATATGGCTGCAACAGACATGTCCATTAATGGGTGGAGGAGATTAAAAAGGAGCTGGATGAGAGATCTGCTTTAGTGATCTAAGGTATTGAAACTATAGCCAACCGAGAATCGGCCAATCTTCACTGGATTGGAGGAATACTCTTGGTCATGGATGTGTTTGTGTGTACGGTGTGTCCTCCATTAAATATTTAATTATATTCGAGCTCAATTTTATTTTTATGTTAAATAATAAAGCTAACAAAAAAAAAATCTAAGAACGGTCTTCTAAACTTTTGAATAATTTATAGAGGCAAATAATTAAATTCCTGGTATACGTTAAAACGAAAAGCTGAAGTTTTACGAAGTTATATTTAATGCAAGGTATTTTCTTTATCTGTATTATACGAGTACGTCTTGAAAAACTTTTCTCGGATATAGTGCAACATCTTTATGGAAATAAAAAAGTAGCTTATGTATGAATATCTTATTAATTCATAAGACCATACATTTACTCTTTTTACCCGAGTAATTACAGACAGTTCTCGAGTTACGACATAGTTCCGTTCATCAACCTCGGTCATAAGTCGAAATGGTATCAAGTCGGATAAAAAATACAACACCTAAGTATTTACGTAAAAGTATTTAATTTGTTTGTCAAATCTCTAGGGAAATAGTTACATAATATATTATATTTGGATATAACATTTTCTTTAATCTTCTTTGTTACTAATACCTTCTTGACAACCACCATCAAACGCACAAAACGGGTACCTGACCATACAGTAGCTCAGAAAATTGATGGGATCATCCGGATGATAGACGAAATCGATTGTATCATCTTGTTTAACGCCAGGAACGAGCAATAGACGACGAAAACAAAATAAATGTTTTAAATTATTAAATTTTTTTTTGTTCATCGTAAGTCGAGAGCTGACTATTCGTTTGGTTTGTAAGAATTTTTAAAACTTGAATAAATTAAATTTTGACTTATCCAAGCTGATATATTTTTTTTTTCTGAGTTTCTTTTATACCCAAAAATATCAGGAGAACGTTATTAAAATTTATAAAATATCAAATTTTACAATAATAAAATTTCACAATAGAATGATTACAAAAATAATAAAAGGTATTATGGAGTCACAACAAAGAATAACAAAGAACGCCGTATGCCCATAGCAACATACTCAACATGTATTGGTGTCCATCAAGTTGTAACATGAATCAATGGAACGCGTGGCAGTATACAATAGCCTTTATTTCAGCTGTATCGAACTGTCATCTTCAGGTGTCTGAAAGAGTCATTCCGTAGTCAATAGGCAACTGTCCCAGTTTTGAAATCAAGCACATTGTAGGCAGACATCAATATTCCCCGAGAGTATGATGCGGTCTGTAACCACACACATGTTAATGATTAAATGATATAATTTTATAAAACTTTCGATGTAATTAATTAATCACAAAGTAAGAGTAACGAATCTATAAGACATATAACACAACACAGTGTTAGAACTTTTTTTTTAATGGTTAATATTTTATAGTATATTACTGTATATACTACCATAAAGGTAATAACAAATAGTCCTAATTGATTTAAATTCATAAAATATTAACGAAATAAATAAATTAAATAAAACAAATATAACAGTAAAAGTGAAAACAAAAAAAAGTATACAAAAAGACAAGCTACTTCCACAGGGCTAAAGCAGAACTTCAGGAGAATGCAGCCGCATAATTGTTATTGAAAGCCAGAGGAGATTGAGGAAGGGTCAGTGTTGGCAGATCTGTCACCTATTTTCCCCCAAAACTTATCTAAATTTTCCCCTAAATCCATTAGCTTTAATCCTAAATGATCTTAAATTCTTATTTTCCTATTAATGTAACCAAAATTATTCCCCTTATGCTAAATCATTATCGTTATATAAGAAAATCGGCACTTAAGATACATATATGTATATATATATATATATATATATATATATATATATATATATATATATATATATATATATATATAAAATTATTTTTATTTTATTGAACATTTTTATAATACTATAATTCTTCATAGTCCACATTACTTAAATTAGTTATACTAGTTGAAAGAACATGTCGAATAAAATATTACAAGATAAATACAATAAAGGGTTAATACCTAGCTAAAAAAAAAATAGGTGTATTTTCAAATCGATTGTTTTCTAATCATTCTAATTTTCAGCATTTAATCAGATGAAAATGGTGTAAGAATTTAGCAGTATAAAAAAAAGAAACAAATTAAAACTTTCAAACTCCAAAAATCTCTAAATATTTAACTGGCAACACTGGTAAGAGCGTATGAATCGCAGATAAAGGGTGAATCTGGACACAGCAAGGATCCCAAGTGTTAGAACAATGTAACTTTTTATCCAAATCGAACATTATGCAAAAATTAATAATAATATTAATTGTAATCATAATCAATATTAATTATAAAGGATAAATAAAAATTAAAAATTTCCACGTAAGAACAATCATAGATTATGAACGATACTAATGAATGAACATAATATGTTCAAAATAAAAATTCACTGCGATAATCAAGACTATGATATATGCTTGTGCTCTTAGCACCATTGCATAATGAACACTGCACTAGAAACTCTACTTTCTTCTCCACTTTTCATAAAGTATTAATAATCAACCAATAACCATCATAATGCCAAAATGAACACAACCATCTTATTTTATTAAAAAATAAATAAGAAAAAAAAGAAATTCCACATTCCAGAACATGCTAAACACTTGCCAAATTAGAAAATTACCTAATTCATCCATCCTCGAGGATTTTTACGCTTCAATCGTGGTTTTCATAAACTTCATATTCATTAATAACAAACGATACACTTATGAGACATTTATAAAATATCTAAAAATATTAATCCTAATTGGATGAATATTGAGATGGGAATATCCAACAGATCAGATACATGGGAGGAGCTCGACACATTTGCCTATTAAATGACTCAAACGAAACTAGAGACCGGAATCGGTTAGTCGTACCCAAGCTAAGGTTTTGCAAGAACCCTAGAGTCAGCACCTTAAAAGACGAATCCCAACCGAGGTATTACATAACAAGGTTACCGCGGCGAGTATTGACCCAGAAAGAGTGAACCTCCATTTTTATTTCCCCGACCAACTCCTCAGCAATTTTATTGATATAAAGGCGTTTTACTTTCTATACAATATTCGTTTTATGATGAATGCCAGCAAATAAAATTTCAGTAATAAATAAACATAGTACAAAATGGGATATAATAGTGAAATACAATGAAACAAATTATTCTAAGATGGAAAATCGATACAACAATAAATGGTTAAAAAAATTAGTGCCAAGATATTTCGTACTAGATTACGATTAATTAAAATAAAACTAGCTGGCAATACTTGTTTATTTGAACCGGTACAATTAACAACCACAACCGCTACACGATTAATAATGTAACACAGATGATGAGAAACATTCTACATCTTCTTAAAATATGACAGGAGAAAAAACTTCTGTCAGTAAACGTGACATAAGCGGACACATAACCCAGGAATGCGGTTATCGAACTAGCTTTTCCCCTTTCTGCACTAACAGCCAACCCGCTTCCCAGTAATATAACACTATGTTACACTTACAGACAACCAATTAATTTGTTCAATCTTTTTCCTCATGTTTCATAGAGGGAGTCTTTCGAAAGGATATACTTGATATTAAGCTTTGTTAAAGACAATTCTATCATGCATGCAAAGATTTAGAATCATATAAAAATTAAACTTTCATGTTCATTGCAGAAGATTTATAACACCAATTATATTATTTTTTTTTCAATTTATACAGAACATATGAAGTTTTGTCAAAAACGTTAAAGGAGAAAATTAGAATTAATTTGGGCGTAAATTTTCATTGTAGATATTTTATAATATATATCAGTGTACAAATACTTTTATGAGTTTTAAAGCAGTTGAACTGAGGAGATATGTGGAAGAACATGTTATGTGACATTTTAGGAAAAAATAGGGATTTTCGCTTGAAAGAATATTTCCTTGTATGCCTATTAAATGATAAATCGATGGCTCATAAAGTGATCCTCAATCACTATTTAGTTACTAGATACCGAAAAAAGCAGTATCTCAAAAATGATACTCGGCGTGGGGACGTCTATTGCCGTCGGTTACTTGAGACAGTGCCCTGAGCAGTAATTCTGGATGTGATGGATCAGAATTTTATTTTCAAAAACTTTTATTTCTAAAATTGAATAAGATATAAGAAAACTTATAAATTTTGAATTTAATATAATTTTTGAAGAAAGTCTATTATGACCTTAAAGTGAAGTACCACTTCCGGTGCGCCAATTTTAACCGAAAACTCGTATGCTATTTATATTACAATATATGATATATATATTACATATATTTATATATATGACTTATATTCCAAATTTGAGAAGTTTTGGCATTATATTTTAATATTATTTTTGAAGATAATCTATCACGATACCAAAAAGGGAGGTGCACAATCAGATGTAGCAAAAATTGGAAAATTACAAAAAATTACCTTTCTACCCCTAACTGTTTTTGAGACATGCGATATACTAACGTACGTATACACGTCACTACAAAACTAAGTAAAAATGAAAATTTCCGTTGAGACGTGAAAACCAAAATTTTTCGCGATTTCAACACTTCCTATAGTGCGTAAAACTAAGCAACGATCATTAAATTCAATTTTTCTAAAATTAAAATTCTTATAAAATAACACGTTCTTCTACTCAGCTGTTCAATTATTGAGTAAAAAGGGAGAAATCTATGTTTTGGAGCATAACCAAAATACATAGCAGATTACTCAAAATATAAATAACACAAAGATAAAGAAATAAGTATATATGAACCCAGATGGGAGGAGTGTGAAAAAAACGATGTTATATATGTCTGTCTTGACGGGGTTCAACGGAGGAAAGAATCCAGGAAGCGAGCGATGAAGATGTCGGTACCGAATAGAGATTAGCTGGATCTTATTACTATTGATTCACAGCAAAAATAATATTATAGCGTTAAGACTAAAGCATCTAAAGATTTCTATTTTAATTATGCAATCTAATCCCAACGTTTTGCCTTGAATGCTCATTAAAAACCATTAGCATATACATATTCATGAATAAGATACGCTACATTGTGCACAATCCTGTTCTATCGTTGGGGGCAACTTATTCCTATGGTTATTTGTCAAGAGCATTATACGGAATATACTTATCGTTAGTTCTAATCATCTCGAAGTTATCCTCGGTCACGAACAAAGTAATTAACAAAATTTATTTACAGATGATATCTATTGATGTGAACGAACTTAAAAACTCATAAACCGAATGAGCGGAGAGCTTAACAACCGTTTAAAATAGAGGTCTCTGGACTCTCTCTCTCTCTCTCTCTCTCTCTCTCTCTCTCTATATATATATATATATATATATATATATATATATATATATATATATATATATATATATATATAATATTATTATTTATTATATTATATATTATAATATTAACAAAATTGATTTTAGGATTTATGATGGTCCCTTTTAATCTATAATTTATTATTTTAACTAGCTGACCCGGAAATTCTTCGCTATTGCTGGATTTGAGTATACATGTACCAATATTACATGAATACAACTCAAAGTTTGTTATAAATTATTATTTACTATACTAACATATTATTATTTCTATATTAACGTATTATTATTTTTATGTTTTGGATCACACAAATTGTAATTACCGTTTAATTCAATTTTGAGCTCATTTCAATGCTCTTGTAAAAGTGGAAGGAAGAAATGAAAGAAAAACACGATTCTGCGCGTTTCGGACAAGCCTTGGCCATCATCAGACTGAGAGTATTACTCAGTACTGTTACACCGATTTGTTTCTAAGATTTTTCATCCCCTATTTGATGTTTACTAAGGTTTTCTCCCCTCTTCATCTGTCCATATTTGTGTAATTTATTAAACGTCATTTTTCGTCGCCGTTTAGCAGCTCGGTAATAGCTTAGTAATCAGTTTTTTGTACATACAGCTTTTCAGCTGCACCATTTTCTTTGTCTTGATTCATTTTTTATAATGTTTTAACTTTATAAATTTAGTAGTATTTTATCTCAACGATTTTTAATTTTTTTAATAATTGCTGGAGGTGGGGTACCATACCAAAGACGGTTTTAATAATTGGGAAAAAATAAAAACACATAATATTTATTCCACTTCATTTGGTAAAAATCTTGGGAAACAGATTGAAGCAAACTATAGCTGACAAACATAATTAAATAAAATGACAATACATAGTTTAATAACTCGTATTTTTTAAAGTTATAAATTCCCTAAAACAATCTTTATTATAGAAACCTATGAAACTTAGTTCAATCTCATTTCTTGCAGACACTTTCAAGGGACATGGCCACAACCACAATAAATATGCCTGTACTGCAATAAAATTTCACTCAAATAATAAAATTTTCATACTATTATTTTTTCACCTCTTACACTCTGATTTTATTCACAAAACAACGTTTCCACCCGGTAATTTCATTTATTAAAAAAAAAATTGAAATCAATTTGCATACACAGTTATGAAGTTTCACAGAAACGTTCAGTTGGACACTTTTTCTCTGAGATATTCATTAATCACTTTTTATAATAACATTTTAGTTTTATTATTGTTAAACCATCTGAGGATCATGAAGATGGTGCAGTTGAAATTTGATAAAGATTGGTTCAGTAGTTTTCACGGTTAACGGTTACAAACAGCCTGTCCTTTTATATAATGGTATCATATTAAAAATAATTAGGTATATGTCAAGATATCTTGGACAGTGATGTGCTGTTTCTAGTTGATAGGTCCTTTATGGATTTTTGGTTTGATCATGTCTGACTTTCTCTGACCTGATGATACACACCTGAATTGGCAAAACTTTGACTGGCCTGTTATTTAAAAATGGTATTTCAGAGAGAGCACTGTTTTTGAAATGTTCCAACCATACACTAGAAATAATATTTTTATTCCCGAAAGATAGGATTTAAATACTAAATAAAACATGCCTACTTAATAAACCTTTATATTCTTAGTTATTCCAACAGAAATTAACAGTAATAGAAGAGAGACACTTCTTAGCGTTCTTTATAAACGATATGACAACACAATAGGAAAAATAGTTTAATATCTAAAGAAAAGGGTGTGAAATATTAATATGGAACTGAAAGTCTTGAGCTCATTAACGGTACATAAAATTAAATTAAAGCATATAATTATTGTTTCAACAGACCAGATATCCGGGCGAGGAAAAGTCAGAAGGATAAAGATCAACTAATCGCAAAAAAGGAAATGAATGCAGTAAGGTCAGTTAGGCGCCACAAATGTAGGCTGGAGCGTAGGAGGGAATATGCCATTCCTTTCTGGTCAAATTTGGCTTTGTCGAATTTCTATGGTCTGAAACATTGCAAGGATCTTTTTTTTTATTCTATTTATCCATATACAATATATTTTGCCAGTTTTTTTTTTTTTAAATTACATATTTAATAAAGAAAAATACAACTATTTTGTCCTTTCACTATAACATATCTCTTTGAACAATCGATTATTAAAAATATTCCGAATCGTTGAAAAATGATGCGAAAATCAATAAAGGGAAATAAATATAAGAAGAGATATTATTCACAATATACTTAATACATAAACTTCTATAGTATGAAAAAATTTGGATTGATAATTTTTATGAATATTAGATTGATAAACAAGGTTGGTGAATATGTTTATATGTATTATTTGTATAATTTTTCAGTATTAAAGTTTTCAATAGATAATCTATGATCATAAATATTGATTTATCATCGGATTTTGGAGAAATTAATATCTGAGGATGGTAATAAGTCATTTTTTGTGTACAAATACATATTAAATAATTACGAAGGATTTCATCGGTTTGGATAATAACTTATTGAATGCTAACAACAAGTGAGGATGATTATTCATAAGTAATTCACTATCAGATATTTCTTCAAAAATTTGTATCACGATCTATTATCTATTATTGCTGGTGAAGATTTTTTCGTTAATGGATTTTTTTATTAGTTGACGAACAATATCAGGAATATTGTAGACAATTTTGTTAAGGCACATTTCGATTTTTATAGGTCTTTCAGATTTCAACCGAATTGAGGCAGATTTCAGATTAAATAAAAATTCCTTTACAAAATACCAGTCCTCTGATAGATCAAATGTAATACAACTATTCACATTCAAAAATGCATTGAATGTGACCATACAAAGGTTAAGCTAACGATAAGAGAGTGAGCAAATGTTTACAGTGTAAATAATTTATGATATAAAGCATATTATATTAGCAAGTATAATGCTCATAAATTATAATTTGCCGGCGTTAATTAAGATATCTTGCAAATAAATCGTTATTATTATCAGAATGGAATATTAGCAAGTCAAATTATTGTAGTAATACAAGTAGTAATTAAAAATAAAACAAAATGGTAGAAGTGAACCCATAATTTACCTATAATACTTTGTTTTAGATCTGCAGTTCATATTAATCATCTAATTTTCCAGTCTTTCATACTTGTAATGAAGACAGGATACAGACATACCCTTGAATATGTTCCGAACCGGTGCCAATTATCCACCAAGCCCTCCAATATAGAACAACTGTTCCGAAACTAACGACGCTAACCTAATTAACCTGGCCAAGCCTCATGTCTCGTCTGTTTCATAAAGCATTACAAGAATTTTTATACGACTTAAAACTTAAATTTTCCGGCACGCACACCTTGCGTGTACCTGACCCAGATCGGAGCAGCCAATACGCAATGCAGGTTTCGGAGGCTCAAAGCTCATAAAGCAACTCCGGCAATCCATGAATAGATTATTACATAGGAAAAAAAAAACGTTACATTTAAAATATTTCTAGTATTAAGGGATCTTTTATTTTAATGCATTCAATAATACCTTCATAAGCTATATAGATATGATAGAATTGGACAAGATAAGACCATCAAAATGATATCATGATAATACTTAAGCACATCCCTACTTAAAAGTTTTCTAAAGGTTTTAATAAATGTCTAAAAACCAGTATAATGCATAGCATATCCATGCCCGTTTCGTAATAATAATTAGAAAATTATTACTAAGTCTAAAGGCATGATTATAATTATAACAAAAGCAGTGAAATAATAATAATAGCTCATGCTAATGCAATTCACAAACAGTAACTATTCATACAACTATACACTGAGATCAATTTAATTCTATTATGGTATGATTTCCAGTCACAGGCTTTCACCTCACCCATAACTAATTCTACTTTTATAATATCTTACATCACCTAATGAACTAACAAATGGGAATCAGAGTATTAGATAAAGGCATAAGAAAGGGGACAGAAATAAGGACCAACTTGTTAGTGAAGCTGTTTTTAGTCGTATTTTTTTCCGAAAATAATAGACTTTTGCACTGAATATCAAAGGTCATCGGAAGGAGGTCGAATTGCATTTAATATCTTCATAACCCCTAGAACATAGTTTAAGAAGTTTTGGGAATGTCAGATATATATATATATATATATATATATATATATATATATATATATATATATATATATATATATATATATATATATATATATATACTTGGACACTCCCCTTTGGATTGAATGAACTAAAATTCAGCGCATATGGCTGCTTTCTAGGTAGAACAATACCATAAAAGTGGGAGTAATTTTCAGTCCAAATTTCAGCCACTATTAAGAAATTAATCGATTTTTAATCCGCACCATTACAGCCCCTCCAACTTGTATTAGAGGGTTTAAAAATTAAATGTAAATTGAGTTGGTGTTAGAGAAGTGTCTTTTGGGGGTCTCAACTTGTTCTTCCCACTCCCCGCAGTTTTTAAGGTTTTGCGCACCTCTACAACCACTCCAAATTGATTAAGATAGTTGAAAATTTGTGTGGGAATTGAGTAGAGAAGTGCCTTTTGGACCTCTCAACTTTTTTATTCCACTTCCTTCTATTTTTCGCGTTTTTAAGGCTTTTTTATGAACCTGTACAGCCCCTCCAAAGTAAATGAATTGAGCTGGTGTCAGAGAACTGTATTTTTCTCACACCCCCGCCATTTTAATTTTTTCAACTTTTTTTATTTGTTTATGTGATTCATAAAAGACATTGGTAATAAAAACTGACATTAAAATAAGTAACTCGAATTCTGTGATAACATTGTTCCCGAACTCTGGATAAAAACTATAAATATATATATATATTTTTAATCCGTAAAAATACGTGCATCCTTTCAACTATTTATTAGCTCTAGTGATCTACATACATTTTCAGGAACACCAATATTTTTTTAAATAATCTTCATTCCCTGTTCTTGGTTAAAAATGAAAAACTTCTTTGCTTTGAATTTTAATGAATTTATTGCAGAGGTGTTAAAAAAAAAAAAATCTTTGGCCATGACTCCAAATTTCAACTCCAACATCCACATCCCTATCCCTCAAAAATCCAAACTAAATCAAATTGCCTGCAATTCCCCTTTCCATCGATTCCACAAACCAATGATTTGGGAATTATCGGAGATTTAAATCTACAAGACAACAAGCTCCAGTCTTTTTCACAAAATTCTGTTCTAAAGCAAAGATTAGCGAAAGCATGTTGTTTACATGACAGCACGTAAAACATAATATTTATTTATTTCTTGTGACTATCTCTAACCTTTATGTGTTTAGTGGCTCGTAAATACAATAGTAATAAATCGTAAATAACATACCCGGTTATAAAATTCTATCAGCTTTAGGAAGGCGATTCAGTGAGATTTTATTACTTTTTTCATCATCTCGAAGGATCTCTATTAAAGCTGGTTTGTCATTTTTAGTAGTGCTGTGTTTTTCTTAAAAAGGAAAGTTCATTCTACATTCTACTAGGTCAAATATATTTTTTCTAAGATCAAACGATTAATTAAAAAACTAAATGAAATTTATTCATTCTTTCATACTCGTCCCAGGATCGTTTGTTTTAAAAAATACAAAAGATAATATTTATTTACTTATCATACAGTAAAAAAAATATGAAATTGAAATACATTTTGAATTATTAGTTAACCGAAAGATCTATGAGCCATTTTCTTTTTAACCTTAGTTTAGAAAGGCCGGGTAACCGAGAGCATGAATAATATGATAAGAACGAGTGGATTGTGGTTATTATAAGCATGATAGTATTTGTCGTGAATGTAAGATTTTACTGTTGGAATGCTCATGTCGTTGTGTATGCTGTAATTTGAAATAAACGTAATAAAGAGGCGGTTAAACTTTTTCGAGTAATTTCGGATTGCATTGTTGGTATCATGCCCGTATAAAAAGTGTTTTTCTGAACCCCAAAGTTCTGCTTTTTATGTCCAAATAGGTCGTGGTATATTGATGTAGATTAGTCGTTTTTTTCGGAAGTTGAGTGATGGTCTAAAGCCCAGAAAATGTAACAGTTATAGATTTTTTAATTATGTATGTATGCTACAACAGAGTCGTATTTCTTGTATGTTCTAAGATACCGCATATGATTTTAATCATTACTGGTACTAAGTTTTTTTTTTTTCATTCCATCTCACCCACAATAATCCTATGAGAGAACCGTTTATTGATTAAACATACATGCTCCATGCTCTGAGAGCATATGGCCTTGTAAGAACTTATTGATATTAATGCAATAATAGTGACATAATTCATATTAAAATATTGATATTTATCAAAAAATATTAATTAATTAAAAATATATATTATACATAAATAATATAATATTTGCTATATTAATTAAAACACAACTTGTAACGTCTTTGGAGTGGGTTTTAAAATTAAACATAAAATAAAATATTTTTAATAATACAATTAATAATTAATAATTTTTAATAACGCAATTAATAGTATATATATATATATATATATATATATATATATATATATATATATATATATATATATATATATATATATGTAATATAGAACAATAATAATAGACAATAATACAAAGGAGAATAAATAAATAAAATAAGTTTTTAGAGATAATTTCCAATTTAATATTTTGAAAATAAAAAAATATATAGATACACACAACAGTTAGTTACACGTGGACATATATGGAAAAGCTAACCTGACTTGATCTGGTGGCATTTATTTTAATTTTCCATTAGGGAAATTACTTTTCATGACTGAACAAATGATTTCATTATTTATGAAACTGAATGAAATTTTATTCCATAAATAAATGAAGGTTACATAAACACTTACCAATGACAAATTATTTCAACTCCTTTGTTAACAATATGGATTAATGATTTAAATGATACAATAAGAGAGTAAAATTAAATACGATGCACATAATGGAATATTTAATAAATAAAATAAAAACACGATAATTATGAGAATTTTATCCAAAACACAATTTTTGAATAAACTGCTAAGAGGTTTAATAAACTGTTTTATAAACTTAATTAGATCAAATTTATTTTATGATTAAAAAAAAAAACCGATTCCATCTGTTTTTATCTATTCCGTGTTAAATAAAATCGCACATTTTTTTTTTCATCGAACGCGGTTTGTAGTAGTCTAATCAACTTGAGAAATGTTAAGTTTAAATTGATTAAAATTTATAAATAAATTTCTTTGGAATCAATGCATTTTTATACAAAAACAATTCATGAATTCACAATAATAAACGAGTTGTGGGAGAATATACAAACTATTGAGAATAATTAATTCACATTTTCATTTAATAATTCATTGAATTAAAATGAATGAATTAAGTAAAACATAAAAAGTTAAATGAGATATTTGATATTTACGGATCAAATATTCGAAACGCCATGCCAACGGTTTCTTTCAAACTAAATAGTAATAAAATTTTTAAAAAAATATTTAATGATTGAAATTTTAAAAATCACTTTAATCAATATGATATTAATGTCTAAAAACTAATTATGATAGAACCGGTTCATAACCGCAATTAAACAATCTAAGTATGTGAATTGCATATTTTGGTTGAAATTATTGTAATTTAATCAGCAATATTTTATAACAGTTTGTAAATACACATATATTTATCAATAGCTTCAGATAAACTAAGAATAGGATGGTTAGGTAATGTCAGACAAATTCATTGAAGTAATAATGATATAAGATATAATAATGATAATAATAATTATAGATTACATTTTCATCTAGAGTTAAGATCTCTGGAGAAGACGATACCGATACAGCTTAGTACAATTACTAGCTAATTGCCCAATAGTAATTAATCTAGTGTAAGGGGAGTATGAATAACAATAATAAATTCATCAAAAATTTATTTGTCATCTCTCACTATCTATTGTTATTGGGTTAGAAAACAATTATAGATGAAAATTCAATTTATAATTATTATTAGTATGTCGTCATCGATTGTTAAAAAATGTATTTGCTTTCAAGATCTTCTGACTCGTTAAGTCATTTCCTGTCTGTTTTCAGTTTATCTCAGGTTATTGACACGAATGTATGCTCGAATTCAACGAGCAATTAGGAAATTTAGAATTCATGAAATTCTAATACATGTCATGATGCATAAAAACGGGAAGGATAAGATAATTAAATATTGCATAGCTCCAGACAATATCCTCCTGGTCGAATTCACACAAATACGGGCGGAGCAACCAATATGGTCAAGGAGTTAAAACCGGAACAGGGAGTCTGGGAGTGTTGGAGCGCTACGTCTGATACGGATGTGTGAGCAATCAGCATTTGGTTCGTTACCTCCCTTTTGCTGATTAGAGATTGGATAGTCGCTGTTATGGTTGAGCGGTGGAATAGAGGGATGTTTTAGTAATGTTGATAGGTTTCAAGTTATAGGCACTACACAGTTGCATCCTATAGGACAATACGCGGAGAAGTGACGCAATCGAAGACAGACAGAGAATATTAAGTGGGGTGAGTTACCTTGATTTGCATATTATTTGAGGATACAGACGGCTGTAAAGAATAGTGAAATATTCAATTTTAGATTGGTAACTCAAAAATATTTCCCAAATCCAAATTTTCACTGGTAATCTTAAAGACATTTCAGGATTAACTGTTTCGATACAGTCACTCGAGAGATAAGAGAATGAGACTTCTACAAGTGGATCATAACTAACAAGACTTCTCCATACTACAGTTGGGAATCAGGAATCCAATAATACTTATACTGACCTTCGAGAAAGGTGACCTTGCGGAGGGCAGAGGGGCGGCGGCGGCGCGGGGGCGGAGCCGGCGGATCCAGGGGGCCCAAGTTCTCCCTGGACAGCGAGCTGACGAGGATCCCTCTGAGGACGGATAGATCTTCGCTGGGGATATCCCCACGGGCGCAGTCCTCGCGACCCATCACATGACACACAACTAACTCCTCTCCCACCGCGCCTTCTCCCACCTGCCCTCTCCCACTACCTCGTCAATGGTCAGCACCGCTCCCATTCACAAACCGCAGGGACCTCGATTATACTGGAATGCCCTCCGAATAGCTAGTCATAAAAGTTATACTAGAACCGTCTTCACTAAGTAACTAGAAATTCCACTGTTTCCTGAAATAAAGACATTCGGATTTACATGACTCCTGCCAATGCTGTGAATAATACCTCTGGAAATGTAACACCCCTGTTTTTAATGTCAAAAAAGCATGACAGATAATTAAAAAAATATCTCTAACCAAATACATGAACATTTAAAACATTTTTTATAATAAGACATTTAAACAATATTTTTTTTGTTTTCCCTTTTGCATATTAAACCAAAGCAATAGGAATTTACTTACAAAAGTAAACAAATTTAATGAAAAATAACGAATTACATGCATGAGCTATATGGTAAAATTTTGCGTCTATGATATTCAATTATCTGATGGGATACAATTTACAAAACAAAGATTAAAAGGAAATAGTAAGAAAACTAAAAGAATATTTCGTGAATGGACAAACAGAATATCAGAAAGGATTTTTATAAATATGTACTGACAACAAAATCACAATCATAAAGATATAAAGTAACACAACAAAAAGTACGGAGAAATGCTTTATTTTCAAGCTTGCTGCCCAAATACATTGTTAAGATATATAAATACATTTTTTTTCCCCTATTCATTTGAAATATTTATCACAAGACGTTGTTATAATTATCATAAGAAATTTTATTATCTTATCCCCCTTTTTTTTTTTTTTTTTAATTTCTATATTACACTCTAATTTATTTTATATTTCTCTTTTCCAGATAATTCTTCACAAATTCGCATCAACAAATCAATTTTTTACATATAATAAAATAAAAACTATTCAAAAGTTAAAATTTTAAATTTGCAGTTGCAAAGACATAATAAGTACAGTAAAAAAATGAATGCTATGACTAGAAAAAAATAAATTATGACATTCTATTAAAAGTAATTTAATACTAAGCTGATGAAATAAGAGAGGGAGATCAAAGTTTAGTGATAAAAATATATATAATTAACTACTAAACTGTGTTTATGATTTACAATTATAACAGTTTATAATATCACCATCCCCATTAGATACTTTATTTGATTTTATTTCTTTCTTAACACCAGCAGGCAAAATATCAAGAATATTTTTTGACTGCAACAGAATTTTGTTTAAAGAAATTAATAGTCTATTGAAAGAACGAAAATAATTCTGAAATATATTTTAACACTTTTATCACTTATTACGGAACTTTTAAATTTTAAAATTTTCGATTTAGTTTACATCGAAACATTTATTTATCATTTAATAATATCAAAGTAGAAACTATTAATTACAATAATCATTTAAATTTGTTCATTTTCGTTATTCTCCATTACCTTCTACGGCTTTATTTGTAGAATATAACTTTTTTTAAATCTTTAGCTTTCCAAGGGTATATTATGCAACGATATTCCTAATCTCATTTCTATAAATTTGTTTCTACCTGGAAAAAACATTTCTCCTTTTTTTTTCCTCCTCTGGTTCGTTATCAGATTTCTTCATAGATTATAATTATCCATTTTTTATTACTACTAACTGCAGTAGACAGTTAATTATTTCAAATAAAGAAAATTAAAGGTACCTTAGAGAAATCCATTTTGAAAATTCGCCATTTAAGCCCTCTCAGACTATTTCAATAAGGATAAGGCCTCACTGATATTAACTCTGGAACACTTATCGCAGGTGTACCCCAAGAATAAATATTAGTTCAATTTCTTATGGGCTGGTAATGCCAGAGATTTGGCCTCTTCATTAGTTTCATTGCTCCACTTTTCAGGATTAATGTGACCTCGACTTCTTTAGGCGACCGCTCCTTTAGTTGTTACAAGCTTCCAGGAAAACACCTGCGCCCGACGGTAGTGGAACAGGAGTATCTTTTTTCATTCAACTCCCTTTCATTCCTGGTAAGTGCCACTGTTTTTAAATCCATTTATTTCTAATTATAATTAATAAATCAAATTTTGTATTGGGCAATATTTAACCGCCAATATAATTTTATTTATTCAATTGTAATTTATTTATTATTAGGTCTAAAAATGACTAAATTACATGAATTACAGCATGAATGTGATTCTGAGGGTGAAATGCGAAAAGTGCTAGAAGTTAATTTTCAAGGAGCACGAAAACAAAATTTTTAATTCCTGTTAAAAATTCATTATTACTCCCCTTCATGACCACATTTAGTGTTCATTGTTTACATTGTTCTATAATAGAATTTTTTTTTTTTTTTTACTGGTATTTACTAATAATAATCATTAAACAAAAATTTACAACTATTAAAATAAAACAAAAACTATCGTTTTTAAGCTATCAAACATTAGGCAAATTATTATTATATTGTAAAATATTATTAAAATCATAATTAAAATTTATGATAAATGATTAAGTATTTTATTTGTGGGGTATATTTCCAAGATAGTGGTCCCTTATTGAAAAATATGGTAGTGTACCAGGATTAGGTAAAGAGCATTTAATTGTACATTGATACAACGAGTTTTATTAAAATCGTTTTGCTTTTTTCGAGAAAATTACAAAAATGTATAAAATCGATAATATGAAGTTGCACTTCTGGTAAGTCAAATTTTAGTTATAGGCTTATAATTACCCTAAATGCGCAATTTCAGTTTCCTACAACTTTTCGGAGCTTACCACACGCAAACGCACACATTCCATTTTCCATGGAATTAGTTGGACTTAGAGGAACATGTATTTCCGTGCAAAATTCGGATTCCAAATTTTTCAAGATCGCAATAATTTCCCTTGCTATATATTTCATATCAAAGTAGGCAAGTGAAAGTAAAAAAAATATATGCAAGTACTATCATATATACGTTATATTTGTAAATAAATACATATACAACAAATAACAAAAAAAAAATGAAATAAGAATGCTAGAGCTACCGCACCTGAATGCTAATCACTTATCACTCTGGAAATGGCTTCAGGCTAGGTTTAGTTTACAGTTTTGTTTTTCTAGCCAGACTAGATAAAATATTCATAGGAAAATACAAAAACCGATAAGGTCTAAATACCGTGAAATAACTAACTGTATTCTATTCTACCTAAATCTAGACTAAAAAAATTAACAGAGTATTTACTGCGACATTTATTTAAATACATAAACATGTTTTTAAAAGATAACTTTAGTTTTAAATATGAAGTTATACATCCGAAAGTGAACGGTCTAACAACCATTATTCCAAACGATCAGAAACCTTAACCAGGTTAGAAAATAAAACCTTAACCACCTTGTAGAAAATAAAAATAATGCTGTTATTATTTTGTGCGACAAAACTGTTTTTAAATACATAAACATGTTTTGAAAAGATAATAAATTGATAAAAAGAGATATTTCAAGTTTAAAATAATAATAAAAATGATTTTGAATAAGTGCTAGTATAGCTAATATGGAAAAAAAAAAAGAGGAAAGGAATCCAAATCAAATGCAAGAGGGAGAAAAAAAAAGAAATGCCAAAGAATGAGGCTCGTTGATATCCCTATAATTATTTGCATATGAAGATGCATATACGATCACAGACCACAGTGCAGCCATTCACAGACTCCTGACAAGAACAGATAATTCCATCGTTAATGACTCATCCATAATCAAGATGGCTAATGACATATTTTTCTTTTAAACCGGTAATGGCTCGATCTCAGCCAAGTCGTTAGCGAATCTAATTACGATCCGCTCACTTGCTACCAGCGCAAGATGTTCACTCGTTTTCAGAAGAACAAATGAGCAACTAATTGATTAAAAAGTAGCCGAGCGGATATCTAAAAATAAAATTAAGGTTGTGAGAAATTGCATACATATAGCCAATATCTTATAAGTCATACCATAAATATCTCATTACGCCATTTAGCAAGTGGTTTTCTGTCCATGCCCAGCCACGGATTTATTTCTCTTGTTATCAGTACGATGTGAAGAAAGAAATGCCGATGTAAAATTAGGCTTACTCTGCTATCAGGGAAATAAATGACACTGATTGTGAGCGAATCGGTCCAATCGTACAGAATAGAGTTGAATGAGTCATACTTCAGTACCATCAGTTACTGGCGGTTCAGTTACCAAATGCCCTAATGAAGGCCAACAAAATATGTCGAAACGTTGGTACACAATTAAAACTTTTTAAAAAAAAAATTTCTTTCATTGACTGCACCCCTCTCTCTTCCCTCCCTTCCCTCATCAATTTCTCCTGAAATACATATACGATCAAATAAAACCACAACAATAATTATTGGCGTCAATTCCTTACATCTTAAAATACCTTAAGGATAAAATGTAATTTTTTTTTAGGAAATCACTAAGAGTTACTTTTAACTTTATTCAAATAACTCTTCATTGTAGGAGACTGTGAATTTAATAATATTCGCAGCAGAGCAGGGCTAATGCCAGATCCTTCGAAACAGCCGTTAAATGTGAATGCTGCAGATAAATTCTTTTTTTAATTTTATTATTATAGAAACCTCACAAGAACAAAATCGTTGACTTCAAGCTCTTTCCATAGACAAAGGTCCAGGAGTATTCATAATATGATCAGGAGTGATCATATTATGATAAACACATTACAATTAAAAAATTATATTAGAAAAGATATATAGGAAAAGTAAATTTTTTTGTAATATTTTATTAAGTACCACGTAATCTCACCAAAATAGACGGTTTCTAAATATGTTGTTGGATCTCCGACTTCCAGTAGTTGACTAATCCACTCTTTCAGTTCTGGATAGTAAATTCCAAACATAAACGTTTTGCTAACGTCTCATTAATCTGGGAAGCAAAAAGGCTGGAAACCAAGATCAATGGGAAGCAGACGAATGAGAAATTCCAAGAAAAATACTCGATATGTCCTAAAGACTTCACGCAACTAGATTAAGATTTTTTTAGGTTGTTTTACCAAACAAGTAAGGCAAAAATTAAAAAATAATGTAAAATACCTAGCCAGCTGAGCAGACTAGACCCAGATGAATGAGGAATAAAAAAATCACGAGTACGTATTTACAAAAATCATAAAAAAATTATCATTAATAAATCAAGTGATTAATTATCGAACAACTAACAATTTTAAATGGAAATTGAACATAACGATAATATGCAAACTATTGTATTAGCCATTATTAAAAATAATGAGAATTTTGTTGGTCTGTGAATACAGCTTAGCTTCATGATACAAATGAAATGATAATCCAAATTAAAACAATGGAATGCGGTAATTACGAGCCGGCTTTGCACAATGTCGATTGCGGGACCTTCAATGATAGCAAGTGGAGATTGGTGTTTGATTTCCATTATGGGAAATCGGATCAGTGTCCATTTATAAAGTAATGAAGGCCATCATTGATATAAACTGGAAAATTGGTGATTGTGGGCATTATAATAATATGGTTATTTTATAAATAATATTGTAAAATATAAGTAAGCACCTACTTAAATAATTACATTTAAAAAAATATATATATACAATGTATATGTGTGTATGTATGTGTATATGTATATATATATATATATATATATATATATATATATATATATATATATATATATATATATATACATACACATGTATAATGAAATATAAACTAACTAAACAATGTAATTTTTGTCCATAATTACCCAGAAACAGGGCATTTAAATGCGCACAGCTTGTCTATCGTAATCTCAAGCATTACTTATTTTTAAGCATGTCTTGACAAACGGTTCGTGTATTAAACTCAGATAAAACTCACGTTTATGTATATTTTCATTTAATATATAATTCATTTTTGATTCCCAACACCCTTTTCTGAAGTTATGTTCCGTTTTTGTTTTATTATTTTCAATAATAAACGTTTGCAATCTATCAAGAAAAAAAAAAATTAATTCCCTTTCCCCTCAAAATTTCAATTTTTACGTTTCAAGATATGTAGAATCCAAAATTTGAATTAAAAAAAAAATCGGTTTGTCCGCTTTCCGCGGCTTTTCTCTGACTACTGGACAGACTTTTTTGAGATTTGATACCTCTGAGTCAAAAGTTATCCCAGAAAGATCCTCGGAATTCGGCAATACCATTGTCATACCATTTCATACGCCATATCTCGGCCATTTAAGAAGTTATGAGTAAAAATATAAAGCGTTTTGGAACCAAAGCCTTAAAAAATAAAACAGTGTAATAATTTTCAGTATTTTTTTTTATATCAGGTTAATATCGAACCTGAACGTAACTGCGTCCGCATAATTAACACTAACTGGTTAGTCTCCGCAAAAAAAAGCTAGTCAATTCTTTTTCAAGTATTTTATTAATTTTTTTTTAAACGAATATTTACAAAAGAGCCGGAAATCAGAAGAAAATATGTTTGCAATAATCATTTTCTTAAATGAAAAATGTAAAAAAATGTTTCTATGAATTTAAACGATTTATATAAACATGAAAAAAAGTGCTGCTTCTTATGAATAGGCATACAGTAATTAACACCTACGATACGTCAAGTCCCACTATTTTTAACTCCCACTTCTTCTTGGAAGCAGCTTTTAAAACTAATTGCTTGTTTTTTAATCTCAACTTTCAATGGAACTAGGGCACATTAAATCTACTAAAGGCAGTTTAAATGCTTATGTAAGAAATTATTATATAAGAAAATAAGAAATATCATTAAATTATAAATTAGAGAAACGAAATAAAACTTTGGCGAAAAGAGCACAGAAACATTTAAAAAAATATTTTTCAGGTGCCCAACTTATTCAAAACTTGGAAGATTAAAATAAAAAAAAAGGACTTTTGTTTCATGCTGTTGTCCCTACCAAAATATAAGCAACACTATTTAGCATGGCTCTTAAAGAATAT
Source organism: Rhaphigaster nebulosa (assembly GCA_948150685.1). Classification (NCBI taxonomy): domain Eukaryota; kingdom Metazoa; phylum Arthropoda; class Insecta; order Hemiptera; family Pentatomidae; genus Rhaphigaster; species Rhaphigaster nebulosa. The sequence goes on along the minus strand of OX411310.1, from coordinate 61,073,206 downwards.
AAATGTTTAGATTATAGTCAATACTTTCTTAATTTAACCAACGATATATTTCATGGGATCAAAATAAATCTGAGATTTTATTTATTATTATTAGAAACTGAGTATAAACGAATCAATAAAAAAAAAAAAATACTAGACAATTTTATGCAGTCTTATTTATTTATTTATTTTTTAATTTTTTTAATCAATCAATAAACATCACATAAATGCTTCGGTAATTACAAATTATAAGGCCAATTTAAATGTTCCCAATGAAATGCTATGGAATGTGCCAGATTTTCTGCAGTATTATAAATTAAGTAGTTTGAAAAAATTACTTGTCAACACAATGGAATATGTTGTCAACAAGATACAATAGAACAAGACAATGTTGGTAGGCGTCTGCCCACTCTGCAGCCTACAAGCGACAAAATAAACCAACAATGCGACAAGTCTGTAATTGAAGGCTTACTCAGAAAATATGTATTTTTTACATATCGGGAGAAGAGAGGAGGAGGAGGAGGTGTAAACAAAACAAATTCGTCACAAAAATAGGTACCCAAACTTTGAACTAAAATCCCTTATCGTGAACGATTAATAATTAGATTTTTAAATTATTTATAAATATAAACAATTTATATAAATTAAGAAAAATAATAAAAAAATCCATATCTCACGTTATTTACGAAAGTCAAGTGTTAAATATAAGTAAATAAGAATATAAATTTATATACGAAAGCTATGCTGAGTTTGTATTTCATTAATTTTAAATTATGCTCCAGAACTAAAAAAAATGAAAACTAATTTGCCGGATTTTTTTCAAAGGAAATATTTTTTTTTTTAAAGAAAAAAGGCCTCTTGTTGCAAATAATCATTCCAAATGAGAACAAAAAGTATTTGGGTTGTCCACTCACAAGACATACCTAATTTTTTTTGTTTTTTAAGTTTACCATTGAAAAAGTAGCTTTCAAATAAGCATCTGGAATGTTCCTGTTGATGAATACTTTTTGAGTTATTCAAAAAAATTAACCAGAGACAAAGACTCTGCTCAGTGGTTGAAAATACACTTTCTCGGAAAAAAAAATCTGTCCTATTTGTGAATAATTATAAAGGCTGTATTCCTGTTTTATAATGTAAATTGTTATATGATTTCTTACGCTGACGCATCTCCTAAAATAAAACAACTAGAAAATACAGTTCAAAACAATTCCAAGAGTAAATAAATAAAATAAATAATAAAATAAATAAATAAATAGAATAAATTTTACCACAATTTCATTAATAAACTTATTATGCATAACAAAATAAAATAAGATATGTATGCATATACATTATTTTGTGTGTTTGTATATATATATATATATATATATATATATATATATATATATATATATATATATATATATATCTATAAATAAATATATAGTGTGTATATGGAATATATACATGTGTGTGTATATTTATATATATATTTTATACACACACACATTTTATCCCCAAAATTATATGCATTTTATTTAAAATTTTTTATCAGAATTCATCAATTAGATTTTATGATTTATTTGTAATCAAGAATTTTTGAACCTCATGGTATGTTATACAATGTACTAGAGTTGGGAATAATATAATTCCAATTTCTTACTAATTACTGTAATTTGGAGTTATATGAATAAAATAAATTTATGAATCACTATAATTTTAATTGTGGACCACAATTACAATATCAGTGGTTCGTCAAGTAATTTTCTTCATGCAATTCCAAATTACAGTTATTGTTAAGTAATCGTAATTGTAATTGTAATTATATTTTACTCAACACTGCAATGTACTACCGTTGAAAGCTTTCGGAGTGAAAGCTACATAAAATAGCACATAAAAGTAAACACATTTACTAAAATGGATTTAACCTTCTCAGCTCCTTGAAACAGGAGGCTATACCTTTATCGGGAGAAAGAATATTACAACAACGTATCTTCCTCGAGTAAGCTCAGAGCTAAGAACAATCTGAGCTTCCTTCCTACAGATTGGACCGGGAATATGAAAGCTATTTTGACAAAGTACTCAGAGAAAGACTTTTATCCTCGAGATCAGATATCTACTCCGGTATTTTTTATAATCATCAACAAAAGAGAAAGCATACTTCTAAAGAAAATAAAAAAGATTAAAAAAAAATTATCAATGTATAATTCATATATCTTAAAAATGCAATATAAAGAAACATATTTTTCGTGAACTGAGTTAAAATGTAAACCTTTAATAAAGTAAATTCACTTCTTTTTTTTCTTAGATCCACCTTATTGCAATAAAATCAGGAGGACCAAAGTATAGAATAATAAAACAAAATAATTTTTAAGCGAGGAGGATTACTTTATTAAAATACTTTAAGTTACTATTCAATTAGTTTTGTTCAATTTATTCTTTAAAAAAAAAAGAAATAGAGTATTAAACAAGAAATATTTATATCGCGGAGCAGCAGGAAAATAGATTTAAGATAGAAATTAAATGAAAGTCCTAATAAGAACCAACGAACCTGAGCTACCACCCACTAAGTTACCACTAAATATTGTTGTTAAGGACTCGATCTCCTGTGGAAATATCAAATCAACAATGACGAAACGGCAAGGTAAAAGTTCACCAAATGATACTTTAAGAAGGAAAAATGGCCACGAGTGATGGTCAAAATTAAAACAAGAAAAAAATGCGAACAATTTAATGAATACCGAAGTTTAGGTCAGCCTTCAGGCCTTTTTTAGAACTACGAATACAAGATACAAAAAATATGGGAGTCATAGAAAAATTACATATGGGAAATATACAGAATGAAATTATATAAATAGTAAGTACTTCATTATACTCATTGCATATTGTCTTTTAGTCCCAAAAAAGGCCTTCCTGTGAACCGAAGAGTAGATATAAACGAAAAAGTTTCATACCACTTTTTTGTTTTAATTTCAACCACCAATATGGCCATCTTCTACAAGATTAATTACAACAATCATTAGTAATAAATCTAATACTCAATAAGAATATAATATTTTAATCAATACGCATAAGGTGTAAACATCTATCAAAAAAACACAAATAATTCAATTCATTTACATTTCAACACACTACTATTATATTACAAACTATTTATCAAATATGTTGTTAATAAATGTTATACCTCAATCTTATCCCCTGATTATTTATTCATTAATTTCTTTTTGTTACTGTAATTAGAATCGTTTCATCATTTGAGGAACCTCATAAATCATCTAGGAAAAAAAAAACAGTCCAGGCCAAAGCGTAGTGGTTTAAGGAAACCCAATACGACTGATAATTAAAATGCGATTAAAGCTGAACTTACTATATTACCAATTAAGACATTAAGAGTCATTATGGTGTTTAAATTTAAATTTGCTTAAATTATGGAGTTTCTTAAATCAATCAACTTTACGGATCCATAATTACCAATACATATGTTTAAAACAAAAAGTGTTAATTTATGATGAAATTGATAATAAAAGTACATTCAGACCAGATTAGTCATATTTTGATTCTCCATCCCTTTCACATAGCGGACTTAACTTCATCGATTTAAGGGGTTTTTCAACTAAATGATAACTAGCCACATCACAAAAAACAGCGAAAATACGAAAAATACTTATGGGCTATGCTCCCACATGTCTATACCGACAGAATAGAAATCCCTCAAATTTTAAATATCCCCTAAAAAGTGATATTGGGTTTCTCAACTCAAAGATTTATTTACTATATTATATATATCGACTCGCCTCTGCTATATTTCACAATAATTATATTAATAAATCAATACATATATATCACTATTTTAATAACTATAATGTGTTGATAATAAATTTAGCAAAACATTTTGTCCATTAAACTATCACGTTTTAAATATTATTAATACTTTCACTTTTTTTATTTGGAGTTTCAAAGGAAATATCCATTTTGACCATCTCTGAATCCATTTTGACTAGTTTCCTCGTGACGTCTGTACGTAGAAAGTTAAAATTTTGTATTTAGGATTATTGAAAAATCTAGTTGTGAACCTCCCTTTTTGGTCACTACATGATTACTGGAAGTGGTACTTTACTAGAAGGTCATTATTGATTTTCATCAAAAATTATACAAAGATATAATACAAAACTTCTCAAATTAGGTATATAAGACTTACATATTAATATAAATAATATAATAAATTTTGGTTAACATTGACCGACCGAAAGTGATACTTTACTTGAAGGTCATATTAAACTTTCATCAACAATTATATTAAAAATATAATGTAAAATATCTCAAATTTGGTAAATAGATTTCGGTTAAAATTGGTGAGCCGAAAAGCGTACTATACTTGAAGGTCATAATAAACTTACATCAAAAATTATATTGAATTAAATACAGAAATCATACATTTCAGTAATAAAGGTTACAAACGCAATTTGGTTTCCAATCTAATTAAACCATTTTTTTTTACTTGTTTTAAGTGTTAAAAATTATTGTAAAATACTGGTTTTCCTCCCCATTTGTGAGATGAACAAGTCTGCAGCAGGAGAATAACATATAAGTATATATAACATATAAATGGGTTCTTCCGCTTAAAATGTCGAAACTGTCGATTTCCAATGCTTTATTTAGAGATATTGACAGCTTTAATGTTGACAAGGAACAAGAAGAAATCTTTTGGAGATTTCAGTTATCATGAGACCTCCAGAAACAAGAATATGTCTGTGTGTGTGAATAGATGGATGTCGCGACGCCGAGTATCTTTTTTGAGATACTGCAATCTTCGGAAACTAGTAACCAAATTCAGGATCACTTTTTGAGCCAGCGATTAATAGTTTAATAAGCGTACAAGGAAGTCATGTGCTGTCCACATCAGATATTTTAGATAGATGTTTGATATGGACAACGTAATAATGAACAGGAACGTTGCACAAGATGAAATAAAGGCCCTAGAAGTACGAAGGTGCAGATATTAAAAATATAATATAAAATTGAAATAAATTTTAAGCCTCCACGAAAAAAGTATTGTTATTACTTGTAAAGTAATTACACAAATAAAAGTAAAAATAGTCCTTGAAAAATGGATTAAATATTAACCATGAGATATAACGGATACCGTATTAAATGCTAAGTTTTTTTTGTTTTTACTTTCTCTTACCTATATACGAAGTAAGGGGAAGTATTGTGATCGTGAAAATTTTCGAATTCGAGTTTTCGACGGAAATACACGTTTTAAGGTCCCCTGAGTCCAAATGACCAAGTCTCGCAAAATGGTCTGTTTGTCTGTATGTATGTGATCAGTCTAGCTCAAAAAAGAAAATTTGTACGATACTGAAATTAAGTTGAATAAATATTTAAGGTTGGCACGTGCATGTGATGTTACAGCAACATTTTCGTCAAAATCGACTAACCGGATATAATCGATTTTACACTTTTTTACAATTTTCTCGAAAACGGCTCAAACGATTTTGATGAAACTTGCCTAAATTATTTTTCATAAAGGTCTTTAACTTTTCATTTATGTAGTAAATCACCGAGGAATGCAGGGAAAAAAGTTATGATGAATAGAATATTTTATTTGCTCATAGCTTAAAAAGTATGCATTTTACGATAAATTATGTATGAAATTGTATGTATGGTAATTAAATTATCTAAAAACCAATAAAAGAATCATCAAAATCGCACCAGTATTAGCAAAGATACAGCGCATCGGACTAACCGGAATTAGCTATTATATCATGGATTTTACACTTTTTTATATTTTTCTCGAAAACGGCTCCTCTAACGATTTTGATGAAACTTGAATAAATTATTCTTCATAAAGAACTTTTCATTTATGTAGTAAATCACCGAGGAATGCAGGGAAAAAAAGTTATGATGAAAAGAATATTTTATTTGAGCATGGCTTAAAAAGTATGCATTTTATGGTAAATTATGTAGAGAATTATATGAAAGGTTATTAAATTATTAAAAAAAAAAAAAAAAAAAAAAAGGTCATTAAAATCGGACCAGTATTAGCAAAGATGCAGTGTATTTTATGAGGAGCATAAAATAGATGGATAACCGAGCGCATCCGAAAGGAGATGGATGCGACCGAACCTCCTCCTAACAATCCGCCAATCTGCTTTAAACAGTTCGCTCTGTAACAAAATAATTTAAGAATACAATAGCGGAAATTAACTTAATAATTTCTACTTTCACATTATTTAATGGAAAGAAAATGTTTCCATAGAAACTAAACCAGAAACTTTTAAAATATATTTGCAACTTGACAAAGTTAAAATATATAGTTAGTGTACAGAATTGTTATACTATAATTGTTTAAAAAACTGTTTTATTGTACTTAAGTGGCAGAAGAAGCGAATGCTGCTGAGCTTATTAGAAGCAGTGTTTTGTGTTAAATAAATTATATTAAAAATATAATTATTATTATAGGACGGTAAGGGAAAGTTGCGTGGTGCGCGCACCGTACCAGATTTTCTTTTATCATAATACTTTTCGAAAATTCTTAATTATTTTCGCTACTTAGGAAACGAAGTTTAAATTATTTGAAATCCTTAAAGAATGGAAATGAATCAATTATGAATTTAAATTAAACCTATTCATTCGATTAAACAAAATGCAAGACTGTAATTAATTATATGTTAATTAATTTATACTCTAAAAGTCAGCAAGATATATGTAATTGAATTAAATAACTGCCAAGTACAATCTAGATAAAGCGAGGGTCTGAAAGGTTCTGCTTGGAATGCGGAGAGCCTTCACCTCATTCGCTAACCTTCCAATGCCGTGATTGGAATCCTTAAACACATTGGCAACATAAGCTTTCAATTTCAGTTGCTAAGCCAACTATCACCTCAGGCATACACTGCTTCGTCCCCTATCTATATCCTGAAATATTATTTTTTAAATATGTTATTCTCAATTATTATTAATTAGAAGGTTGGTTTTTGCTAATTATTCCCTCAAATAATGTGGTTAAGAGTAATGATTCTTCATCTTAATTTTTTTTTTGGTTTAAAGAACTGCAAACATATCAAAAACAACAACGTAACTGCCCTAGCCCAACATAGCATAGTAAATAAAAATAATTTTGATTTCAAAAATACAACAATTTTAAATAGAGAAAAAAATACAAAACTAGAAGAACATATGAAGCAGTACATATAACTTAAAACATTAAAAATACTATTAACTTCAAAACAGATACTAAAAATACCCATAGTCACTATAATTAATAGCGGATATAATTAAGTATTATATATTTGACTAAAATTAAAATTATTTTATAATTTAATACTAAACTAGTAAGACTTGGTAGGGATTGATAAATTATTTGCCCATTCTATAATTTTGTTTTTATTGAAAATTGGTTCGAATGTTATACATTCACCTTAAATTCTAAAAATAACCAAAAATTCAAAAATAAGCAATTCAAAATACAGTTTGTTATTATTATACATATTAAAGTAGATGGAATATAAATCAGTATTATAAAACATTTATGAATTTAATTAAGATTGGTTTAAGGATTATAACATTTTACGTTTAACATTTTACATTTTACGTTTTAAGGATTATAACATATTCATAAAGTTTATTGAAGATGATAGATTAGTTAAAAGAAATGGGAGGCTACAACGACAAACCATTTATTTACTTTGTTATTAAAAATCGAAACGTGTAAACTAAGTGAAACCTCGAAAACTTTTCTTTAATTGATTAATATTGTTATTATATCTTAGGCATTATTAATTCTTAAGATTCAATATTTTTGTTTTGGCTTCTTTCTTTTTATTTTGTTTTGTTTTCTTTTTTTTTCGTTATACTGTTTTTTCTTCATGCGTATTGCTAAGTTTATATTTCACCAACAATCAATGTTATCACTATCACTACTATATATTATTATGGTACTATAGATCCCTTTTCCGGCTCTCAGAAGCGACGGATTTTGATGGATGAGGTATCAAAAGAAAGGAAATTTTAAGGAGAAGTGGCGAATCCTAATTTCCATTTTCAAATTCTTGCTAGGGCTTTAATAAAAGTGATGAAAAAAACTGGAATGTTTCAAAAATCCGACGATTGAGAGTCGGCGAATCGAGACGGGATGGGGGTTTTGAATATTTTGAATATATCGGATCGGGTTTTGAAGATTTCGATGCATCAAGACCATATTGGTTCCTATGGAAGACCTAAAATCTATCGTTTTCGAGATAATTCACGATATAGGACCGCATGAGCCCTATGCCATCTTGCATACGTGCCGTTGTCATGGCAACTTTATATCAATTTGAATCTGTTAACGAAAACTTTTAATGAGTGGGAAATTATATATTGTTTCCCATGTCCAATCCTAAAGGACACTTAAATATGAATACTATTCATAGAAAATGGTATAACAGAATCTAATTGCCTAACTGCTAAATTGAAGAGATTTTTTCTAGTGGGGTAAGCTAATTACTAATTAAGTATGAATAGTAACTTCAACATAATCACTACAAACTATGTAGCTTCATCAAATGTGTGTGTTAAATAAACTTTTTTGGTAATATTATATGTTTCCCTGATATCGCTTATACTTCTAAGGTATTAGGGGTTACAAGAAGGACTGATATCTAATGCGAGAGTTAGTTCTCGCTCGGGTATAATAGTTATTATATAATCTAACTAACACACACTATAAAGGCAGCACGGAACCTGTACGTTTTATAAATATACGACCCTCCCATTGGATTATCATTAAAGGGAAAAAAGAGAAAAAACATATATATTAGGTAGATAAAGAAATGGATGAATCGGCTTAAAAGTTCCGGTAGTGTTTTGCTGTCACCAATGTTTTACTAGATTTATTTAAATTGTTGTAAACTATAATAAATTGTTTAGCATTTACAAAAATTTTTTTTTTTCCAGTTTCACTAATCGGAAAATGAAAAATATTGCAATACCAGCTATACAACAAATAAACGAATCCGACTCAACGAAAATTTATATTTATACTATTCTTTTATCGTTTTATATATATTATTAATAGTATTTTGATCTTGGGTACTTTTATTTTGTTCAATGTTCACTAATTAACATGGTTGAAAAAATCGCAAGGATTTTTCAATCAGGTTATCTTTTTTAAGCAAACAAATCCACATTGTATAAACAGAAAAAACGTATGTGGGCATGGGACACAATTTTAACGATTGGCCTTGAATCGAACTTAAATTATTATAAATAAATTTTAAGATATATTTAAAAATGTCTTTGAAAAATACTAACAAGATAAAACGACTATAATATGAACTGGATATTACCAAGAAATAAAACAAAAATCTAAAAGTAATTTCGATTGATTTTGAACACGTGATCTTTGGTAATAACAAAATTATTGCAAGCCCTTCAAAAGGTCAATGTTCCGAGTTCGATAGAGAATATAATAAAAAATACATCACACAATGAAATATTTAAGAATTCAATATGAAAGCGATCGATCGATTCTGTGAACTTGTAGAGTTATAATTTTTCTAATACTTATCACGACTCTAAAGCACCTAAAAATCTAATAATTCTTAAAGAAATCTATACATTTTTTAAGGTACTCGCCAAGTTATGATACCAGAAGATATTGGAGATTCAACGTGAGGGGTGTCGAAATTAAAAAATTGAGACATAACCACAGGAGGATGTAAGAGTGTTTATTTAGAATCTGACGAACAATTCCAATGCCGTCATTCAGCTAGCTTATTGATCACTACAGGCGAAGCTCGACTTACACTGGAATGCACCAACCAACATCATGCAACGAAATAAACGTAGCCCAATGCTATTTAAAATAATATCGGTAATCCAGAATAAATAAATTATAAACGAGTTTGAACCAAGACCAAGTTACAATTCACCATGCATAACAAACAGAAAAGTAAAAATCATAGGCATCTAACTTTAAACCCCCTCTTCCTTCCAAAAAAGTGAAAACATAGCTTTTTCTTATTCTACAGATCAAATTTTATCATACTTTGATGTATTCAGGAGCAGTTAAACATCCTTTCTTAAAAATTATAAGTAAATAAATCCTAAACAGCAGTGACTACACTAAAAACAAATAATTCGTGGCAATAAAATGAAATAAAAAAAAAAAAATGAATAACTGACATGAATCAGAGGATCTATTATGTGATGGAGCACAGCGCTGACCATACTGCCTTCAATTAAATAAGATCAAGAATACTATTGTTCTGATTAATTTTAGTATTTTATAGAAAAATTCCCAACATTTAACCCCCATATCCCTTGATAACCTAAAATAATAAGCTCAATAATTCAATAATCATAGTATCACCATAAATTCCAAAATAATTTTATTAATAAAATTCTATATAACAAATTTTATTAAATAACATTATTAAAAAATGAATGTAACATTTTGGCCTTTTGATTTTTGGACAGTTTACATTATGCGTTAACATCATTAGAAATAAATACAACACATATTATGCGTTTGATGCCATAACTCTATGTTATAGAGAATTATAAATATAGGTTTATAATAAAATTAACATTGAAATCCATAATCCCATTTAAAAACTAAAATGAATACCTAATGTGGTCTGATCTAACTTTCACCAGTCACCAGCATATAAAATAATCTTGACAAAAATAACTTCATAATACTACAAAAAATAGTAACCCAAAAAAATAAAAAAAATTATCATCTCGATCATGCAGACATTGAGGGTAATTTGAAAGCATAAGCTTGCACCCCTTTTTCCACCATCCAGACTTTCTGAACCAGAATGTATTCAATACCATCCCATCACAAAATAGGATTAGAAATGTACTGTTAGAAAGTAAAGATTACAAGGAAAGAAAAAATAATGGAATTTTAAACCACTCTTGAATTGGTATGAATGCAAAATAGTTATTAAAACAAAATTAAAAAAGTTCTTTTTACTTTTTATTTTATGGTTGTCTGTTGTTTGACAAATATCTTTATAAGTCGAGGTCCTCAATAAACTATGTATTGTATGCGAGGAAAACCAAACAAATGAAACTGTAAATTTTATTCTAATGATAAATATTAATTATAATAAACATATTATTATTATTATTATTATGGCAAATGACTAAGTATAATCATTACAGTTAATTAAATACTAATGAAATGTTAAAGCATTAAGAAGTTTCCTCCATTTACACAGAAATTTAGGAAATAAATAATTTATTTATTCATTCAAAAATTAAATACCTTTACGCGCCTCAGTTGAGTATATATATTTCATCTGTATCTATTTAGCGGTGTTAAATTTGTTTTAGAAATTTCATTCAAAAGCACATTGTGTCAAATATAAAATATACAAGAGCATTATAACTCTCAGTATACCAACACACCAAAAAAAAAAAAAATCTATTCACTATTTCTATGCATTAAACTAAACAGAAGTGGTTAACATATACAATGTAAAACTTGACCATAAAAGACACCCTGATGCTGAGAAAATATTTTTATTACAGCAATTGTTTTCAGTTAACAAATGTAAGCAAATTTCAACATGAAAATGACGATCCATGAATATGAAAATTTATCTTTGAATAATACATAAGAAATCAACAAGTCAACACCAAAAGAAAAGTAAAATTATGCAGGAATAATCAATGTTATAGCTATAGTATTTAACCTTAAGACTAAATTTAATAAAAAAAAAAACTTTTTATGACCTCTTGGCATACGTCCTAAGTCAGAAAACAGGAATCATAATATTATTAGTATTAGATCTTTATAACATTATAATTATTATTAATACTCTCTGAATAGTGGGATAGTAGAGGAAACCCAATGAATAAGTAAAATGTGAGTGCACCAACCAATGACGACTATAACAAAGAATACTTAAAACCGTAAAAACTCTTTTTAGCATTTAAAGGAAAGTTATAATGATTTGGTGGAAGGAAAGGGGGAATTTTTATTGATACTAATAACATCTTATTACGATTCTTGAGATCATGAATCATTAAGTCATATATTTTGATAGAAATATTCTGTTGAGAAATTGGCAGTTCGTTATGTCACTCATTGGTGACTTGGACTCAGGTTAATTAACCATTAAGTAAAGAGATTAAGCCATATTACATTAAGTCAAGAACATCGGTTTGAACATCAATGTATTATACCCATAAAAAATATATTGAGAACTATTTTAATTTACTACTTCACAAGGTTCAACGATTTATTCAATGTTATTTTAATTATCTGCTATAAAGTTAACATTTTTTAAGGAACAGTTTAGGTAATATGTAATGCTAAAAACAGTTTTTAAGTTAACAAAGTACACATAACAATGATTTTTAAACATCTAATTATTAGGAAAACAAGCACTCCCACAAGAAAAGTGGTACAACTCAAACATGCAGTATTTGAGAAAAATTAACTTAGAGAATACCATAAAACTGAAACAGAGTAAACTTCTTTTTAATTTCAGCTAAGTATTTATCGCTATAAATACTTATCTAAATACTACATTTTATTGCCATAAATACTTACCTGCATTTAAAAGAAGCTTAGACTATTTCAATGTAAGTTTTATAGTATTCTTTAAGTTGATTTTTTTCAGATACTGCATTTCTGAGTTGTGTCACTTTTCTTGCAAGGGTGCGATATATATGTTATGGTTTTCTTTTCCTAACATCATTTGCATTAGCACAGATTTCAAAATGAATACATCATTATTTTTTACATTTCACATTTTTTTTTTTCTTAACAGAGTCTCTAAATATTTCATTAATGACTTTCTTTGGTCCAACTATATCTCTAAAATCTAAAAAAAAAAAGTGTGAACAGTAAGTTCAGATAAGTAACAGTTTAACCGATGTGAATTTAGAGCGAATATCTTATTCAATATTTCAACAAATGCTTCTGGTTAATCGAAAAAATGATGCAAAACCGAATGAGTCAATCAGAAACATTTGTTAAAGCAATAGATGAAATAAAATAGTAGATCACTAATAAGAATCCCTAAGATTAACCTTTCAAAAAGAAATCAATGCTGATATTAGTTATATAACTATAAAAGCTATCAAGAGGTTAAATAATTTCTTTAAAACAGCAGTTATAACTGTTATTTAAGGATGAATAGTACTATAGTAAACTAATTTCTTAAACATAAAAATAGAACTTTTCTCATTTTGATAATAAATTCAAGATAAAACCAGTACAAATTAAAAGTTAATGTTACATTAAATGTTAAAATAAATACACTTACATCATATTTCAGTTTTATTAATCATCAATACTTTAGCACCATCATGATAAAAAAAAAAAAAAAAAAAAAGAAAGGTCAGAAAATCAGAGGCACTCACCTGTAACAAATAAAAAGTTTTATTAGAATAGAAATAATCATTTCGATTGGATATATTATATAAAGCACAGATTTATACTCAAGAAATAAGTGTAATATTTAACAAATTACTTAAAATAATCAAGTATAGTCAACACAAACCGATTAAAAGGCAGTTTTTTAAAGAATTTCAAAAGTAATGCAAAGTTCAACAGTTGTAGTTACAAGATGGTCCGCTAGATCACAGCACAAAACACATCTAACCTGTAGCGCTATCTAGCGGCTAAAGCTAGAACTTCTATCGTTCCACCCTTCTATCTACCGGAGGAAGCGGCAACTAAACGTCAGCTGTTCTTTTCGGGCGGGATATTGAGAATTATTCAAAGGGCTTCCCAGTATTTCATTGGGAAAAGCGGTTTCGATCAAATGCTCTAAAACTTTATAGAGAGCTAGTTTTATCATTCTGAGCAAAGGTTTCTATGGGCACAAAAATATTCTATTACAGAATTTACAGAATTAAAATCTCATTTTACCTACGATGTCCTTATCCGTGGAAAGGGCATCGGATAAAATAATATAATCAACAATATGTTTATTCCAATTATTACTGGTTTAGATGATATATAACCCAATGACATCTCTTCACAATAAACTGATAAGTTAAAATTGATTTAATAGATATTTAGTCCTCGAATTCGTGAATTTTTGTATGCCCTAACCTTATATTATAATTCATACTGACAATGGAACGGATAGAAATCAAAATGAATTAAGGTTTACCAAAACTTTTGTGAAAACTGAAAATATTTTTATTTTTCAAAAATTGTTTCAACAAGAATGCAGTAATAATTGTGTAATCATTAAGTAAAATAAGTCATAATTTATTTAATTTATAACTTTTAATAAATTGTATAGGCAAATACTACATATCCTGAGGGACGTCGCCATGAGGGGGAGATAGGGAGGGGAGGTTTTCCCCGCCCAATAATTTAAAAACCCAAAATGTCGAGAAATTTGAGATTTGAGAACCTACTAACAAAATTGCGACAAAAAATAGATTTGGTCCCACCTCCACCATTAAATTATTATAGCAATGTCCTTGCTTGTCCTTATATCCTATGTCCTTGCCATTGTTATGTTCTTGCCAAACGATTAATTAATGTATATTTTTTTTTATTGTATTTGATTTTGTAAATAAAATAATTATGATATTTATTAAAAATTAATGTGGATAATTAATCTTTAACTAAATAATCAGGAAGATTGATAAGTAAACAAATCATAAACTCCCAAAAATACACAACATGAATAAATAGTTAATATCTTATGATAATTTTCTGCATTTCAACAATAACCCACCGTACTAGAACTGTCGAAAGAACAATACATAATAATGCGCAAGATGGAAACCTAGCGATAGTATCCTGTTTACCTTAGCATGACAACAGGAAGATATTACTTTCCAAACTACGTCCTTATCCCACCATTTGGAAAGTCTGCAATCATCATGCACGCCAGCTATGAATGTTCTACGGCACAACAGCAAATTATAAACGTGTGGGTATGTATGCCATTGTTGTACAATAAAACAGCGGCAATAACGGAAAAAGATGACTTGCATAAAATTTATAATAAAAATGCATCTTTTAACCCCAAAAATAACGAACTCTAGTGGCAAAGCTATTCTCAACTACTAATTAGAACGCTTTTTAAATCATTAAGTTTAAGATTCAGAACATAATAATAGTCTTTTGAAAAATTAAAGAAATAGACAATAATTAAAAGAAAGGCTGTTTTGTTTATTAACATTATTTATAAAGTATTAATTAGTTGTTTGTTAATAAATGTAGTTTCTTTTGAGATTTTTATTTTTTTGGACGATAAATAATAAACATTTGGGAATTGCCATCTACGAAAGAAGATGAAGTAAAGTATTTTCAAAATCACATGATAGAAAGAATGACAGTGAGAATGGACAAGATATTTCCATTACACAAATAAATGAATTTATATATATATATATATATATATATATATATATATATATATATATATATATATATATATAATATTATATACAGTATAATTAAATTACGGAAAGGCACCGACCTCAAGTAAACAAGTAAAAAGGATGCGTTGGGGGTTTGTATATTTTTAGAGCTGAGGTCTAATTAAAGCAGCAATGATTTTAATAATCACAACAAATACAAATTTTTAACGCAACCACATAAAATTAAAAGTTTTGGGATTATTCCATTTTTTTCTATTTTTTTGCTAACGAATTTTACATATAAAATGTAATTAAAATTTAATTTTCTAACACCGTACCATAAATCCCCATAAATACAAAGAAGAAGATGGGCGTTATCATTGCCAGGTTATGAGAAACAGTAGGTCACGTGGTCGGCCATGTAATACATAAATACCATATTGTTTAGTGCATATAAAATATTAGTTAATGTTTAACGTTCAAGCAATTTTTTTCGGTGGCTCAGGATGGCTGGCGTAAGTACGTCGGATATACTAAACAGAAAATTAAAAAAATTATTTAAGCAAAATTGTGCAGGAGTCATGTAATATTGTAAATTATTTAATAAAACTATTGAAAGGTTTGGAAAGTTTCTATTCAAGTTCAAGGAACTGTGACCTGTTTTGTTGCAGTTATTAATAATTCTAAGAGATTAATGGCAATGACTAAAATCAAATGCTAATGACGACAGGATCGCACATTAATTGAATCGTTTAATGTTTCTTTTTTTAAAAATAAAATATGTTTCATAGCAAGATCTAAACGAAAATCCGAATAAGGTGAATCATTTTTAATTACCTTGTTTAGAAATACGTCTGACATAAACTTATATATGTTATGTCTGAATAATATATCTTTTATAAATTTGATGCTAGAAATTCTATAAATTAGAACAGGTCATATAACGCCTCCCGAACGTTTGCTGATTAAGAGGGTTATCACAAATTTGTTTAATTCAGATTAGTTATCACGGAATTGTGTTTTATAAACAGAATGATTAATGTTGTTCTGTTAAACAATTATTAGGTTACAAAAATTAAGTTACAAATTAACAAGCGATTACTTCATCTTATCTAATAGCAATTTAGGTTGAAAAGTAAATTCTATAAATATGGCAAGTTTCATTATATATATAGAAATAGCGTTGGATCTCCTTCTACTTTCATGCCTTTATGCTATGATTGCATCTTGTAATGATTATATAATTTAAAATGTAACTGTCATTTTTATTTATTAATATTTATTAATATATATTTATTAATAACAATTTATTAATATATATATATATATATATATATATATATATATATATATATATATATATATATATATATATTTGTCAATCATACGCCATGCCAGTATGAAACGTGTATTGAATCAATAAATGGTCTTCTCTATATGCCTTACTGTAGAGGGAAATCATTTTTTTTTTTAACGATTGGGCACTCGTTATAATGCAACTAAAATAAAGAAATTGATTGTGTTTTAATTCTGTTTATCAGAGTGCTTTTGGAGATTCAATATTTATTGTATTTCTGTCTGATGCGTACACGAATAAATCAGTTTTTCCGACGCGTGACCAGGCTATATACAGACTGTATATGTAAGAAGCGTGGATTTCAATTATTTAGTCCACACGTTCTGTCTGGCAACAGAACATCTCAAAATCAATTTGTAACACGAAAGCACAAAAATTATTTTATAATTTATATACACATTTTCCAAAAAAATATACTATTATGATTCTTAATACAAATTTTGGTTGTAATTAATTTAAAAATACTCGCAATATCCACAACAATTTTAGGTGCAGATACATACTCTTAAGTAAAAGCTTCTTTAAAACGGTACTTTCCTTTTGTTGTCTAGTTCAGTATTTTGCGTGAAAAGGGATCTCTCAAAGAGAAATTATATATATATATATATATATATATATATATATATATATATATATATATATATATATATACACTTTCAAAACTCCTTAATCAAATGTTCCAGCTCCATAATAATAAAATGAAAATTTGTCTTAGGGAGATTTTTAGTTCATTTTATAAAATAAAAGTAACTGTTATATTCAACTGCTAGTTAAAGAAGTACCAGTATTAACTGTTAATTAAAATAATCACGCCACCATTATTGTTTCCACACCATAATAATAATATAAATTTTAAAATCTAAATATATAAAATTTTCCATTTGTTACTTTATTCATTTTAACTACATAACACGCTATTAAAAAAAGTAAGAAAAGTATGAAAAATATTTTGTAAGTATTATCAGAGGAAGATATTAAGTTCCTCCTTAATTTTATTGTATTCATTAATTCAACATTACTCATTGAATAAATGCTCGCAATAAAAAAGGAAACTATTGACAGTTTATTAAAGACTGCTTCCACAGTTTCGTAGTGGTCCGAAGTGTAACAGGATGTAAACAACATGTTAATGTTCCACTTCTCAATTAGGAAAATTGAATACTATTCAAAGGATGGAGAAAATATAGAAGTTGTAAACAAAATAATTTAGCTAAGGTAGCGTAGAAACAGTTCGGGGGCAGGGGTAACTGCCCCCTACTAACGATCAGTCTTAACAGTCCGCACGGCACTCTGTCGTTAGTGCCATATGTACGATCGCTCTATGGCTATCTACTGTCCGATCCTGATACTGCCCCTGTCGTTTCCATTCCCAATCATAACGGGCATAATGGCCCAGGAGAGAGTAGCTGAAACCGCAGCGTGGTGAGCTCATTCGGCAAACAATTGAACCACATGATGATCCACGGGATGAGGTAAAACGTAACAAGTCGGTTCGGCCGTCACGGAGGTTAACGTCTTCCGAGAACTGAACAAGAAAGAGGATAACTAGCAAGTAAGGGTTGCCTGGGTGAAGTATATAACAGAGGTAGGTGTAATACACCACATCACCGAGGAACCATACACCAAAATCAAAGACTATCTTTGTATTCTGTAAAGAAATACAGAGATTCATTAGTAATTCATTAAGAGAATCATTAGTAATTCGTTCATAATATATCTGAAATCGCAAGATCGCGACGCAATCCACAAAGCAAATTACATGTTCCCCATCCCCTCCCTTAAACAGCATGATATTGGGAATCTTGAACTAATTGTTTTGCAATATCATTGGATCAAGTGATCCCTGGGCCATTTTAAAGATTATCTTTCCATATTTTATTTGTTAAAGGAAATATTTCCTTTATTCATTAAACACAAAATATAAATCTTAACTTAGAATGCAGAACCGTAATAGACCATTTCTGAACTAATGCAAGGTTTTCGTAAAACTATTAACTAACGACATTATAACAATTTCTTTTTATTTTTAATTATTTAATAAAAATACTGAGGAGGAATCAAAATATAAATAATAAATGTCAGGCAATCTTTCTCGACGAGAGATAAAAATGTATTATTACACTACTCCAAAGCCAATCATTTTCAATTTTTTATATGTCATACACAATACTTTCAGTTATTACTTAATCATAATAATTAAAAAAAAAAATTTTTGAACCTTAATTAATATAATTATTTTCACAGCGTAAAGAATTAATAGTGAAGTTAGCCGTTTTATAACATGCTTTTTTAAATTATTATTATTATTATCATTATTTTTTGAGAAACAAGGTTTTAAAGGTACATTTTCCTAGCAATCTTATCTGTCAAAATCAACAATAAAATATAAATAAAAAATAGACTATTTCTAAGTGCCGCGATTTTAAAATAACGGTGACGAAAGGTGGTAGTTGTAAATGCATGAAAACACATACAACTTTTATAGTAAATATAGTTGTGAATCAGAATAAAAAAAATTCCAATTGATAATTATGAATATGTAATAATACGACACACTTCATTTAAGGACATTATTAAGAAACAATTAAGATGATTAAGAGATAGTTGTTGGAAAAACGAATTTAATTAAATGCGAAATTTTAAGAAAAGCGAAACAAAATTAAGAGTGAAAAAATGTTTAAAAATCATGATATAGTCACCTGACTAGTAATATACCTATATGTACCTACTAGATCCATAGCGAGAAATGAGGCATGACTCCTAATTAAACTGTAAAATCATGACTATTGTAATCTTTGACTTCCTGATGAAGTTTAATCTCACTTCCGGAACATGGATAAGCAGCATATGATAAATACCTTAGGTATATAAAAACAAAACCTAACTAAATCTTGTAACTTAGTGTAAATATATATATATATATATATATATATATATATATATATATATATATATATATATATATATATATATATATATACACACACATATATACATGCACGCACACACACACAAATATATATATATATATATATATATATATATATATATATATATATATATATATATATATATATATATAAACGTTTATAAGAAAAATAAGATAATTCGGTTCAAAATTACTTCGGGAAAAGTAAACTGAGAAACTTAGAACTAATCAAATATAACTTTTACGTTTTGCTAAAAAAGTAGATAAATTTAACAATAGGAAAATTTCTTTTCAATTCATTAACTATCTGGAACTATAATTTACAAAAAAATTAATTGCACTAGCACCAAGGATACTGAATTTCAACCACATCCAGCCCTAAAATTCATCAGGAATTAAAAATCGAAATATTTTTCGTATACTTTTTGTAATTATTAAAAAATATTTTAAGAATATTACTCAGCAGTTACTAATTTATTTCTAACTAGTTTGATCATTTAATTGTATTATTTTATTTTTCAAATACAATTAATTATGATTGATTTTATGCATTCGCGAATTATTTTATCTTGTTATCGTTTAAAGCCAAACACAAATCTACATTGGAAGACGAACGGCTTCTTTGTCCATTGTTTCAAAATAAAATGTAACCAACTCGTCCTGGTTAGAGATTTCACAGACCCTTCGTATCAACCTGTCTTTTTCATCTATCCCTAAATGACACGACTATAGTAATTGATTGCATCTATCAAAACTATTTTTTTTTATCGATTACAAGGTATTTATGAAATGAAAAATTGAATGATGTCGTCCTAAGGAAGCAAAAATTATAAAAACCTTCGGAGTTTTCATTACCAACATAGGTCCAAGCCTGGGCTGAAAGAATGTTTCGAGATCTATAATACATACATGTTGTTTTTGAACAACGATTGCTTGAAAGGCGATCCAACTATGAACACGCTCTACCGTCAGGTTTTTCTCCCGACTTCGGATTTGATCCAAGGATAATTTAGAGAACAGGAAACATTTTCTGCAATATTACCTGGCTCGAACCCGGGCCCAGGAGTCAGGAGTCCACTCACTGAGCTAGTCACGGGAGTTACGGGTTATTCACTGAGCTACCCACCCTATTTCCTCTCCAGTAATAACAAGAAGCTATTTTAAAATTGACTTAATGACAGAAAGTTCCGAAAAATATTTTATCCAACATGTTTATTGGTATGCTCCAAGGGTTAGCGCAGACTTGAGAAAACATTAATTAAATCGCTTATACATGAAAAAAAAAATTAAAAAGAACTTGAATATATAATTAATTTAATTAATTAATAACTATAATTAATTTAATTATTTTTATATTTAATTCAATAAATATAATATTGAAATAAATCAATATTGAACGAATAACTAAAAACCTATCAAAGTACTTTATAAACAATTATTATTAAATAGATTCACTACTAAGAACTAGAGAACAATGAATTAAATTCCTTAACATAAAAAAAAAACAAAAAAAAAAAAAAAACGAAGAAATTAAAAATTAAATTAATAAAGTCTGATACCTATCAAACTTATAGACCTTGTAGAATTTTTTTTTAATATTTTGGAAAAAATATCGGTTTCCGATACTCAAATTTCAATATCGATATTACGATATATCGAGTTAAAACTATCGGACAAAAATATCGATATATTCCTTTAAAAATGTCAATATTTCAACAGATCGATATTTTTCCAATACCCTTCATAAAGCCCTCCTCCTTCCGTTTCAAAAATTAATAATATCGAGCCCCGATATTTCGAACTACTATACATTCGGAAACTATCGATATATTTTTTTCGATAAGCACATCCATACTGCAGACATTAGACTAGAAAAAGAGGTTAGCAGTGATGAGAAGAACTTTGTAATGACGAGCTCACGAAGCTATCACGCTTCCGCCCTACATAACGGACCTCCAGCCAGTCTTCGATGGACAAGTGTCACTGTCTGCCACGAACTGACTGGCCTGCGGAAACGGTATCTGTGAAATAGAGCAGTATGTCGTAATAGAACTATTAACGCTATTCAAATTAAAAAAAATAAAAAAAGTAATGAAATAAAAAATAACTCATTCCCCATCCCTCTAATTATATAATGCAATATTCTGGAATATTTCAACAAATGGCCAAGTTAACTTGATCGAAGTCTCATTTTTTTGGTAACATATCGTCGCCACCACGTTGAACTAACGTATGTGAATATAGCTCTTATTCAGAGCAAAAAAGAGTTTTACATTTTACTTGCAACATGCCCTATGCGAATATTTTTTATATATCTCCGCCAATTAACTTCCCTGAGTCCTAGATTTATGTTTACCAGTTTTTAATTTGCAAATATACTTCTTATTACCATAGATATACGATTATATGTGGTGGCGACAATATTGCATGACCTGGTAAAGCAATCCTAGGCTTAACATAATAGAGCAGTTAAATTGATGGCTTTGAAAGCCAAGAAGGTTTAAGGTAACTGATAAATGAATTGTTATCATCTCAAGGTTTACAAAAATTGCACAGATTTTCGACAAAAAAGAAAGAAGAAAATCGTATCTACCTTTTTACCAATAGTAGAATCAAATAAGTTGATAAAAAAAATAATAAAAAAATCCAGAAATACAAAAATTGAAATCAGATTTATCAAATTCACAGAATCATGGATGCTTTTTTTCCCATAAATCCAGGCATTAGTACTAATTCCTTAGTACTTTATAATTTCTGTAAGAAAAATGTTTCCTAGTTCTATTACATTCCAATATAACATAATATTTTATTCACCTATTAATTACTCCGATCACTTAACTTAAATTTTAAATTGAAAGAAACTAGTTTTCCCAAATTTATCTGGAATATCAATTATTTATTGAAATTTCTTAAAATTACCAACATCTATAAGATGCCACCTCTATTTTAACAATATTTTTTTTTAAATAGTAGACGTAAAAAACAAACTTCAAATTCTTAAAAAAAAACCTACTGTTAAAAGAATATTAAAAAATGTTTTAAATGTATGCGGTAAATTCTTTCAATCCAAGATTTGAATTAATGTTAAAATATAAAATAAACCTTAATGATAGACCAAAAGAAAAAACTAAATAGAAAAAATAATAGGCAATAATCTTAAGAAACATAAAATAATTCCCTCCCAAAAATGTCATGTCGGTTCTTAACAATGATTAACAAATAAACATAAAAAGCCGAATAACTCTAATTTGGTAAGTGGTTGCTTTGCAAAACAAGGCGATTTTAAGCCAAGATGGCGTATTTCATGCATAAATCTGTATAAGCTGCGTAAGATGTATTTTATGCATAAAGCTGAACTAAAATCAAGAAAAATGAAGATATCTTAATTTACTAAAAATAAGATATCTTCCTCTTAGATATTTTTTCTCCACTGACCGCATCCCCTCCTCCAACCAAGTTCTATAATTAGTTTAACGGTCAAATATACTTCCACCATTTTGAATACATCTTCCAATTTAAATTAACCTCATCTCTCAAATAGTTACGTAAATTTACAAGTTTTTACCTCTGACCTTAGCATACCGTCCCGACACACCTTCAAATACCACGTAGGAAAAGATAAAAAATTCTTTTTTATTTTGACATGTACTAATTACTGTTTGTGGGCACAGATTTTTAAAATTTTTTTTTTTAATTTATTTATTTTAATTTTTATGAGAGATAAGCAACTAACTTGACTTCCCTCCCTTTAACTAGACAACGCTTTGACAATACTAGTGAATTTCAATTGTCTAGATCCAAAATAAAAAACTCCTAGAGCAAATTTTTTCGGTCTAATTTACAGCTTTCTTTAACCCATCAGGATACAACTTCATTGTTTTTTCGCAAAAGAAATAAATTGTTACTGTTGTTTCTGATTAATAATGTTCGAGAAGAGTAATATAGGTCTGGTATTCAATAAGGAAAAGATATGAAAAGTCATTCGTAAAATTTATTAATTACTTCAGAGTATTTTCTTTTTATATTCGATTTTGTATTTCAAAAGTTTGATTTGTTCGTTCCGTTCTACAGCATTTGAGTTAAATAATTAAATCATTAGCTATAATTTTATAATCGGGCCATGTTACGTAACGCATATAAACGTTGCATCCTGTAGAAAGTTGCTGAACCGATGATGGGCAGGTAAAAGAGGCTTTCCCAGCATCTCAATGATAGTCCTTAATAATGTCAAAGTGTCAAAGAGTTAGAAATAATGCTACCTCAACTATATAAGCTCGGTTGGATTCGCAGACAGGTAAGGATCATTGAGAAATGATACCTTGAAGGATGGACAACACGATACAAAAAATGAGCAGGAAGAGGTTCCAAGTGGAACCGCAGATAGAACGGGCTGCATAACTAGCCTTCCACTGAACAAAGGCACCATAGCCATGAACTATAGCCATCAAGGACGCCCCTGTCCGCATCTTAGCCTTCTTTCTCAGACCGATCAAAAAATGAACAAAAAAGGAAAATAAAACATAAAGATCATAAAGAAATACCTACAGGAATCAACTTAAATCCAGAAGCTATCAGAGCAGGCTTGGTTTTAAAAGATAAATATTTTTCTTTTTAAATGTATGTATTGAATTTTTACAACTATATTTACTAAAAAATACAAGTAAATGTGAACTACGATATAATGACATGGCACAGACATAGAGAAAACTAACTATTGGTAGCACTTCAATAACAATTCTAAATAAAAAGGTTCGAGGCCATATTCATTTCAGACGCCAAGGAGGATTATCGAGAATTGAAGACGAAGCGAGGTCTGAAACTAGTGGGTTTGAGTGAGAATGAAGTTTGTCATGGAAGGTAGGTATCTGGTTCGAACCGGAAACAAATGGAACATTAGCATCATAACGGATGAATTTTATTCGTGACAAAGGGAGGAGCATTGAGGATTTTACGAAGAATTTTGGACTGTAAGGATTGGGTACAAGAGGAATTCGATGGTTCAGTAGAGCCTCAAAGCTCAACTCTGTTAGTCAAAATGGGCCTCATTATAGTTATGAAAATGAGCCTTTTGTAATTAATTGGAAGCTTACAGCGTTTGTATGGTAAGAGTTGAAGTAGCCGAAAACGGCGAGCAGTTTCTTGTCGTTTCAGTCATTAATGAGGAATCCAATTGACCGCATTGTTATCTTTTTACTAAATAAACTATGAACTAGGTAGCGGATCAGTAAAACACGGGTAAGTAAAATATTATTAAAGGATACAGTAGGACAGGAAGTCATAGGCTTACGACGGAGGATAATGGTGATTTGCTGGAATTTATTTTAATTCAAAAGATAAATATTACTCATTAAAGGAGCTGATAGATACAATACAATTATATAAACGATGTATAATAAAAATGAGTCCGGACCAACGCGGTATTTCCTAGTCTATAACACCAGTTCTTTCAACATACCTTCTTCCACGGATTTCTGTTAAAACCAAAATCTACAAGGTCAGACCTAACCCTATCCTCCCTTCTACGTTTCGGTCAATCTCTCGAACGTTCATCCGTTGGTTCAGGACTTAATACATTTTTATAGATTCTTTCCTAATCGGAAAAAACTTTACAAGTTCGTTTTAGCCGCCACGATTATTTTAATCATATTTACTGGTTGTAGAAAACGCAATCCTGCGTTAGTTAGCCGCGTAAAGAATCAAATCTACTCATGTATTGGTATCCTTTTTACCGAATATTCTACGCATCATTTACGAAAACATCATTATCTCTTTTTCTGTTCTAAGCTCCATTGGATGTGGGGTTGATATGGAGATGTGGGTAACGAAATATCGTCTACTGCATATGATGCATTATAAGGGACTTATGAGGAGTGAAATTTTGGGGAATTGAGGGATTGGGAAAGTTCTTTTAATGATGGGCTCACTAGTTATTTTGTTTCAGTTAAGTCAATTGTCCTCAGTCTAGTCTGAGGCTTTTTACATCAGTTTGCCACCTCTGTGGTCGTCCTGTTGTGTTAGAATACTGAAAGGTGGGTTAGTTGTGTATTGAAGGATAAGCAAAAATTTACTCATATTTTCTACTTTTTTTTAAGATTATACCCCTAAAATTAATATCATTTTCGCTACAGACAAATAGCAACTTTGAAATATAAATACACTTCAGTAAAGTAGCATGTCCCGAGAATCTGAACACTAGTTGCATGCTAGATCTGATGGTCAGCTTATAGCAAAAAGGAGACCCTTAAATTGAGACATATCGGAATCCGCCTAAGATGGCTTAGATGTATTTATTAGAGAGGATCCTTTCCCTCTTCAATTTTAAAGTCCAGGAATTATTGCTACCTCTGAAGGTTACCAGGCAAGCCGGTATACTTAACATGCATAAATCAACATAGCTTACAGCATCTACAACCAGGTGAAACAAATAAGAAGTGGTATGAAAATAAGTTATCTATATCTACTCAAGATGCAAAGTCAGCCTCCATTACCGATTGGTTGCAATCTACTATTATATTAATCTACTATATTTTCAATTCTGTATATTAAACAGGTGTAGAGCTGATAATAATAATAAATAAGGTGAAAGGCAAAAAATGGTAACGGAAAAAAAAGTTTTCGCGTAAAATATTTTTAAAAAAGTAATAGTCGTCTTAACCCACTTCTAAGGACCATTTGTTTAGAAAAAAAATAATAATAAAATTTAAAAATAAATATATACCGAACCATTTTAAATGAAACTTTAGAGGCATTTAGAAGTTAGTTTCAAAACCACTTAACTAAATTCGATGAAAATTTGAATTTATTTGTAATGAAACTAATGTCTTTACTATCAAAATATTAACCTTTACTGCTACAATCCATGAAAAGTCTAGGGTTCAGTACTTGAGGAAATACCTTATCTTCACCAATGGCCATAAAAGTTGAGCGGTCAGCATCTAAGGACAACCGCCACCTGGCGGGATATACCTATATCCCCCACCCAATGACGAGCCAGACTGTAGAGGCTGGGTATGCCCGCAGGGGTTTACCAAACCAAACCTCGATCCACAGCTGATATGATAAAATAAATACAGCCGGAAAATATCATCAATATTAGAAGATATTCAAAACTATAAGAACAATACAAAATTTTAAATGTATTTTTTTTTTTTTTTTAGAAAACTTTTGAAATTATATCTTTGGGCAGATTTCATTAGTTTAGTGTAAATACTTAAATTCATTTGTTAAAAAAGAAATATAAGAAATAATTTAATTTAAATGATTCATAGGGTTTAACAATTAGTTAAGGACGGATTATTTTAAAAATGTTGTTCACGTAAAACGTAAATTTATTCTTATTATAAATAAATTTATTTATAAAAGTAAATTGATTAACTAGCAACTTTAAAGGGTACTGTCATCGTAAGAGTCGTAAGGAACCAAACCTATACATTAATACAATATCTTTGATTTCTTATCAGAATTTTTTTCTCTAATGTTAATACCCTCTATGACATTTCGATTAAATATCTTATCCTGAAGATTAATTCGTTTCCTATTGCTTTTTATCAAATCACAGCATTAGTTCAACAAATAATCTAAAAATATTAAAGAATTGAATGATATATATATATATACCAATATTGCAAGTCAGCATAGCTTTAAACGAGAAAATCATTTACATCGCAGAAACTAGACAAGCTGATAAGTTGAAATCTTTAGAAATAGGATGTTAGAGATATTTAAAAAATATCAGAGTTCATTATAAGCAAAAGGAAAGTTTTCAAGAAACAGTCCCCACGAATATTAAAGTAAGATTTAAAGTTTCGTTCAATGACAGCCAAATGCTCCTCTAACAACGTGAAAGTTTTAAGAGTAAAAAATTGTAGAGTAATCTTTTATAATATTAGATATTTACACTGTTTGGGAGGGAAGGTAAATAGGCAAAAACCGATTATGGAAATAATCTTTATTTAAACAAAGGATACAGAAATATTTCTAAATGAAGAACAAAATTTTTAATTAGGTTATGATTGAATAAATAATCTTCTAAATGATTTTATTTAATGCTAAGAATGTTTGTAATTTATACTTACACATTAAGTTGTAATACTAATTAAAAATTATTTTGACTTTTCTATTAGCAGAATTTTAAATAAAAATTAACAGGAAAAAAAGCCTTATACCAAAAAATGATTGTTGGAAATGTTTTAAGTAACTAACTTCGTTAGCTAAGCAGCCCTAAAGATGGGCTTAGTGCTTGTTTAGTAAGCAGCCAGTTATTTTTCACCAATTATTTCTTTTAGCCGCTATCCTTGAAACAACCTATGTTATGAAGAAGCAATTTAACAAAATGCTGCATTTCAACAGCTATTTAAGAATTTTAGAGAATAGTAAATTTTATCAGCCTAACCATTTAATTTTCATTTTTTTTTTGCAAATATAATATAATATCTCACTATTGAACATTCATTTAAAAAAAATTAAATAAACCATTCATTATTTATATATCCTGCCTATGACAATATTTTGGTCAATCTTTTTTCAAATCACTGTTTCCTATATTTTTTACTGAAACGAATAAATAAATAAATATTATGAAGTGTATTTTTTCCCAATGATTAAAACTGCCCCCCGGGACCTCATCCTCGAGAAATTATTTAAAAAAATTGGAACATTGTGGAGCGAAAGTACCAGTAATCTAATTTTAATGAAAAATGGACCAAAAACAAAGAATATGCTGCTACTGAGAAGCTATGAAATACAAGAAATGAAAAGAAAATGTGCGAGACGAAGCAAAACAAAGGGAACGTGTACAAAAAATTGAATAACAAGGGACTTACCATACTGCAAAACGACCACGATAAATGACTTTTCAAAAAATTACCGAAAAATGGAAAGGTGATGAGGGGAGAAAATATCAGTAAAAAATCAAGTAGAAGAAAAACCTCACAAAAAAACCAGCGTAATATCGCGTCATATACTCTCAGTCTGAGAATGGCCAAGGAGAGCCCGAAACGCACAAAATCATGTTTTTCTTTCATGATTCATCTATTCTATTTTTCTTCTTTTCTTCATCCGTACCATTCTCCATTTTTTTTTTTATTTCTTCATCATATTATTTATTTGACGATATGGTTCTTTAAAGTCACCAGGCCTCTTCTAATCACTTAACAGCCTTACAATCCAGAGCAAGTATATTTTAACAGCTGAACGTACTGGTCCGAAATCAAATAATAAAATAAAAATTCGAAAGTGAGAAATAGTATTTTAAAAAATTAGCTATTAGTCAAAATTAATAGTAGTAGCTTTTAACAATAATTTACATTTTCGCCTACAACTTAACTAAGTGCAAACTACTACTACTTTCTTTATATCCAAAGAAAATATAATTTTATATGAATTAAATTTAAAGTTGAATCTACTAAATGCAATTTATTTGCAAATATTATTTTTAATGAATTTTTGAGAAGATATGCTAAATTTGTTTATTAGAATTATTTTCGAGGAGTCATTTTCATTTGCAAATAATTATTAAATCAATTAACATTACAATCAATGACTACTATAAAACCATTAATCACAAATAACTTATTGCTTTAAATGATCACAGGCTACAGAAATTCCAGAGGGCCAATCAAAATATTGATTTCTTCAACTGCTTATAGCTATACAGGTTAATTACTACCAATTTCTCCAAGCTAATTTCTAACACTAATTATCTTGATTTATATGATTACCGAGAAACATAACATCAACATAAATCATGCTAATGGATCTCATGGTATTTATTATATAATTATAGTTCGTTATTATTATAAATACGAGCTAAGATGAATTGTAAATGTAATAATGGTGAGTATAAACTCTGGTAGGAGAAATGTATTTATGTATGAGGGAGAAAGAAAATCAGTAACAGCAGAAAGGATACGATTGCGGGCATCTCCATGAATTTCAAATGAACTAATTTTTCACAACTCTCGTTGGGGCATAATGGCTTGGTAAATAATCTTATCTTAAAAAACATGATCATATTATTGTATACTAATCCGGTAATGAAACATCCACCACGTCCCATAATTTTTCACAACAATCCATTAATACAGACTTAATTAGAGATTAAAACATATACATATATGAACTAGATTAATCGAAATATTATGAAAAAAAGAAATCAACAAATATAAATAATATCTCCAACTAAACAACATGACAAGTGAAATTTATAATAGCTTAGGAAATACGCACGCAGGTGAAATCTAGGATATGAATCATTTTCTTAAAACAGGTTGTACGGGAGTAAATCGATTACATAGAGCTATTAAACAAGAAAAAAAAATATATTTGCCTAAATGTCTCAAAATAGGGTGAGGTAATTGAAGTGCCAAGGCAAGATTTTAGAAAGCGTGAATCGACGTCTTAAAGAGCTCTGCTGTTACGAAATGATTCATTCAATGCCGTGAAAAATATAGGAGGAAGAAAAGAAAACACCTAGTCTGAATATTTCGAGGAAAAAAACGGGGTTACATACTGAGCACACTTCTATGTCTTCCTCATCTATTTTGTAGAGAATGCATTATGTATGCACACTATTATATTTCGTGCCCATGTAGCGAATTTTCGAGCGAACGGTTCGATCCAATTTCAAGTTTGATGGTCTAAATTACTCAGTGAGATCTCATAAAGATTTTGGAAAAATTTGAACTCCAAATACTCAGCAAAATATTTTATTATATTTTTTACTTCCTTAGAAAAGGAAGTATTGTGAACGCGAAAATTTTCAGATTTCAACGGAAATATCCATTTTGACCATCCCTGAATCCATTTTGACTAGTTTCGTCGTGGCCTCTGTACGTAAGTAGGTACGTATCTCGCATAACTCAAAAACAGTGAACCGTAGAAAGTTGAAATTTTGTATTCATGATTGTTGTAAAATGTAGTTGTGAACCTCCCTTTTTGGTCACTGCTTAATCACCAGAAATGGTACTTTATTTGAAGGTCATAATCGATTTCCATCAAAAACTATATTAAAATACTTTGAAAAACTTCTCAAATTTGATATTTATAACTTATATATTGATTTAAATAATATACTAGATTTTAGTCTAAGTTGGAAAACCGGAAGCGGTACATTACTTGAAGGTCATATTAGACTTTCATAAAAAATTATCTGGTATTCAAATATAATGCAAAATATATCAAATTTGGTATATAAAATTTTTACATCAATATAAATAAAATAATACATTTCGGTTAAAAATTGGCAAACCGGAGAAGATATTTTACTTGCATGTCATAATAAATTTTCATCAATAGTTATATTAATATATAATGCAAACCTCTCAAATTTAGCATATAAAACTTTTATAAAAATAATAATAGTATGCCAGATTTTGGTTAAAATTGGCTTTCGAAAGTGGTATTTTACATGAAGGTCAGAATAAATTTTCATTAAAAATTATATTAAAGTATAAAGCAAAATATCTCAAATGTCGTATAGAAATTTTTTATGTCAATAACATATTATACTTTGGTTAAAATTAGCCTGCCGGAATTGGCACTTTACCTGAAACTGCTTTGTTTTTTTTTTCACTACCCGCATTTGTTTTGAACCACCGATTTATAGTTTAATAGGCGTACAAGGAAGTCAAGTGGTGTCACATCGGATATTTTGATGATTCATACCATAACATGGTTAACTTAATGGTTATGTGTGTAATAAAATAAAAAAAATAATTGAAAACTAAATCTGTTATAAGAAAAAATAATTTAATTTAAAAAAATCCCGACTACGAAAATAGCCGTAATATTCTGAGGAACAGAATGTACTTGCATTCTACATCAGACATTGGTGAGCTGTTAGTGAAGTTGTACAAACCAGTTGTGTGAAACCAGTAAAAACTTTTCTGTTTGATATAATCCATTTAAACCTTGGTGAATACCAACATGTATTTGATTTCTTGTCTTAATTAAATTCATAATTCATAAACGTTTTATAATACTGATTTATATTAATCTAATTTAATATGTATAATAATACCAAACTATATTTTGAATTGCTTATTTTTGAATTTTTTGTGTGTTTTTAGAACTGAGGATGAACGTATAACATTCGAAACTAGTTTTCAATAAAACAAATTTATAGAAGTGGCAAATAATTTATCCATCCCTAATTAAAAATAAAAATGTTCAATTTCTTTTCTGAATTTCATTTCTTCCCCCCTCTCCCTCTAGTTTAAGGCCTTGAGGATTGAGCTAAATTAGTTTTAGCATCCCCAACTATCTTTCCGAACCAAAAGGGTTCCGCAAAAACATGTAATTTTCAAAAACGCTTGTTTCCCAAATGAGCAATTAAAACGAAACAATCCTTGTTATTTAACATCAGTCTGAAATTGGGAAAATTAAATCAGCACAAAAAAAAATCTTTAATTATAAATGCATAACTAATTTTCTGAAGAATGACCATATTTTTTGGAAGAAAAAAAAAGTGGCTTATATTTCCTTATAAAAGCCAAGGCCATTATGGTGGGCAGCCAAATCCAATTTGAATCAGTGCTTCCATGTTTCATATCGAACAATAAACCTTTTGATATGTGAAAATATAATTGCTATAAAATTTCAAAACCAAATAAACACTGGATAACTATATCCCAAGCTGTTTAAACAGGCTCAACTTTGAAGATAGAAATATAGATAAAAGTCTAACTCAATGACAGCTGCAACAAGCATAACAAAAGAAGCGATTATCCATTGCAGCAGTTTCCAGAGTATAAACTTAGCCCATAGTCTGCGTTTGAGAAACTACATTTCACAATTTCGATTTCAGTAGTAACAAGATTAAGTAGGTTTTAACAGGACAACAAAAAAAAAAAAAATTATTCACAAGAAAATCCTAAAACACTCTAAAATATTAAATACCTATATGCGTATCAATTGATTGATTGAATAATCGAAATACGCATTATTTCATAGTGTGAACTTATATCACAAACGAAAATCGTATAATCATATAACAAACGATCTAAAAATATTAAATATCTATATGCACATCAATTGATTGATTGAAATACGTATTATTTCCTGGTGTAAACTTATTTTTATCAATCATTATTTTTAATAAATTAAAAGCTAAGTACAGGACTGTGGGTAGTAATTAAAGCAGATCCCCAGATCACAAGTATGGAATTATAACTACTTTTTTTTTTGGCATATTTATAATTATTTATTTAATAAAAAATAAATTGGCTTAGATTATTATATAAAGGGTTATTTGATATCACCACTTATATCGAATTATTTGAATTAAAAACAATAAAATAACATTACATTTAGTAGCTTTTTTTTTTTTTTTTCAAAAGGTAAAATTAAAAATAAATGGGGAGGAGTTAAAGCATAATTACTATGACTGAAAACACAATCAATGCTATAATGAAACTTTATAACGATTCTGAGTATTTTATTACTTCAAATTAATGGCCAAAAAAAAAAAAAAAGAAATAAACCATTAAGTAAATTACAAAACCATCCATTATTTAACCTTTCATGGTAATTATTCACGGCGAGTTTAAAACCGACACCGATGCCACTTCTTCCGAAACGGGATTCAATTATACCTTTAGTCGTCCTTTTGTCACTAAACCAAAAAAAAAAAAAAATCGAGATTGTACGAGTATCGTAATACATTTTGAATTTATAATACATTTATAAATGTCATGCAGGAATGAAAGTTCAAAACCATAGAAGAGATTGATCGTTGCTAACAGTGGTGTTAGAATATTATCATGAATAAAGGAAAGAGGATTATTTGCATGAGAAATGAGTACATGATTAAAAGTAACAATGGACTAACAATAGTAAGGATAATAAATGATTACTCAAATAAAAAAAAATGTCAGTATTCATGATTATATTTGATTATTTATTTAAACGAGTTTAAATAAGCTAAAGGCGAGATGAGGCATTTTTGAATTATTATCTTAACTTATAAATACAATTGCATCATTGCTGTTTAGTGCTTGCATGGGGACCCATCTTTAAATGGAAGTTTAAAAGCGGTATTTCTCAATTGAAATTCAAAAATTGCCTTGATTACGAACTTTGCAACTAACAATAAGACACAGGACCGAAAAATTTATCAACTCATTTATTTAGCGTATGCTTCTCTTTAAAATATTGTATAACATCTGAAAATAATAAGTAGTGCAGATACATTATTTTTTGGTTTTGCGATAAAAAAAAAAAAAAAATATATATATATATATATATATATATATATATAATAAACGGAGTGTAATCACACCTTTTAAGACTTTCGTGGTACGTACTAAAGGAATGAAACCACATATAAAATGCATATTCCGTTACCATATCTACAATCCAAATTCCTTGGCAAAGTATTCAATCTTTTTAAGTCAATAAAAGTATTGAGTATAGCCATAATGACCTAAACAATCCTTTAATTGCATCTGATTTTATATTCCCCAATATTTCCTTAGTTATCTGTGAGGCACGCGCTAAAGCAGCAACCAGTACAACCTCTAATGGATAATACCGTAAATTTCGATGAAGAAAAAAATATATTAAATTAGCTTATAATTAATTATTATTATCAATTACAGCTATTGGTAATTATTAAGTTTTTATCTTTCACTCTATTTTATCTTTCACACATAATAATTCAACCACTGAACTGTGAGACTAATAGAAGCCTTATGAGTTCAGATAGTATTTGAATAGGATTAACGGGTTTTGAGACCACATATCACAAAAAAAAAGAAAATGGGAGGAAAAATTGTTTTTACAAATAGACAAGTTAATAACCGAAAAAGGAGAGGGACAAAAAAATAAATAAAAACAAATAAGACCTCCCGTACACATCTACTTCATGGCAGAAAATATAAAAAATTGAAACAATTAAAACCGATATTATGGTACTTCCTTGTTATACAGTCCACCTTTAATTTATATAAAATAACAATAACAAATAAAAACATATCCTTATATTTTGTAAATAAATAATTTTTAAATGTTATTATTTACCTTGTAAAAAACAATGAAAGTTTGCATGCCTCGTAATGTCTGTTCAAAAGGATCACTCTCGCTAAGCTTAATACGCCACAAAAATTCAGTTAAATAACTCGCTAATAGTTACGGACAATCTTTCTAAATTATATATTACATTTGAATGATTTAAATATATAGTTTAGTAGATTAATTAAATTAAACATAAGGCTATCCGTCAATCAGAATAAAACAATTAATACCTGCATAAAACATATGGCTTTCATAAACACCATTTTTTTTTTCATTTTTTTTAATTATTATTATTTTTTTTTTTGGAAGGGGGAGGCGATTGGCGTATAACAAATAAGTATCAATAAATATTTAAAGTTTGCAAATTAAATTATATTTAGATTAAAAATAGTTAAAAGAATTAACTAAAGTATAATGCAGAAGTATAAAATATTGAAACTTTAGGCCTTTGGGTCTCTCGATTGATTAAACTTAGTTATGTTTTAGGACACACTTGAAGATTTTTGTAGTAGTATGTAACGAGTTCTGCCACATATGGGGGCAAGCACCAGACTACACTGCATAGCAGACTGCGACATGCATGCGTCATTAAGATATAGACTTCTAGGATCTGATAGAATGAGGCTTCTTCCATTGAATGGACGTCCCTTCAGAATTTCATCATGAAACCCTGGAGGTTCGATACGGAGGAAAAATAGGTTATCTCCTTAGGTCATCTCTGGGGTTTGCAAAAAGGACCACTAGGACCGCTTGCCGGATTCTGTCTCGCCACCTTTACCAGTACCAGTATGTTTTAGGAGATAAAATTTTATGTTTTAATAGAACATAATTCTTAGTATGTTTCAAAATCTTGGTTTTTAATCTACCTTGCATCATTGGTTCTCAAATATACATTTTATAATCAGTAAAATAAATCACGTTATTTGCTTCCTTTTTTTTTTTTTTCTTGGTACAAATTAACGGTTAAACCATTAAGCACAAAGGAGAAATACAAGTTTTGTATTTAATTTACAATAGCAATTAAAATTAAATTTAATAAACAAATTATTAAGTAGTTTTTGTTATTGTCCCTGATAATAAAAAAACATGTAAGAATTTCTTTTCTTTCTATTAAGACAACACATCTTACCATACAAATAATATGTAACGCTAAGCATATTTTCAGAACTGGAGAGTAAAGGTATTATTAGTATGCACAGCTTAGCTACCGTGGAGAAAAACCATCAGTCTTAAACTTTTGTTGACTGAAGGATGCCAACTGTCATATTTTTCAGAGATTCGAAAAATTAATTATTTCTCTCAGTGAAGAAATCCTTAATTCTTGCAACATTTCCAGTAGAGCATTGATGTTTTAAATTTCTCCATTGATTTTTCTTTTACTATCTTTCTTAATATTTGACTTTTCAATCAAGGAAAACAATGGTGCGCCACATAATAAGAGTCGGACGTATTAAGGTTTTATAAATTACAGTTTTTAAGCACAAACATAGGTTTGGGGCAAATAACAAACGATTTAGCCATTATTTTTTCAGTCTTACTGTTTTTATTTTAGTTTTTGGTGTGCAGCGAAAGTCTAGGCCTGGCAAAGGTAAAACACAGGATGGCTATATTTTTAGATCTATTGCACAGTTATTAATTTTATATCTGTCAAGGGGTTTTCTCTATTCTCTTTGGAAAAATAATTAAATAAATTCATAAACGATTTAAAATTAGAGAAAACATATCATACATAGGTGATCATTAAAGCAACAGAATGAGGGCTCAACGAATCCAAAAGTGACGATCTTGAAGCGTAAAATCTAAAATTGGCAACCATTACCCTCTTTTGTTTTCTCTTCGAGATTTGGCTCTAATAGGTATTTTAAAAGAAAATAAAGATGGGATATTAGGGGCGATTTGCAAAATGAACACTCACCATTGGCAAAACCATGGAATAGATAATGTTTCTTCGATTTCGACTTTCTAAATGAATGATGTTAGAGTTGGCAAAACATTTACTTATAAGTCATTAACTAGTATTTGATAGACTTCAGGCTTAATTTTTGGAATTATATATATATATATATATATATATATATATATATATATATATATATATATATATATATAT
Source organism: Rhaphigaster nebulosa (assembly GCA_948150685.1). NCBI lineage: Eukaryota > Metazoa > Arthropoda > Insecta > Hemiptera > Pentatomidae > Rhaphigaster > Rhaphigaster nebulosa. The sequence continues at coordinate 61,036,504 of OX411310.1, read as the reverse complement.
ATATATATAAAATAATTTTTTATTGTTAAATGTTCAGCAAGTATAATTTATGTGAATTCTAATTATGCTTTTCTATAAAGTGATTTGTCCTGAAGATGATGAACGTTGGTAAAAAATTATATAAAGAAAATTCTAATAAAGCAATAAGGATGTTGGAAGAGATTGATTCACAAAAATTACTTAAAATAAAAGTAATATAAAATAATTCTTCCGTACAAAATAATATACTATAAAAATAATAATAGACTTCTTATTATTATTATTGTATAGTAATTTTTATCTTATTTTGTAGAACTTAAAAATTAGTTTGAACTTTTAAGCAGTTGATTGGTTATACATTCATGAGTCAGAGCGTGTGCTAAATCAAAGAGGAAAAGAAGGTGGCACTTAGAAAAAAAGCTTTGTCAAGGAATTAGAACAATTAATATACACTAATTAATATATTAATATATATCATAACTTGGTCATCTTGATACAGTAAAGAATCCTAAAGAAAAACTGGCATATTAGGTATAGTATAAAGAATATGGACTTGTGTTCTAAAGCTACCTTGGTTATGCATGGTTATGTGTATAAGACATGGTTTTGGTTATGTTCATGAATCCTTTGTCGAATTTTATGTATCCATATTTTAAATAGGTATGAATTCGAGCATGCTTGATAACATTACATGAGTCATTTGTTGAGATTAAGAAAAAACTATATATTCTACATTAAGAAGAAGTATACCATGAAAAGGACCATTGCATGCTCGGAACGATTCTCGAATTATAATAACAGTCTTTAAATGATCGGAGAGACCCTTGGATGCTAGAAATGAATTATAAATTACACATAACTACCAGATTTTGCCGTGGTTACAAGGACTAAGATGGATTGAATTGCCAAGAGAACAAACAGTGTAGGAGATAAGACCTGCTTCTGCCTAAAGGTGTAATTTCATTGGCCTCGATTTTACGACGAGTAATTTACTAAGGAAATGGCTCAACGTTTAGACTGGATTGGAGAGGTAATTTCGGAGCTCTATTTCCTGTTTTCGAACGGAAAAATTCTCTATTGAGGGTCATTACTCTTTAAACGATAGGCAAATCTAAATTTTTATCTCGTACTTCAAACTCAAGGCGCAATTGATATCCACACAAATTCCTAAAATGTCTAAGCATTATTATGATTATTAGTTTAAAATATACCTTTTATCATACATTTAAAAAAAAATATTTTCTTAGAGCTTTAAATATTAAATATTGTCATAATAATCACTTTAGTTCAAATAACCGATGTATGGTATTTCCCATGTTCACTGTTATCTAGGCATTTCTTACACAACATATGTTAATTTCCTTTTTCATCGCAAATAATCTATTTTTCTTTATTTGTTTGAGCTACCTGAGCTCCCCACACACACACACACAAATATATATATATATATATATATATATATATATATATATATATATATATATATATATAGTTCTAATATTTTAATTTAAAAAAAGTTTTTGCTTGTTTGTAGATTCTGACCAAATATATATATATATTTTTTTTTTTTTTTTGAAGTAATATTGCATTTGGTAAATACAATACCAATAGAAAAAAATTAAATTATCTAAGGTGCCCCGAATACACAGAAGGATACAGCGGTTTTTTTGCACTCCTAAAAGTAGTGATTTTCTTATTCATTAGAATTGTGTTTTATAAACAGAATGATTAATGTTGTTCTGTTAAACAATTATTAGGTTACAAAAAATAAGTTACTAATTAACAAGCAATTACTTCATCTTATCTACTAGCAATTTAGGTTGAAAAGTAAATGCTATAAATATAGTAAGTTTCATTATATATACATATATATATATATATATATATATATATATATATAAATATATATAGAAATATCGTTGGATGCCTTTATATATATATATATATATATATATATATATATATATATATATATATATATATATATATATATATATATATATATATATATAGTTCTAATATTTTAATTTAAAAAAAGTTTTTGCTTGTTTGTAGATTCTGACCATATATATATATATATATTTTTTTTTTTTGAAGTAATATTGCATTTGGTAAATACAATACCAATAGAAAAAAATTAAATTATCTGAGGTGCCCCGAATACACAGAAGGATACAGCGGTTTTTTTGCACTCCTAAAAGTAGTGATTTTCTTATTCATTAGTTCACCATGGGAACTAGGCATCTCTAAAAGAAATCAGCGGTAGAAGTTCCACGACTGGACATGGAGAATAGGATGGAAGGAGTGGGGGGAGTCCGAAAGCCTCAGGCAGACTAAATTCCTAATTAAAAAACCCTTTCTTTCCTTCTAGAACCTGTGTGTAATTCCTGCTGTGTCTCAACAGAAAGGAACACAGACTGTTTATCGGAGTACTCGCAGGTCATTGCAGGCTTAAAAGACACTTAAAGATCTTTGGAGTAATAGGATATGAGATCTGCCGCTTCTGCGGGCAGGCATCAGAGACTGCTCTACTCTATATAGCTGAATGCAATATATATGCGTCATTAAGCTATAGACTGCTTGGTGTTAAGATCAGACAGAATCCGAGAGCAAGAGGCTCCCTCCATCGAATGGACGTCCCTTCTGAACTTCATCAGGAAAACCAGAAGGATAAATAGGCTTTCTCTATTGGCTACCATACCAAGGACCACTAGGCCCACTTGGCGGACTTTGTCTCCTCACCTTTACCAATACCAGTACCAATATCATTGGAGCGACGATATGGTCTAAACAAAGCTATAAAACTCGTCCAAAATAAATCTTCTATAATTTTAACTCCTAAACCTAAATGTCATTGTTCGTATTTTTTGCTATTGGTAAATCAATGGTTTTCAGTTAATGTTAAAACTTTATATTTAAGTCCAATGTAAACTGTCGTAATATTTTCGAAGTTTTACAGAAGAGCAAGAAGAAGTTTCAGATCGCACTGTATTGCTTGAAGTGAATAGTGGTCAATCTTTATAATAGAAATGTTGGACATTTTATTACCGTTTTAGCTCATTTAAGATACTTATACTCGAAAAATATGGCCAGAATAATGTAAATCAACAAGATAAGGCAATTTATATCTAACGTCGAAAAAAACATTTCTGTTAGCCACATCCAAAAATAAAAAACAATAAAAGAGAATTTAAATCTAAACGGCCTTTGCATAAATTTTTGAATCACGACTTAAAACGAAGTTATCTCTCTTACAAAAAGATAATATGAATATTACATAATATTCAGCATCCGTAAATGAGAATTTAATGGAAATGGAATGAAATGTTAATTTATAAGAGAAAAAAAATCCACTGAACACAAAAGGTGTAAATATACACGGAAACAAAATTCAAAAGGTAGAAACTAAAACCTATTACATCAAAACATTTTTTGAAATTTAATGGAAAAAACATATTTAGCCACAAGCTATTATACTTAAGAATTTGCTTGACTAACCTGTTAACTACGTTGTAAAAACAATCATTTAAAACCCACCTGAATGCTTAGCATACATATGTATACAATAAAAAAACAAAAAAAACTTTATTCACCAACTCGTAAAGCGAATCATAATGAATATGTTAATTGAATGAGAGGGTTCTCCAAAAAGATATTCAAATTGCCGCTCACACGTATTTAACAAGGCATTAGCACCACTGAGACATTTAAGACATGTTCATATAACGGGAAAAAACATAAATATTAAAATCGGCACGCCCTGACAATGACTATACGAGTATACATAGCGAACCCATTAAGGGCAATCCGATACTCGTTCATTCCCTTGAAGGGAAAAGGGCATAGGGGCATAGCATTAACATACGAGTATAAAAAAAAAGATCCGAAAATATAATTCTTCCTGAAAATATTGTGTTATCTTAATTTTTTTTTTTTTTTTCGAAACTACATAATTAAATTAGATTGTGAAAAGTTTCAAGTAAAAGAAAAAAAAAATTACTTGAAGATTCGAAATTTAAATTTGTTCATTGTATATTCTATTAATTCACGACATAGCTGTTAACAATGAGACACAAACTGCTACTTAAGCCAACTACACAATTCCCACAAAATATCAAGATCCTACACAGGCCTCATTAACTTTACATTGCTTACATAAATTATCCGCAAATTCGACTAAATCGTAACATAACATTTACCCTTCAAAGAAATACCCACCCTCCAGTTTATATTGAAAAAAGAAAACAAATTGCTCAGACGGATCAGGATAGTAAGGATGACCTGGGGTCCGCACGTTAAAATGAAAAGGAACCAACGAATCAAACAACTTTATTCACTTTTTTTAAAATCTACAAAACTGGAATTGAGATAGAAACTAAATACATACGCATACTTAATTAAACCCAAATGGACCTACAACCTTTTTAGATAAACGGTATAGTCAAAAAGACCCATTTACAAAAACTTCAAATTTTCCAATCATAAACAAAAGCTATAACAAGAACACCTTGGTGTGTGACTATACAAAGCCCTAAATACTGACACGCCTATCAACAGTCTACCAACACAGAAGAACTCTTTACCAACGATTTTATAATAACTTACACGGACATACCAACTGACTGATACGAGATATGGGAACAACCATTGCTATGAATAGAAGGACTAAAAAGGTACTGGATGAGAGATCTCCCTTAACTAACCAATATAAGTGAATCAAATCCAGGAAAAGATGCTGCTGAATACTACCTTCCTCATGCCTGGTAGTTCATTATTTCCTGTAATTGTTATATTTATAAATGCGGATTTAAAAAACAAAATATTGAATATAAAGTTTACTAAAAACAACGAAGCACACGTATGGAACAAGTACTAATCATCCGACAAAATTAGATTTATGAGCAATACGCTAACTAACGCTTCGAAAGTTAAGTTTTCACAATAGTTAACATCATCCGACAAAATTAGATTTATGAGCAACACGCTAACCGTTTTCAGTAATTACTAAAACCATTGGATTCAGAAGGCCCTACAGTCAATGACCGAAACCAATCAGGGCCTTCGTGACGTCATAGATTCCTTCCTGGTCCTATGACCTTTTCCTTTAATAAATACCTATCAACAGTTTATCTTAACAGTCTTCACTTTACTGATTAGTGTGACTAAATGCGATAAACACTAGAAGAAACTTAAAATAAGAGGGATCTAAGTCGTCGACCCTGTGGCAGATGAATCTACCACAAGAAGAAAGGTAACAGTTATAAAACCATAATAACCATGAAAATTAAAATGAATAAATTATAAATAAGACATTCAGAATGGGGAGTAAACAAAACTATAATCACGATAAACGTCTTCATCATATGTATTTTTAAACATTCATTATATATTTTTTTATAAAAACAATTTCCATATATTTTGTTTTGATTTTAATAAATTGTATGAAAGGAACTTGCATTTGAAAGGTCAAGTAAAATTAATGGTGCATTTAAAACAAATATAAACCAAAGCTGCTAATAGCGTTTAATAAAAAAGAAATAATTACGTACATGAGTATGCATTTTAAAAATTTGATAACCAAAACGAAACATAATTTAAAAAATTTCAGCAATATTGAAATTAAATAAATAAATAATTAGACTACAACACAAATGTTTTTTTGAGCTAGCAGGGCCAAAGAGAAAGCTGACTATAATATATTTTTTTTCTTTGACCTTTAGCCTGAACTTAATTGGAGAGTCTGATTTTCGAAAGGTGTTGAATTTACTCTTCTCAAAGTAGTAAACAATTTTTTACACGGTTGTAGGGAATGGTATAAGAAATAGAAAGTGTGAAAAAGTTAACAGAAGTGATGAAATTTGTATCTTATGCTGGTCAGAGAATTTCATGAAAAAAATTTAATTAGAGTGTGCTTGTGTGTGTGCTCTTTGAGTATCTTGAGGTTCAGTCAATAAATATACAACTATATTTTGTCAAGATCCCCCAAAAACATATTTTTTACAGCCTAAAATAGCCAATTTTAAAAGGGTCCAACTTCATTCAGAATTATTTATATATTTTAATGTGATTTGCTATCTCAGCTATGTTTCGCCAAGTATTATTTAGGCTGTAATCATAGATATGTAGGTATTAACTCTATACATTACTACATTGTGCCTCTATTATTGTTAATGCAAGGGGAGAAGGAACCCGAAATTTGCTTTTCCCGGAGTCTCAACATGGTCCTATATAGCATATAATATGTTATATATATATATATATATATATATATATATATATATATATATATATATATATATATATATATATATATATATATCCGAATATATTTCTCGCAATCTCTCAAGAAAAGTGACACAACTCAAAAATACAGTAATTGAGAAAAATTAACTTAAAAATATTATAGAACTTATATTGAAATTTAAAAGAAGCTTTATACTATTTAAATATAAGTCAGTATATTTAATTTAATTTTTATTAATTACTGATTTTTGAGGTGCGTCACTTTTTTTGCGGGAGTGCAAAAAATATAGTCAATCATTAAAGTGTACCAAAGTAGGAAGATTGAATTAACTATTAACATCTTTATCCATAGATTGACGTTTCGGACAATTCTTCCACTATCAAAATATCCACATCATATATATAAATAGATAATTATCTCTAAATTACTTGATTTTAAATTATTGAATTTTATCACCTTACTAAATTATTTTTCTTTTCTACAAATACATTAGTGGCCACTTGACTCTCCATTTTATCATCCTTAAACTTTAAGTTTAATTTATCTTAAATTATTTTGTTATGATGATATTAAAATCATTAATAAAAACCTGTATACACGTTACAATAAATTTAAAAATATAATCTAATCTTTACATGGAGTAAATTAAATTAATATTCATACCTTATATGCAACAACTCGCCTATCTTACATCTAACTACTAACTGACCTCAGTCCAGTCAATCAATGGATAAAAATGTTAGAAGTTTGAAGGCATACGATCAATCTTCCTTCCTTGGTACATTGTAATAACTTACTGTAAGCCTTCTTCGAGAAAAGAGCCTTAATTATAATCAAACATATTCTGATATATATCTATATATATATATATATATATACAATGGCGGCGGTGCGATATAGTAAATTACTGACTTACATACTTTCAAAATTTAATCTCATCTTAAAATACAAACGATTAAATTCACCGGTTTATTCTATTATTGTAAATCATATGAGTTTTCTGTCGTACACGTTTCCTCTCCACTTTAACTTTCTTGAAACTGTCGACTAACAGAAGGAAACGAGTAAGGTCCAAAGCGTTTGTTATCCCAGCTAAGAAAAGTGTGAACGGAGAAATCGTGCGCGTTGTATGTGGACACCCACCCTCACGTATTTACGCAGTTACCTGCAGTTGCGGTTGTATGGGCGTTTCCCGTAACGAACGCATCGTATTTGCAGTATACAGGAAAAAAACTGTATAATTCCTTTCTTTAAAATTTTTCATGAGAACGAAGTTAAATTATTAAATCATATTGTTATTATAGCTCATATCCCTGAGTTAAATTATTAAATCATATTGTTATTATAGCTCATATCCCTGACCAGCTATTTATGTTTAAAACAAGGCAATTAGACTGGATTCTCCTCAGCATTGCCCCTCAGCATTCGATTGGTCTTTCTTTGATGCTGCGCCAATAACACAAAATCGGAAAAAAAATAAATAGAGTAATACGGTTTTTTCCTTGTACCCTTCATAATTCATAAGCTAGGGCATAGCCTTATTCTGCAACGGGCACGATATATATGAGCCATGATGAAAGAACCGTATTCTGTTGAAGGAAATGAAGAAATGTTTTTATCTGCAATGAGAAAGTGGTCAAGAATTGAAGTTACACCATATTAGACTTAACAAACAGGATTATCCATTTCAGATCAGAATTCATATGTTAGTTATTGATTAGCAAGAAAAATAATTGACTTATCCAGTTGAAGGAACTGACAGTGATGATTTGTTCTAGTAGTACTGTGGGCCGAGTAACGGAACGGAGGCAGCTTATTAGGGCGGAAGGACCAGACCGCAGGCGTCCGCTTCTTATGCCATCTTCGGCTAATTTAGCCAACTCATGAAGGAAAGTCTAAAATGATATTCCAAACAGCGAGAGGTTTCAAAAAAATCATCCGCTATGATTGGGAATAATCATTTTCAATAATTACCAGGAGCTAGGTCCATAGTCCAACAATGTTCATTCGTGTTTGTGTTTGAATGAAGGAAAATCATTTAGGTAACTAGTTTCTAAGACATTTCTACATGTTCCATGACAACAATAAAACTGTCAATATCACTGGATAAAGCATCAGAAACGGACAGTTTTGACATTTTAAGCGGAAAAACCCACTTAACTAATATCTTATTCTCATGATGAAGACTTGTTGATCTCACAAATGGGGAGGAAAACTAGTATTTTAGACTCAATTTTAACACTTAAAACAAGTAATAAAAATGTTAAAGTGGATTGGAAACCAAATTGCGTTTGTAACCTTTATTACCGAAACATATGATTTCTCCTTTAATTTAAATATAATTTTTGATGTAAGCTTATTATGACCTTCCAGTAACCGCTTCCAGTAACCAGTTTCCGCTAACGAATCTTAACCAAAATCTAGTAAATACATTTATGTCGAAATAAAAGTCCTATTTACCAAATTTGAGATGTTTTACATTATATTTTAACATAATTTTTTATGAAAGTCTAATATGACCTTCAAGTAAACTACTGCTTCCGGTTTTCCAATTTAAACCAACATCTAGTATGTTATTTAAATCAATATATAAATTATAAATACTAAATTTGAGAAGTTTTGTATAATATTTTAATATAATTTTTGATGAAAATCGGTTATGACCTTCAAGTAAAGTACCACTTCCGGTGATCAAGCAGTGACCAAAAAGGGAGGTTCACAACTAGATTTTACAACAATCCTAAATACAAAATTTCAACTTTCTAATATTAATGGTAATAATGGTTTTCTGACTTTGGAGTTTCTAAAACAAATCAAGAAAGCATTGATATTTTTAGATATATAACCCTCCTATGCTTAGTATAATATTCTAATCGAGCCTTTTTTTACATATCTCCGCCAGTTACTTTTAGTAATATCAGTGAATTTAAAATAACACATGACAATATTTATATTATTGTTCATTTGTTAATCAATGGTTAATTTAAAGACTTGATATGTTTCTCATTCATTATGGCTTTATTTCATTTACATGCTGATAAAACAATTCGATTTTTACAAGAAAAAAGACTAATTCATCAAGAAAGACTATTTTTTGAAGGTCATCCTATGAAAATTTACCAGAAAAATGACATCATGTGGCGTTGTAACAAAAAAAAAAACTGCTACTAAAATTAATGGTTACTGAAAGTAGCTGGAGAGGATACATAAAAAAAACGCTTCTAATATACGTATATGATTAATAAAAGTAATTTACTAATAAAAAAAATCAGTTATCTCATCTTAATACTTACAATAACGATAATGTAATAACGCAGCTTCAACCTATTGAGCGGACTTACGACAGAATGATTTGTGCAACGATACGAGGAAATTTCAATGGGCATTGCGAAGCGATTCAACCCGGTGGTCATACTGGTCATAGGCAAGGAGCAACTCACATTTCCTAAGTTTTTTTTTTTAATTCTCGTTTTTTTTTTTATTAAAATCTCTTTTTATTAGTACTGACCAAGTGCCCTAGATCTCAACTCCATCATTGGAAAGAATGGAATTTCAGATATATTGAAAATAATTAATACAAAATTAGTTAATGATGGTCAACACACTGGGGACAGATAGAACGTTTCACAGCGCTGCTCTGCGTCTCATTTATGAACTATGAGTTTTCAAAGGATGTACATAAAAAATTGCCATATATCATACAATGTTCCTTCAGTTTAAAATCAAATATGATTCCCATTTATAGTACTATAGATGAAAACAAATAATTATATCTCTATTAATAGAAAATCATACATTATTCCTTCAGTAGCCGGCTAGTGCGCTTTTGGGAAGTTTGTTAAAAATAACCGGAGAAATAGAAAATTCACGGACGGTGCTATAATTATTATTTGAGGGTATTTTGCATTTAATTTATCTCTTCCCAGTCAAAATTCCAAGTTAAAGACCATGAAATTAATTAGGGATCAATAAATTATTTGCCACTTTTATAATTTTGTTTTTATTGAAAACTAGTTTCGAATGTCATATATTCATCTTCAGTTCAAGGTTTAAGTAGATTATATCAAACAGAAAAGTTTGTATTGGTTTATACTCGCACTGAACTAGAAATTGCTACAAACGTTGTTTTTTAATTATTATTCGATTTTCGATTCTACGTATCTTGAAGCGTAATTTTTTTTTACTTTTGAGAGAGGCTTAAATAAAGGAAAAAATAAAAATAATAAACCATACTTAATATAATTGCATAAACAGCATCCAATAAAACAAATAGTAAAAAGGAAGGAAAAAATATAAGTTTTTAAAACATCCAAACGAAAATTCGACAAAACGCGTTTATCAAATTTTCAAATAAATAAATACATAATAATGTTTTGGTCAATACAAATATCACCGTGAAAATTCTACTACTTGGATAATTGAGGAGTTTGCTATCAAAGGCCAATATACCATTTCTCAAAACCAAAGATTTTTTTTAACGATTAATATTCTACACCCAAAAATGCTTATTTCAATTATTCAATTCCCCCTTGTCAAATAGGTGTTACACATCATCACTTTCCAAAAAAATGATTAAATTATCCTTATTTCCATGAAATCCTCCCATAATAATTTGTCTGTAATCATTTTCCAAAAGTGGAAATATTAACTTTTAATAGAAAATTCCTGTTTTTTACTTCCTTGTACGAATTAAAGGAAGTATTGTAATCGCGAAAATTTTCGGTTTTCAGATTTCAACGGAAATATCCATTTTGACCATCCCTGGATCCATTTTGACTAGTTTCGTCGTGGCGTCTGTACGTCCGTACGTACGTTCGTTCGTATTTCGCATAACTCAAAAACGGTTAGCCGTAGAAAGTTGAAATTTTGTATTTAGGATTGTTGTAAAATGTAGTTGTGAAACTCTTTTTTTGGTCACTGCTTAATCACCGGAAATGGTACTTTACTTGAAGGTCATAATTGATTTCCATCAAAAATTATATTAAAATACTTTGCAAAACTTCTCAAATTTGGTATTTATAACTTATATATTGATTTAAATACTAGATTTTGGTCTAAATTGGAAAACCGGAGGCGGTACTTTACTTTAAGGTCAAAAATTATATTAAAATCTAATGTAAAACATCTTAAATTTGGTAAATGGGACTTTTATATTGATGTGAATGCATTTACTATATTTTGGTTAAAATTGGTGACCCGAAAACGGTATCTTATAATAAGCTTACATCAAAAATTATATTTAAATTAAATACATAAATCATATGTTTCGTTAATAAGGGTTACAATCGCAATTAGGTTTCCAATTCAATGAAACATTTTTATTACTTGTTTTAAGTGTTAAAATTTAGCATAAAATATTGGTTTTCCTCCCCCTTTTTGTGTGTGTGTGTCAATAGATGGATGTCGCGACGCCGAGTGCTGTTTTTGAAATGCTGCGATCTTCGGAAACTAGTAACCAAATTCAGGACCACTTTTTGAGCCACCGATTTATAGTTTAATAGGCGTACAAGGAAGTCATGTGTTGTTCACATCAGATATTTTTCGATAGCAATCCGTGTATGACAAACCTTCAACATTCTACATAAGAATTAGCAAATAGGATTTGAAATAGTAAAATACAATTTTTGAATACAAAGCCGATTTATGCATTGCAAATAGCTAAATGGTAGTCATAAATGGACTTGATTATATTGATGGAATTGATTATATTTTTATAAAAATATAATCAAGAAGTTGGAAGGGATGGAGGGGGAAGGAATGCAGTCAAGAAATAAACAAACATAAAGCGTTATACTTCTTTTAATGCGTGGCGACATTCTTTTACACATCATTAAAGCTGGCACAACATCCAATCCATGTTAAGAATAACAACTAGGTTCTATTTAGAAAAATAATTAAAACAATAAACAAAAGCAATTAAATACATATAGTCATTATGATGAAGAAGTGTCTAGGTTATTTTCTCTTTGTGCTACATGAGCATTGACCCTAAGCTACTAGAACGAACAGTCTGATCAAAAACTACAAGGATAAAAAGCACATCCAATGATTTCAGCTTTGAAATGCCAAACATAAAAAGTTTAAAGAATATAATAATAAAACCGACCAAGCAAGAAATACGTAATTATATGTATGCCACGGTTTACTTTTGATATCATTCTGACATTTTGCTTTCCCTACAATTTCGATGTTTTATTCATTTTTTTTATAAGATGTTTTTTCCAGTAAATAATTTCGCCGCAAATCTGTGGATAAACAAAGGATGAAGTTCTTTCCCGAGATGAAACAAAAAAACGTAACCGATGGGAATAATATAGTGCTGCAAGGATCTACTTCGAGACAGGTGAGGTATAATTTAATAGAAAGCAGCAACGTCAGTTCGAAACGGTTATTCGACGAAACAACATTTCGGTACCGAAATTCCAGTATTTTCCAGCACAGAAACCTATCAATGGAGTTTGACGGCAAATAACTGGCTACCGGACTCCTCTCACTTTAACTTAAATTTCTAATATTGGTGTATACTTCAAGTTATCTTTGCGGAATTTCTCATAATGAATCTTGAATATACAGAAAAATTTTCATGTTCCGAAATTTATTCTTAAAGGAGTTATTTATTCTTAATTTATTCTTAACCAAGTTCTTTATTAGGTCTTATTCAATATTTTAAGAATGACAGTGTAACTGCTTAATTATATAAATCAAAAAGCCAAAAATAAAACTAAAATGAAGACAACAAGAATCACAACTACACATTGTAGCGAAAACTAGAATCCCTAGTCAATATAAAGGGTTACTTTACTTTATTATCAATTTATAAAAATCAATTTGCTATAAAGCATTAATTCAAAAATTACCTTTTTTTGTGATTCCACACCTCGTTAATCGTGCAGTGTGTATAAAAGTGTATATGTATATACTTAAAAATCTAAATATATATATATTTTTATTCTATTTTTCTGTTGGCACTATAGGGCATCTTTAGCCGCCCTCAAGTGCCGATGTAGTCGTCTTGCACACATTTATTATTTGCAGGAGCACAGACAGCCTGGAGGGGGTCACCCAACTTCACGTCGCTACAATCCATGGTTTTCATGGTGCAGCGGCAAACTATAGCCGGTCCCTTTGGGACCAATTCGGCAGTGGTCTTCCCACCGACTCCCTCGGTTTCTAGGGCAGTAAAAAATAGGTCTAGATCCACGGATTATGGCTGTTCGGTGTCAGCAGGCACACTGTATTTTCTTTTTTATATATTTCCTTCCCTGCAGCAGATCGCCCATGGACCAAACTTCCGGACGGCTATTTTATATAGTAGAAAACCACAACGCGATTCAAAATTTAGGTATAAGGGGTAGGGTCATTACTCCTACGTCCAGTCCGTGTAAGTAGCCTCTAGTAGACTGAAGTGCTTAAAATCTTTGGGATTCTAAGCAGGTGCGCTTTTGCAAGCGCGTTAACTCGCTCGGCCACCCAGAGCAACAAGAATTAAATAAGTTTTATATATATACAGTGTATATATATATATATATATATATATATATATATATATATATATATATATATATATATATATGTACATACTACATAAAAAATTAAAATCAAAAAGTGTATTTATTTAGTCTTATTTTATTCTCAATTTATTATTGATTTAAACTTATTTATTTACTCCTTCCTCCCTTCATAATAATGTTGTATACAGGTATTCTCTATATTCACGATCAGAAGTGCAAAAATTTTCAATTGATATAACTTAAGAAACAGACTCGGGCAGTATAGACAGCACTTGCAAAAGTGAACGGTTGGGAGGGTTTAGCAGGTCTAATGAATGAACACGGTCGGACGGCACCCATGGATGTTTGATGAATGATGGACTAAACCAACATAATATATCAGATTTCGCTGACTTGGGGTTTAATGGAAGTATCGGCATCGAGACTCCAAGTTTGTTCAGCTTTTGTTTGTTAATAAGCGGTTTACAACATGAAACTTCTTTTGTTTAGTTTTCCAATTTTAATTTAAGCGACCTTCCTGGGCCCTACTTAACTTCTATAGAGCGTGCACCTGGTCCTATTGTTGAAAAAAAAGTGCTATTTATCTACATACTGAAGTAATCAGAGAGCTGTTTATATCGTTTTAGAATTCCATTCTGCTTTCATTCGAGTCCTCATAAAATCCAAGATCTATGTATCGGATGTATTAAATTACTGAAGGGAAGAAAAGAGTCAAATGCCTTAGATTTCCGAAGAATGAATTATAAAATAACAGTATGTAGGCAAACAAAATTTCGAATAAAACATTTTAAATAAAAAATTATTACTTAATTAGTAAATTAGTAAAAACTTATAGAATGAAAGGGGATAAATTAAAGAAAAAGTCGTACTGTAATATATTATAAATATTATTTGTTTAAAATTTGATATCCATGTATTTCATTTAATAATTTTAATCAGTTTAATAAATCAATCGTATTTGAGAGTGGGAAGTTAATCATTGAATTTAATCCTCCTTAGAACTGGGCGGGAAAAGGAGTGCCCTTGCAGGAAGCTGGCACTTAAAGAACAATCCAATGCCTTTGAGCTCTTCAAGTTGACATGCCTCAGTTGTCAAGGTGTTGCGGCTATTTACTGAGCTGTTTTTTGTTTGTTTTTGTTTTGTTTTTTATTTATTTTGAAAGCGATGACTGCATCAACAACCTGTGGAGTGTTACAGGAAATGCGAAGTTGTTACTGAAATTATTGTAGGATCAGTAAATTATCTTGTGGACAATATAATCGTCAGCTTATGCTTATCTTAATCTAGGTGAAATATTAACTGTAAAAATCACGTGGTTTATACAACGTTATTTTTCTAATTTCTAATTTTCTACTTTAATTTTCTAAATTATATATAACTTTTTTCCTCCAATACACAAAATGCTTATCTTAATTCTATTTACTTTATTTTCAATTCAAGTAACTGCTTGTGGCTCTATAGAAAATGTAATTACTGTGTGCATAATCATCTAATTTTATGCCTCCTACGGGTAAGGAATTCTTGGTTGCGTAGAAATTAGAAATGGAAAATCTGCTCATAAACGGATATAAAGATTGAAGGAGCAATGATGAAGGAAAAGAACGGCAGTTTTTTTCTCAGCGAATCATTTTCAGAGTGATCGAGGTAGCTCTTTGAAGTGATTCACGATATACAACCCAGGGAGTGGCATTCGACAATTCATTTTAGTGAATTACATGGGATACAAGTTCGAAATAGATCCTTTTACAAGTCAATCCTGAAAAATAGTTCTTTGCACTGAATGAATCGTTCTTTTCCAATCTCACACATAAAATGAGCGGTTTTGCCAATCACTAGTAGAGACGCTCATAACAACTTAATGCCCAACATCCTGCCTATCGTAAGATAACAGTATATGTTTTCTTAGATAGTCCTCTAATATAATTTATATACGTATTTCTAGTATATATTTTTTTCGCGGATTCTGCTCCTGAAAGAGAAAAAGAATCCGCTTTAATTCATCAACGAAATCGACCATTCATCGGACAATTCCGTTAGTCTGTCCTTATCTTGACAATTAGTATGCATGGCATTCACGTCGGGGACCGCTTTCGTAGGCGGGATGGATGGCTACAAACTGGACAGAACGCGTCACTACTAATGAAAGCGAACTGTAAAACACAGCAAACTGAATCAGAGTTAACAAATTAAAAGAGATTCTCAGATTTTATCTTTTGAAGTTCATTTGCCTAATTATAAAGTATAATCTTCCAGCGAGTTGAAAAATGTTTTATGTTTTATCTGGAGGAAAAAAAACCCGGATGAATTAATTATTAACAAAATATCCCAAGGTTTTTACAAGAGTAATACGGAAGTTGACATTATAAGGAATTTAATTGTTAAATCATCATGTCACATACAAGCGTAAAATTTATATATAAAAATAATATATTAGACACAATTCGTTCACAAATTAATCGCTACATTTTACAATGATAAACAATTATTTCTAAAAGTTAAAAATAGCCAGTGGACAAAACTTTGTAATTCAAAAACATTACATAGGTAATACGAATTGTAACACATTTCATATCAGCTAAGGATTTTTCAAATGTGATTTGGTAAATTATTTGAGCTGAAGGCTTAGGGAAACAAAATATGAAGTGGCACAAAAAAACAAAAAAAAAAAGATATGCGATTTATAATATCCCTAAATTCCCGAATAAGAATATTCATATTCCTGAATATATACGGATTAAATTTTTATGATCTGCAATGATTTATTTTAGCGACTGGTTCTATATTAATGTTCAATCAATATCTTAAAAAATAACTGAGTAGCTACTTGAATAAAAAAAAACATAGCGCAAATAAAACGGGAATGAAGCTAGTAGGAATCACTATGCTAAACAAAAAAATTTATAAAGCTAAAAATCATTTATAAATGTAAAAAATATTCAGCCTAAAAAATCAATTAGTGTAATTCAAAAATCATTACTATATAAATACTATGCATGCTAACACATTTCAAATTAGTTAGGGATTTTCCAATAATGAATCAATAAGTGAGAAATTATTTGATCTGAGGATTCACACTTTTAATTTAAATAATCGTAACGATTATTATTTTATAACGATTATTATAAATTATCGTAACGGAATGAGGTATCCTTCATGTTTCATCAAAAGTAAAAATAAATAAATAAATAATTTATTATTTTCTAATAGATAGATTTAGCGAGATTATTATTATTATTATTTTTACTTCCAATATAATCCCTTTAAAATATCCCTTTTGACCATCCCTGAATCCATTTTGACTAGTTTCGTCGTAGCGTCTGTACGTACGTACGTTCGTATCTCGCATAACTCAAAAACGGTTAGACGTAGAAAGTTGAAATTTTGTACTTAGGATTGTTGTAAAATCTAGTTGTGAACCTCCCTTTTTGGTCACTGCTTGATCACCGGAAGTGGTACTTTACTTGAAGGTCATAATTGATTTTTATCAAAAATTATATTAAAATACTATGCAAAACTTCTCAAATTTAGTATTTATAACTTATATATTGTTTTAAATAACATACTAGATTTTAGTCTAAATTGGAAAACCGGAAGTGGTACTTTACTTGAAGATCATATTAGACTTTCGTAAAAAATATATATTAAAATATAATGTAAAACATCTCAAATTTGGTAAATAGGACTTTTATTTCGATATAAATGTATTTACTAGATTTTGGTGAAGATTCGTGAGCGGAAAAGGGTACTTTACTTGAAGGTCATAATAAGCTTACATCAAAAATTATATCTAAACTAAATCATATGTTTCGGCAATAAAGGTTACAAACGCAATTTGGTTTCCAATCCAATTTAACATTTTTATTATTTGTTTTAAGTGTTAAAATTGAGTTTAAAATACTAGTTTTCTTCCCCATTTGTGTGATCAACAAGTCTTCATCATGAGAATAAGATATTAGTTAAGTGGGTTTTTCCGTTTAAAATGTCGAAACTGAACATTTCTAATGCTTTATCCAGTGATATTGATAGTTTTATTGTTGTGGAACATGGAACATGGAACATGAAGAAATATCTTGGAAAATAGTTACCTACTGAAGGAAAACGACATATAATAAAGGAATGAGACCTCCAGTGACAAGAGTGTGTGTGTGTCAATAAATGGATGACGGGACGCCGAGTGTCGTTTTTACTGCAATCTTCGGAAACTAGTAACCAAATTCAGTATCACTTTTTGAGCCACGAGTTTATAATTTAATAGGCGTACAAGGAAGTCATGTGTTGCCCACATCAGATTTTTTTTTTTTTTTCAGGCTTTGATGTAACGATTCCAAAACATTTAATACGCTTTCTCTATCTTCTTAAATGACCTAAATATGAGGGTATCAAACATCTAATCGGCCACCATTTTGAAACGAAATGGTGGATGGTAATGTCGAGTTCCTAGGATCATCCTGGAGTGGCCTATGACTTAGGACTTTGGTGCCAAATTTCAAAATAATCCGGCCAGTATTCGCGGACGGCGGACGGACATTTTTTTTTTTTTTTTTACTCGATTTTCGGATTCCACGTAACTTGAATTTAAATCCTCAAATTTAGAGAAGGGCTAAATTGTTTTCTTCTTGGTCTATCATTATTGAAAATAATAAACCAAATTAGTCTGTCCAAATGGTGTAAATCCAGTCAGATCTTTAAAAATTTTTTTAGCCTATTGACACCCTTCATCTGCCAAACTTTAAGTTAGATAAATACAAACATATAAGTAAAAAGAACTTAAATAGTTTGTTAAATTCAGAAAGGGAGACTATCAAAGATTTTAAACACTAAAATTTAACTATTTTACTACATAAACAAGCTGATAACCATGAATTTCTTGCCATATTAAATAACGTTATAAAAGCAGAAAGTATAGTATTTTCGTGAATTACTACTTTAAAAGATGAAGACATAAGTAGGAAGTGCTAGACACGGTAAAAAGCCATAAAGAATTTGATAGCTGATTGTTAATACAGGCCGAGTGGTCAGATACGCATCTCGTTTCAGGTAATGATGGATTATTTTCCGAAAATGAGCTTGTTTTAGAAAATTACACCCTATCTTGGATGGAATTTAAGAATTCATACTTAGCCGCCATATAAGAGAGTTTTTAGGGATCATATTCAATAGGAAGTTTATTGACCCTGGGTTTATTTACCCCTAATGGTAGCTAGGTCCGATAATAGGCACGTACTGGCTCCGAAGCACAGTTTTATAGCTTAAAGTGCACAGCAGCCTATGTAAAGTTTTTAGCTTCTTGCAACTGAAAAAATATATATAGCAAGCACTTCAGGCATTGCACAAACCAAAAAAATAATTAGATTGCATTAAGTAAAACAGGAAATAATCATCCATTGTTGTATTGCGATTAATAAATTTAAAAAAAAAAACAATATTTAACATGTTATTTTGAACACGTCTCGTGCTTCGTATTCACCTAAAAATATTCGTATCATATCTATTCACGTAATAGGCATCACAAACGACAAATGTGATATGCAAATTGATAATGACGACCTTGTATTTCAACTGAGAAAGAAAATTTTCTTAAAATATAAATGCATTCCTTATTATTTTATTCGTTGTTTTTTTGGGAGTGACAGAGCTAGAGGCACTAAATAGCTTGTAAACTTAATAAATCGGTATGTAAACTTAAATTATTATAATGTATATATTTTTTTAATTAGCATATATATATATATATATATATATATATATATATATATATATATATATATATATATATATATATGTAATAATATAAAATCAGTAAATGTCAGTAACACAGATTTATAGGATAAGTGAAAATCATCTGATAGGTACATTTTAATCTGTTTTTATGTCGTGAATAAGAACCTATAGATATGGAACATGTAACAGGAACACAAAAGAGGACACATACAAAATAACGCAAATTCTCATGGTTCCACTGAAAATTATTAAAATAAACTTTTTAAAACCCGAACAATAAATACAGGGAAAAAAAGGTTAAAGGTTATAGTATACTGTACATAAAATGCTTTACATATTACAAAACGTAAGGAATATGTAATAAATATGATCTATTAGTTAGCTCTATCACCGAGAATTGAATTAAATATTAATTTTAACTAAAACTATTTCAATTTTATCAATAATTATGACAAATAAATTAAATACTTATAAAAGGAAATAAAACTAAGATTAAGACGGGAAATGCTTAAATCATTAGCTTGGAAGAAGAGTTCGACAGTACTGAAATTTTTGTTTCTCATTTTATTTTTTTGATTGGAAATCTGCCATTCATGTAGATTTCTTTGAGAAAAAATGCCAGATTTTTATTCTGAATATTTACCGCAATAATAATTTATTTTAGTTTTTAATGAAAAGCTCTTCAATACACGTTAAATAAGCCACAAGTTAATACACGGATCATATTTAAATGATCATAAAACGAATAAAAAATGTAAGTAATATTGACTAAGAAAATGTCCGACTGGATGTTCTAAAGTGAGTTAGAGAAAGCGATAAACCTATATAGGCAAACTTCAAAGCTTCTCCTGTGGAATTCCACTTTTTAGTATTGTGCACTCTTCTTCCACGCCAATGAAATGTCATACTCCGCAGTAAGTGTCACACCTTAAAGTTAGAATTAACAATATTATTATAATTCCTACTGTTTACGAGATAGCTTACGCTGAAGGAAGAACAACCAACAAGCTCTTCGAGTAAGTATAAAGAATTCCATAGAATATTAAACCTAAAGAAAGATTAGAAGACGTAATGTGAGCAAGTTAAGGTAGTTAGATATTAAATTTTAAGCTTCCTGACGAATTAATTTAAACAATAAAGTAAAACCACTCGTACTTTTTAATGATAATAAGCAGAAGTACTTAATTGTAAATAAATGAGTATTTAAATACTTCTTCGAGGTATTTAAATCTAGTTGAATAATAGTGAAGTATTAAGAGGAAGATCAATGCACGACATCAGCCGATTTATAAATGTCACAAAATGGCAAAGCACAACCAGGTGGAGAGGAAGAGATGGGGTTGTTGCACCAGGTTTCGCAATAGCCAACAGACAAAGCTTGGCCTACCTACCCAGGCAACCTGCTAAGGAACAGCTGTTAGATCAACGAGATTGACAATAATAAACGAAGCATTGATGTCCTCCGGCAGATTCTGGCGCAAGCTGGGTTATCATAAGGGTTATGAATGACCGTTAGATAAGAGCGTAGCCGACTTTCCAAAACTTTCCAAAGGGGTGCTAAATGAAAGAAAAACTCCGGGTCATATTATAGCTGGAAACGGGGGGAATGGGAGACGTGATCCAAGTACAATGCCTCTTTTCATAGTTCCTTAGGGCTTTCTAGCCCAGTCAGTAGGCCAGTTGTGATTCTCCAAGCCGGACTATCCGTCCACTGTGTGTGCATACAAAGCAAGCATAAAACAAGAAGGGAGTGCATCACGTGAATCTAGAGACGAAGGACCAAGTGATACGCAATGTTCAGCTAATATAAATCTTCTTCAAATATTGTACAGGAAAAGCACAATTAAACTACATTAATGAGATACAATTAATTGCGTATTGGCTTTCATGTTATACATGATGTTGAAAAACACGCTCCATACTTAAAGCGGGAAAATAACAATTACTCTGAAATTAACAAGATTATTTGGTGTTTTTTTTTTCGAATTTTATAAATATATATCCTTAAAACTATAAGTGTCGGGAATGATACATGACCTCCCTTAAACTGGAAATTATTAAGGTTCAGAAGTTCACCCAGCAAACTCATTTAAATGGCCGATTATTGCCAAGAAATGTTTATGTTTCCATTATGCTTTGAGAAAATACGTTTAAGAAGAATGTCTCGTACAATGGGAATTTATATGGAAGTAGCAAATCATCCTCAAATAAGAAAAGCTATTAATTAATGATTAATAATTAAAAACGCTTATGAATAATTGAGACAAGTTTCAAAACCGGCTTGATCCACGTTTTTTAATTTTTTTTTTTTTTTTTGTCTAAGCTTTCAATGCACTACACCATGAAGCAAAACTGTATTGACTAAAACCGTTTCTAGCCAATTTAAAAATGGATTCAAACTCATGCAGTTATCTACGTCAAATAGGGCATAATCATATGTTTTTGATGTCTTCTATAAATATTTTGAGAATGGATTCAGCCGGTTTTGGAACTAATCAACTCAATAAATAACGCGAATCGAATCCTCATTTGCTTGGAGCGAGTAACTTCTAATTTTATTTCTAAATATTTTATATAAATAAACAAAAAAGACAAACAGGCATAACAAAGCAAGCAAGAACAGGCATCACCGAATGGTAAGCTATGAAAAGGAAAAATAATTGCTCAGAGTAGAGAAGGTGAGAAAGGTTCTTTATGATCTATAACTTAGATTAGATTTGGTGGAACGCGGTACACCCGTCATGTTATGATAATTGAGTAGCTGAGGGGATCATTAAACAGATAAAAAATATTCCATGATCTCTTGAGTCTACTTTATTTAATTCTGATATAAAAGTAAAAACTGAGAGTCCGATTCGCTAACACAACGTGAAATTCTGGATCCAATGATATACCATATATGCTATTGGAGTGTCTAAGAATCTTATATTTTCTACAGAAGAGGTTTTGAGCTGTTGGCTATTAACGTGTGAGGATGATTGTAAGATTATTTCTTATTTTTAAATAAAATACTAAAATCAACATTACAAAAAATAGAAAAAAGAACATAAACAAGATGAAGCCTAAGTGCAAAACGTGATTAGGCATGATAAAATTCATTTTATTGTCCGAAGGATGCAGTATGAAAAAAGAATAAGCATAAACAAGGACCTATACATTAAGAACACAAAAAAGAACCTTTACAAAGCCATCTATGGTAGACTCCTAACGAAACACAAGGTCATCCTTGTGATCTTCTACGGCCAACGGGAGAAATCCTTTAATGTGTAAGAAAAGCGTGACGTTAGGGAGTGAAAACGGATTTCCTTGGTACTAGAAAATTTTAATATACTGAGGAAAATTCTGTTCATTTAAGTACACTTTAAAGAACTGTTAAACAATATATCCTTCATAATGAATTATCAATTTCTAATAATAGAAAATTGATCAATAAATTACCAAATAGTAAATGAATTTAAAGGATGAACTGCACCAAGATACATACGCGGGCTAATTTTTTTTAACGCAATCTAGAACTTCCGAATTTTATTTTTATTCAATTATAACTAAAATTATACGACAGCAGGTGACTGCTACTAGTAAATTGTAGAAAAATCTAGTCCCATGGTTTTTCCCGTCGGTTTACTCTATAGGAGGGAAACTTTGCTGTCATTTTCTTATTAGACAGGTCGATTTAAGAATTTGAATTAGATGGTATAAAACTAAACAAGATACAGACCAATGAGACTAATATAAAATAATAAAAGCATGGAAAAATTTAATTCAACGTAGGGACTCAATAAGATAGCTATAATCATAATCGAAGATTTAAATTCTTGACAGGAAATGACAATAGGAAATTATTGGCCCTCATGTAGGGGAGCATAATTTTAATTGAAATAGCCAACGATTATTGAGATTACTAATTTACTAATATGCATCAGTGCATTAAGTATTTTTTCAGCAGTTGGAAGAAATACGTAGCTGAAAGTAATGGATAGGTAGACTAAGATAATGGAATTATACCAAGGATTCGTATGACAACAACTTAAATTCAACTTCACAGATCTGCTAGAAAAAAAAAATAGAGGACAGTTTCAAGAATAAAAGCAATATGGAAGAGTTAAAAAAGGTGTCTCGTCAAGAAGATATTCGAAAAGAAAAACTAACAGAGATTCCACCACGTCTGCAAAATGAATCGACGCAATGATCCTATTGAAAACATGAAATACCTTACTATCAAAAAAAGATCAATAGGATGTCCCAGAAGACCTCGGTATGTTGTGTAACAAGGCTGGGAAAGGAGAATCGACTCTCTCAAGGTCAAGGAGCAAGGATCCAGAAAAGAACGTAGGAAGTGGCTGAATGCACCCACCCCCACACTGAAGGGCA
Organism: Rhaphigaster nebulosa; assembly: GCA_948150685.1. Lineage (NCBI taxonomy): Eukaryota > Metazoa > Arthropoda > Insecta > Hemiptera > Pentatomidae > Rhaphigaster > Rhaphigaster nebulosa. The sequence goes on along the minus strand of OX411310.1, from coordinate 61,012,677 downwards.
CAATGGGTGGAAAGGAAAGAAAGTGAACCTCGAAAAGAATATCTTTGTAGTTTATAACCATTTTCCACTGGGTTGTCACATCAATTCTTGTTTTTTACTCCATGGTGTATGTTTTTGTTCCTGATATTTCGCCCTCCCTGCCCAAGGGACTGAATACTCTTGATTTCTTCGCACTTCTCTAACTTACTATCAACGAATAGCTGTCTATCAGCTGTTAACGATTACCATAGTTTTTATCATTATTCATTTTAAATCTATTCTCTGAGAATACTTAAACAATAAAAAGCTTATTTAATGGTGGTCAAGCTATCAGATGTAGTTAATGGAAGGAAGCATAAAGGAAGGGAACAGAAGAAGAGCAGTAAAGAAACGAGAAGAGGATATGTAGAGACTTAACAAGAGAACTCCCACGCCCGGGCATTCCTGGATGAGAGCAGTTAGCTGGTGGTGATTGCTCTCAGCCGCAACTGATATCCTGCAGCTTTCTATCCAAGGAGGGAAGTAAGAAGACATCGAGGAAGTGGGTCGTTCTGAACTTGTCCTAGGCTCGGTTTGGCGGTGAGCTCATACACCACCCGGCCCCTGCCAAAACGGTTGACCCAAATGCACTTGGGTCCGGGGAACATATCTATCAAAATAGGGAGAGAGTTACCTTCCTGGTAGAACTACAATCATTGGAGGGGGCGAAATTAATAAAAATAAATGAAATTAAGTGTTAGTATACAAATATTATTTACCATTTATGAAAAAAAAAAAAAAAAAAATCAAAATTACAAGGACTAACTTTAATGGGATCTGGATAACAGAAACAAAACTATGTTTCGCTCATTACATCGAACCATATCATGAATTTTCGCACTACGAATAGTATCTATTCTACTGTCAGGATAGGTCTAATATCTTACCTGAAATAGATTAAGTATGATAAATCATTGGATTAAAAGGTATTAATGAATGACTGAAAACACTACACTTCATAAAAATAATCAAACGAACTTCAAATCGACCAAATTCGACTAGATGAAACAAAAAATACTTATACACTGCCCAAGATGCTACTATCAAAAATTAATAAACAATAATACAATGGAAAATTATACATATCTAAGCCATCGCAAAGAATCTATTTACACAGATACAGTTAACTAATCTTAAGAGTGGGTTTAGAATATATAGATTATGTAGTTATAATACAATATAATAAAATTATAGATAGCTATATAAAGGATAGATTATATAGGATTTTAGAACTCCATAATCGCAATAATTACAAAATAATAAAATAACTAATCAGAAAGAGCATCTAAAGCCTTTATAACCCAAAAATTCAAATGGGTATAATCACATTTGGGAATTTAAGGAAATTAAATCGCTAATAATTTGGTTACAAAAAAAAAAAAAGAGTATTACTGAACCTCGACATTAACATTAATTATACAAAAACATTCATGCTCTTATTTTATATTATCAAATTATATTTAAAGCACTAATTAATTAAATATATTATAGAACTAGTTAATTAAATATATTACAGTAGATCTCAATGAGAGCTGCTATCAGAGACATCTATGAACACAACAGAAAAATTAATAACATCCCACAAACTACAGACTAACGCAATTTTTTTTTTGAGCTCGGGCAGACCAAGCTTTATATAAAAATATTCAGTTTACTGAAAGATGATTTATACAATAGCGCCTACCAGACAAGTTTATTGTTGAAGCCAGTTGCTAAGATACATACTTGAGAAATAGTTAATGATTGTATTTCATGTCATTTTATTTATGTGTTTCATATTTTAATTTAATTTTTACTGTTGTGGTATAAAATTGTGTAAATAAATTTGTTAAGACTTATTACATTTATTGTGCATAACCTATGAAATAAACTACTATCCGAGTCTACATAGGCCACTGCATAAGAGAAAGATCATATAGTAAGAATGATAACAATAAAAAATACTTTTTAGTTTCAACCCTCGGTTAATATCAGTAAATAAAATTATCGGAAACAACGAAACATTATTCATTATTATTGCTTTGTAAATTCTTGTAACAACATTCAAAGGAAAGGGGGTATTATGAGCATTATTAGTGGGATTATAATAATATATCTGTCTTTAACTGTTAGGAAGGAGTAAACAACAGGATGTAAGGCCAGACCACTTAAACACGACATATTTCATCACCCATCTGGAAAAGGAAATGAACGACTCCTTCAGATTGTAGGTTTCAGAAAATATTCCCGGAACTGCATCCTCGAGGAAAGTTGCGTGGGCATTGGGCATGCATATCATTAAGTCGCCCAGTCGCCATGATTGCAGAGACTGAAAATAAAATAAAAATCTTATAAACTTCGTAAACAGTGTGGGAGTACCTTCCAGCATCGAAGAGGGCCATAACCTTCGAAAGAAAGTCAACAGAAAGCGCATAACAATAGGAAAAGAGAAACTTTAAATTATAATTCAGGTTCTGAACCTGACCAGTACTTGTTGAGCGAGTGCTATAAACTGTACATCTATTGTTAGCTATATTCGTGTGCTTTTTAAAGATTATAATCAAAATATGATCACAATAAAGTTCTACAAAAGGAAAAACAAAAAAGAAAATGCAAACCCAAATTTTGAAGAATGCCAAAAAATGCGTTAGGATGAAAGACTGATTGAGACCAACTAAAAACCTGTACGAATCCTATCCCGATAGGAAATAGGAATATGCAGGAGTTAGTGAAAGATGAAAAGCGTGCCTTGATAACTAGTGATTACAATGCTCTTTGGAGGATTGAGTGCATCCATTAAGACAAGCCCCAGTTCCACCGCAGCAAGGAGACATGGACAATTTTATGGTTGTCAGGACTACAATGGGGTTTCTTACTGACGAATAACTGTTCCATCCGACAGTCATTCTTACCATTAAACGGAAGTACTCCTTTTCTATTATATAATATACTTTTTTCTTATAATAAACGGAAAAAATAGATAAGTATTTTCTTTCCCATTGAGTCCAATTGAGTTGTTCGGACCCAAAGTGGTAAAAATTAAGACTTTGACAGCTTCAACGCGATCCTGAATTCTTTCAATAGAATGAGGTTAAAACCTCCACAAACATCGCGAATTTAGTGGTAATCCTAATTCACAATATTTGGGAAGGCCGAGAAAAACTACATAAGTCAGTATAAAAAGCATATCAGCGTTGCATGTTACAGTTTAAAATTGAAGATATAATATACTTTTATAGAAGAGAGGAGGAGTGGTCAGATAGGAGAAAATGACAGAAGATTCTCAAAATTGTACCTGACCGAAATTATAAAAAAAAAAAATATAGAATAAGTAAAAGATAAAATATATTAGATAGTGGAATCGGAAAAGATATGAAGCTTAAGTTCTTGCAAAGAAAATTTAATAACTTTATGGTTATGTATTTCTTGAAACAATACATTATTAAAAATATTTATAAAAACAATATATTTAAAACAAATAAACTGAGTATCATATAGACAATAAACAGTCATCAATAATTAATCATCATTGTAATTATTCAATGTAAATAACATTTTTCTTTCATCTCTTCTCATCTGGTATCTACATATATATTAGCAGGTATATAGTTATACACTTAATGAATGAAACATCAGGGGTTGTCGGTTTATTTTAAAGCCTTAAAAATACTATAATGTGTAACAAATAAATAAACAATTATTTTTTAAAATGGAAAACTTACACACCCTCCCCCCTTATTGTTTTAAAAATAGCTTTCATAGTGCAGTACGAAATATTGAGTAAATATCCTCCCCCTCCAATGTAAATCTTTTAAGTTTCCTGCTCACTTAGAGCATAACCACATTTTCTAGATGTATTGGCATGTGAAAACTATTAAATAAATGGAAAGATAGATTAAATTTAAAACAAAAAGCTTTTAATTTTTTTAAATAATTATTTCAGAATGGCAAACAAATTTATAACCATTAAATTTCCACTGGGAATTCTAATGTTAACTATTTAATACGCTAAGCCTACCGAATCGGCAACCAACTTGAATAGCGGTATGGCGTAGGGGTTTAGCAGGTACGTCATACGAATACGTAATTCCTCACTGCTACGATTCGCCTAATTATGATCCGCTACTTTTTCAATGAAGTAACTAATCATATTTAATATGACGGAACTAGACTCATGATTACCTCTACGGGGAAAAAAAAATCCAATCAATCTGAGTAATATGACAGAACATAGTTGTGTGTAAACGATCAAACTGAGCAAAATTGATCGTTATCATATCCATTAATTGTGACAATAAAGATGAAACGTTAAGATCATCACACCAAATAAGATGAAGTACTGAAACTAAGGACAATATTCCCACACGTATAGCTCAATTAATCACTAACAGATAGAAAACATAAAATTGAATCGACAAACCCGTACATAAAATATGCAATAACAACAAAGGGGATGCATATGCACAGACGAAAAGGAAAGAGGCTGGAGAGAGAAGAAGAAAGGGCGGGTGACTAATGTGAAGAGACCGGTATGGTAATGAGTGAAGGTGTGGTGCTCATTGAGAGGGGTACACATGAGCTTGTCTCGGGATTACCTTTTGTTTCTATAGAAACAAAATGCATCAATCTAAACCCTTCTAAAGCTGACTTAGGGGGAAGTACCTCGTTAGAATAACGATTAACCTTAATATACGATGTATACTTAAACAGTCAGATCATATTCCAACAAAATTCGTAACATAATTGAGTTCTTCGTCGCTTCAGAGCAGAACTATCTATCTCCAAATTGGGCTTTTTCCTGTTTTTTTTTTATCACTTAAGATAGTTCAGACTACTGCGGATTTGATGCAGTAGTCAATCTATAATACTTAACCCTTAACTTGGCATCATCCCTTTGAATGCTTTCAGGATGTCATATAATTCTCTCCTGGTGAAATTCTGAACGGTTTCAATAGTTAAGTGGAAAATAGCAACAACAAAAATTAGTACGTTGAAATAATTATATTTGTTTACTCATTATCTTTGAAGTAATAAAAAACAAAATGGTGAAAGAGAGAGGAAGATTTTTTCGTAAAATATAGTTAATAGTGACCAACGAGCAATGAATCAAAACAGTGATTCAATAAAATGATAATTTTAAAATAAAGTACGTAAACAAACACACAATTTAGTGTGGGGAACAACAATCACGGATAATACCACTGATAACTATGAGAATTGAAATTCTGACAATGTCTGGATTCCGATTGGCGTTACAAGAAGTGGCAAGAGTGGAGGAAATTTATTTGCTGAAGCTGAGTTTGATGGAGGTTTTAACTGATTCGAACTTTTTTCCGGTTTTAACATTTCTAATAACTCTATGTGCGACGATTTGTGAAAACAGGATAAATAGGCGATGCTAGCAAACTACTGATTAATTTATCTTATATTTATCTCCGATTTAAATTTTTATACTTCAACCATTAAATGCCTCTGGGAATTTTCGCGTGACTTAGGATGAAGATTGTGAACAGAAACAAAACAACACATTTATAGCAATCCAGTGACCATAATACTTAAGACGGCTCTATTTTATTTTCTATCATAATTCGAGAATGGACTGAAAAGAAATTTTAGAAAGAAGTAGTTTTTCCTCTAAGAAACCATGTGTATCGATTTCAAGTCCCAGGGGTTCGAAGGTCAGCGACGAACTCACCTTTAGCTTCGCACACAATCAAATTTGCGTAATTAATAAAAAAAATCTAAATACCTCACCGTACAGCAAAGTTAATTGTAGGGCATGTATTACGTCAATCATCTAGTACAACTTACCTGAAAAAAAGAAAGAAAAAAATTAAATAGAGCAAGATATAAAAGATAATAAGAGAATACATGTTTAATTTACAAAGTATGCTATTTTTTTTATTATTCTAATTATAAATAGATACTTAATAATGATTTATAGCTATAAAACCCTTTCAGGTCTATCATAAATATTACATTTGAATAGAAATCTGAAGAAAAAAAATTAAAATAATTTTTAGTGAGTCGTGTCATTAATATTAGATGAGCAACAAGAGTATTTTTGGGAAATGAGTAAGTGAATTCAGCATGAACTAAGCTTATGTTGGAAACGTATCAAATCCGGATTTAAATTCTGAATTTGTCATAGCACTTTAACGTCCAGCCAGTAAAGTTCTAATAGTGGACGAGAAAAACTTTACATAAAACAAATAAAACTATATATATTCATGGCCTTCTTATTATTTTGTTATTAATGGTAATTACTCCTCACAGCTATCATTATGAATATGGTCATATACTAATTATTAAAAATACAGTTTTTACTGTATTCAACTTTACTTTATTACTGAATTCAAAAAGAATTTTGATCTCTTTAATAGTATTATTCCTGTAAAAAAATTACTGTTTTAATAAAAGCTTGCTAATAGCTGTTACTATAATTTCATCATGAGCAGGAATATCGCCAAATTATCAAGTATACATAACTAATCGTGCCGATAATTCGAAGAAAAAAAAAATATATATCCTTTTATAGAAATTAAATTTATTTATTCTGAAAGTGTTAAAATAATCACGATGCATTTTTTAGAAGTATAAATTTTGAATGATTTTTTGAATAACAATCTATACTATCTCCTTCAGACTATCATCTGACTGAAGTGAGGAATATAGGCGTTTGAAATCTTATTTTAAAAAATGAACTAAACTTCTTAAGGGAGGGAGTTATTGTTGACCGTATATTAATATTTAAAGGGAGAAGTTGTCGGGGGGTGCGGTCAAAGAATTAGACTACTATAAGCGAACTTATATATTTTGTGCCGACGTTTCGGCCAAAGTTTTAGGCCATCTTCAGGGCTAAAACTTAAGCCAAAACGTCGGCACAAAATATATAAGTTCCCTTATAGTAGTCTAATTCTTTGACCGCACCCCCCGACCAACTTCTCCCTTTAAATATAAACTTCTTAAGAATTATCTTAAATAAAAACTATGTTACGATAAAAGATTATTAATATTATCTAATATTATAAAACAAGTGTTTAATGATATTTCATTCAATTATTCGAATGTAACAAAACTTAACGGTCACAAAACTAACTTGTGAGACGAAGTGAACACTGGATTATTAAATCTAAAACAATATTATCAATATAAAAAAGTTGTTTTGAACACAAGATTATACAAAACTAGGTCTAAGATTTCAGATTCGTCAACTACAAGTTTCCAGATGATAACTCTGGTTTTGGAATAGTATGCAGAAGTATAAGAAATATTAACCGTGAAAAATCTCAAAATAAAAATGACTTCTGAATTAATCCACTGTTTGGATTCGTAAGACATTTTAGATCTACATTGATCAAAGAGATTTGTAGATGGACTCCAAATCCGCAGGCGAACAAATCAGGGAAATATTTATAAAATATTATAAAAAAAATAATTGAAACTATGTGAAAGATGATCCCACACGGCTTAACGATCCAGACATAGCTATCAAACCAATTTACATTCCAATGCTAACCTTCTAAGACGTAACACGGTGGTGAGATGTATTAACAATCTTCCTCACCACCGATATAATATTTTTTTCCTATTTCGCAACAGCTTTCAACAGAAGATAAGTCTGTCATCATCAGGGTCAGTGATGTGATTCCGACAGGAGATCGGCTTGGAATCTACTGATGCAACTCTCTCTAGCTAACATGTATGCTATCAATCCATACGAAATAAAAAGTTTCGAAATGGAAAGTGAAAGAGTGAGGAGCAGAGGAATGGCACGTACTCCGAAAACCTTTTTACGGCCAGATGAAGATAAACAAAGGAGCAATCGAGACAGATAGAAATTGCGTGATGAACGTTAACGATGCTTGCTTGCTCTTACCATAATCATCAAAGAGATGAGAGTCGGCTTAAAGAAACGATATGATTCTTATAAAAACAAAAGTTAGCTAAGCAATTATTTCTTTCATAACAATATTTCAAAAAATTAAATCCATCTTTTAACATCCCTGAAATAGTTTAACTCCAGAATCAGTTGTTGTAACTGTGTTTATAGAAGACTTCACCAACATCTTGACAGTAGTTTTCTAAACCGGACAATACCTACAAACTAATTCAAGCATCAAATCAGTTATCCTTAAAAGCTTGAGTAGACCTTGTTCAAGACCAAGGCCTTTCTTAAAAACCAAATAAGTTGCAAATTTAGACCGAAATAGACAATCATACTTCCATTAAAATACCGTATCCACGAAAGCCCACAAGTTAATAACTATATCTACCAATTATTTTCTGATGATAACCCTCCAAACCATCGGGGAAAAAAAAAAACATCAGAAGTTCTGAAGAAGCAATACTAATAACATTTGAGTAAAATTGTCAAGTAAAATTAATCAACTTTAGATACTATTTTAATAAATTTTTAAACCAAATAAATTAAAAAAAATATTTATAATAAAAAATAAAAACATGCTATAAAACGTCCGTTTTGAGTTATTTAGAACATTGTTGTTAAAAGAATTAACACAAAAAACCGATAGGAAAAGCTGACAAGGACTTGATCTGATTAAGGTTTATTGGTAAATATTAGAATTTACCGTTCAAGGACAATGAGTAATAATAATGAATGTTCACATTCATACCAGACAGAGCGCCACAAATAACCTGTTCCCCTCTTTTGATTCTAGAATATTTAGAATATCAAAATGAAATTTCGGAGATACCAATTGTGTAATCTGAAGTTTGAGGCGTATTGCCGATTTCGTAACTTACCGGAGTATTCCTCCAGCGACTTTAACTCCGGATTTTCCAATGGGATGGGGTAATTTTTGTTTATGGATTCTGATAGAAAATAAAATTTTAAGAGGATTTCATATCGGGCACTAATTGAAAACACGCAAAAATACGATAAACTATTCAAGTAAACATTGTAAAGAATTAAAATAACTTTGAAATGAGTCTATTTTCAATCCACAACGCTGAGTATTATCAGTTGACATCCGCATGATGGTATAGAAGGATCAATCCCTAATTAAGCGTTTCTGTTTTATGACTTCTAGGTGCCAAATATTTTTAAGCATAATGGCCGTGTGTTTATTGAAAGTACCGCTAGTGACCAGAGAAGCAGGTAGCACGAATGTTCGTGAACTGGAAGTCAGGTGGCTAGAATGGTTAGCGTGGGCTGAGGTCATGTCTTCATCATTAGCTCTATTGCAGGGCGTGGCCCGGAATAAATAAAATTTTCCAGGACAGTCCTGGGGCTTAAGGTCACATCTTTCAGCTCGTTAATAACTCATCAAGCATCATTGATGTAGCGAAGTAAAAGTAATAGGTTTAATTATACGGAACAATAGTTCTATCAAGGTTAACGACAATTCCACATGCTCTATATTAGCTCGTTAAAAATAAATCTATACCATTATATAAAGCCGAAGAGTTTGCATGTTTGAAAGCGCAAATTTCAAAAACTACCAGACCGATACAAAAACAAATCTTTTGGTGTAAGATAGACCCGTTTATTGAGGCTGGCTTGAGGCTTTATAACATCTCGCTACGACCCATAAATAAATTGCTAATTGAAAAAGTGTACCGGTCATACCGGTTGGACCAACTGACTACACAAACTATTTAATTTTGATGTGGATATAGTCAAAAGTAGATATGATTTAAAGAGAAGTTGATATACTATATCCGTCTATCTATTTTTTCTTACATATTTTTTATGTTTTATTTACATACTTTAATGGTTATTATCCTTTCTTTTTTTTAATTAGACCTGATAAAGGTTTCCAACTTAGGGCGAAACGTTGCCACACAATAATGTTATTAATTTTTATTAGAAAAACACGCTAATAAGTTCCACCTTTTCTTAATTGCACCCGCCGACCAACTTTTCCTTAAATTAAATTTTTAATTATTGAGTGAAAACGTCATTTTGTAAATAAAATGGGAGGATAAGTGGAAAAAAGTGTCAAAACATGAAAATTATTTAAATAAACTTTATTGTCGTTAATAAAAATTTATTATCGTTTTGGCCCTGTTCCTTCCAATATTTATACAAAAAATGACACTATATGGTATTATTTCGTAAGTGGTCAATCATGGCTGAATATTAATTCAGCTAATATTAATTTAATTTTATAGAATGAGATAATAGTTTGTAGTATTATTATTATTTTTTTTTTGGTATCACAAATGTAATATACTCTAGTGTTAGTAATAATATATTTATATTTTATCTTACTATAGATTAAATATACGATGTGTGTATAGCAACCCAATATATTTGAGCAGGATGGCTTGGAAATAATAAACATTTCTTTCATTAACTTAAGACTTAAAAAAAAAAAAGATTTACAAGAAAATATAAAAATATATTTTAATACTTATCCATAATAAACTATCCATAAAACAGAAAAAATATCATAACACATGTTTTTGACATATGAAATAACAAAACGCTAGACTGGAAGCTCATATGTGTCAGTGGGACATACCTCAGCCGTGACGAGCCGGGGAGAGTCGCGCCTCGATGCTATTAGGGACTTATCTCTAAGGATCGATAACGCCAGAGGTCACGATCGGAAAAAAAGTCACCTTAAGTACCCTCCAAACTTAATAGGACTTTCTCACACCATTCAAAGGAATAGTGTTAGGGTAAATAATAGTTAATTACCGAGCCCTTTCGTCACGGTAAGGTACCCATTCAAAACCTGAACCCTGAAGGTCACTTTTATGATGTTCTGGCCCTTATATATAGATTTTAAGAGCAACGAGCCTCAACCATCATAAATGTAACAATATTGGGTAAAATAAGACTATATAAATGGAAACAAACAATTTATAAAGCTAAACAATGACAATAGACAAGATGACAAATAATCAAAACTGGATAGAAATTAACAGGGATACAATAAGCTTTAGCGAGTATCAAAACGACAAATTTGAATCGAAACATTCAACAAATTCGAGAAAATGAAACCTTGACATTTAAAGGGATTTATTTATAATAGCATATGAAATATTGAAGTAAATATAAAAAAAAATTACAATCCCACTCTTTTTAACAATACCCATTGGCTTTAAAGCTCAGTCTTATTTCTTTAGATCTAGTCAAATAAGTGCTAAAATGTCCATCAATAGCTTCTTACTGTCCTCAAAGATCTCCTATAAAAAATGTTTTTTGCGTTCCTAGGAAATATATTGTTTTAGTACTGTACACTATGAATACTTCTCTACATTCTTCTCTATAAACCTAGTCCGTAGTTTGGAAAAAATCAGAAACCATACCGTAAGTAAGCCTAGGAAAAATTGCTTATCTTAGGTTTTAGAAAAGTGCTTATCGCATAGGTTATTAAAAGTACGCTACACTTTCTTTTTCTTGTTTTTATATTATGAATTTTTATAAATAAGTCGTTTAGCCAGATTTTTTTTCCTTTGTTAGTACTACTCCGTTATTCTTAAGGGTCTTCGTCCCAGAATAAGTTTTTTTTTTCTATTATATTCTATTTCTTCAATCAAAAAAAGATTTTGTCCACTTTTTAATTGTCTCTCGATTTCCAAATTAAAAAACGACTTACCAGATAACAGTGCTCAGACTAATAGAAAAGCCCATAGTCTAAAGTTTGCTTTGTTTTAATCAAACATGATGAGTGAACATATATACATAACTTTTGATTGATATTTTGAATCAAGATTCCCCTCCATTTTGAAGTTAGTTATAAAGACAAAATATTAATTTTAGGCGGATTTAAATTTTAAGCCATGCATATATGGCAAGAAGCCGCATTTCTTCAATGCTATACTCGTACAAGGTCCTAACGTCTTTTCTTTTATTAAAAAATTAAATTACTCGAGTTGTATTTACAAGCATGGAAATAATAATAAATAACTAAGAAAACAAAGGATCCATTAATGATTTTATCACGGATAATTTAACCGGCTATTAATTTATTAAATAAATTGGCTATGAAAAAAATCTATTCATTCTAAACTTCGATAAATTACAGGAGGTTTATACAGGGAAATGTTTTCGAACGCGGATGAATAATATAATTATCAGTCGGTACCAAAGATGGAAAACTATTTAAATATTTAAAAAAAAAACAAAAAACAAGATTCCTAAGAGGTCAAGACCGAAACGTCTGAGGGAACCTACAAGGACAGCGTAATTACAACCGGAGAAGAATGAAGTAACTAAACTTATTAGCGAAATACGTCATTGTCTTGGCATGGGAAAAGTACGGCCATGACATCGCGTTTGCTTCCGCTAATGGTGGAATTATTGCGTGATTCTTACACCTGTTCAGAGCGAAGGAAGTGCATCTATCCATAAAGTAGAAATGAACAACGTTTAATGTAATTGATTGTATAAAACCCGGACGCGAAAACAAAGAGTCACCATCAACGCCTCCAAAAAGAACGCTGAAAAGAAAAATTTTAATTTTCCACTTCGTGCCTCGGTCAACAATGTCAAAGACCTTTATGTCAACAATGTGGGATGTCTTTATTGTCTTTTCACACAATCGTTAAATACACTTGGATTCTGAAAATAAGTTGACTTATAAATCGTTTGATAAAATTAGGTACACTTCCGTATAACCTAATGGAATATTTATTGAACCTATCAAATTGTAAAGCCTAATATCAGCGGAATAATAATCTAGGTGTGGATATATGATCTGACACAGATATTGCTGTAGCGTAGTTCCTACTCTCATAAACCGTATTGCAAGAGAGTAGTGAAAACCAGTCGAATCCTTTAAACAGTATCCAGTCCTTCTTTTAGCAGTATATTCAGATAAGAGCTGTGTTATTTGCTCATGCAATCACTGACTGTTATACAAACCCATGATCTTTGGTTTGAGAAAGATAAAAGCAGTTTAAATGTTGACGTCGCTTGAGTACAAAGCCTTTGCTGTTTAGAAGCCTTAATTAGATAAGAACAACCAGTGATCAATGAATAAAGATATGTAGTAGGTTCTCATGGCAAAAACTCATATTTATGTTAAAACTAAATGATGAACTTTATACTCACGATGCTAAGGAGCAAGATAGCTCTTGAGCTCTAATTTGGTAACCACCAATATTGAAACACATTTCATACATACATTATCGTTTGAGAGGATATTTATAAAACCATAAATATAACGTAGCACCAGCAAAACGGGCGGCTTCACGTAATACTTGTTTTGCAATGAGAACGTTATTATGATTATATTGGGTGATGGGACACAATCCATATGAATCTTTTGTGGAAAAAAACAAAAACAAGAGAATAAAACATATGAAAAGAGTTAGAGATTGATAAATATTTGCCACTTCTATATGTTTTATTGAAAACTAGTTTCGAATGTTATACATTCATCCTCAGTTCTAAGAGCACTCAAAAAATTCAAAATATAGTTGAAATTGTTAAACATATTAAATTAGATTAATATAAATCAGTATTATAAAACATTTATGAATTATGAATTTAATTAAGACAAGAAATCAAATACATGTTGGTACTCACCAAGGTTTAAATGGATTATATCAAACAGAATAGTTTGTACTGGTTTCTTCTCGCATTGTACTAACAATGAACGAGAACTAGGCAGGATGTTTTTAGGTAAACGGTTTAATGGTCAGGGTTTTCCCAGTAATGCCGGTGAGTAATTGTTTTTTCAGTTATTGATGGGAATATATTTAAGATTGGACTATTGGAGATATTTATTTGGTCATTTAAGCAAAAATCTGGATTGGATTTGAAGGATTTTATTATTTCAAGTGCTTCATATATATTTAATTTGAGGCTGTTTTCAACGTGATGTATTAATTTAACTCCTGAGTCTTTGATGAATTTATGATTATTCATAAATGTTTTATAATACTGATTTATATTAATCTAATTTAATATGTATAATACCAACTATATTTTGAATTCCTTATTTTTGAATTTTTTGTGTGCTCTTAGAACTGAGCATGAATGTATAACATTCGAAACTAGTTTTCAATAAAACAAATTTATAGAAGTGGCAAATAATTTATAAATCCCTAATAAGATTGACCCTTCTATACCATCATGCGGATGTCAACTGAAAAGAGTTGATAACAATGTATTTTGTCTGATAATCATACTAGATTTAGCTTAGGTGTTAGGAAAAAAAAAAGAAGCAGTAATATAAAAATAAAAGGATGGGATATGATAATCGGGCAAGAGAGGGGGTCAAAACAACGCAAAATACAGTACAAAACTATTTATTGTATGGCAAGGTTTCAGCCCAGCATTATTTTAAAAGGTTATGTAAGATGTTTCATTATTTTTCATTTTACCTTTAATTTAATTTTATTTATTTTACTTTAACTATTGTATTTAATATCAGTATATGAGATTCTCATATCTATTCGTATCTTCTTTCTGTAGCCCTGAAAGCCAGATAAAAACTCGGCATAAATTAAGTACTTTTGCCTTATTGTTTCATATCCTAGATTACTAAGGCCCACTATTTTATAAATAAATAATATATTACTGGGAATAATGCAGTTGTTCAAATAGTTGCCAAGAACAAACAATTATTCTTTTAAATATAGTTTTTCAGGACTTCGACAGAAACATTAGGCCATTTCCAGTCAGGCTCTGATTCCGTTTTTTTTCTTTTGATGAGCGATTCGATGATATTACAGCTTTGAGTAAGGCACCCAGCTATCCAATTTACAATAAATTAAGCTAAGCAATGACTTATGCCTTAAATAGATGATTATCATATAGCAGTTAATTGTAACATATTTTCCCTTTGAAGCACTGAAAACCACCTGGGTGTATAATTGTAATAGTTCTCCATAATCTCAACAAAACTACTAAATATAAGAAACGAGAAAATTCAAGTCAATGTGGTAACAAAACATACTAATAATAACAAGAATTAGAAAACGCTAGTCTGCATCTCTGTTACATATGCATGACACTGGCATTACAATTCTGGAAAGAAAGGCAATAAAAATGTAAAACATTAGACGATTTCCCATTTTCTCGGAGAATGCCAAAGCAAATCCGAAAGACCAGCAGGCAATCGAACTACTTGAAAATTTCAATTACATGTTCCAGTTAGAAGGGAGAGAGCTTGGCTAACCATGGAATGGAGATCAGTAAGCCGGTCTCGGAATAAGTTGACCGTAAAGGCAAGAATATCAGATTTCGTCTTGGAGCAACTGAAACGTGAACGTATCAAGGAGAACTCGTCGCTTCCTGGCAACAGTCATCTCCTAGATAGTTTGCCAATCGGATCACGTACGTTCCAAGGTCGCTTATCTGGATGAAATACCAGGGGCAATGGATGGGATTTAACAATCGCCATGTTTTCTGCTCGTATATTTAATGGAAATGTATAAAACAATGTTTGATGGATGAATCACCCATTTATGATCCTAAAAAATAACTCCAAAAAGTAAACTACTTACTTCGAGCCTCACGTTTTAACATTACAACAAAAAAATGCATACAATTAAATCAGTGGGATATAGTACCTAAGGGTGCATCCTCAAGAATTTATTAATTTAGCATACATACTACAAGGGATCTCTCCAGTCAAAACCTCTGCAGTCTTCGTGAAGAAAAACCACGGCTCTGTTTGCAGAAATGGACACATAGTTTCTGGCTAAATATCGCCGCTTGAGAACAGAAGTAACAACTCGGAAAATTCAATTTTACAGAAGAGGTGTTTTTTTTACATTTTGCTTTATCAGTTGACATCCGCATGATGGTATAGAAGGATCAATCCCTAATTTTGCTTCATCGTTTCGTGATATAAATGTATGAACCAAATTTTTGACTTCTGCATCTTTCTGAAGGCTACTTCTGCATAAAATCGGAAGTAGTCTGAACTATCTAAACTGATATTAAATTAAATTAAATCCAAATTTAGAGATATGATAGCTCTACTCTGAAGCGAATTATCTGCAGTGTTGAAATGTCTTGGAGTGATCCACTTACTCTATTTGGTTAGTCATTTGTAGACAGTAAATGTGAGATGTGCTCTACCTAGTCTACATTTATTTCATTTCGGCTTGTTTTGTTCTGACAATGCCTCTATTGCCGAAACGTTGATTGCTAAGATATTTACTGGTGCTTGAAGGACTTGAGGTTTTGTTTTAGGAATCTTGCTATGGTATACTAACACACAAGAACAGATACAACGGCAAATGCCAACACATTAGATATACACTTACAAGGGAAGTGCACAATGTTACAATCCGTCGCGGATTTTTATGAACATTTTTTTGGATTATTCTACATTCGAAAAAAAATCGACGCATATACAACCGTTTCGCCCTAGGGACTGAAAAAAAAAAAACAGCTTCATTTAAAATCTCGAGTTTGAAAAATAATATCGACATGGTTTTCCAGCAGAGCATTTGTTTTTCAGAGTATATATTTTCGAATGTAGAATCACCTAAAAAACTTTGATCGAAATCCGCGACGGACACATCGTGCACTCCCCTTCTTAGAGGCGAAATTTTCCCTCCGGTATACTTGATGATGACACACCATCATATAACGACAAAATAAACTACCTAAACCTAAAGTTCAATAGTAGAATGAACGAGGATCCGCAAGAAAGGAAAACAACATCAATATTTAAATCTAAGACAAACTGATTAGCCCACAATTCAAATCTAAATAAAAACTTCTCATCAGGCATACTTTGTTTATATAAAAGTTCTATTTACCAAATTTGAGATGTTTCACATAATATTTTAATATATTTTTTGACGAAAGTCTAATATGACCTTCAAGTAAATTACCACTTCCGGTTTTCCGATTTAGACCAAAATCTAGTATGTTATTTAAATCAATATATAAGTTATAAATACTAAATTTGAGAAGTTTTTCATAGCATTTCAATATAATTTTTTATAAAAATCAATTATGACCTTCAAGTAAAGTATCACTTCCGGTGATGAACCAGTAACCAAGAAGGGAGGTTCACAACTAGATTTTACAACAATCCTAAATACAAAATTTCAACTTTCTACGGTTAACTGTTTTTGAGTTATGCGAAATACGAACGGACGGACAGACGCCACGACTAGTCAAAATGGATTCAGGAATGGTCAAAATGGATATTTCCGTCGAAATCTGAAAACCGAAAATTTTCGAGATTACAATACTTCCTTTATTTCGTACAAGGAAGTAAAAAGGAAAATTATTTGAAATTAGATTTGTGGCTATGGTCTTAATTCATTTGGCAAATTCGTCGAACATTAAGTAAAAAACTGATACAACAACAACAAAAGTGAAAAACTCAACAAAAATTATAACGATAACAACCCGAAGCCAGAACTGGCTTGCCATACAACGTCTGACGGTAATGAGATCCCTATTCCCATGTCTTAATCTTATCAGGATCAGAGCTCACACACGGATCATAAAGATCATTATCTTTTAAATCGTTTAGTTGAACAGGCGATCTAATCGGAGTACCTCTTAAGCCGTTTAATACTCAGCAGCATATCGATGCAGTACGATTAACAAGGTAACATGGCATTATATTGTTAAGCAATCTTAATGTTTATCTATTTAATATTAATACCATCACATCCGCCACACTCCTGCTATTTCAAAATTGATAAGAAAAACAAATCACGACAATCAATTTAATAAATTCGCAAATGGAAAACTAGCGGGGAAAAAAAATAAGCAAGAGAAGGAAGACACCGAAGAAAACAGAACCAGTAATAAGCATACCGATGTTTTTGAGAAAAAAAAAAAAAGATTGACACACCAATAAAAATAAATATCAAATTAACAGAATACTATTAGACTTTTTCTAAATTAATACAAAACACATATATATTGTAAAGCTTTCTAATGAAGATGGTTCATTTACTTGAAATACAAAAGTAACAAAACCTGCTTCTCGGATTAGTTATAGATTGAAAAGGGCAGAAATAATATGGAATGCCTACAGTAAAATCAAATAAAATATAATCCAACTTATGAAATAGATTCGATGGAGAATGGACAGCGGATTATAGATACGTGGAACGTGTAAATTATTTTGGGTGAGATTGAAAGCCTTAATTTTCCTTAGAAAAGGAAAATCAAACGTTGAAAAGGCTGAAGGTGCAGCAATCAATCTTATTCTAATTGGAAATTGAATTTTCTTTTTAACGCTTGCCATTATTCAAATTAACCTCGGAGAAATGTAAAAGGACAAATACAGAAAGCAGTTCAGTAATGATTAGCACGATTTCAATAATAAATTTTTATAAGCACTCAGGTGAAGAATGGTAAATTGGATATCGGTGGTCAACAGATGTTGACTATGTGTATAGTTTCGAGTAAACAATTTTTTTTATTAACTTATCAGTGATTCCTTGTTTATTAATTCGCTTTGGTTTTTTGTATATTAAAGATTAACCATCAGTTTCCAACTGTTATTGCTGTAATGACTAAATTGTATTTACAACATCTGTGAAGTCAACCTTCGATATAATAGAGATTTAAAGTTATTAAAAAAATCGGTTAAAGAAAATTCAACTTATTCACTAATAACAATGATTTAAATAAACAATCTTCAAGTTCTGTATGCTATATTTTTTTTTTCTCAAATACCGGTTGTTTTTTAAACTGTAGACCAGGCAAAGAAATCTAAAATCTGCTCTTTATTTCAGCTTTAACGAAATAATTAGCCAATGCTGTCATTGATTGAGAAGCCAGAATTTTTTTCAGGGATACCGGACATCATAATTCGTTCAAATTCAAACCTTAATATTTTTTATTATTTAAGTATCAATAAATCTATTATCGGCTGTTCGTTTAAAATCCGTTTCATAACACCTAAAAAATGATTTGGTGAGTGAGTTTCGGGAATGTCTGATATAAATATATATATTTATTCTGCTACATTTGGGCACTTTCAGCGGCCCATTTTGGATTAAATGAGCTAAAATTTGGTATGTATAGCTATTATTTGGTATGTATAGGCAGAACAATACCATCGAAATGGGGATAAATTTCAATTAAAATTTCGACCACGATTACGATATTAATCGATTTTTCGCACAACCAAATTGAATCAGAGGGTTGAAAATTTGCATGTAAATCGAGTTAGAAGTGGCTTTTTGGGATTTCAATATGTTTTTCCTAATCCTGCGGTTTTGAAGGTTTTGCGCACCTCTAAAACCCTTCCAAATTCAGTTAAAGGATTGAAAATTTGTATTTCATTATTGTAATTTAGTTATAATTAAACATAATTTAAAATACCAGATTAGTGACGGAGCTCTATTCATTCAAAATATTCAAAAATCTTCTCACAGTTATTGGAGTTATCTGATTTTGTTTTCTCTTCACCATCCGTGTAACTGTGTTGAAAAAAAAACATTACACACGTAGTTTTGAATGACTTCAAGGAATATTCATGTCAAGTTTGAAGAAAATCGAACAATGTGTTTGAACGTGACGGCGAAACCAAATCCAAAATTCCCGACACATACGTCGCTTTTTCTGACTACAAGGAGCATATGTGCCAAATTTGAAGAAAATTGAACGACGCGTTTCGTCGGTATCGCGTAACAAACAGAGAAGAGAAGCAGGCAAACGGTCGAGGTGAACGGGACCTCGTAACGCTCGGTCATTATCTGTAATATATCAGACAGGCGTATAATGTAATAATTAAATAATATTATAAGTATAATATAATTATCCGAGATAAAGATGACGGGGCGGCCTACAGGACCTATACAGGTTTTAATAATTAAACAAATATAAATAGAAACCGTCAATCGCATTGGTAATGATACTGACCTAGGAATCCATCCCTTTAAGCCTAGCATACGACATAGACGTTTTTTATTTTAAATATAAAAAGGAAATGGAAAATGCGCTTATGACTGCATACTTTGTATCAGAAATGTTTTTTGCTTTAGTAATTAATAGCTACAATGTTAAAATAAATTACTAGATCTACAAAAATACAGGGCCATTCTTCAAAGTAATGTCTTGGATGGCATTAGCAACAGAAAGGAAGGTCACAACGAAATTACATTAACGGTCACGTGACATGCTTTACGAGAACACTTTCTCGACCACGAAGGTAATGTAACACAAGAGAACTAAAATTACTACGGTTAATGAGATTTCCAGGGCAATAGGATAAAAAAATTGGGGAAAGGGTATCGAAACAAAACTACACCAAAATTAAGATCAAATACGATCAAAACTACTGCATCGCACCTAGGTATAAAAAGGTCTATTTTCATATTTTTAGTTAAGCAAAAAAAAGTAAACTCAGAAATTTCTAAAACACTCCCATAATGATATCACAAACAAATATATATATTTTTTTAATTTGAATTACATGATTAAAATTTTGTTTACATGAAAAATACGGATGGTTTGTTCAGATATCATGTACCAGTTTTGTTGACAAAGTTTTACAACCATTTTTAGAAATATTGGTCTCTATAATTATTTATGTTTGTTCATTATAGTTACTAAATATACTTTTATTTTCCGAAGGTTTTGTCGACATTGTTTTAAAAAAATTATACGACATTATATTTAAAAATGTCGGGGTTTATTTATATATAGCCTGGGTAGGCTACCCATAGCTCGGTAACCGCTGACTTTGGGGCCAATTCGGTAGTTCAAGGAGAGTGACAAATCGGTCTAGAGCCACAAATTATGGCTGTTCGGAGTCAGCGGGCGCTGACTGATATATAACACACATACAAGCAGAGTTTCATATAATTTAGCACGTTAAATACCACATTGCTTAACATGTTAATTGTGACACTGCCAATGTCGATGAGTTCATTCACATGCCAGAATAAGCAAAACTAGAAGATTTGCTTTCAATTAGCTTAATAAGCGATCGCCAGAGAAGAGATAGAACTTTCATCAACTGACTAGAGAAAAGAAGTCACGAAAATATTTGGGTTCTTCACGGCTTCAAACTATTACGCACGTTTCATCAGTTTAGGTTAATGAGGCCATCAACAAATTAGGGACGAAACGAAAGAATGAGATGTTTAAATAAAAAAACAATTTTTTTTAGTAATCAGTATAACGTGAGATCAAGAAAAACAATTGTTAACCGAGCACCTCTAGTATACGAGGGGATAATATTGGTAGAAAGAGGAATGGAGGAAGAAAACTGATAAATATAAACACTATGTTCTAATTTAATCAGCAAAGAAAAATAATACCTTTCTATGGTTATACAAATATGTAATAAACAATGGAATGTCATAACCTCAGTTAGCTAATGACAGGACAAATGTTATTTTATTCGTCCAACAGTACTACAATAATAAAAACAAAGCATTAATAAATCAATGTTCTTAAAAACACAAATCAATGGAACAAAACTTTTTTAATCTTCTATATAAACGAAAATTAGGTATGTATCTTAGATCCGATCTGAGCCTATGCTGTCAGATGATTTTCAAAACAACCTTTAAAAAATAAAAAGTTTATTTTTAATTTCATAAGATTAATAATTTAAATAAATAATATATATGATTTTGTAATTTGAAACACACCCAAAAAAAAAAAAAAATGGTAGAAATATGAATAGTAAATTATTATACACAGAGTTTTACATCGGAGTCCAAAAAATTTGCTATGAGTTCAGGCAAAAGTTATTTAACTTAATCAGGCATTTAATTTAATCAGGCAAAATTACGTAACTCCCGAAAAAAAACTACTAAAACTCACACAGTCCATCACCGTAACTAAACAAACTGAATCTCAAAAGTCTGTCAGGATTTAATAAACTAATGTTAACGATAAGGAATTAGACATTGAATAAGAACATAGCTTCACTAATATGCGATGGACTGGATATATCGGAGGAATTTCGAGGGATTCATTTACGAATGGGAATTTTCTATTTTCCATTGGACCTATGAGTCTCAATCATTATCAGGCATTATCAATCATATAATTTACAAATATTCACGGCCAATAATAAAGCATTAAAGATGTTAGGGGAAATAATACATATATAATAATAAACCAATATGCTTAATAACATTTTTTATCGGTAAAATAACATCATGACACAGAACATCAAACTTAGATCGGACTGAGAGAAACAGAAAGAGAAAGTGTTGACGAGGAGGAGTTAGGAAAACTATGTCGGGGTCGGAAAAACTGGGGAAATTTCAGCTCCTTGTCTAAATGAGTTAGCAAGGAGTCCATTGAGTCGGCTCCTTCATTTCGCCCCAGTCTTGAAAGTGATTCGTCACTTCTTTTTGTGTACCATCCCATTGGCTAAATGACATTCCGCCCTAAAAAAAAAAAAGTTTCTTCCGTCGAGTCACTCGAAAAAGCAAAATATTCCACTGGCGTGGGCTACTAATATAAAATAAATTAATTAAATTTTTCGTTATATTTATCTAAACATCCTTATCACCTTCAAGCTTCACTTTATTAGAATATAACATTTACAATATTTTTTAAAAATTATTATTTCAACATTTTTAATATTTTATTTTCACACTAAATTCAAGTATAGTAGTGAATCCTGTATAATAAAGAATATTTTTTAAACTTTTAAGCATTTAAAATTCATACCGGATTATATGAAAGTTGAGATTAAATAAATATATTGTGAATAAATATCGATTAAAGCATTATCAATCTTATCAATTTTACAATGGGAATTTACTACATTAAAAAAGACCATAAAGGGGATACAGTCTAAGAACCAGGACACTTCAGCTGATTTAGCACCTCAAGAGCAATCAAAATGCTCAAATGAACTATGTTCCGATTCCCACAAGAAATTTAAGTTTCTTGCTATTTTAGGTAAGTCGCGTTTATGGCTGAATACATTTTTCGATTACTTCAATGATGATTTTTTCGGGTTTTTAATTTTTTTGACGTCTTTCCTATGCATATTCCCACGCAGTCTTGATATTTGAATTTATAAATTATATTTTGCTTACCATTTCTTGCTATTATATCCTTTATACTGTATTTCATATTTTACCCCCGGAAGACAATAGGGCCCTAAATGCATTCAATTCGTGTACCTGCCCCACAAGCTAAAACTATGACTATCTGAGCAAGATCATTCGCTCATAGCCGAGGTTTCATTTCTAAAGCTGTGCAAATAGAAAGTAAAAAAATATAATAAATCTTAATTTAAACTCTCATCACTGGTATAAACTATTCAGCTAATGTTATGTTCTTATCACTGCTCATTGTTAGTTAAGAACATGGCAGCATAAAATCTAAACAGTTGGAATTAAGATTTTTATTCCTCTAAACTATGTGTGTCCAACCTTTTTTATGACGCGTGCTAAGCCAAGAGATCCTCATATTGAGGCGTATCACAACTGTTCCTCCCCCCCCCCCCTTCCCTCCCTCCATACATATAGTTGCTTTTATTTTACTATATTTTTCCCCTTTTGTAAATTTTTAGAATATACCTACATAAGGAAAACAGTTAATAACTATTATTAATATTAATATGAAAGAGCAAAAAAAAAGCTCTAAATGAGACATAAATAATTGTTAGGACATAAATGGAAAATTCCAAACAAGAAGCCAGGAGAAAAGATCATAAATAACAGAAAATAAATCATCTGTCGATATTTCGCCAATTCAGGCATCATCAGATCAGAAGAAGAAAAATAAAAAAAATATATAAAGAACAAAATGCAGCATATCTCACATCCACAGTCAAAAAAGTCACCTATCAGAGGCAGTACACAACACCAAGACGCCCAGACATATACTGAGGGAAAAGGGAGGTTACATGACAACCGCTGAAAAAGTTAAAATACAAGCAGCTGATCATAAAAAAAAAAAAAAAAAAAAAAAAAAGGAAATACACTAAAACGTATTAAAGATTATAAAAATAAATCAAATAATTAAATAACAAGAAATTTAATAATTACTAGATGAAAGGGAAAGTTAAAATACTCAGCAGAGGACGGTCCATATAAAGAAAACAGTGGATATAAATTTGATTTATTTTTGTGATATTTTGTACATTTTTATATTTTAGTGTGAGTATTGCTTTATATTTTATTTTTGTTTATGATCAGCTGTTTGTATTTTAACTTTTCCCAGCGATTGTCATGTAACCTCCCTTTTCCCTCAGTATGTGTCTGGGCGTCTTGGTGTGGGGTGCTGTCTCTGGTTGATGACTTTTTTGTGGGTGTGAGATATACTGCATTTTGTTCTTAATATAGCTTTTTCTTTCTCTTCTTCTGTCCTGTTGACGCCTGAAATGGCGAAATATCGGCAGATGATTTATTTTCTGTTATTTCTGAGACTCTTGGCTTCTTGTTTGGAATTTTCCATTCATTTCCTAACTATTATTAATGCAATAAAAATGTATATGAGAAGTAACTATGAGTAACAAACTTGCAAATCGCTCATTAGCACTAACTCGAAGGTATTTCAGACTTTCAGAAAATCGACATTATAACAAAAAGATAAAATTATGATTAAAAAAATTGAAAACCTACAGATCGGCCGCTTGCCAATTTCGAACCCCAAGAGTGTCACAAAGTGGCCCACGTGCCTTGGATTTGGAATCATACCAATATGATTATCAATATAATTTCGCATCAGCATATTTTTTTATATCCTATCAAATATTATAACATTTATTTAAAGTAAACAGACTGTGCCTTCCAATTATAATCATCTAATAATTATTAGATGAGAGCAATGTAAAGAGAAGGCATTGAACTCCTGACATCCGAACCATAGTTTGTATTAATATTTCAAGTATTTTTTATTTATTTTTTTGTGATTTATTATGCGCGGAGCGACTATCGACTCACTTTATTAAATTCAATAAAGTAAAGAGCTGATCCTTTGACGGGTTGAGGGCAATGCTGAGCACATCAAGTATTTTCCAAGTAGTACTTAGTCAACTATTATCCCCCTATTATCAGATACTCCCATCTGATAGATCCATCAGATCCCTGATGGATGATAATTAATTGTATTTTTTAAAATAATTGTTATCTTGTTTTAAATGTAAAAAATATTAAAAAAAATGTATTGATTCCAAAATTGATAAATAGTTGCAACTATTACACCTGTCATAAAACAATGTTACATAATATATATTTATACGCAAATATATTTTAGCATTCTCGAAAATCTGTTAAACCGAGAACTGTTATCATATTTTATTGAGAAAAAAGATTCATGATAAAAAAATATTTTGATTCTATTTATCTCTTTAGTAGAAAGCAATGAGCTGATCAAACTTCTGTATTTCATAAAGGATGCAATTAAGAATACTGGAAATTATCAAGATGTATGGAAAATGGTCTCTGGCAACTGGAATGGTATCATTTTAAGATATCAATGCAGCGAGTAAACGAGTTTGAACTGCGGAAAGTTGTTTTTAAGGTTCCTTTCACGAAGTTTTCCTTATCTTAGTTACTGAGCTGCTGAAAATATTTCGTGCAACACAAACTTTACACTTAGGAATATAACTTGATATCTCCCTTGAAAAAGCGGGAGAAAGGTCAGTGTTTTTTAAAAGTTCTAATCGTTGTAATGAAAAAATATATGCAAAAAAATATAAGTATTATTTGTATCTACTAGTAAATACAATAAAGGAAATAAAGCTAGCAATAATAGATTAACCTTTCATTCTTAATTTCTTTGATTATTCAAAAGCAAAAATTTATATAAAAATAACGGAAATAATAATTAAATATCTTTTAAAAATATAAATGAAGAACAAGGAGGATATATTAACATTTAAACAGTCTAAAAAAACAAAACACTAAAATATGAAACATTTAAGTGAATAAATGCTAAATCTAAAAAAAATATATATATATAAAACATAATTTTTTAATTTATCTCGCGAGTGATTTGAGTTAAGTTCCTCTTAAATCGGGGTCAACTAAACAGATATTGACGTACGATATACCGCTTCTATTGCCAGTGTATAATAAATAACTTCTTGCTCAGCTGTTCCTGACGGCTTTCATGCACTTTAGTTTCTGTCTGGTTATTGATGGAAAAGGTCAGCACTGTACTACGTACTCCTCGAAGAAGGAAACGGAGTTCTATACCATTTTATTGAAAATTGTTTCTAAAGTCATCATCTGATAGGTGAATTTCCTTGTTACAGACAATAAATAAGCGAATAACCAAGAAATAAAATATTGCGCATTCAGAATATCGCTTCATCTTATTCACACATGATACAGTTTATGAATAATAGATAAGAATATTTTTCCATATAAGAACGAATAGATATTATTGCATTTTAATTCAAGATAACATGCTATCTTCCACCATCTTTACCTAACTGAATATTTTCGCTGGGAATTTCACCTTGTAGACTCCTAGGATGATACGTTGTACTCAACAATTATCCAAATCATAGAGTAAATAATCTTAATAAAATGTCAAATCACTATAAACCTTATTTATTAAAAGTCGACAACATATTATATTAACTACTTCCAAGACCAGATTACGTAACATCAACGAGGAACAAGTCTGGCCGTGGATTAATTAAATACATTGAAGTAAAAAATTAAATACATACATACAGGCAAGTAATCATTAGGTGTCTATGATCGCCAAATAGAGAGTAAGTTTTAAGGATAAGAATGAAAATTGGATCAAAATAATTAATAAAAATACAAAACTTATATGAAAATCATGTATTTTCAAAATTTCGGAGGATATATCCCTCTGATCCCTCCTCCCTTCGTACGCCACTGTATGTGTATATATATACATATATATATATATATATATATATATATATATATATATATATATATATATATATATATATATATATATATAAATGATCTTCCATTTCCTTTAAGTTTCTATACAAAGGAATCGAGAGAATTGCTGATTTATAGTAAACTACTAAACATTCCATTCACTCTCTTATAGAACTGGTATTTTGAACATTTGACCTTTTTAGTTGGCTTGGAACGGAAGAGTGCCACAAAACGAAAAAGTGGAATTTTACAGAAAAAGCGTTTGAAGTGTGTCTAGTTAGGTTTATCGCTGTCCCTAACTCACTTTAAAACATCAAATCGGGTATTTTATTAGTCAATATAACTTACCTTTTTTGATTAAAAAAAAAAAAAAAAAAAAGAGGCTAACCTTTTTTGATCATTTAACCTTGAATCGTAAATAAAATTGAGGCAGTTCTTCATAAAAAATAAATAAATAAATAAATAAATAAATTGTTATTGCAGTAATTGTTGAAACTAAAAATCTGCTTTTTTTTTTTCTTAAAGACATTTACATGAATAGCAGCTTTCCAAGCACAAAAACAGTAACATTTTCGTATCATCTTCCAAGCCAACGATATATTGAATATTATAATTGTTAAATTAAAAACCAACCCATGTATTTTCATCGAATTAAAGTTAGTAATATTTAGATAGGGGGGAGGGAAACGACGTTTGTCAAGTTTCAAAACATGAAAAGTGCAAGAATAATATCGCATATTAAGTAGAAACATACTTCAAACAATTTTATAGTTCATGTTGAATCGATATTCAATATTTCATGTTGAATTAATATAAATCTTTCAAGCCTGCATCGAAGAGACCATGAGGTATTTCACATTATTTTTTCATTGTATGCATGCAATTAATAACCGTGCAAATAGATTAAATTATTATAAAAAAAGACATAAAAGTAGATAAACTCAGCGTGGTAGTGAAAGGATAAAAAGTAAATAAATCTTCAGGCATTCTAAAAAACCCCAATATAAAAGATAATGCAAACCTTTAATGCGTCCTCCACGATAACTGAAAAACCCATACATTTCCCTAGCGGTACCTGAGAGACTGAAAAGCTTTTAAAACATATTCCACAACTAGGCGAATGTAAAAACGAATTAGTTTTCTAATAGCCAAATCTCGGGGGTAATTAGAAGGGAAATTTCCTCGCGTGCTTTAAATTTCACAGAATAAAAAAGTAATAATAAGAATTATAGAGAAGAGTAATTTCACACTAATTGTAGTTTTTACTATTCCGTAATAATATTTTCTAATTGAAATGAACTACAGCCATTCCTAGGTCATTCCACTCGATATTATTTAAGCGGATACAATAATTTGAACAAAACTTTTGGCATTATAACTTTCTTTTTTCCAGCAATAAAACAGACATTAAACGAATAATTCATCCACCATACGCTTAAATGTCACAGGCATTAAGGCAGAAAGTATTAAGAAATTAATTAACAATCAGGAAGTGCCATTTGAATTATGTGATTTTTATATTAAAAGAAAATAAGTAAATAGAAAAAAAAATGTAGAAATCAACCAACCCTTTTTGAGAGAAAAAAGGCTAAACAATTTCTAAAGTTAATTAATAATGTTCATTATTATTTTTTAACTCAAGTACTATCTTATTTAGGCATTCCAAGGAAGCATTAGTTTCATTGAATAATTACAAATTATAATAGCAAGTATATTAAATAATTTAACTATATGCGCAATATACAATACTAATTATATTATATGTAACAAATATTTACAAAATTAAAACTTTTTTTATTTATATTTTCAACTTTCTTTTTTTGCTATTTGTTGTCCATGCTCATGACATTATCCATGATAAATCGATCTATTGATCATTATAATACTACGAAACCGCACAGAAATATGTTGCCACGCATATGCAACTGGTGTTTACATAATCATCATTCTTGGTAGTAGAATTGCCAAGAAATGTATGCAACCTATGAATGATCTTTCAATAGGGACACAACGTCTTATCAATCAGACGCAGGTTCAGGTTCAGGTGGATGCAGAGAAACATGCATTCCATGGATTCTACAGAACATGTTAGGATTATAAAAGAGAGAAGTAAGTGCATTTTCTTACGCATAGTAAAAGTAAACATTGTTGTACAGATTTCACACCGTTAATGATGATATTTATACTAATCATTTACTGTAATACAATTTAATTACAAATAAATGAAAACTTTATTTTATTTTTTTTTTTTTTTTTTAGGAATTCTGAAATATTGATTTTCACAACTGAGAATAAGTGAGTACTTAACCACTTTAATTTCATAAACTACCGCAAAGTAGTTTCAAAAGGACACGTGTATACATAAAGCTATGAAATACGTCTTATTTTTTACTTACCTTAACACTATAGCCAAATTTTCAATATTCGGTTTTAAACAGATCTTTAATTTTCAGCGGATGGTCCACAAACGCATTTTCGATCTTTAGGTCAGTTCAACGACTAACTCGCGAACGGATGGACCGATTCCGCTGTCATTTTTTTGTTTTGTACGAATAAGACCATCACGCAAAGCAGCTGGACCATCACGCAACAGCCTCCATCGCGCGGAACGGCCAAAAAGTACCAATAAAAGTTTTTTTTGGACAGTTTCCCCAAAAGAACTTGAACGATTTTGATGGATCTTGTCTAGTCTTCTACCAGAAGCCCTACAATTTTTTAGATATAGAACATACCCAAGAAAAAAAAAAAAAAAAGTTACGACGAAAAGTTTTATCATCACATAACTCAAAAAATATATTTTTCTTGGACAATTCTGTGTAATTAATTGAAACCTATTTATATTCTCTACAAAACAAAAATAATCAATTAAATCGCAACGGTGTTAGCAAAGCTATGGCGTTTTAGACTTTGTACACTTGCATAGTTTTTTGATAACTCAAAAATTCAAAATCTCTTGGAGCATTCCAAAAGCTTATTTAAAATTTTATTAAATTGCTTACAACTTTAAACTTGAAGAAAAAAAAATCTTAATCTGACCAACATTAGCGAAGTACTGCAAACATTTTTAATTTTAATTTTGTAAGGGAAATCGTTTGAGTGGACACACCAGATATTCTTAAGCAAAAGATAAAAATTTATATTTAGTAGAAGTATTTGAATTTTCGTCCCACTGCCTAGGTATGGGGTACGGTTTAAAGTAGTAAATTCAGAAAATTCCTAAAGCTAACGTACGTTTTCGAGGTCAGACTGCTACTCCTTAATTCAAGTGTCTATCCAGTAATCTTCACCGGTCTAAGTAAACTCAATTCCAAATATAAAGTTTTCTAAACACAGACCTAGTCATATAAAAAGTGTTTTTACTCGAAGAACTATATATACATAACACACAAATTCGGCCTGCGTATGTTTTGTGCTTGCAAAACTCATAACTCTGAAAGTAGTCGGTCGATTTTGATGCGGTTTTTCATTTAGAAAATTTTCCAGGAAGGTTTATGTCCTTCATTTTTTTTCGAAATGGGGCAGAAATGGGGAAAACTAGTAAAAAAAAAAATATAGGTGATTCTTTAATCGTAGTCATGACAACTTGGTACACGTGAAAGCAAGATCACTATGAAAACATTTTAACAAGAGTGAAATTATTGTGTGAAAGCGTCATTGTTAATAAAATCGGAAATTAAGGAGAAAACAACATATAAACATATAAAACATATAAGGCTTTATTGCCGTTTTGACAAATTTATTATAATTTTTATCCTGTTTCTGGAAAACGTCTAAATGAAATGAGACGAATCCTAAATAATGCAGTCGATTTCCGAGAAAAATCTTAGCCTTAGAATATTTAGTCAATATTTTTTTGGTTCGTTGAATGTTCTAGTAGTCGCCTCCCCCCTTCCTCTCCCCCAAGAGTTATAATATTTGAAGCTCAGAAATGCAATATAGTCAAACTGCCTTAAAAAATATTTTCATAATTCAAGTTTCAACTTGGAAAATATTAAAGAAATATGACAACTAAAAAAAACAACACTTTTTTCCAGATAACTTACGGTTGTATAAGTAATAAAATAACATTTATAATAGTACTAGCTTTTGTAAAAAAATATATTTTTTCTTCCTATATTTTCATTCCACACAGCCAAGGCAAAACAAGTCAGGGTATTAAATTGAATGATATATTTTCCCGGTGAATCTATGTTTGCTGTAATACTTTTATTTACTTTCCCATTCATTTCATGTGGCATTAAGTATGATGAAATGTGCTATACACAATTAATGTGTAATAATATTAATAATAAAAATAAAAGTTAAACTTAATTTTTTTCAGTTGACATCCGCATGATGTTATAGAGGGAACAATCTAATTAGGGATTGATAAATTATTTGCCACTTCTATAAATTTGTTTTATTGAAAACTAGTTTCGAATGTTATACATTCATCCTCAGTTCTAAAAACACAAAAAATTCAAAAATAAGCAATTCAAAACATAGTTTGGTATTATTATACATATTAAATTAGATTAATATACATCAGTATTATAAAACATTTATGAATTATGAATTTAATTAAGACAAGTAATCAAATATATGTTGGTTTAAACCTTGGTGAGTACCAACATGCATTTGATTTCTTGTCTTAATTAAATTCATAAATGTTTTATAATACTGATTTATATTAATCTAATTTGATTTGTATAATAATACCAAACTATATTTTGAATTGCTTATTTTTGAATTTTTTGTGTGTTTTAGAACTGAGGATGAATGTATAAAATTCGAAACTAGTTTTCAATAAAACAAATTTATAGAAGTGGCAAATAATTTATCAATCCCTAATTAATTTTTTCTCTATTTTAAAAGTTTTTTGTAAAAGTTTTGAAAAGTATGATGCTTAGTAATGATAAGAACTATAGTTCTGTCTTCTTTTATCACATTATTTTTTAAAAGTTAAACATAAAAAAAAAAAAAAATTGAAATTTGGAAGGGCATTTAACTCCCAATTCTTTTCACGGGTATAGCTAGTTATTCTACAAAATTTGTGTGAAGAACAGTATGGAAAATAAAGCCGATCAAATTACATGGATTATGAAGACTATCCAGTAAAGCTCTTCAAGGAACTATGGCGCATTTATTATGAACGAACGTATCGCAAAGATGAAGGTTACTCTACTTGTAACTAAACAACCTTATTTACAGGCTAACCTTGTAACTTTATAGTGTGAGAAGGAGCAATATGGTATTAGTAACCACATTCCGACCACAGATCAATTTAACAATTGATGATGTAAGGTCGCTAGGTATGGGAGGTCAAGAGAATATGTTCCTGGGCCTTCCTGAATAGTTTTTTTTTTCTTTTTCGTCTTTTTATTCTAAATAACCTTTAACAAAAAAAGGCCAGACTCTTTTTGGATATAAGCAGAAGCAGTTAAGGATACCACGAAACTTGAAGGACGTATCATCCACTTCATGATCACACCCGGCAGTTAGTTCTCAGATAATGGTTCTCAAATACCCTTAACCATCTTAGTTTCATATTAAATTAATCAGAAATTTAAATAAATTGAAAAAATAAATAATTATATGAAACTACTGTAAAGCAACTAAGAAATTTCTGCTAATTATCGTGCCATAATTGATGCATATTGGATTCGTCAGAAAAGAATATATTTTTAGAAAGAAAAATAAATCTAACAGTCTGTAATAAATGTTTATCAAACAGGACTGTAACAGAACTTTCAGTTGTAAAAAAAAGAAAATATGAGCACGAAATTCAATTCCAAGATACTCTAGTAGTGCATACCTCGCAACCATAAATATGGGGAATGAATGAATAAACCAAACGAAGATAATCAAACATTGTTTTTACTAGTATTGTTGCTACCTCGAAGTCCAACACTTCTGAATTACAAGTAAACAATCTGTATAAACGATGAGTAAGGTAAAAAGCTTCATTGTTGAACAAAAAATAGTACTCCATTATTAAAGAACCATACAAAAACCTCTTTTTTCCCCAATTCTTCCTCTTTTATTTTTTACAAACAAAAAATTTGTCTATATAAACGCACATATAAGAGACCGTGGTGGCTGAGAGTGTTAAGGCGTCACCGTAGCAGCCTCGAGTCTGCTGCGGCGCCGGTTCGAATCCGGCCTGTGTAGATTAAAATCTAATTCGTTGAAGACCCACGGAATGAATCTCGACCTTCCCACTCTGGTTAGAGTAGGTTGGTAAGCTGTAAGAATAGCCCGTCCTGTTTGTCTCCATAGGAGTAGGAAAGGACGTTAAACACCAATATAAAAACAAAAACATATACATATAATTAAAAAATAAAGAAAAGGCAGAGGGTTGCATGCATGAGCTCTGCCTGAGACCATAATACAAGACATCAGATAAATTAGATGGTTGTATCATAATGCTAATCACACTATAATAAAAAATCTATTGCTGATCACACAATATTCCAATTATAGTATAAGGTAGAGTATAAGAAACCTCAACTTGCATCAGCGCCCCATCTTTTTTTTATTTTTTAAAAGTCCTTTCTTAAATATTTTTAAGAATGATGTTAAATATTTTATTATTTATTTATTAGATGTACTATTAAATGTTTATTGATATTCTTAACAAATGAAATATTGGGAGGATTCACGTGTGGTTTCTGTACTGCTTTCGACATTTTTAACCACAAGCATATGCATAAACGCACCACAAGTAGCCGAATTAGGCCTAATGTGTAAATTCTAATTAAAACACCTTAAAACTTAAAGACCAGGTTTTCACTACGTGCAAAACGCTTATAACAGTTATCCATTAAGCTTTAAGATTTTAAAAAATTTCTTCCAAGATTAAATAGAATTATAAACTAATTTGAGAAAATTTGATTCCGATGAAACAACAAATGGAAGTTGAGTTAATGAACTCAGACATTTTTAATCAGAATGAAAAATAAACATCTGCTCAAGATCCAATAAAAGCATTCAGCAGATATACATGAATTTAGATAATGAAAATCGGATTCAATAAACGATTTACATTCTTCATGTTCCTGAAAGAAAAAAAATCAACGTGTAACGTATTGATGGCGTCCATATTAGTTTCGAAGACAAAGAACGAATCACAAATGATTCATACAACAATCCTTCATGATATGGAGCCAGATAGGAAGATTAGGTAAACAAAATGAGAATATGAATCATGATTTACAAAACCTTAACAAAGACATAGTTGAAAGAAAAGTAATCGTTCAGACGTTATTTGTGTCAACTAAAGAATGACAATCAAGCGCAAAAACATAATTTAATGGCCCGTAACAAAAACTAATTAGAACATAAGATACTAGATTATTGTAAAATAAATTAAAACAATATAATTTTATAGCAGGTAATAACTAAATGTAACTGATGGAATGTATATATGGTGTGACAAGAACAATAAGGTTAATTTCCTTCTTTAATGATTTAATTTTTAATTAAGAGATTTTTAATGTGACTTTTTATTCATAAGCTATAAAATAAATAAATAGCAAATAACCTCTAACCTTACAATGAAGTGATTCAAATGAAGCACATTTATCGTTTTCGCCATAGCTATAACTAATTCATATCGGTATGAAACATATCAAAGAAACAGAAAGAAATGCTGTTCCTGTGGTGTAAATATGCAATTAATATAACATATATGGAGTACCTTGGGAACTGTTAAAATTATTAGAAGCCTGGGGCTGAATTAGAACCAGACAAGAAACAATTTGAAATAAAGCCAAAGTAAAACATCTTAGTTTAATACAAATCAGGAGAAATAAGCATTTGTTATCTATTTGCAAAATTCCGTACTCTCAAATAGTAGAAAGGATATCCAAAACGTATGCAATACCTCACTCATATATATATATATATATATATATATATATATATATATATATATATATATATATATATATATATATATATATATATATATATAGTTAAAAGAACTTTATTCTTTAAATAGAACTTTATATACTTTATATATATATATATATATATATATATATATATATATATATATATATATATATATATATAAAAGAGTGAGAAAGTATATATACAAACATACAGTACTTCCAATTTCTTACTTATGTGTATTATACATGTAAATATTGGTAATCTAATGTTTTATACAATTTACTACTTATGAACAAATTTGTTGCTATACGACATTTTTAGTTTTTTATCATTATTGGACTTAATATTTTAATAATCACTTTATATTTATTAATGAATGATATTTGAATAAAATTTATAAAGAGGCTTATGAAAGTTAATAGAGAAAATAAAGGAGAAATAATCAGTTGACATCCGCCACTTCTATAAATTTGTTTTATTGAAAACTAGTTTCGAATGTTATACATTCATCCTCAGTTCTAAAAACACACAAAAAAATTCTAAAATAAGCAATTCAAAATATAGTTGGTATTATTTATTATACATATTAAATTAGATGTAATATAAATCAGTATTATAAAAGATTTATGAATTATGAATTTAATTAAGACAAGAAATCAAATACATGTTGGTACTCACCAAGGTTTAATTGAGAGGATTCATGTGTGGATTATATCAAACAGAAAAGTACTGGCAATTGTACTCAAAGTACTCGCATTGTACTGGCAACGAACTATCTCTCCTTCAAAAGACGGTAAATCATGCTATTAAAGGCTGCGAGGTTATGTTTATATTTGCGAGTTTTTAGCATACCATTAACTAAAAAGAACTATAATAAGAAATTGAAATAATATATTCCATAGCAAAAAATAACGGGTATAATAAAACCACTATCAATCATATTTTACGCCAAAGTCGGAAATTAATTGAAAAAACTAGGATTAAACCCTGCATTTAAAATAGAATAAACCCTATCCTCATATTTCTCTTCTCCTAAAGACAAAATAGAACCTTTTCAAAAAAGCGGAGTATACGAACTAAATTTTAATGATTGAACAGCCAAATTCACGGGAAAAACTGGAAGATCGCTAAATCAGAGATTAAAAAAACATATACGTGCATATAATAATAAGACAGATAATTCCAACTTTGCAATTCACTTAAATGTAAATAATCATAAATTCATCAAAGACTCAGGAGTTAAATTAATACATCACGTTGAAAACAGTCTCAAACTAAATATATATGAAACACTTGAAATAATAAAATCCTTCAAATCCAATCCAGATTTTTGCTTAAATGACCAAATAAATATCTCCAATAGTCCAATCTTAAATGTATTCCCATCTATCACAGAAAAAACAATTACTCACCGGCCTTACTGGGAAAATCCTGACCCTTAAACCGTTTACCTAAAAACATTCTGTTCATCTCTCGTTCATTGCCAGTACAATGCGAGAAGAAACAAGTACAAACTTTTCTGTTTGATATAATCCATTTAAACCTTGGTGAGTACCAACATGTATTTGATTTCTTGTCTTAATTAAATTCATAATTAATAAATCCTTTATAATACTGATTCATATAATTTAATATGTATAATAATACCAACAATATTTTGAATTGCTTATTTTTGATTTTTTTTTGTGTGTTTTTAGAACTGAGGATGAATGTGGCAAATAATTTATCAATCCCTAAAGGAGAAATATATATTCATTTTATTTTATTTTTAAGTATATTTAAAAAAGTAAAAATAAAAACAATATTCTATTGATATGTATATTGAAATTATAATACATACTTATCATATATTCTTACAAATTGTTTAATAACTTTTATAGTACTTATATTGTCTACAAATATAGCCCGTTTTCAAAAGTAAACTGTTTTTTTAATCTTTAAATTAGCTAAGATTTATAAAAAATAATTTATAGCTGGAATAAAAAAAATAATTATTTTTTTAAGAAATGCCGAAGTTATCGATACAGCACATACAACAATCATTAACTCTATTTGTAAATATCGCATTACAGCCGTTCAAATAAATCATAACAGCACAAAAGTTGCAATTAATAATTATCAAAAAGAAGAAACCTGAAAAAGACAAATCACGCCAAAATAAAAAAGATAGAAATAATAAGGATATTTTAAAGAAAGTTCAAAACGAATTTGCTTTACAGGTAACGTAAATAAAAGAAGAATAGGAAGGGGGGGGGGAGGAGGGAGAGGTATTAACCAATTTTTATTTTCTAATTGGAAACTTCGGCCTTGTTCAAATTGAAAGTTATAATATTCATTTAAGATAATAATAAACAAATCATGTTTTTATTTGTTTTTTTTTTTTTTAAATGCTAGAACAATATCTATTCCCAAATATCTGCAGTCTACCTTCTTATCTGTAAACATATATTTAACTTTCTATAACGGAGAAATTAAAAGTTATGGCAAACAAAGAAATATTTATAAATAACTCCAACTTTATCATGAAAGTTTCAGTGATGCAAGAGAAAGCAGCAACAAGGGCCATTTGCATGCATAGAAATAGTAGTCTTGTTGAGCGTGGGCGGTGAATTACGGCGTTTGCTTTAATTACTTTCTTCAATTAACAGTCAGAAGTAAATTTATTCTTCATGTAAAAGGGAATTTTTAAATTGGAATATATTTGTTAATGAATGAATAAAATAAAATACGTTAGTTAGTATTAGTTCACCAGAATTTTTAATCCAGAAAACAAATATACAAACTAATCGTGAAAAAGAAATAATTAAGACATTGTACGACAGCGATAATTTGTAAAATCAATTTGCACAAAATCATCACACTCCAAAGATTAACTTCTGGTTTTAAACTGTAGAAGACTAAAATTGAGTTGGATAACGAATCTCGAATATCTAAATTTCAAAAAGTCAATCATTAAGATACTGTAAGTTTTTCGTTAACTAATACAATAATCACAATAAAAAATTTATGCATATATACACACACACACACACATAAATATATATATATATATATATATATATATATACATATATATATATATATATATATATATATATATATATATATATATATATATATATATATATATATATATACATATATACACATAAATTTAAATTTATAAATACGTATATAAAAATATAAAAGATACGTAAATAATGAGCTATGGGAATATATATATATATATATATATATATATATATATATATATATATATATATATATATAAATTTATAAATGCGTATATAAAAATATAAAAGATACGTAAATAATGAGCTATGGGAATATATATATCATTATTTACGCATCTGACAATTTCATTATCAGGAGATTCTACTTTTTCTGCGGATTTGCATTTTAAGGTCTATATTAAATCTTCATATCATTTATGTAATTTTCTATAACTTCTGATTAATAATTAGGTTCACCTATTATTGAGTATCGAACTTAAAAACTAAAACTAAAAATAAAATTTAATTTTTGAACACTTTTTGTCACCGCTGGGAACTCCAGAAAGTACGAGCTCACAGAATAAAGGGTTTGTTAATGTTTCAGTGACTCGAAAAATATATTCCTCTCAGTTAGGAAATTGTAACTTCTTAGAATTTTTAATTCGTCGTGAAGCCTTGACGTTTTAACTCTTTCCAATGAAGTTCTTCTCAATAATCCATTTTAATATTATTATAAATGCTTATCTGTTCACTCTCCAGCGAGTGAAACCTGTGAAAGCAATACATCAGAAAAAGCTGTTACTGTGGCATTCTGGGTTTCAATAATTTTACCAGTATAAATAATATAAACTAATATGAAATATATTATAATACATCTAACAGGAAAATAATATGGGCGAAAACAAATTTTATAAATATATATATATATATATATATATATATATATATATATATATATATATATATATATATATATATATATATAGAGAGAGAGAGAGAGAGAGAGAGAGAGAGAGCGGGAGAGATTAATTACAAGAATCAAGGAATGTATGGATATTATTATCACAAAAGATTCGGTAGCTTATACCTTACCTATACCTTATCTATTACATAAAATTCTGAGGATAGAGAAGGGAGAAAATTTTATAAATTAAATGTTTAGTAAATACAAATGGCTGCTATACTATATAACATACTACACCGATTACATATATATTTTCTAATAGAATATAAACAAAAATAAATATAAATAACATGGCATAAAAATTATTATCTGATTAGTAACCTACAAATATTTCAAGAGAATGCAAACAAAACTTGCATAATAAACCTGCATTGCGAAGTCAAATTATGCATAGCCATTCACGGCCTTGAAGACTCATTCATAACTACAACCCTGAAAATGACCTGAATAGTGACAAAAGTTAACTAATGGTAAACCTTTCTCTTTCAGCAACTGAACCGGCTAGTTACACCACAATCCTAAGCAATTTGACGCTTCGTGAAATCAGCACCTAAGTTTGCAATGGCAAGCGAAGAGGTAGAACGGTAATGCAGATTGGGTTAGATGGAAAAATTCGGCAAGCAGGTATTTATAATTCAAAATTTCTAAACTATGTTCAAATTAAAAATCAATAAAACAGACATTAAATTATAGAGTTTTCTCTATAATCAGAAGCAACAAAACAAATCACCATTTGTACCGGCGATAATGTAAAAATTCAAACATTTTAGCTATGAATAAATCTAAAAGAAAATCAAATATTTCCGAAAACAGAAACGTAACCACAAAATCAATAAATAAAATTACAACAGAATCTTTCCCTATTAATCATAAAATTGGAATTATGTATATACCAACACTGTAGAGTATCAGTGATTTGCAACAGGCCATCATAGACCATTTAACAATTCTAGATCGTGATAGGCCACATTAAAGAAACAATTAAATTATTATACAGGGATTAATAATAATTAAGTTAAAAACAAGAACCAATTAATCTTATGTTTAATACTATTGGTAGAAATTCATATTAAATACCATTTAAGCAATAAATTGTAACTGTAAATAAAAAATAAAAATTATTTCTTATGTTCCTCTCCTCGTCAAACATAAAAAAGAGCTAAATGTCTATAATTAAATATTCACTAAAGCAATTCGGTAAGGATATCAAAACAGCTGTCGTCCTTGACTGCCACTGCCAGTTTGTATTTTAAAATATTACCAATCTTCGCATTAGCCAAATACGAATATTCCTTAAGAGAAAAATAAGAAATAACTTTAATATATAATTATGTATTTTTTTTAAAGATATATTTCAATAATCAACAATAAAAATTTAGAATCCGATAGGAATACAAAATTAAAAAAAAAATGTTAAAGTACCATTTTTCATTTAAACACGTTGCCTAGAGCTATAAAAACGTACTATTACACGTTAAGTGCGTTCCTTCCCATACTAATAAAATTTCTTTAATTTTTTTTTCTTTTCCTTTTTGTTTTTCTATTCCAAATTATATCGATTTTTTGGCAAAACGTTTAATTTTGATGATTTCAGCGACGAAACAGAAAGACTGTTGAAAAAAAGAAATGTTTTATCTATATTAAAACCAAATAAATAACACTAGTATATATGCTGCCATATTTTAAATCGATTCAAACATTTTATTTGTTTATCAGTTATGAATAATGTTCAACTATCCTGAAATTTACTTTAAATGACCCGGAGGATAGAATTATGCTATGAATCGGAAAAAACATTACATAAGTTTCATTTTATATTACCCTACATTTAGGTGATAAATTTGATGCAATTCATTTGCATAGCAACGAAATGTCAGAGCGGCATATAACCGGTTGCGATTTTTATTACTCTGCAGTTTCGTAATTTTACTGCCTAAATTTTCACTCCAGAATAATTTATCTCAATATCCCATTAGTTATTAATGACAGAAGTAATAATTACATGTTTATAAAATCTCATCGAAAATCGCTTTACAGTTTTGGAGATGAGGTGGTCTTTGAGATTGGGTACATTGATGGCAGAATGAAGTTTTAAAAAGCACTATATATTTATATAGATAAAGGAAATATATATATATATATATATATATATATATATATATATATATATATATATATATATATATATATTCATTTTTATCATTCCTTACTTCACTTACTCTTCCAAATGATGTTAGCTAATAATGTTTAATAACAAAATTTAAAAACTAAATAAATAGTGTTGCTTGAATAGTAGAAATAGTCTTGTAAAATGGAGGGTATTCCCAAGGTAAACTTACGAATAAAAAAAAAAAATCCGTGAGCAGCAGAACTCCGCCACTAAAGTCGTATTTTCACTAA
This sequence comes from Rhaphigaster nebulosa, assembly GCA_948150685.1. Classification (NCBI taxonomy): domain Eukaryota; kingdom Metazoa; phylum Arthropoda; class Insecta; order Hemiptera; family Pentatomidae; genus Rhaphigaster; species Rhaphigaster nebulosa. The sequence continues at coordinate 60,971,736 of OX411310.1, read as the reverse complement.
AATAAAAATATTATATAAACGGGGGAGAAAGAAAAAAGTTGAGACCCACAAAAGAAAGTTCCCTAACATACCACAATTTACCCTTACTTTTATTATATTTTTCTCCCTCTCCGCTGACAGGCTTTGAGCCCTCCAACTCAGTTTGGAGGGGTTTTAAATTAAAGTGTGTAGGTTTTAAAATTTTAAAGGTGCGCAAATATTTATAAAATCGAAAAATCCGGAGGAGTGGGAGAACCAAGTTGAGACCCCCAAAAGATACTTTTCTAGCACTAACTCAATTCACGTACAAATTTTCAATCCTATAAACTAATATGGTGGAGCCGAAATTTCAGGTAAACATACCTAAATTTTGACTGGCATTTACTCATTCTTTAATGGTACCGTTCTGCCTGGAAGAAAGTTCTACATATCGAATTTCAGCTCATTTGACCCAAAGGGAGGTGCTCAAATGTAGCGGGGGAAAATATATATATATATATATATATATATATATATATATATATATATATATATATATATATATATATAAAAGACATCTCCAAAACTTCCATAATCGTGCTCTAGGGGTTATGAAACGGATAGAAAACGCAGTCCCGCCGACCTTCGACCCACTGCAATAGTCTATTATTTTCCGAGAAAATACGACCAGAAATCAATACTTCATAGGAGAGTAAAAAAACCTTTGTTTATTCTGTGAATAAGGGACATCTTCGATAGTTTAAGTTTTTGTTTGCTTGTTGCTTTAACCAACAGAAAAAATTGAAATTATCGAAGGTGTCCCTTATACAAAGAAGGATACATTTTTTTGCTGTCTTAAAAAGTAGTGATTTTTTTTTATTCCTATGTTTACCTTACGAACTACGATATCATAGCCTAAACCGAAACCAATGACATTTGAAAAAATAAATTATGTGGATAGATGACACATACATTATTAAATACCCTTAAGAAGAATAAAATATATCAAAATACTGAATTTAATTTTTTTTAAGAACCTAAGGTTGAAACGTAATTTAGTCAGGATTTTTTTAATTAAATTATGGGTCTCAAGTTCAACTCCAAGTGTAGGCGAAATTCTTATCCACGGGCTTGCCAGTCTCCTAAAGATAGCTGAGTGACTACTGGATTAATGCAGTAGCAATAATTGTATTAAACAGTGATATCAGCGAAGAACACCAAGGAAAAGTATTACCCTGGTATGTCTCAAGGATACTGAGTCACAGATTTATTAATAGTTAGCTGATTACTCAATCACTTTACCTTTGTGGTTAAAAAAATATTATAACTTACACTACACGCTACGTTTCGATTATTTCAGTCATTATCAATCTATCAGTGTAGCAAAACTAAAACCAACAAACATCTCATTATTTACATGCAAATGATAATGGATTATTATAGTTTTTCATATATAAATACATGAAAGCAAAGTATCTCGATGCAAAACGTCAGTGAAAAAAAAGTAAATCTAGAATAATCACATGGGACGATAAATCTGCTTTACAATAACCTAGAAATAATAGCATGATGATAAGATGTCCCGGCCACACTCACTAATCATCACTAAAAATTGCCATTTAAATGTTACACAATATTACAACTAACAAAATTTTGATCAGTAAAGTTTTTTTATCCAATTTTTCATCCATAAAAGTATTTATCTCCTTTCATAAATATTAAATTAAAACCAGACTCCATGGGAAAACTTCAAGCGCGTAGGAGTCAGAATACCTAATTGTTTGTAGTACGAGATGTTTACGTTGGCTCCTAATGATACCAGATGGCCAGGAGAAAGTTAAAAAAAAAAAAGCTCCACCCAACCAGCCAGCGCAAGAAAAAAAAACTATTTAATGGATTCTGTCTCCGTTCAACTCAGAGCATTAAAAAAACAAACATTCAACTCATTCGACATGATCCCTTTCAACAAAGAAAACAGTCTTGTAATTAAAGAGGGCAGATAAAACATGTTTCCCACATTTTGTTTAATATTAATATACTGAGATAACCGCCTTATTTCTTAGTTCATAAAAAAAAAATGTATACAATTTAACTTCTTTTATGAGGTGTATCATAAAATAGAAGGGATATTTGAACTAAATTAGAACATATTATAAGTAGATAAAGGAGAAAATGTAAATGACTTGTCTAATTTTGGAAAGTACAAACAGGAATTTTTGTGGCTATAAAAAATATTTTTAATAAAAATATGTCAATTGACAGATTGTGTTTTCTCAACTAAAACCAAAAATCCAAAGAAAAATATAGTTGAAATCTACATTACTAAAATCTATTTTGCATTTAAGTGAATGTATCAAAATACTTTTTTTTAAAAAGTTTCCAAAAATTATTTTTCCTAAAAAATGTTCAAACATTTTTTCGTAATTCTGTTATTAAAATAAACCCAAACATTTAAAACGAATTCAGTTAATTAAGCTGCAAATTATTACACTATGGATTATGATTTCCAAATAATTACAGATAAAAAAATATCTGAATTATATATATATATATATATATATATATATATATATATATATATATATATATATATATATATATATATATATATATATATATTTTGTTTAATAAGCCTTTGTTATAATAATTCTAAAACACTTTATATTTTTACTATATCTTCAATAATAGCAGAGATATATATAGACATACGAAACCTCTAATCAGAGACTATTTCGGAAAAATTTGGTGAATGAAAATGTCCAATTCCGAGGATCATCCTGGGGTGACCTGAGACTTTGGTACCAAATCTCAAAAACGTCGACCCAATAGTCTCGGAGAAATGCTGCGGACGGCGAGCGGATTTTTTTTTGTTTACTATATTTTTGGATTCTACGTATCATAAAACGTAAAACCTCCGATTTTGAAGGGGGTTAAAATTGAAAGCAATAAGCTGTCTGCATACACCTGATATTTCATCAAAATATTTTGTGTTTTTTTCAGCAAAAGACAGCTGGTATTTAAAATAACATTTGTGGACTCTGAGGACTCAAATAAGTGAAAAATAAATCAGAAATATATTTTAAACCGATTTTACAATATTTCCTCAACCCTACGTAGTTTAAATATATGAATTAATTTTAAACATAGGCATATGCAATTTTGAGCCAGCCGCCCAAGAAATGATTATACAGAAAAACGTAATTTTTCCTTCTCAAAACACTGCGCGGACTCGAACAGAAGAGGTGAATCTTAGAGCGGATTAGAAAAGTTTTCGACTTGACTGTCATCATAACACAATCTCGGATGGTTGAATCAGATCTAATGAACCATTTGGAGAAAGTTGCTTATTGCCTTAACAACGATCCTAGCACGCACGACTTAACTCCCCTTATACTCAACATAATGAATACTGGCTTCGGGTATCAGAGTCATCTTGTGTGCTCATGTAACGTTATATTAAACTTGGAGGGAAAACTCTTTCTAAGCGGTGTTATGTCAAGCATGACTCAGGTAGACTATCTGAAAAGTTAAAAATAAAATAAAAATAAATAAAATCGAAGATGTTTTCATTAATCATCTAAAAAATAAAAAATAAAACACAGGAATGTCAGCGAAAGAATGCTAATAAAAAAGAAATTTAAAACTGCTAAAGGAATATGGAACGAAGCATTGAAAATTTTCAAACTAATTAGATATACCTTAAATAATAATTTATGAGTATCCTAAAAAAAATTAAATAAAACGATTTTGCAGTCCTTCTCATATCTGATTCTTCAACTTCCTCCTGGAAATCCCTCGTTAATTTATATATATATATTGTAACGTTCTAAAAATAATACTGTTTTTGGAGAGGACAGGGGTTCTTATTTAAAAAATAGTCAGTTTTACTCAACATTAATACAGGCTTCGATAGATCCTGTATAGTTATTAAACCGGAACGGACTACATTAACAAGTAGAAAGACATTAGAATAAACGCTAAAGTAGTAGACAATATAGTAGACAACTTCTTCCCCTGTAAGAGAATGAACCAGAAAAACATTTAGGTAAGTGGTATATATTAGGGAGGGAGGTTCCCGCTGGGAAAAGTCAATTTTTTAACTTTTTTTTTTAATTTTCAAAAACTCCAATGAATTCTGCTAAAATCATACAAAAATCCAATTATCATGATCTCTTTTTTTTTTACTTTCAATTGAAAACTGTTTCCCATTTTACCTTACAAACTAATGGTTTCAATATTCCACTTTCGTGAAGCAATCTAACGAATTTTCATCATCATAACTCTAAAGATTGAGTAGAAAAAAGAAGAAGTTTTTTTTGAAAAGATTATCATAAGGATCAATAATAAGATATTTATATTATAAGACATTAGCGATCTAATGTTTTCCTACTTTATATCTAATACTGGGAAATCAAAGGAGTGGATAAATCGAGAAAAGAAACAGCCACAAATAAATAAAAAATTAACGGGTCAAGAGGTTATAAGTAATCAACCAAAAACGTTCAAGAACTTATTATTTTACTAAATTTTAAAAATAATTTTTGATGAAAAAAAAAAAATAATAAAATAGAATAATAGTCATAAGTGGATAATAAATACATAATAAGGCATGAGTGGATGAAGATGTTATGTTACAAATTGTAACTTTTGAGGAAATAATAAATAAAGTTATTTTTTTAAAGACATGATCAATCTATGCCACGGAAAAATCAGGCGGTTAACCAAGAATCTTGAGTTGTTATTATTTGCTATTGTTGTTGAGGCAAAATAATGCCTTCATAATTAAGAAAAAAACAATTTTCGAAAATTTCTTACATAGCACCTTTATCCACTCATGTATTCATTTGATTCATATTAATCTGGAAGGAAGATGTACACGCAATACCACTGATCACTAATTCATTATATTATTAGATTCATATTTTTCTTTTAAATATCATAGTTCATTTGTTAAAAATAAACAAACAAAAATTTAAAGCATGGGGAAGACAAGGGAAGAACCACAATAAGATTTACAACCCATCAGAGGCATCCTCCACGACTTTCCAAACGTACTGACTGCTTCATGAATTTTCAATGAAACAAAGCATTCCTGGATGAAAGATAGCCTTCGGGAGAAAAGGAGTCAATAGTTCACCCGATGCACTGATCGAGCGAGAGAACTTTCTCTATTTTAGCAACAGGCCATAATTAGATGGTGGAACGAGAATTGGCAAAACCATCTAATTAGTAAAAAACGAAATAATTGCATTTGGTTGGTTGATTCGGTTTGATCATTTGGTTATTATTATGCAGAAACCCATCATATAAAATTGTGCTGTCGTCGGTTCAAAGAAAAATTTGCTCAAGGCATAAACAATTATAAAAATACTTATCGGCGTTGCATAGTCTGACGCATTAGACCAATTTTAACGGATTTAATTACTCAAAAACACGAGATAACTATTACATATGATTGTTTCTAGCTAGTAATGCCAGTTTTAACGAAATAGATACAGTGCAATGGAATACGAGTAAACAAATATCACCAAAGAGTGTGGCAATACCAATTTAAAGAGTAATTATTTACTTCCATAAAATACGATGTAACCGATTACACACAAAAATACTGCAAATTATTACACAATGGTTTATAAGTTCCACTTAGTAATTTCAAAAATATCTATTCCGCCCAAGTTAAAGAAATTAAGCAGTATGCACCAAAGGAAAAGAAATTAAAAGCTTGTCACAAGATGATCGCCGTGAGAGTGACGAAGTCCGGTAAATAAGTCAGGAGACCTAAGGCCACAATTACCAGCCGCGCCGGAGAATTAGTCTACGAAGTTCATTACGCTATATTTCAGCTAATAGGAGTCCGATGTAAATGCTTTTTTTCTTTTTGATGGGAATTTCATCAGCTTTCGTTTAAATACAATAAACCCATAAGTATCTTGAAACGTAACACTTCAAATTTTGAAGGGGTTACAAAAAAATTCCAAAGGTCTGTTATTGAAAATAATAAACCAAAATGTATTGTGCTAACGAATTGTTTGTTTGATACAGAATATTTCTCGCTACCGTTTACCAGATATATCGATGTCGTTTTTTGAAAAAGGCTCGAGCGTCGAAAATTCGAAATTTAGATTTAAATTTATTATGGGACGTAAAGGCCACCTATATCGATTCCCGCTCACGATATATTAAAAATAAAAATCGACTATTCATGAAGCAACAAATACTGACGATTCTAAGTCGTCATTCTGGTTTTTACCAGTGATAGAAATCTTAAAAATATTTTGTAATTATAAAAGTTATGCCCTCTTAATAAATTCCTAGAGTTTACAATACAAAGTACAATTTAAAACAAAAATTTATTGTTATTTTGAGAAAAAACGTTTTGTGTTTCCTGTAAAGTTTACTAAATGGCGCTTACGCCTTTTTCGAAAAACGACGTCGATATGGTCACTTTTTAACTTAATTTATCACGCAAAACCGTCTTAGTTAAATAGCAACAATTTATTTATATACACAAAATATGTTTTGACAGTAAATTTACCATGAGCATAGTATTTTTGAGATAAACAACTCTTGAGCTCATCCGGATAGCGGTTAAGTTAGTAAGGCTCTTCACCACCTCCTCGAAAGTCGTCTGGCGGGATGTATGGGTTCGTGGTAGATCAGTTTGTGCTAAGGGGTCCATGTTTTAAGTTTTGTTGATTTGGAAATTTTTGTAGTTTCCCATATCGGCATCTGAAACTTTCAGGATGTCCAAACCCTTGTATAGCAAGTCATTTGTCGTAATAAGACAATAAAAATAGTGGACGCACCATTCTATATTATAGAATGGCGTGTCCACTATTTTTCGAAATACTTTTGACTGGAACGACTGAATTCCCGGATAATTGAGGTTTTGGTAGAGCCCCATAGCTCCATCCCGTATGTCCATAAAGGTTTTACAGACAAACCTTACAGAAGAATTTGTTTTTAAGTTATAATAATTTTTTTTTAAACGAAAAGAAAAATAGAAGTCAACACAACTTCTTCTTGTCTGAGAATCATAATGGAAGTAGTGCTTAACGGAAAATATTAATAATCTATTTTTACTTCCTATGGTAATCTGGTTGGGCTCGCTTTTTCAACTAATATTATACCTTTGCTCATTTTGAAGAATATCATTTAATTTTTATTGAATATCAAAGAATTATGCATACACTATAATACCAGTTTATTACATGAGTTAATCGAGGCCCTCCATGCATTTACATGCCAATAATACTATATGTAATATTATATATGGAGCGCCTTAATTAATAATTATTATAATGTTGAACTTATATAACATTTACATAGTATCGTCGGGTTAGAGGTAAAAGTGATTGACATTTTTGCAAAAATGAGGTTTCTTACTGTCTACCTGAACCTTAACCTAATATATATGCAATAATTGTGAAATTATTAATAATATCACAATTTTGTCAATTATGAAGCGTAGATTTATTTCAGAGGCAGGCAGATTGTAATAAACCTCTTTTTCGCAAAAATGTGACCTAATTACTTTTACCTTTAACTCGAAGATAAGATCAATAGATCAATACAATGAGCGGAACAAAGCCAGGAATGAGAACAGAAATAATTACTCCATGATTGAAAATGAATCATCATCTTGATGCCATACAAATACTGATCAATTTACCAAGCTATTACTAATATATAATAGTGTGATAAAAAAATAATTAAATAAAATATTCAATGTCCTTATAGAAATATTTGAAATAATGAAGATAATTAGGCTCAGCTAACCCGGAGGTACGATTCCACAAATAATTGTTGCTCATACATTCCGCAGAATTATTCGTTAAAACCTAAAACTGTAAGATCAGAACTAACATCATACTCCCATCTACTTCTTGGTTAACACCTGGGGCGTTTACACGTCGGTAAAGCAGTAATGAATTTTTTAGTGAGCCCGACAACTACAGCATGCTATTACTTCAACCATACTTACCGGGTCCAGGTCACGCGATTCCGTGCTGTGAATCTTTCTAAATTCTTTACTCCTCCTTCTGGGTCAAGTAAACACCTTATTTTAGAAAAACTAAAAGCAGCCTTCTTCTCTTAGCACGATCAGCCACGTTTTGCACCCGTAAAGAAAAGAGATAAGAGTAATAATTTAGTTAAGTTTCAAATTAAAATTTCTTGACAATAGGTACGAACTGACTAAATTCCTCGACAAGCATTTTCTCGTCTTAAATTTTCTCATGGATCGCGTTTCTTTTAGATATCACAGACCCCAAATATTTAAATATTTAAAATTCTCTGGAACAATATCTATACCACAGCAATAAATGCTTTTCAACTACGCTTGAATACTAATTAATTCTAGAGATAATAATTATATAATTTTAAGGAAGTATTACAATTTTTTTAATTTAAAAATAACTTGTGAAACACTCTTCCCTTAATATATATTTTTTATTCGTTTATTTTCATATATTATAAATCACAAATATATAAGGTCAAATATATAAAAATTTTGCATAGCGAGAAATAATAATATTTGCTCTAATAACACTAGAGTTACATTTTGCATGTCCTAATAATATAGGTATTTTAAATTGTAAAAGGTTGTGTGATATTAGATCAGACAAAATGTCATACTACGTTATTCCTCAATAGGCAAATTTTTTATAGATTTGGCTTTATATATTTCCTATTTATTTATATAATATGTATTGGATGAATGACCGTGAGGATTAATATAATAATCAAAAATAAATAAATACTAAAGGAAGAGTGTTTCACAAGTTATTTATAATTAATTTAGAAAATATAAAAAGAAAGTAAATAAACAGAAAGTATTATTCGAGTTGTTCTATAAAAAAAACCTAGATCCCAAACCGGGAACTAAAAAATCTGGTGCGGTGCGCTCATCACACAACTTTCCCTTACCTTCCTATAATAATTATCTTTTTAATATAATTTCAAAAAGTTCACATAAACAATGCTTGAAATAAACTCAGCAGCATTCACTTCTTCAAATCTTCTCCCACTTCAGTACAATAAAACAGTTTTTTAAGCAATTTTAGTACAGCAATTCTATACACTACATATATATTTTAAAAGTTTCGGTTTAGTTTTCATGGAAATATTTTCTTTCCATTAAATAATATGAAAGTAGAAATTATTAAATTAATTTCCGCTTTTGTATTCTTAAATTACTTTATTACAGAGTATATTGTTTATAACAGATTGCTGGGAGAAGGTTCGGTCGCATCCGTCTCTTTTCAGATGCGCTCGGTTATCCATCTAGGGTCTTGCGCTCCTCATAAAATACGCTTTATCTTTGCTAATACTGGTCCCATTTTGATGATTCTTTTTTAGATAATTTAATTACCTTTCATACAATTATATACATAATTTACCATAAAATGCATACTTTTTAACCTATGCGCAAATAAAATATTCTTTTCATCATAACTTTTTTCGCTGCATTTCCTCGGTGATGTACTACATAAATGAAAAGTTAAAGGGCTGTAAGGAGAAGACATTAGGCAAGTTTCATCAAAATCGGCTAACCGGAAGTGCCACTTTATATAATCGATTTAACACTTTTTTTTACAATTTTCTCGAAAACGGCACTAACGATTTTGATGAAACTTGCCTAAATTATTCTACATACAGATCTTTAACTTTTAATTTATGTAGTAAATCACCGAGGAAATGCAGCGAAAAAGGTTATGATGAAAAGAATATTTTATTTGCGCATAGCTTAAAAAGTATGCATTTTATGTATAGAATTGTATGAAAGGTAATTAAATTATCTAAAAAACATTTTGATGTTGCTGTAACATCACATGCATGTGCCAACCTTAAGTACGTAATTTCAGTATCGTATAACTTTTCGTTTTTGAGCTAGACTGTTCACATACCCACACCCACACACACAGACCATTTTGCGAGACTTGGTCATTTGGACTCAGGGGACCTTAAAAAGTGTATTTCCGTCGAAAACTCGAATTCGAAAATTTTCACGATCGCAATACTTCTCCTTACTATATACTTCGTATATAGGTAAGGGAAAGTAAAAATATTAATTTGGAAACTGTTTATAAAAGCAGCCATAATAAAAATATTAAATTACAATAAATTTGAAAAGATCAAATCGAAATAAAAATATTTAGTTTTCAAAATATAAAAACAAATACTGGGCTCTAATGCAAATAAATGACTATTACATTGGAGTAAAATCATAATGAACTACACCACGATTTAAAAATTAAAATTAAAATTTAAAAATTAAAATCAAAGAATACCTGATGAAAAAATGAGAAAAAAAGTAGTATCAAGTTTATTAGTATAATACTTTACTAAAAGTGTATTATGTTTAAAGCGTATGAAATCATTAATATCCCTACTTATGTGCAGATTAAATTAGTTTTATTGGAAAAGATGAGATACTAGGCTCTCTATGACATAACTCAAACAACCCTCTTGTTCTAGTTGTTCTCATTTAGAGGGTTATAGTTTGCTGTAAAATGAACAATAAAACTATTTATTAACATTAGTTTAACCGCGAATCATTGGCATAAAACCCCAAAAAGAAATAAAGAATTTTTTAAAAATGTGTGCTTGTTATCTTTCAAACTCCCTTTGTTTACCTTCGTTGAATCGTAGATGTCATATTTTTTTCAGTATGTTCGGAAAAAATTAATTCCTCAGTAAACTTACACCAGGTATCGACAAATCCAAACAGACAGCTTAACAGAGATATTTAATCCGTCAATATTTGCTTCTTTTTTTTTTTTTTTTTTTCGACCTTGAGATTACACTACACATGTGATGCAAGAAACATTGCATAGCTGAATGGAACATTTGCAGCAGGGCGAAATCTGATAGGATCACGAATATCCCTCAAGGAAATCCTATAACAGAATTTATTCATTTATCATGGGATTAGTAATAAAAACCATGTCAAAAATAAAATGTAGATACACAGAAGAATCCCCTTGTCTAGAACTTTTTTTCTCAGTTTTCCTTATGGCACTGTTATATTTGCACAGAATAAACCGATACGAAATTATCATACGTGATGTTAAAAGAAATTCGTGATTTTAATTACGTATTTTAAGATGTATTTATGAAAAATATTTACTTTTTTTATTTTAAATACATATTAAAAATTAAAAATTTATATATGTAATTCGTATTTAATAAAAATTTAATGAAATTCTGGACAGTGAGCATACGTATTAAGTTTGTGTCTAATAATAGGCTAATTACAGTTCTCGTATTAATAGGTTACTAATATTTTTCGTAAAAGCCCTACTTCTATTGTATTTTGTTTCTCACCATTGTTTAATCTAAGAATTCAGTTCGTTATTGTCTCTTGTAAGTAATAACTCCTGAGATTTTTTTACCAATTTTTTTTTTATTTTACTATAATTCAACTAAGAGTGTTTTGCGAAGGTTTTGCGTAATAAATAAAGTGAAAATGACAAAATTTCAGGTAAAAGGTATCTAGTAGTATTCTCTATCAAGCAAACGACGGCAGGCCTTGATGCAAGAACTACTGCTTTGAACTGCCAGCAAAGTTCAAATTTTATAATTTTCATAACAATGGATTTTTGGCTGTGGACAATACATATAGCTGTTTTAATTTGTGCGAGAACTCTGTTATATACAATCAGTCATCTCCTGTGTGATAAATAATGTGGAAAACACTACATCATCGGCCAATAGATACTCTGTTATCCTCTATTACAAATAGCGGTATGTACGGCAATTACCGACATACCTTGCTTTTGACACCAATGTTAATAAACGCGTACTGCCTTACTCCTTTAAAAGTTTAATTCGGAAATTTGCTGATTTATTGAAAGCCTAATGATGGACTTACTAGGTGTATTATTTAATTTCATTTGTGTCTCGTCAAAAATTAGTGTTTCTGTCTTGCACCTATGCTTTCAATTTGTTAAAACCGCGCTTTAATGAATCTCATTAACACGAAGAACTTCTTATTTAAAAATCAAACCGCCTCTTATCCGGGATTTCGAGCAAACCTGGCCAAAATATTCTGAATGAACGGAGTATTATGGTAGAATTATGGGTAAAACTCCAGTATCGTTAACACAAAATGGCAGAGGTCTAGAGTTTGAAGACCTGACTGTATATCGAGTCGGGGACTTAAATTATTAAATTATCACAGCTGTCAACTTAAGAGATAAGCAGATCCCCAACGGATCCTTTTCATTAGATGTCGGAGCCTTACCATAATTTAAATTTAGTTATATATGAAAAAAAAAAATCTTTTTAAAATCTTCGCAAATTTATTGGTCGATGGGCTAATTTCCACACTACCTTTCAATTCACTTTACCTTTCAATTTATTCATCATATTTTTTTGTAGTATTAAAATTTGATAATTTACTAATCTTGATAAAAAATCTTAAATTATATATTTCCTTCAAACAGAATTCATAAATGAAGATCTCATTTTAGAATAAATAAATGCCTTATCATAAATTATATAAGTTCTAAAACTAGATCATATACAACCAATAAATTAAGTAAAATAATTATATAAAACACGAAAAATATTATTAAAAATTCTTAGTATTGATAAACTATAACCCAGCCAAGCTCCTAATTTACTTCGGACAGAATTCTTAAAGTGTGTTCAGCACAGTCGATGTATAACCAGGCCTTAAAACTGCAGACCTCCGCCATTTTGGGATCAAGATACTAGACTTATACCAAATTATGAAATAAAAAAAAAAAAAAAAAAAAAAAAAAAAAAAAAAAAAAACGGAATTACTAAAATGAAAAACATTTTTAAATTAATAAATTTCAATCACCAATTTTCAAAAATGTTTATTACATTCTGATACTGCAGTAACATAGCACTACTACGTACAGACACGGAAGGCTAGTGTCAACGAACACGTAAGGAAAACACAAGGAAACACCAACAGTTAACTTGTTGAAGCCAGACTTGCTTTAGGTATAGCGTTATTCTAAACAGATTCTGCTCTATATTTTTTTAAAAATAAAATACAAGTGATATTTTTACCAAACTTTCCTCGAAATCAGAGATCAAATAAGTTAAGTTATCCAAAATCAACACAAGTAATCGCAGAGGTATAGAGTTATATTCGAGTTATAGCAAGGGTACAATGACCTCCGATTGATGCAACCTTACAAATCTACAAAGGGAGTTGATATCGATCCCATAACGGCATCAAAAAGGTTTCCGCGTAACCGCTTCTCCAATCACACCATTGTGTGTCACATCATTAAGGACAGGCTCAGTTCTCGAAGGTGTGTAGAGTTGCATAACTTACATAAGTGGTAGGGTAGGTGGTAGAATAAATGTCAAGATCACTCACCTGTAAAAGAAAACAAAAAAGAACAATTAGTAAAGCACAATTTTAACAAAAAATAATAACAATGGTCATAAAATAAAAAGATATGTTTAACAACAAATAACAAGGTTAAAGAGTTCATTTGAAGAAAATAACAGAAACATAAATTAAATTGTTTTGTTTTTTTGTGAGCAAACACAACTTCCCTTCATACTATATATGTTTATTATTTTTATAGCATTAACATTTTTTTACCGAAAAAAAACCAATGTTTCGACATTTTCTTTTATCTTCTGGATTTTCTTTATTTCTTAATTATGCTGTCTAAAATAAAATAGTTGACAGTAGTCCCTAAAGTCGGTTTTTTCCATAAGTGAATTATTTTATTTACTATGTCCAAAATTTATTTAAGTCATAACAGACAATCCCTAGTGTAATAAAGATTTTAAAAAGCCCAGAAGATGAAAGAAAATTTCAAAACGTTGATTTGTTTTGGGTAAAAAAATATTAATGCTATAAAAATAATAAATGTAGATAAAGGGAAGTTGTGTTTGATCACAAAAAAAATAAATTAAATTACTAACGTTAACTTCCGAAAGTAGTAGAAATTATATAATATAAGAAACATAAACTAAAGGTCAACCTATTAATGGTGGTTGCATGATTATAAAATAATAATTTTTCATGTACGCTTCTTTTAATTATTTAATTTACAACATCCAGCACTTTATTTATAGCCTCTAATAATTTTAATTTGTAATTAATTATTAGACTTATTCACTAATTTTTTCTTTGATTTTATAAAAAGAAAAGACTTTGAAATGCCGAAGACACGTAGACCAAAATGCTTCAAAAAGTCAAGATAAATATTTGCTGATGAATGTCAAGATATGAATTAATGGCTCAAAGATCCTCACTTAAAATAGAAGTGGACTTAGCAATTATTTTATTAAGCTTTGTTTTTCTGAAAGAAAAAGCAAGTCTTAAATATCGATTAATCTTACAAATCCCATCTTCCAGTGAGTTTGCAGTACTTCTTCGCTAACCCGCTTAAAGGTAGTTTTTGTATCAGGCAAATTTTATAGGTGATAAAATATCAATTAAATGAGTTTATACAGCAACTTATACGGCAGCGGCCACAAAAGCAAGACAGACAAAAATATTTTAATGGCTTTCATTCAATCGCCATAATAAAAAATTATCATCCCAAAATACAAAATATGAAAATAACAAAACATTATTTGTTTCAGAATCTAATTATAAGCGCACATTACGATACATTAAACAATCGTGATGCAATCCATCCATTTAATCCTAATACAAATATGCGATTCAAGTCAAAAAGTGATAAGGATAAATCTTTTTTCTATTTTTTAATAATCAATCCATTTATATATAAATAAGTGAACATTTGTTGTTTAAGTGAAGAATTTTCGTTGTTTTATACCAACTTACTTACAAATTGTCTAATTTTTTAAACAGTAGGTCTTAAATTATCTTATAATTATCTAATATAGCAAACTTAAGGAATATTATGTCCCTTAAAGGACAATAAATGAAACTGTTAGGGAGTCACTCTGTTTACATTTTTATTAAAATCTCATAATATTTAAGGCTTAAAGTTGGCTAATTTTTCTTCATTGTGATATATGAAAAAAAAAACATATTTTTTTCCGTAATTCAATTTAACGTACAATTCACTAAATTTCACTCCCGACGACAGAAAATTATAAAAATAATTAGAAAAAATTAGAAAAACAATTCTATCGAAAGAAAAATAATTAAATGTACTTAATTGGAGAACATAGGCAATTACTTCATTATGCATCTATTAAATCATAAAAAAAAAAAATTAGAAAATTACATTCAGAAAACTGGATTTTAAATTTTTTGGTATTTAAAGAAATATGAATAATTTATTTTTATCTTATAGCATTGGTTCAGCATTGCTTCGTCGTTCTGAAGATACTAAATATTAGCATTTATATTCTAGGCATACAATAAATGTTCTGTAAATGATTCACTTCGATTCACTACATTACAAAATAAATAAAATGAAACTGTAATTAAATAGAGTGTGCTACTAAATAAATTGAAAACTGGATTTTAAATTAAATGAAAAATATTATATTGAAAGTATTATAAGAAAAATGAAAAGTAAAATGTTTCACATTCGATAAGGAATGGATTAAAAATTAATATAAAACTATCTTCCAATGTCACTATTAAGTATTATTCGTTTTTTCAGTCAGCGATTTAAAAAAAAAAAATGACTTTATTTTTTTTTTTAAAAGGGTCATCTTTAGGACTACAACATACATCAGAGATGAACACAGAATGATTTAAAAACAATCAACTCAACATATAGTAAAAAATATAACACTTTTTTTTTTCAGTTGACATCCGCATGATGGTATAGAAAGATCAATCTAATTAGAGATTGATAAAATATAGAAGTGACAAATAATTTATCAATCCCTAATTATTTTTTTGTGTTTATTTTGTCAATTAGATTAAAAACCTTAATAGCATATAATCCTGAAATGCTACACAGTCAACTACCCACCATTCCAATCTTTGGATGGGAATAATGTTGGATTAAGCTTAAGAAATATGCATTTAATCTACTATAATTAAAATAAATAATAGTAAAACACTAATCTGATAAAATTAAAATTTATATGTTACTGATAATATTTATATATAACGTCCGATTAACAAAACGCCGTTTAGTAAAGTATACTGCCCAGTGTATTACTTCACGTATTCTGGTTTAATGGGAGGTTAGAGTTGCTAATTGCCAGAAATTTTTCAGGTGTGACCCAGATCCAGTGCATTACGGTTATAGTGAAATATGTTTTCCTTTCGAAGCGGCATTATGAGCTACATGTTTATCAAGCCATGACAGTACGAGGCCCATTTTTTTTGTGTAACTGTTCCAACCATTCTGTTCAGCAGGCCATGGTTGACATACCTCAAGAACACGTTCACATTCGCACACGAAAACGTCTGCATGGGTTGAAATATTTTTTATGGTACTTAAACGTGAATCTAGTCAAGTAAAAAGAAAATAAATAAATTGCTATTATTCTACATGAAATAATGAAGTCTCCAATAATGAATATCGTTGACATTTAAAAAAAAATACATACACAAAGATTATTAAGAACATAATAAGTCAGAAGAATTAATCTTAAATGGAAAGACTTTGTGATGAAGTAATACCCCAATACTTTAAAATAACTGCTGATTTTTCTAATTATTATAATTGTATTGTATTAATTATAATCGTATTATCATAATTGTATTGTATTAATTATAATTGTATTCTATTCATTATGATTGTATTCTATTAATTATAATTGTATTATTATAATTATAATTGTTTATTTTCCCCTTTAATTTTTAATTAAAAATTTAATTCTAATCTATACAGAATTGTCACATTTTTTGAATAAAATTATAGATAATTAAAATGTTTTAAGAATTTTAATGTAAATAAATTCCGTTTTTGGAGACATTTTTCTATATTTAAATGTCCCTGATTTGAAATATATAGAATAGATTTAAATACAAAAAAATTAATTGTTGTAGTGGTTTGGTTTTAAGGGCCAAAAACTGCTCATGGTTATTATTGCTCTCATAATTAGACAAAAACAATTTATTTATTAATTTTTAATAACTTGAGAAAAAAAAAATTATGAAAGTTATGAAAATAAAATAGAAATTATTTCAAAATATAGGTGAAAGATAACTAAATACTAAACAAAAATTCAAAGCATAACTGAATAACAACAAAATAGAGCTGAATAAATACATAATAGAAATTAAGTCAAAATATAGGTGAAAGGTAACGAAATACTAAATACAAATTCAAAATATAAATGAATAACAACAAAATAGAGCTGAATAATACATTATAGAAATTAAGTCAGAATATACCTGAATTCTAATTTGCAGAAATATTCCAATATTTTTAATGAATCCAATGGCATTATGTTAAAAAGATTAGTGGGCGAAATTAGGGTCACTCTATTAAAATCCAAACACTTCAGTAAGTATTGTTTTTGTTTACTAGGAGGAAAGATTATTTAGTTTGCCCAATAATAATACCAGCATCTTTATAGAAAAGAGCTGATTGTATTAATATTCAACCTTAATGTTATATTTAAATTCCAAATTTGACTTAGGGAGACGATATTTGCCACTTTCCCTTAGTGGACAAGATCAAAGTAAAAAATATAATAATGTACAATTGCAAAAAACAATTTGACCCTCTCATTATGTTTAAATAAAGAAGAGTAACCTAGCTTACCAGTAACATACCAGAAAATATATATTTTTTTAAATGCTACAAGTTGATACCGAGCGAAAAACTTTTCACTTAATTTATTTTAATAAATAGTTACTTATTCATCGTATAGTTTGCACAAATAATGGTTATTACTATTAAATAATGTTTAAAATTAATTTTCTTAGTCAAGTAATGCAAGTATAAAAGTAGCTGAGCAAATCATAGAGTCATTTCTTAAGGATCCAAGACAATAGAATAATTGCTGCTATTAGAGAACGTGGTGTAAAGGAGGCAGAGAAGGGCAGGGAGAGGAGAGGTCGGCTGGCTTCCTCCTGAGGACCGGTTCTCCGGCTTGTCCTTCGATGGCTCCACACCTACCCTACATCTTCATCCTACCCACAGCTGGTCCTGGCGGCGGCCTCAAGTTCAAGGTTGGTTCGGCGTCTGTTTGGGAAATGGCTAGAAGATATATTTGTATTCAGAAACATCTGCGCCATTGATGTCTACCAAATCAACTATACAATCGGGATGAATAAGAAAGTTAATCACAGTTGGCTAGACGATTCCAAAAAGCTGAACAATACGGAACAAAACAACGATGAAAAACAGATATATGAATGACGGAAATGTATAAAGCGCGCAAGCTTAGAGCATTTCTCAGGTAAATGTTAATCAGAATCGATAAAACATATATAAAGTTGAAAATTCCATATGAGCTCAGTCAAATAAGGTGAAAAAAAGGCTAAACCTCGGAATGGAAGATACTGAGCTGAAAATTTGCATGAACCTTCATTAGGACTTTCTAAATTCTGGCTAAAAACTCACATTAAAACTCGTATCGGCGTCTCAAGTTATTAGCAGTCAAAGTTAAAAAAAAATGACAAAAATCGTTTTTTTGTAAATATCTCGTTATTAATACGTCCAACGTCGTTAGATATTATTATAAAACTTGTAAAATAAAATTCTCAACATGTTTGGTCTTCTTCATTTTTTTTTTTGCATGATCGACCGTTCTCTAGATATACCGCTGAGAGGAAGAGAGAGGGAGGGGAGGGCCAAACTAGAATACTCATTTTAAGACAAGGTTTGAATGTGCATTACGAAAATATAGAGTATTCTAAGTAAAATAAGCCTTTTACTACATTCGAAGGCCGTTACCAACTCATTTTAATCGAGAAAAATCAAATAATTTCGCTCACTTTTTATTTCGTGCTCAATATCTTTAAGACTACCGGTAATAGATGGTTTGAATTTAATCGTTAAGACCGTTATGACAACTCATGTCATAACGGTCATGACCTAGGGGCACTTCGGGCTCAATATCTTAAAGACTACCTGTGTACATATGCATGCGTGGGTATGTGTAAGTATGTAGATAGATATACATGTATGTACGTACGTATGTATTATGATGCAACAAACTATAAGACAACTGAATAAATTGTTGCGAACTCGAAAATATAAATGTTTATAAAATAGCATATGCATATACCTGCACCGCGTTTGAGGCAATAACAACAATACTACGGAGAAAAACCGGCCTCTATGTCATTACAGAGAGTGTTTTTCCTCAATTAGTTGGTCAGGAAAATTATCCATACTTTGTATCCTTCGTATATGATTGGAAGGATATAGTAGGACCAAACTATTTTAATAGACTCAATTAAGAATGGACACGCAGTAAGGATGAAGAGACTCATCGGTAGGTAATTCTTCCGAAACCCGTAATGCCGAGAGGCAAGGTAGGATAAAAAATAAATATACATTTTAAAAAAATATAATAAAAATAAAAAAGATTGTAAAATAAAAAAAAATGTATTGAAAAAGAACTGAAGGATGCTCAATTGTTATAAAATAAGCAATTGTACATATTAAGAATAATTGTATTTAAATATAAGAAAGGCTTTAAGGAAAATAAAACATTTAAATAATATACTTTAGACAAAGATAAAATATGTTGAACCCAGTACAAATAATAATATTTATGAAATCAAAACAAGAAGTAGAAAGCAGTTTACGTCAATATTCATAAGCTAATAACCCTATTTATCCCTATTACCCATACAAACAACACACCAAAACAAGTTTAAAATTACAAATAACATAGGTTAACTATAAAAGGCGTAATGACCAAGCAGTAGATCGACCAGAAAAATCGTAACCAAACCATGAAGATTACCAACCACGCGAAAAACATTAACAATACCTTTTTTTAAAGAAAATTAAATTTGCTAAAATTAGAGCCTTAATAGAGTTCTTTACGTTTACTAGTTCCAGAAATATAGAACTCAAAAAAAAAAAAAATTAAACTAAAAAACGAGAAATCACCGTTTTGTGAATTGATTTTCGCAAATATCATGGAAACTGTTCTTTCTATGAAGATAATCATTAAAAACTTATTTATGGTGCATTGGACTAGCTCTTATTTGAGTGGTAATAAACATCTGTACGTTTAATATTACCGAAGATAAAGTTTTAATAATTCCCCTCAAAAAATTCCATTCCGAGGTTGAACTCTTATTTGACTGGGTTATATCGAAGCCTAAGGGAATCATGACTGGTCTAAAATTAACAAGGAATAATAATTAATGGTTTTCGAGAGCGGATTGTGACTCCAAACTTGTCCTCACAATGAAAGGTGTCACCGTTCGAAGCCTAAATCCAAAAAAAATCGTAGCGTAGGAGTACCGGATATCGAAATCGTGTCAGCGCGGTTCCAGAGCCGTACAGATTTTTTTTTAAAATTTATAATCTACATCAAACAGTGTTCACTGTCAAGAATAAATGCAAATGTTGTTCAAGAATTAACCTTTAAAAGATATAAAAGCTATTAAAACGGGATAAGGATAAAGTCCTCTTCACTTTTTGGTTTTCAAAACGTATAAAGGCTTTTTTCTGCTCCGTCATTCTAAAATAGCTGATGACCATCTATAGGTACGGGCTAATAAACCCCTAAGGAATCGTAAGAAGTCATATAAGAAATGTAAGTGCCAGAATCCCTCAAAATCAGTCAAATCGTTCTACAGAGCTGATCCGTCATCCAACTATCTCAATAGAACCATAATATTAAGTTATCATCGGGTTAATGCATTTGAACCAAATTTGCGCTAGATCAGATAATCGCAAGTGAGATTAAATTCAATTACAAGATTTGATTGAATTCAATGAAAATAAATAAAAGCGTTTAAAAAGCATAATGTGCAATAACTAATTTTAAAATTCGAGACAAATAAGCATTCTTACGATTGCTAAGAAACGAAAAAATCAGTTACTATACAAACATCTAAGAAAAGTAGTGCATTTTGAAAAAAATCATTTATACAAGTTTATAAATTATTATAAGTTTTAGTTGTATATGGGGATCAAATGGAGATATAAAAAACGTGAAAATAACTTAATTAAAAGGAAAATAAATTCAAAATTATAAAGAATACATGAAATTTCAAACAAATCTCTTTTTTTTTAATGACTGTCAAAAGACTTCCAGGCCTATCTTTTGTAGTTTGTCTTCTAAATCTTTCATGATTTCCTCTATTAAATTCACTAAAGCTGTTCCTATCCCCGATAATTAATTAGATGAGTTAATTCTCCTTTTAACACATTAGCCCATTTTCATCACAGAAATATTCAAATCTATTTCATTTAGTAAAACGGGATATATCAAACTCTCAATTTCTTCCGCAATGCTTCTAGCTTCTATGAGGTCTTGCTGATGTGGCATCTCTAACAATCCTACCCACATGTAAATAATCAATTAAAATTTTTAATTAACATCATAATATAATTATCGTCAAATTGATTAACGATAATTATATTATGATGTTAATATAAATGAGACGATAAATTCTTCTCAACTTCTGCTAATGATGTTTTTCGAGGTATAAGCTTATGGGGCTAAGAAATCACTAAGAAAATGAAGAATGAGGGTCTAAAAGCAAATAACGTAACTGGCAATACCAACAGACAAATAACTAAGTCCTAATCAATCAGAAAGTAGCATGATAGCCCGATTTAACAAGAGATCTAAAGTAACACTACTAAAAGCGTTATATAACCATTACTAGACTTTTACCCTAATGTAACCAACAGTTAAATGCTAATGATGTGTATCTGTTACTTAAACGCAGTACCCTAAAAGGCAATAAACAATATGAAACAAGCCTGGCGAAAGGAGACGGCAATCTTTTACGACTAACGACTCCCAATGGGTAGAATCGGTTACTAAAGATCACGTTAATACGAAGTTAGTGACAGTTTAATCTAGCTTAGCAACTATCTCCGGGAGAAATGTACATTTCTAGGTGTAAAAGTGAAAGCAAAACGCAATTGTGCGTCACGCTTCAATGAAACATGATGAATAATATCTCTCATTATATTATTAAATTTTACAGCGTCTTAAATGCTAATTAATAAATACCTCTAAAAAGGTTCATTTTTCCCCTTTGAATGACGAAGTGAAATATCCGGAAAAATTAAATAAAAAATTCTGTTTTAATTGATAAATTTCTAATATAGTACCAAAACCATTGCATTCGTTACTCAAATGAAAGTTGAAGGCATAACTGAGCTAATTGGATTACGTAGTGTTGTGCATGTCGTTTTTGTTAGACCTTATCTATTATTTTTTAAAAATATCAAATCTCAAGGACTCTATATTCGTAATTTATCAAACTTAATTGATATGATTAATAAACATATTTACCTAACAACTTAAATAAATGTAAATAAGAATATGAATATTTTACAATATTTATTATAGATGTAAAAGCAGGAAGTGCACAATTAATAGAGACAGAAATTAAACTACACACGTCAAAAGGTACAACCAATTTAATTGTAATAAGTTAACAGATGAGATTAAACAACTTGCAGATATATTACTTCCTAGTTTCCAACGATTTATTAAATATTAATTCGTGTGTGTGTGTGTGAGAGAGAGTGTGTATATATATCTCGAAACCTACACCAGTACCACCCACGAAGGGTCGTGTGCAGTACTTGGTAAGGAACTAATGTTTCTCGATCAACGGTTATGTGATGCTGAGTTATGATCTGGCCGAATCAAGCTCAACTACCAGGTTTTTCCCTCAACCCATAGAAGGATCAGCTACCCACTTCTTAGAGGAAGGGTGTGCCCCAGGAGAATATCTCAGCCCCAGATTCGATCCACGGCAGAAATAACAGAGCAAATAAATTATCTACTACAGCCGAATTCGAACCCGGGCTATAGTAATATCAAATTTCACTAAGCTCAAATAAAGAACAAAAACCTTGTTTTAGGAATAAATAAAATAAATCGTGTCTCCATAAATTTATGACACCGTAAATCAGCGTTCATATCGCTACTATCAGAATAGTAACTAGTAATCTTGAATAAAAAAACATCAAACTATCAAGCACACGGGGGATATCACATTTATATTGAACTTCTAAATTCTGAATTGCAATATAAATTATGTTTTAATTAGCATTAACAATTAAAAAGGTAGAACGGAATATTGCTATATTTATTACCTACACTACGATTCGGTTCAATCTCCTTTTAATTAGCAGTTTCTAACAAAATTAATTATAATGTTCCTGTTATAGAACTAATACAAAAAAGTAAAAAAAAAAAGATAGTAGACCATAGTAAATATTAAAAATAACGTCGACAATGGATATTTATAGAATTAGTAAAAGGAAAACTATTATCAATAAAACATTATTGTTTTATCATTCAACATTATGATGAAAAAGAAGTTGAAAAAATATATTTAAGAATTGCAATATAAAATTAGAAAACATTAAATAGTTTTGCTATTTTTGTGAACACACCCACTCCCCCTAAACTACATTTATTATTTTTCTACATAATTATTTTTTTATCAACACACAACCAACGTTTCGAAATTCTCTTTCATCTTCTGGGTTTTCCTTCCCTCTCTTCTAAAATTCAACAATACATCATATTAATGTAATTTAATATAATATTTTTAAAACAAAATTATTTTACCTTAACTATGCTATTTTTTCTAATATAAAATAATTAGCAGTACTTCTTTAAGGTCAGTTTTTTCTATAATATATTATTTCAACTTTTGTGCCCACTAAGACTATTTCGATGTCATACTGACCTGCATTAAAATTAAACTTTGCACTAATCCATTAATCTGTTATTTTTAATTTAATAGCTATTTTTCTATTGCCGAACATATTTACCTAGCTCTATTAGTTATTTCCTTCGACACAAAAGACGAAATAATATATTATGGAATTTCCGTTGTTTGTGTGTGGGTAAAAAAATATTAATGTAGAAAAATAATGAAGGTAATTACAGGGAAGTGTGTTTGTTCACAAATATAACAACACTATTTAATTTAACTTCCGTAAATTAGTAGTAATTCTATAATTTAAGAAAACATTAATTAAAATATAATTAATTTAATTAATTAATTTAATTAATTAAAATATAATTTAAGAAAACATTAATTAAAATACATTAATTTCATTAATTAACGAAAGTTGAATTAATTAATTTTGTTTAAGCTCTTGAAAAATCATTAAATACTATGTTAATATTTGTAAGGCATTTAACATTAATTTGAAAGCCTTAATTAAAAACATATAAATCTTTCTGCAAATAGAAATATTGGTGTACCTTAAAAAAAAAAAAGAAGCTTAATATTATGTACAAAATTTCAAATTTATGTACCAGGATTAATTTTATGTAACCAATACTAATTAATTACGAAGTCGAACAAGCCAGATTTTGATTTTTTTCATCAACTCGGTTGTAATACAGACAGATTCCGCCTGCTTCAATTTGCAATAAGAATATATTACGAACATTAAATTGAATTCCGCATAACAATTGATGTAAGTGCATGATAAAAGTAGAAACAAACATAGACGTTAGCCGTACGTGCGAACCCCACCCCAAAACGAAATTTAGAAGTCTAGGCGTTATTTGGGGCGTACGTGATCAGGGTTACTTGAGGCATTTTAATCGCTCACATAGCGCTTCCACATTCTTATTCCATCTCCTACACAACTCAGAGCATTAATAACTAAAAACTTAGATAAGAACGTTGCCATTTTTGCTCACCCAAAGATTCGGTGCAATCTGATGGTGTTTGAATTAGTGGCACTTCCAGTCAAAATTTATTAAAATGTTCCGCTATCGACCTACTAAAAAAATAATGCCCAACTTTCCACGTTTATGCACCTGCAGCATTCGGTTCCATCAGAACCTGGGCCAGAAAATTGCTTTAAATAATTTTAAATTGCTTTACTCCGTATAAACTTATTTTAATATCCATCAAAATAAGTTTATACATACCAAGCACCCAAAATAAGTTTATATTTACTTACCTGGTTGTCACAAATTAAAATAAGTTTGTAATTATCAATGTGTTTATCTTTCCTGACCCCATCTCCAAACCAAAATCTTATTGAATTAGTTCTACGGTCAACGATAACTACACCATTGAGTTACTTAAAAGTATTTTGAGTGAAATAACAAATATTTATGTAAAATTTGTTACAAAATTTATAGTTACGGCCTAGTAAAGGATATTTATTTATCCTGTCCTTTAAGTACAGAAACGAGATTATTTTATTAAAAATAAATCTAATCGTCAGTTTTTCGCTATGCGTCCAACTGTTGTAGGTTAACATAAGAGAGATAAAAGAATTATGAATTTAAATTAAAAAAAATATATTTAAAACATTAAAATGATTTTAATTTAATATTATGCGATTTTTTTAAAATTTAAATAAGTTTCTTCAAATAAAAAAATTATTATTGTTTTTTTTTTGCAGATACATATGTAAGCACAGATTCAAAAACTTCAATAATTTCAATCAAAAATATTCCGACTTATTAAACATAAGTATGTTACTAACACAACTTGATGACCATTATCATAGAACATTCTCAGGCATAAAAAGAGGTTGATGGAAGACATACTCCCATAAACTCTTCAACTGCCTGGACAATCCATTATTATTACGATAAATACTCCATTGATTGTCATTCTTTGTTTTTTTTTAAATACTATCAAAAAATTGTAATTTAATTTTTCCTCATGTGCTTAAAGCCAAAAAAAAAATATATGTATAATAATAATTACACGGACTAACGTTACTGATTTTAGAGGATAAGAATTCAATATTATGCATTACAAAAAATTTCTATTGCATATTATAATTATCATTACTATTTTAAATGTATCTGATTAAATTATTATAGAAACATTTGTATAATAATTCACAGATATACATCTGAAAAATAAATCCAAGCAAGTTGCATTCCATATTGATGTTTATATAAACCTATTATATAACGCCGAAGCTTCAGAAATGGGTATCCAGAACGCCTAACATGGTGTTAATATAGTTAGAAAGTTGGAGCTGCCGAAGGCAATGTATCTTAAAGCTGAATTAATGGCAAGGGGAATTTAGAAGTCATGGGGCACGTTTTGTAATCATGACTGTTCTCAGGCTTCTGGTTTGGAAGTCTCAAAACAAATGAGAACTCAAGCTATGCCCTATATCACTAAGATTTCCGTAAACAACGTGTTGGTTATTACGATATTGATTAAGATATTGTTAGTGATTAAGATATTTCTTGTTTAGCATAAACACTGAATTAATTCCGCCTAAAATAATTAAACTATATAAGAGGTGTTTTTAAGAAGGCCTTAGGCACACAATACATTTTTGGGCACAACCAGAATTCGGGAGTCCATAGAGCTACATTACACCGTAATGTAAAATTAACTTAAAAAATAAACAGTAATAATAACTTAATTTATAAGAATTAATTCTCTTCAGCAATTTAACTAAAGACTATTTGATTGAACACCAATCATGCTTAATACGAATAGGAAAGGAAGGGCAAATCAAAAAAGATCATTGATGGGTAAAAAGATGCATAAATCTTAAAAAATGATTATATAATTATACATACGAATTAGGAATACAAAAATATCTAATAATTTAAATCATACATACAAATTACAGATTTATGTTACAGGAACATGAAGAGGTCGGAAAATAATAAAATAAGAAGACCACATATACAGAAATACATAATATTATCCATTCAAATTAAAATTATTTAGATTTAATAAAAAACACAGGAATAATAAAATAAATAAATAAAATTAAAAAAAAAATCACAACGCTTCTCTCACGTACAATTAAAAAGCCGATCAAATTTTCTTTGTCATAAAATGTATTATTTAACTTCATCATCAATATTCATTATTTAACTTCATCAATCAAGTTTGATTAATAAACTGATTCAATAAAAAAAGTGAAAAGTAAAACTTTAGGTGCTGCTTCATCAAATTATGCAGTATTACTAAAAGGATATTTAAAAAAAAGGGAATATGTTTAAGCACTTTAACAAAAGAAAAAAAAATACAAAAATTCAATGACTGTGGGAAGAAAACCGCAATAATATGTCTCCTGATTTAAAATACATTTTTTCAAAATTAAAAACGTTAAACGTGCGCAAAAAAGTAAAATAAATATATGATAAATGTAAAATATCAAATAAACATATCTTATACAACTGAAACATAAAAAATACATCGTAAAGTACTATTACTTGATTCAGTAACAATCAATGATTAATAAAGTTTCAAAGGATCCTGCAATGTTATAAATATTATATGTTTAAGTAGTTAATTCTGAACTTATGACGAAGCCTCTAGAATTTACCTATCTTTTTTCTCTTTTCTTTTTCCGAAAACACTCCGATTTTCAAACATAATCACACTCAGTATTTAGATACAACAAAATGCTAATATAATTTCAGTTTATAAATTTACTACACTTATATGTCCATATTTTTCATTTAATACATACAAATGGATGTTTTGCTTCAATATTTGAATGTTAGTAATTTTTGAATGTTTTTTTAATGAATAATAATGAAACTTCATTTGTGTTAATTTATATTCCAATTATCAACACAATAACACTTCAGAACATCGTGAGAGCTTCAAACCGAGGACGCCACAAAAAAAAAAAAAAAAAAAAAAAAAAAAAATTAAAAAAACTATTAAGAGTTTTACAAAATAGTTTTTAAAATTACTGACAGATACCACAAAATTTTAATTAGCAGAATGCACATACCTCTCTATAGTAGATAATGCATTGAATTTTGAAATGGAAAAAGCAAGAGACGTCACAAACAAAAATAATCTCCAACGGAAAATAATCAATTCCAGATCTGATAAAATGCTATGTTATATGTTGAATCTGATTGCTTTATATCTCCCTTACTTTATCATTGATCTTCATATATTATATCACGAGTTTTATGGCCCATCTGAAGAAAACAACATCGGAAATAACAAATGGTCGCCAACACAGGCATAAGGTAAGATAAGAAACAAACGGACGACTGAGACAAACGGAATACAAAACTGGAAACTATAAATTAATCTATGAAGGCTAATTTGAAAATCTACAAGGAACTTTAAGTGCCATTAGTAATTTTTATTTTTAACGTACCATGAGAATTACATAGGTTCTATAAAATGTAGTGAAAATTAATAATGAGGATCATATCAATAGATCAATCCAAATTAGCATTCGAAATTTCCATTGAATAAGCATATTTTTTTTCAATTTCAAAGAATCACAAAATAAATAAATTCTATAAATTTAAATACAAGAAGAGAATTACGAGTAAAAATAACCACGAGGCCCACCAAATTAAAACAATAAGTCAAATAACTAAATATTAAAAATGTATTAACGATTTTTCGTCAAAGAGGAAACCTCAGTTTCCCTTTCTTTAGCTCAAGATTTTTCCTCTCCTGCATATCGATAGAAGCATCTTTACCATATCTAAGTATTCAGGGATCAATGAGTGGCTCAAAAAGGATTAAAATTGAAGTTTCGAATAATAAGAAAAATAATACAATGTACTAATATTGACCCGATTACAATATATATATATATATATATATATATATATATATATATATATATATATATATATATATATATATATATATATATGTATGTATGTATATAAATTTATATAACATAACGTGAAAAATTATTTCCGTAATGAGCCTTTTACGATCCAATTTATCGTTTAACAAACATAACAGTGAACAACATACGGGCTGCTTCAACAGCCACGGTCAATACTCAACCAAATTATTTTCAATGTTATTGATGTCAAAGGATACCAACACATTCAAATAAAAATAAAAGTAATATAATATAAAAACTATATTTTTTGTTACTCTTGAAAGCCACTCTGACAATCTTTTCTTTGATAACTTATAAAGTTATTCAGTTAAAAGTTTTTTATCATACGTAAATAGTTCTTTAATTTTATTAGCTATTATTAACTTATTTAATTAAGTGTAATAACTAAATCATCGTACAGATGCATCTGTTCAAACTAAATAAAATAACGAGAACATGATGTAACAATGCATACTTCAGATTTTTTGCTCCTCATGGAGATATAATGAGGTGATGGGAATTTCGAAGAAAGGTTAGGTCAGTGCACTCATGAAGGTCAACACCATTGACCTTGCAAACAATCAAGACCTTAATGGCAAGCTCACTGCAGCCGGCATTAAAATGTTGTTTAAATTACAAAATTTAATTAATTAAATCAACATTAATTGTTAGCAGGGTTACCTCGGACAGCCAATCGAGGGTTAATTGACAATTTATCCCGAGAAATTATGGGATATACAATGGGCAATTACCTACCGAAGTGAAAATGGGTATATGACCAAAAGAAAGGAGAATGTATGCACTGAGAAAGTCCGCATTTTTTCGATTCTCGCATTGTTGCCTAAATACTTCAGAAGCTTACTGCATTTTCAAAACATTTCCAGAATACGTGCATATTTCAATTGTATTGCGGAGAAAGTGAAATGTTTTAAAGTCACTCGACTAGCTAATTAGGCTGAATTAACTTTTGGAATTTTTTTTTCCTAAATTTTGTAACCACAACTTGGCAATAAAATTGATGATGTAACAAATGTAAATATTAAGCTAATATTATAAATCTCCTCTCCCTAATTAGTTTTTAAATTCTAATAAATCTAAAAAACGCCGTAGTCCTCGACCACGTCTGACGCTACTAGCTCTCAGCTTTACTATATTTGGAACATTCAGCTTATCAATAAAATATGTTTGTACATTATTCAGAAAAAGAAAAAAATCTTGTTAATTAATCGTTAAACTAATTTCACGGATATAATTTCGGTTCCTAGCAAATAAAAAGTTATACAAATTTATATCTTACACTTCTGAGCAAAAGCAATGTAAATTCATATTCCGTTTTAAATTTAGAAACTGATGTTCTTATAAAAAAATAAATAAATTATGTTACCGATAAGATTATGGTAGCGAATTGAAAATACAATGCGATATCTGATTGTGAGTGTAAAACTCAATCTCAGCCATAGAGTGATATTCAACGAAATATTTATAAGCAACCCAAATCTTTAAAAACAATATATTTCTTGGATCCTTTTAATCAATTAAAAGAATTTTATAAGCTTACTTCGAGATGATAAGATTTAAGCAAAAATATTTTTTTAAAATAATCAACAGAAAACAAAGCTAAAATGAGCTTAAAATATCTGAGATTTTTTGGAGGTTTTTCCAGTAAAGACGACCAAAAATGGTACAGTTTTACATAAAATATAAAATTTACATATTTTTACATGATTATATACGGCTAATTCCATGCTAATGTATCACAAGAGACCATTTTATAAAGTATGACCAATCTGAATAATTAATTTACAATCCAGTTCCCTAACATTCAGAGTGAAATCCGTAATATTAATGCCGTATGTATTATAATAAGCCTTATTCTATATCCTCCCTTTCACCCAAGTTTCACACAGTAAAATCAATTTGTTTAATGTGACTAAAGCATTTGAAATGAAAATCCTAAAGAAAAATTTTCGACTGATTTATTTTTACGAATTTAAACTAGGGCGCAGTTCTGCTCAAACTGCTCGTAATATCAATGAAGTGAGGGGTCAGGAAGTTAGAAATTTATTTAAAATACAAACTCTCGCTTATTTAATAAAACCTAGATGGGAGAAACTAAAAAAGTTTTAATTCTGTATCAACTGTCTTGTAGGTCGCACATGGAATTAACCATATTATAGTTTAAAAAATTAAGGACGCAAACGATGACATCTCATTAAAATTCATTTTTAGACTCAGGGAACTCAAAAAATGCGTAAATTAAGTCAGATTTCGAAAAAAAAAAAAATTAAAAATTTAACTTCCTGAGATTTTAAGTTGTTAAAACGGTGATGATAATTTCAGAAAAATAAAGAAAAGGGCAATTCAAGGCTTCCAGTGTAATATTAGCTTTTATTCCATTTTTAAAAACATTCCTATCTTCAGAATATCCATTCTTTAATTTACTCCCTTCCTACTGCCATGTTAAAAAAATAAATAAAATAACAAACATCCTATTGCTATGAGTATTGGTCATTGGCTAAAATAATAATAATAAATTAAAAAATTATTACTGTTATAAAAATTCATAAATTTATTTATACCTAGTAGAAGATAAATAACACCGACGACAGAATAAAATTAAATATATACATTTTATAAAATAAAAAAGGGAAAAATTCATGGTTTGAGTTGAACAACAGTATTATCTGAAGCCTAAAAATACACCCTTCATCCTCAGCATCCGCAACAAGAATTATTGGGGTTGAGCGGGAGTTATATAGCACCGAAACGGGCTACCTATTTTTGGGCATCATAAAATTATTTCATTTACTATTTTAGGTTTTATTGTAGGTCTCTCTCGGATTCTTTTTTCGAGAAAAAATAAATAAAAATAATTTCTGTCAAGCCTTCTCCTCAGGAATATTACCAGAAGGGTTCATTACTCAAATAACTAATACACAGAATAAAAGAGGACCGTAGCAGTCAATATTTATATAACATCTTAACAGTTAAATTAAAACCCATTACGCAATAATAAAAAATTAAATAAATAAACCAAGTCACCTCCAGTGACATCACAATTTTATTTAAGGAAACCCATTGGAAAACAGGAATAAATATGGATCGTGAAGTATAAACAGAAACATCCTGGCAAGACATCAACTGAGTAATCGAGTTAATTTTTGTGAGTCATACGTATACGTGAGCGTTATTACAAAATTTTCCTGCATAGAAAATGATGGTTGAAGATGCATTTCTGCATCTACCTCCTACACAATTTGCAAATAAATATTAATGGAAATAAAAACTGTGATGCAATCAGCTATTAAGGTGATGACAATAGAACATTAAAATCAAATCATTCAATTAAATCGAATTCGACATCAATTAGGATTACCCAAAACACTAGAAGACTATCTACAAGATGGCAAAAAAAAAAAAAAAAATCATAAGAATTGGATACTCTCAGATTAAAGCCGCAAAAAAATAATAAAAATTTCAAAACAATTACGGCAACAACTGCTTCAGATGATTCGATAGTAGGATAAAATTAAATGTAAAACCTTTGAAACTTGGATTACAAGATATTTAGAAGATTTAGAGGTTAAGAAATACTATTAAAAATTTAAAAATAACTTGAAGAATCAACAAATCTCTAGTGCAATAAAAAAAAGAGATAAAAATCATATATAAATTTTTTAAATAGCTTCAAAAAATAGATAAATAGTATTAATTTTAATTTTAACGATAAATTAAATCATAATTTATTATAATTTGTATTTCCACGCTATTTTTTGTTTTCGAATAAATACTTAGCCGAAGGCTACTTTTTTATTACTGTTTTCTTAATATAATTTAATATTTAAAAGAACTAAATTGAAAAGTGGAAGGCGCTGCTAAAGAAAATGCCTTACAAATGAGCTCGTTTAATATAATACTTCAAAAAAATTTTTTTGCCTTTCAATATAATGTTCAAAATCATTTTTTTAAAAGCTCTTTTAAATTTATGTTCATATTTTTTTTTCCTAATAAAAAATAATTCAATTAAGCTAATATAAATATTAAGGGGAAGATTTATCCATCCTATATTGGTAAAATAAAAAGTCTTGAATTGAGAAATAACAACTTTTGTTTTAGCTTTCTCTTAGATTTTATTTGAAATAGTGTATCCAATATTCAATGTAGTTCTTTTTTCAATTTATTTGGCTGAAAAGCAATAATTTTTTAAGTTTGTATATTTACTTTAATATACACTGAAGGACAAATTTTTTGGTGAAAACCCACGTCGATATCATTTTTCATACTCGAGATAGAAAATAAAGCAGCTAAAGCGTTATTTTTTTTCTCGGCTCCTAGAGCCCATTGGAGCGAAAGCTGCTAGCAAAATCACCTAAAAAAATTTGGTTGAAATCGGTGACAATTGACAGTGCCCTCCTATTGTTAGACTCTTTTGTATTACCAGGCTTCAATTATTAGAACTCTTAGGGAGGGCTACCAGAACTTTCAATGAAACAACAAAATGTTTTACTGTAAATATTCCAAAGCCAAACAAATGAGTGACGACAATTTTTCTCGGTAATCGACTGCACTGTTTAGAATTCGTTTTATTTCATTTAGACGTTTTCTAGGATCAAGATCAAAATGATAATAAATTTGCCAAAATGGCAATAAAGCTTAATGTTTTTACACTTTTTTTTCACTTAATCTCCGATTTTATAACAAAATGACGCTTTCACACGATCATTTCACTCTTGTTCGAATGTTTCTGAAGTGAACTTGATTCCCCATGTATGAAGTTGTCATGACAACGATTACAAAATTACCTATGTTTTAAATAATTATAATTATTCCCCATTTCTCTCTTTAAGGGGAGTATTACGAAAAACTTAATACACATAAACCTTCCGGAAGAAATTCTCTAAATGATAGTGATAACCGCATCAAGAAATTTTCAAGAAAAGTGCTATGGCTATCTATATATATATATATATATATATATATATATATATATATATATATATATATATATATATATATATATATATATATATATATATATATATATATAGAGAGAGAGAGAGAGAGAGAGAGCGCGAGAAAGATCAACAGCCATAGCACTATAGCACTTTAACTAATGTTATAACCATATATATATATATTAAATTATTTAAATTACATATAAATTAACTAATTTAATATTCATTAAATTAAATAAAGCATGCAACATAGCAACGGTCACGAAAATGGAAAGCTATTTGGCCTTGCAACAGCTGCATCAATTGCCTGGAGGTCAAATGATTAAAGATAGACTCATCAGCATATGACCCTTCGGACATGTGACATAAGGAAAATTGTTCAACCATTTTTTAAGAATTGTTTGTGACCCACATTAATAAAATAAATCACAAATAAAACAGATATTATGAATTATTACTCTTTATTAAACTAATTACATGATGCATTTTAATTACCGTATCTATAATCTATATTTCTAAATTATATATATAAATATATACAAATATATATATATATATATATATATATATATATATTTTTCGGTTGGCGCAATGACCATGGAGATCTTTGGCCGCGCGATGTGGTATTCATACAGACATGTATTGCTTGCGGGACAACAGACAGCCTGGAGGGGGTCACCCAACCTCAAGTTGTTACGAACCATGGTTTCCATGGTGCAGCGGCAGGCTATCCATAGCTCCATAACCGGTCCCTTTGGGGCCAATTCGGCAGTTTCCTTCCCACCGACTCACTCGGGTTCAAGAACAGTGACGAACCGGTCAAGATCCACGGATTATGGCTGTTCGGAGTCAGCAGGCGCACGATGACCTATATTTCTTTCCGCGAAGCAGGCCATCCATGGACCAAACCTCCGGGCGGCTATTTTACATCCTGGAAAACCACACCGCGATTCGCAATTTAGGTACACGGGGTAGGGTCATCACTCCTACGCCCAGTTTTTGTGAGTTGCCTCCAGTAGGCTGATGGGCCTCACATACCCGAGGGGAGGAGGGGTGATAAATTGCTTGAATTATTAATTAATTAAATTAAAGTAGTGCCGGCACTGAGATTCGAACTCACAACCTTTGGGTTTGTGAGTAGGTGCACTTTTGCAAGCGCGTTAACCTGCTCGGCCACCCCGAATGGCTAGCGTAATAAGAACCAATTCCTGCCAAGTTTTACAAATAAATTTTGCAACAATTCCTTCATGATTTTCTAGTAATATAAGGCAACTTATGGACAAATTTATACACGAAATCTATAGTTCTTTATAATTTATAAATAAATTAAAATACTGGTTTTTTTTATATTATATATTTTATTAAATTATATTTACCGATTTTTAACGATCTGTTGATAAGGAAAAACCCAATTTTTTAAGGAAAATAAATGCAGAATCTTTCAAAAAAAAATATATATATATGAAAAAAAAAATGAAAAGTGGATAAATTAACTTTTGATAGAATGCTCCTTAAATATAAGTAAAAAATATATTTGAAGTCACATATATTTAATTGTTAATCATAGAGGAACACTGGTCAGATACTTGTTTTTAAATAATGTAAAAATCCGCTTTAAAAAAGAAAAATTGAGGTTTTTGAGAATTTCGAACGAATGATCATAAGTCATTAACAATACCAACAATAAAAAAAAATTGATTCACCT
Source organism: Rhaphigaster nebulosa (assembly GCA_948150685.1). Classification (NCBI taxonomy): domain Eukaryota; kingdom Metazoa; phylum Arthropoda; class Insecta; order Hemiptera; family Pentatomidae; genus Rhaphigaster; species Rhaphigaster nebulosa. The sequence goes on along the minus strand of OX411310.1, from coordinate 60,936,505 downwards.
CCAGAGCTGAGGATTTATTTTCAATTTTTACAAGAACAACCAACATGAATTTGTGATTATTTTAAATCTACCAAATTAACTTTAATCAACTTAAAAACCGCTAAGAAAATATCAGCCTGTGGAAAAGTTTCAAGGACGTCTTTAAACTTAATACCCTCCAGAACACTTAGGGTAGATTAGACTGGAGTGCCTAAGACCGGCGCCGCCCTTAGAACTGCCAGCCCGACAAAGTTCCCGACCAAGCGAATCGTAACATTTCTAGAACAAACTAAATTATTTGTTATGAAGCTTACCGAGTATATATATATATATATATGTTCTGAACAAATAAATTCCCAGCATAGCTTGGTCTAAAAATAATCTGATGACAGCCAAGTGGCAACAGCTGTCACACAACACAATTGTGGAGAACATCATTTCCGTTCAGAAATTACAGTGGTGCATTCGGCGTTGAGCGGTGGACTAGCGGTTTTCAGTCTTTTAAAACAACGGAATACTGCAAAACTGTATCAATGATAATTCAAAATCATTACTCAGTGTTCACAATAGGTTTAACAATAACTCAGAAATGGCAAAGAACACAGTTAAAGATATTGAAAACGTAAACCATAATCGTAAGTACAATATATTACTTTAATAATATAAAACCGAACCGCAAAAAATTACCACTTAATGATATATATATATATATATATATATATATATATCTACCTTTTCAATCTACCATAAATCAATCTATTAGTGAATATTTGTCTGTTCATAGAGAATTCCTGGGCAAGGATAAAAGCAGAAGGTAGGCGACGCTTTGAGGGACGACTCAACTATATAACGAGTACCCGATATTAATGAGTCAGGAGATTAATGAAGTGGTCGGAGCACAATGCTGACCACGCTGTTCCATGAGAACTACATTAGTCTGTGTTAATTTATGGGACTTCAAGAGCATTGCAATACTATAGGAATTGTAGGATGAATACTGTAAGATGAATTGTAAAATATTTAGTAAAGGGTTGAATGCATTGTATATAGAACATACCTATAACCATTAACAGACTGTTTCATAAAGGAATTTAATATTATTTGAGTTTTTATCCGCAATAAATTAATTAATAATATTAAAATTAAATTAAATGTTTTGATTTTAAGTATTGGTTTATTGTATTTGTATTGGCTTTAATAAAGTCTGCTCTATTGGTTAATATGCTGTATGAATTAGCATCTCAACACCATTGAACAGACATTCAATTTTTCGTGTTTTTTTTTTCTCTTGTAATTTTTTATATGGTAAAATTATTTTATTCTATAAATATTTAAGCATTATTCATTCTAATTTGTCGATGTTTATTTTAATTCTATTTTCAGAGAGTTTCACTTCATATTTAATTTCAGAATCGTTTTGGTTTCTTTACAGATATATATTTTTTTTTCACAAAGAAGCTTTGACAAGGAACTATATGAAATTTAATAAATTTCATTCTCAAAACACTCTATGGTCATACCAGGTGCCATACCTAGACCAATCCCAAAAGAAACCTCGACTTGATTCATACGAAATTAAAGCTTGATAAAATGAGAAGTTATCCTAGAAGTGGGGTAAATGCATCTCAGTAGAGCTATATGGGTCCGCCCGAAAGCCCCTTTAAAATACAGATGGTTAAGCCAAACTATATTTCTAAAAGGGTGTCCGGTCTACTTTACGGTGGTGGAATTGGAACTTAATTACTTTGAATAGTTTTTGGGTTATCGCTTCCTATTCAACAAAAAACGTGACTTATGATTTACATTCTCTGCTTTTTTGCGTGGAATCGGACTATGGTCCATATGAACATATGTGTTGCTTTCACCTCATTAAATATTTCCCTGTTAGGACAAACTGTTACATATACAAAAACAGAAGAATATAAACGTTTCTAAGGTAATTTTTATTTTAATCTTGATAAAAACCTGTAAAAAAAGGATTGGAATTAGCGCATTAGCTTTTGCTCATCTGTGCAGAAATCGAGGCATGAGCAGGCACGACGGAGACAGAGCCCAGCGATGCATCCTCCTGACCTTCGAGCTAATTCATATCGTTAGGCTAGATCTCCCATCCAACTCATTTTGAGCCTTCGGCGTGTAAGATCCATGTGCATCGGTTGTCGCCATATCAGAGGTAAATTTTGATTTTATAGTATCTCTATTCAAGAACCGTAATATTATCAGCAAATTAACAATATTTCGAAAAATAAATGAATAAATACACCTTATAACAAATAAATAACTCAGAGCTTGAAATACCGAAAAATCCCTTATAATATAGGATTAGGACAGAAGATAAGTGACAGCATATTTGAGATTCTGTGTATATATTTTTAATTTGTTGATATATTAATAATTAACTTTTCACAAAATCGTTCAAAAACGTAATTCGGAGGAATTTCTCGACAATTCAAACTTACATGCCTAAGTTAAAAATACTCAAGAAAAAGGATAATAAGTACTTTGATTGCGTTAAGGTATACGTTTTACAAACATTTTCAGTACTACCATCTTCAATCAGCGTTATTACGTTTGTTTAAAAATAGATAACATGTTTTTTTACAATGCTTGTATTATTATAGCCATACTATAATTACAGTCAGACAGTCATAATTTAGTTTGACGTTGTAAAAATAAGCAAAACCATAATTATAAATTGTAAATAAAAATTTATTTAATCAACTGTTAATTTCATTCGAAATCCTACAGTTTTTAATAAGCGTCATAATGTCTTTTTAAAGATATATAACATGTTTTTTTTACAAGGCTTGAAGTAATCTGTCGTCGCTAACTAAAAAGGCCCTAACTCGTAATAATTTTTTTTTAAATGCATTTTTGTACTGTACCCGAATTGCTGTGAAACTAAACATTTTCATAGCATTACAAAGCCCTTTAACCAATTATTAGGATCTAACCATTGGATTTAGAGTTTTATAATGTCATAAAAACGTTTAGTTCTAAGAACAATTTGGGTACAAAGAAAAGATGTGTTTAAAAAAATGATATCCAGTTATGGCCTGTTAGCTTATCATGAAAGTAATATAGTTCTGATCCCAGGCACTTGATTGCCATAGTTTAATTTTATGTAATAAAAACTAGCAACTTGATTATAATAATAAAATAAAATAAAACTGTATTAAATCAACTATTTATTCTACGAACGTTTGTAACCGAAATACTGCCGTTTTCAATCAGCCTCATTAATTTGGTTAAATTTTTCTTCTTTTTTTTTTCAATGCTTGAAGTAAATATATTTCTAAAACGTGATCGACTGCCATAGTTTAGTTTAACGTTATCAAAATAAGCACCACAATATTTAAAAAATATATACATCTATAGAAAGGCATTATATCAACTACCCATTCTAAAAACGTTTGCAGTCCCTCATTCTTTCAAATATAAAATGTTTGGAGATAATACAACTGTAACACGCGATTGGCAGTCAGAAACTAGTTTAATGTTATAAAAAAAAAAAAAAAAAACTACAACTACACAGATAACGTCAGACAATGCCATACTAAATGCACGTTTTCACTAGTTTTCTTGTATAGCGAATAAATAAGAATGCACATTAAACAATCAATTTAAAGAAAATATATAGTAATATTAAGAAGAAAATATGTAGTATCATGTAAGAAGATATGTAACATTTCCGAAATATTACACTTTTAATCATTCTCATTTATCTCGTTCGCAACTAAATAATATGTTGCATACATGTAATGGTGGAAGCAATATTATTATAACATGGGATTGACAGTCAGAAACTAGTTTAACGTTATCAAAACAAGCACCAACACAGAGATAGTGTCAGCCAAGAACGATAGTAGTACATCTTGGAGTATGTTTTGAGATACGAATGTAACGTTCTTACAGTTGACCGTTCATATCGATTTACCGTTGTTAGAATTAAATTTAAAGAAGTATGTAACTTAATTTTTTTTTTATTTATTTATTTTTTTTTATGACATTTTGGTATTCGGTGGAATTTAAATAAAAAATGCCTAAGCAGTAGCATTAAGAGTATTTAGTTCAATGAGACAAACTCCTCAAACCAAAATCAGCTTTTTGCCTAAGCTGGACTTATCCTACTCACATAGCCAGACGGATCCCCTGGGGCCACCGCTGAGGAGGTGTAGCCTGAAGCGTAGCCCGGCTAGATCGCGGCGAAGCTGAGCACTGTCCATGGTAAGGACGCACTCGGGTAATAGGATGAGGTGGTCGAGACCTTCCTGAGGTCCAGCGGCCGCCAGCATGGCACTCACATAACCGCAGCCCGGCACAGACTGTCCGCCACCACGCCCCCCACCAGCCCGCCAGCCCTCTCTCCTCCTCTACTAGGCTACTATCAGTGTAGTTGTAGCAACAGCTCATTGGTCCATGGATCGGCAATCGATCCCAGGCATGTGTAAGTCATCTTAAGCTACCCAATCAGTGTAAGACATTAAACCATAAAAACGAGATAATTAGATGTTATTAAAGAGTTATATATAAAGATACAGGTGAACTAGGATATCCCAGCGAGAACTCTGGCATTAGATATTTATAATTCTTCAAATCCCCAATACATTAGAAGCATAAACGATACTAGGGAAACATGTTTATGCGAATAATATTTATTTAATACACATTTGGTAAAGATACATAGCTTATAATGACTTATATGTTGAAGTAATAATTTATACTTAATAAGTAATTAGCTTACCCCACTGGAAAATATCCCTATGCGGATGTCAACTGGAAAATATCCCTTCAGTTTAACAGTTAAGCAATAAGACAAAGCTATATCGCTTTCTATGTAAAGTATTCATGTTTAACCGTGCTTGAGCGTCAGACATGGGAAAGAATATGTAATCTAGAACATTTTATTAGCAAAATAATCTTTTCACACTTTTTAAAAAGTTTTAGTATAAAGTCTCAACTTGCATTTACAGGTATAAAGTTGCCATGACAAAGACACGTACGAAAGATGGCTTAGGGCTCGTGCGACCCTATACCGTACGTAATCTCGAAAACGGTGGGGGTTTTAGGACTTTAAAACGCTGGGCCAATACGTTCCATTAGAACATATATGATCTTGATGCCCTCGTCGAAATCTTTAAAATGCGACCCTTCCCGCCTCGATCAGCTGATTCACTATCGCAAGAATTCTGAAACCTCCCAGTTTTTTCATCACTTTCATATAAGTCCTAGTAAGAATTTAAGAAACAAAATTGGAATTCGTCACTTCTCCATGAAATTCCTTTTTTTTTTTATACCTCATTCATCAAAATCCATCGCTCCTGAGGACCAGTAAAGGGATCTATAGTACCGTATTATATATGATGGATGGATCAAGGATTATAAAATTTTTTTTTATTAAAAGCTACTACAAATCTAAGACTTGTTAGTTTATATTACAATTATATTTCTTCAATTCAATGTAAAAACCCTCTTATTCTTCTGCTTTCAAAGATTAAAAACATCGAGGACTTGATATGTCGAATTATCGATATTATTCATTGATATATCCAGCAACTATTTCAATATATTAGAAAGCTCTCGATAAGATATATATCGATATTTTTGTTCGATATTTACATCTCTAACCAGAAACAGTTAAGAAGATTGCTGACTTGGCACGGCCATTATAGATAGTACGAACACACTATACCAGATTTTTTTTTGTTCTTTGTCGAACCCGCCGTTCTTTGTTAATTTTTTATTTTATTTTAAATATTTTATGTTTTTGATAATCAAAAGTACATCGATATTTTTCCAACATCCCTACCTTAGGGTGTGGAAGTAATTAGCTAATTCTGACGGGTGATACTAAGATTGTTAAGACAGTGGGCAAAGGGTTTGCAAGGAGTACGAGACGGACTGGTAAAAACAAGTTTACTTTGTGCTTAGAAGGGTATAACCATTAAAAACACTGGTTGTAGCAAAGTAAATGCCAAAGGAATGTTTTTAATTTTAACACATGTGCAGGGATCCATGATGAATTGATTGAATTACTTGGGGGTTCATGATGAATTAATTGAATTACTGGGGGTCCGTGAGTGACTAGCATTTTATAACCACTGGCTTAGACGGCATCACATCGATTCGATACTTAATAAGATCGAATGAATTAAAACCTTTATTGAATCGTATGCTAGAATTTCCTTCAGTTCAATCTTTACATAGCAATGTAAAAGATAAATTTTACTGAAGAAAAATAAATGTTTATTACAACATTTGCTATTAAATATAACACGGAAATTTAACAAGATAAAAAAATAGTAATTCATCAACAAACTTTTTTGAGGATTTAGAAAAAATAAACTTCAATAGTCTAAGAAAAAAAAAACTTTTAATTAGCACAAAAACTGACACGGTAACTGGCCACTGAACTTCTTGACAATTTAACCTGCCTATTCAAAACTGTCGCTTCTACTCTGTTTATTAGAAGGATACAAGTGGTTTTTGGTTTATTGAAGGCCAACTTTTATAAAATGAGAGGTAATTCGGAGGAAATTACGACAAAAGTTCCAACTTTTTTTTTCTTTTTTTTTATTTCCACATAAAACGCTTAAATGTCAGATTTAGGCCACAGCAAATCCGATTACAACAATCCAAACAGCTTAATATTTCTTGTCAGATAACGTTCCTTATAATACACAAACTCACTTACAGATTCGGCCGATATCCGTTTAATTCCTCGAATATTGTAGAATTTGTGACGGTTAAAAATTTAAAAATACCTAAATAAAAAATAATAAAACATACATACCACCATTTTAATTTCGAAGACTTCTTTTTCTCAATAGTCATTACATTAGTACATTCGATTTTAAAATAAAGTTGAAGTAGTATCACGAAATTAATATTTAAAGTTAGGAAACGCGATACAAACAGAATGAATGAATCACAATTCGTAAGTAAATAAAACAAGGATCTTCCATTTCATATAAAATAAAGCGAGAACGATCACATAAAAAAGTTCTGGATATTTACAAATAAAATTTGATTTTCAATAAATCAAGAAATATTTAATTTTTTAATGGGAATTCTTCCGATATGTTTTTAGCGAAACAATAAAGATCTTCAAAGTTCATTCAAACTCAAACTTGGTTACTCACCAAGGAGTTTTCATTAATATCAATAATATGTTTTCTAACTGAGTGTTTTTTAGACATTCTGACACTACTATTTATTTTGCAGACTTAGGTCAAACCACGCTTTATATAATAGTTATTTGCACCGAATAGGAGTCTCCAATACGGCGCAGTGTGAGCATTGTAACAAGCTGGAAACTCTCCAGCACATCGTAATGAAGTGTGAGGCATACAAATCTCATAGAAAAACTTTGTTCCAATCCTTAGGTGATAACAATATTACCTATAACCAAATATTTGCAGTAAATAATTCTGGAAAAATTAATAATATTTTAATTTTTTTTAAATCCATTACAAAATTCATTTAATAGGTTAATAAACATAAAATAAATTTATATTTCGGAATAATTTGGATTTGATTATAGATTAGTTAGTGAGGTCTTCGTATCGAAGCTGTCTAGAATTCGTATTCTCTTCTAGTATTGATTTATCATGGAGAAATCCAATGACATTAATATTAAATAAAAAAAAAAAACACTACTTTTTAGTCATTTTGGTATATTACTTTTAATAATGAATCTTTGTAATCGACCAAGAAAGAATTTTACAAGCAACAAAATTAGACCTCCCCGACAGTTCTTTTATTTTTGGAGATATGTATAATCCAAAAATCGAATAAAAAATCATTCCGTCCGCGGCTTTTTTCCCGAGATGTTTTATTTAATCTGGCACCAAAAGTCACAGGACCATCCCAAGATGATGTGGAATTTTTACATCGAAGGCTTAGGGAAAAAATGATTTTTCATTTCTTTTAAATAATTGGGCATAATGTAATTATATACACCATTACAGACTTGATGCTTTAATGCTAAAGCATTAAAAATTCAATAGAGCCTAAATTTATTTTAATAATATTATTATATATATATATTACTAAATTACAAGGTTGGTATTAGTCTGTATATACAGTAATATATAGTAAATTTCAAAAATATATTTTTTATAAGTTAGAATTCATAGCAACATTAAGTTGCTTATTTTTAATTGTTAACTTGTACCCCTTCCCTTTACACAAACACCACAGAATTGGTTATCAATTGATAAAATTAAAAATAAGCAACATAAAAATATTGAATCCTACCTTATAAAAAATATATTTTCGATCTTTACTATGTATGGGGCTGATCCCAACCTTGTAATTTAGTTATACATATAATATTATTAAAATAAATCTAGGTTCTATTGAATTTTTAATCTTTGAGCACTAAAGAAATATTTATTCGCTTGCAGCTGACAAATTGACATGTATTGTTCGTCGTTAGCTTCTTCAGAAAGTTTATCGATATGTATAAACTCGGAACATAAAAAAATATTATAAATATTTTTCTATAAATTTTATATATATTTTCGCATTATTTCCTCTTAAACCGCGTAAATCAATTGAAGGGCTTTGGGCAATAGCGTGTAAGCCACATCTTTGAAGTTAATGCGTACTTTGTGCAAAACGCTACTTTGTTTCTCTTTATAGCTCTTTACTATGTTACTTTGGGTACATTCCGTGAGATAACAGTACTATCTCATGGAAGGTTCTAGAACCAACATAAAAAACAGCACTATAGAGAAACTAAAAAGAGGTATGCACTAAATACTCATTAACTTCAAAGATGTGCCTTGTCACATTATTGCTCTAAGCCCTTCAATTCTATATCATTAGATATAAATAGGTTGAACAGGATCAAATTATTCTTGTGATGACACTTGAAAAAAATCATAAGTAATTGAGTTTGGGACAACGCTGTAGTGGATAATGATCTTGTTATTAAGCTTTTGTCGCTGTTAGTTACATAACGGATAGTTTTTCGGAGCCTGGTCGTGAAGAAACGACCCTCTGTCCATGTGAGGCGGCTGTTAGGAGATCTTACGAAAATCCAACGCGTGTCTAATAGCTCTGGAATTTTCATTATACGTCAGTACTTGCAGCTATGGAGGACTGTTGGAAGCTCATGAGAGGCAGAAATCATAGTTAACATTTGATTAAATGCTTTAGCCCAACGGATGATCAATTAAATATTTCTATATTTAAATTGTTAGAGTTTCATTCCGTTTTTGTTGATGTACTTCACTCCTATGTCACCAGTTAAAGGTTGGTAAACGTGAGCGCACGATGAACCCTAAATTTATAATTTGCAAATGAAATTGCATTTGGTCAGACACTATCGTTTGTATTCAATGTTTAACAATTTTGCTATCGTGTTGAGGAGATAATAATAGCTTTGCAAAAGCATGCTACCACGAAAGCTCTGGTTCGCCCATACCTTATAATCTCGAAGTTTCTACTCCGTAAAATTTTGGGTTAGGCCACTCACCAACTTGGATAGTACAAAATATTTCAAAGCTGTGAATATATCTATAAATTACCATATTTTTTTCAATAGTTTGTTATAGAATTATTTTTATATTGAAGCTAACTCACGCATATAGATCTCTTTTGCAATACACCTCTGTCCTCTAGAGGTCCCATATAGGAATCTAGTAATATCTTCAGGTCTAATTATGGTCTGATTTAAATACTCAGACTTTTCTTCACCCTTCAGGCACATATGGCAGATGGAATGTTCCACTAATTTCATCTTGAGATGATAATTTAGCGGACAGTGGTCAGTGAGAAGGCCCGTTACTGTTCTTAGCTCATTCTTTGTCAGGTTTAGATAGAATTCAGCCTTTAGATAAAAAGTGATGATGATTTTAGATTGTTTCTTGCCAGATTTTGAAGCCTAGTATGTTTTTCCAGATTTTGAAGTCTAGTATGTTTATTATTCTTTGTTTTCCAGGATCCAATTTCCTTGACTGAGCCATAAGTGTATCAGAACATGGAAGCAATTTCATTTTTGGGTCCTCCTTCTTTTTGTTATATTACTTAGTATAAGTATATTAGTCATTGTTTTAATTATTTTGGAATAAAGCTAAAAGTCACACTTGAATATTTTGCTTCACCTTGTTATTTACAAATTATTACATTTTAATGGTATTATTCTATTTCTTTTTAAAAATGTAATTTTTTTATTTTATATTTTTTTCATAATTACCACGTTTTGCTACCATTTTACTTTATTGTTTGGTTAAAGTTATATGTAGAACTTTATAATTACTTTAATTGTAGCGAAATTTATCTGATTTATATGACCCACTCTTTGTATAACCATTGATTAAAATAATTAGAAATAATTTATTATGAAGGATGCAGTAGTAAATCCGCACAATAAAAAGACTGGTTCTTGGTGCTCCTTAAACAGCAGGAGGCGGAGAACAAAATACCTCTAACAACCCGTAGAGAAAGAACTCTAATAAACCTACATGAAAGGATGATCAGGAATGATTACCAGCCACGGGAAAACTACCAGATTCTTATTTAATGACTTAGAATGAAGGAGACATTCTTGATCAAAGGAAGATTGGTTGTTTCTGAGATAGAAAATTTGTCCACCACGAATCATTGCTATTCTACCCCTAAATTACTCATTACCTAAGTCTGAACTGCAGATAATCGAGCATAGGAACAGAAGAAATACACGGTACGAGGAGCTTGATGCACTTGCGCCTTAATACATACTAATAATACGAAAATATCCACCAGTAGATCGGTTTGGCGATGGCACACACAGATGATTTGGCTGGTAATCCAGAACGTTCGTGGAGGAAGGAATTAGGATTTTCAAATCCAGCACTTCGACAGGAGAATAATGTAAAACTTCGTTAGTGAGGTAACAGCTCTAGAATACACAGGGACTGATTGATTGGTTCTACTGTCACCCAAAGGCATAGCAGATAATGCCGCCACCACCTACCGATTTTATATCCAAAAAAAAATCAATACTTTGCAATTAAAAAAACAAATGGAGATAATGTTAATATTTATGTATGCGTAATTGTTTTTTGCATAATTGTTGTAACTGTTTTTAATACTTACATATTGGTTTGAATCGATTAAACTAATCTTATTCAAATTTTACCGTACACCAAAAATCGCCGCCCTTGGCAAGAATAGGCTATATTCTGCCTAAGCCTAAATCTGCTATTGCCAGTATACTCTAAGGAAAATATCACAATTCCATCAAAGTTGTAATTTTTGCAGACTCAAGAAAAAACATCCTGGCAGTGACGTGCATGAAGCCAGGACCTTAATATTTCTTAATAATAATCTTAATAAAAAAATCTATGGGAGCCGTGGAAGGTGTCTGGGGGAAGGCTAGGCCCTCTCCCCCTTCTGGAGATACCAATCTACGCTCATATGTAACAATTAATTTGAGAACTTAACCCTTAACCTAGACATAGAGTGAGTTACAGCAAACGTTATTCCACCAAAAATGTAATTGTGAAAAAGTCGCATCTAATGTTTTCCATAATATCCAGCTAATAATTCAATTTTGTAATTAATTTGATTTTATTGTTTATAGTTTCTTTGTAATTGAACTCATCTTTTGTAATTTTCAGATGCTTTTGTAAACTAAGTATAGGGCAAAAGCTACCCAAGTGGTTGAAGAACCCAAACAGTTGTACAAATAAATAAATAAATATTTTTAAAAAATAGGGGAGAAAATTAACTTGTAATGCAGGCCACTGAATTCTCAAATAGAAGGTGAAAAGATTAATTTGCTTTTTAAACCTATATATTATAATTTAATAATAATTCATATTTTCATTGCATAAATAGCAATATATAAGAATAGATATAGTTTATATTTTTATTTCTTGTAGGTTAATTAAATGTTTCAAATACTGTTTCTTGAAATTAAAATAACTAATGAAAATGATTATATTATTATAAACGACGGTTAATTATAATAATTTACAAATATTTATCATCATATCTGGCACGACAACCCATTACTGGGTTTGGCCCACCTCAAAATAGTTATAAATAAAAAATAAAAAAACTTTTCAATTTACGAATTTACGAGTACAGAACAACATTATTATTGTATAGCTATAACCGTGTCTAAAATTAAATGTTAACCATAAAAGGACTATAAACGAACCAAACTTCTTTCTAATAAATTTAGATGTAAATGAATGTATTAAATAATGATTATATAACTGTTGAGATGCAAATTACTAATTAGTAAATTGGTAACCACAAAAAAGATCTTTGGAAAATAAATATAATTTTAATATTCCATCACCAAAATAATAAGATTGTCCCTTCTAATTATATATGTGAGGATAAATAATTACCTAATGGCATCCCAACTTCAAACGTTATAACACATAATATATTAATGAGTACACTTCTTCAGGTGAGCATCAAAAGAAATTAAAAACCTCCGGATTTATTACAGATTTCAAGCATCCTTAAAAATTTGTTCATGAAGATTAACTCCTTTAGCAACTGACTTACTATTCAAACTGGCCGAACAGCTTAAGACAAAACTACTAATGAACCATTCCAAGAATAATTCCACACCGGGCCATAACAGTGAGAGGGAATGTAAAAATTATACCGTGGTTTCAAACTAGGTCAGAGAAGTTAAAAATTTAATAGGTCGACTCTTAGGAATCAGCCTGGATTGAATAACTCGCCTGGAACAGGTTGTAACAGCACCAATTCCAGAAGAAACCCTGCCATCAACGTTGTATTTATTGCTACCTAATTTTGCCGATACCTATTAATATTAGGCTTCAATAACCAATAACTGCTGCAATGAAATTTTTTATCTATCAGCAAAATCGGATAGTTATTTTAATCGATTAAAACAAAAAAACTTACCAATCAAAATCAATGAGTAACCATTTATATTAATTTTCAGATCAAACGGAATTATTTCATACCTTAAATAGTTGGTATTGGACGATTATGCAACCCAGAAACTCTCAAATAAATTAGCCATTCATCTAATTACAATGGAGAAAGATTTGAAACGGTTGCCATCGTACTTAAAAGAGATGTTTTATGTTTTTAGATAATAAAAAAATTCAACAGACGGTTGGAACTGTTGATCAGAATATCACACAATAACACATTAAGAACAAGACTCCGTCAGTTTCGGGCTTCATAGAAGCTTCTGGGCTCTCTATATTCTCCCATTCTGCAGGCATGGCCATACCACTTAAGTTGTCTTTTCTCGAGTAATGATTCCCAGGTTTCTTTTAGTAGCTTTAGAAACTAACGCAAATTCTCCCAACCAATCCATAAACTTTGCTCCACTTTTTAATAAAAATAACAAAAACAAACAAATATCAGCACAATGTAAACCAGGGAATATTATTTCATCTATACTTTAGAGAGCTGAGAGTACCAGTACCAGTATCTCCTGTAAGTGGCTTAATAACGTTGAATATCAAAAATATTCCAAAATCTGGTGCTAAGTAACCCTCTGGAATGCTCCTTACTGTTCCTTACTTACAACATACTGCAGTGCCACAGAGAATTTTCGCATTAACTCTTTAAACTACTCCGTTGTAAAAAAAAAAAAATCAAAAAATAAACTCGCAAAATCTACATAAAATATTAGCCAAGAACTTTCAATATTCATATAGGACGGGTTGTGAACAAGACGACAAGATGTTTCAACATTGTGGCGAAAGTTCAATATTGCATTCGTTTATAAATGCTTTAAAACCAGCAGTCGAATAAATTACGGTCATAAGATCTTTTATATGACATGAGTTTTTGACATATGATCTTTAATTGGCAGCACCCTGGCGTCCTAAGGAAATCAAATCACAATAATCACAAAAATCCTTTGGTTTCAATTAGCTATATCGCAATTGGAAACACTTTCACTTGCGTTAATTGCCACAAGTATCACCACCAATCAAAGCTAATTTCGTAAAACATTTCATTCTCTATGCAATGATTGCTATGTCAATCTTGTTTCAAGAGTTTTCAATAATATTGGCCATGCTTACTCAAGACGTAAGAACTTTCATTTGTTGCAGTAATGGGGATTGATTTTTATGGTTGTTGCACATCCTGAAGATATGGATGATTGAAAGAGAGCTACATCAAGGATAGTCTTAAATTATCAAGAGATGGTCAAAGATGCCTTTATTAGATTAATAAGTTATAACTTCGAAAGATTGTGATAATGTATATCACATCGAAAAGCAAAAGTAAATAGTTGAATTATTTTTAATATAATAAGACAGCAAAAATAAAAAAAATAAAATATAAATAGATGTTGACTATAAAATGCCATGAACTATTTTGAAAGATGATATAGAAAGCTGCTAGATAAAAAAATAAAAAAAATTAGCCTTAAATATATCTGTGCTTAAAATGTTAAATCTATAACTGATTATTTATATAAAATATATTTATTTAAAAAAAAAAATGCATTTAGATCGATTAAAAGAAATTTTCTGTATATATATTATACATGGCAAAGGACGCACATGCCCTGAATATATATATATATATATATATATATATATATATATATATATATATATATATATATATATATACCTTTATTTTAGTTTTTAGTTTTAAAGGCCGTACAATGGCTTTTTTTCTACAGTAATAAAAAATATTTCTCTACGCCATCCTGACCAGTGCTCCTAATGCTTCATTTTTTCTCTTTCTAAGAAACTGATTACCGTACCTTCCACACAGTGTCATAGCTAGATCAACTGGCGCCAGGGGCAAACTTTAAGATTGCAGGCCCCCAGGGACGGAACAATGGGGGAGGCGGCAAAGGAGATACATGCCCTGGACGGCAGAAATGGAGAACGGCAAATTTAGAATGAAAGTTTATTTTTTGGTTAAGTAAAAAAAAATATCTGATTCTGCTTTTTGATAGTTTTGACCTTAATTCAGTCAATAAAACTAATTAATGTTATAAGATATTTATTTCGAAATATGCTACCTAATTAAACGATAATCTGCACCTAATGATCATTTTAAAGAACTGTCCTTTTTCACTACCGCCCAAGAATAAATAATAAATACAATGCAATAGCAACACACAAGAGAGTTTTCTATTAAAAAGAAATTAACAGACCATTTTTATTTCGTTAAAAAAATGATTCAATGTATCTATTAGAATCAAATTAAATAAACTGAGTGTTGTTGCACAATATGAGCTTTTCAAATTTCTTCTGAATACTACAAAAAAATTAATTTAATTCTTGCTTAACCTTTACTAAAATAAAAAAAGCAATTAATTCTTAAAAGCCAACTTAAAGATAATACAACTTACTTCCAAGAGACCATCAATTGAAGAACTCGTGAAAGCAGTAAGAAAGAAATTACCTGCAAAAAAAAAAAAATAAATAAATAGTAACTAAAAGAAATTTTATATAATTATTAAAATACATTTTTCAATATAATATAATTTCGTACCAACGGATATACATCGTTACGTTAGTTATAAAATCTCTTAACTCCATGTTAGAATCAAATATGGAGTAACCAGGTATTATAATTAGTGTGACGATATGCGAGTTCTATAACTAGTTAACTACAATTTTGAAAAATATGGGTAACTCCACAGGAATGTGCCATTAGGTTAGATCCACATGTGCGTCCTTCTGTGAAATAGATAAAACGCAAAAAAAAAAAAAAAAAATGCAGGCCTCCTTTTTATAGTTGTTAAAAAATAAATGAGACTTCTACACAATGGAATTTCTATGAACCATCATTGGACTTAACAAGAAGTTGAAGTACGTACGTATCCAACGTTTTCTTTTAAACTAACGTATGCTAAAAATAATTGTATTTTATCATCGGAGAACCCTCATACTTATTCTATTTCTGATAATTGCGGCTCTCCAAAATTTCTTAGCTTCCTTTACACATTCTCGAATATATTATATTTCATGGATACAAAGGAGATATCGTACATTCACCATTGATTTGACTATTCGCGTTTATCTCCTTTTTTAAATATCCAGGACGATAAGAGATATTTCCCGTTCCCATGGTACTTTCTTTAGAATCCAGATAACAGATCGATGAGTTCTAGAACTTGGAACACTCGGTCAAGGAGCAATAAACTTCGAGCTATTTTCAACCTGGGACCACCAAAGAGGTCTCTCTGTAGCTAATACAGCGGGAAAGTTTCATATCATAAACCTCTTAATATGTACCAGAGAAAATGTAATATTTTTATGATTTGCGGCCCGCATAATTATTTATTACAAGCAATAAATGGACATAATTTAAAGTCATGGTAAATTCTCCGTAAATTTTAATTAGATTTCATTTTTATAAAACCGCCTAACAGTCTCTAAAATGTTATCGGACGATGATCTTAAACCAACATAATGCCGTCAGTCCCCTTTTTTACTTGAAATTTCGTCGCCACCATGTATTACTAACGAATAGGAAAAATCACATTTTTCATATGTGTTAGTTCGGTTAATTCACCAGGAGTATATTTGCAAAATAAAATTTTATAAACACAAATCTAAGACTCGGAGAAGTAAAAAGATCATTCGCAATGGGGAAGTTAAAAGTAAAATAAATTTCGTTTTTTTCTCGTCCACTACACGTGGTGGTTGCGATAACTTGCTTGGGTTGCGGATAAATTTTAAGGATTCAGCATTGACTACCAAATAACAAAGAATTCCTCACTGAAAAATAATTTATTTTTGGCATTCCAAGATCTAATAGTAAAGTCCCAGTGACGAGCGTTTCTTTTCCTTTTTGACAGTCCGGCTAGTGTTCCTTGAGGTTTCGTGATAATTTAGTTTAGGAAGTGAGTGTTATCAGCCCAACAGCTTCCGAGTCAGGTGGGGATTACTCCCTCAGAGCACCCTGACCTGCTTCCCTTCCTAGGAAAAATGGTCCTAAGGTGTGCAGTGTAAATGACCTTGTGTGTCAGTGTGAGTGAGTTGTGTAGTTTTCTGTATGTGTTTGTGCAGTATACTGAAATTGGGAAACCGTAGGGACGTTAGTCCCAACTAGCTGTGCAGTTCAGCATAGCCTCCCTGCGGTTTCCTTACGCATTGCTATGGAGCGTAAGGAGTATCAGATACACCACTTATATGTGGATTTCAAGTCAGCCTACGATAGTGTTCAGCACGAATCTCTACCCAGCGATGAAAAGCTTTAGTATACCAGTAAAACTGACTATGGATAAAATGGTGATCTCTCTACGGGATTTGAAGTTGTAAATGAGGTCCAAAGCCGTCCAAGGAGACACTCTTGAGTGCTTATTGTTTAATTTACTAGTACATCTGGAAAAAGCAGTTAAAGAATCAGGGATCCAGACTAGAGAAACCATTTTCAATCGGACAATCCAAATTATTTAGATATCAATGGAGAACGAAAACTGCTGTAGAAGTCTTCCTTGCCAGAAAAATGGGCCTTGCTGTGAACTCTAAGAAAGTCAAATACATGGTCGCTAAAGATGAAGTCCTGATGAAGCCCCCGTTCAATTTGGGCCTTACACATTTGAACGTATTAGTGAATTTGTATATCTGAGCTCTTAAGTAAACGAAAAAAATGATATCTCGGCTGAAATTGGAAGAATAGCATCTGCTAATAGGTGCTATTTTTTGCGGTTGCTATTCACCGAGAACTGGGGAGCAGTTTGCTTTCAGCAGCAAAGATAAGACAATAAAAGACATTATACTCAGGCCAGTGCTTACTTACGGATCTCAAACATCGGATTTTATTAGCAAAGATATAGCGTATTGAACTTTGTAGTCAAGTTTTTAAAAAATTATTTGCATGCTCCTATTGAAAACCGTTTGATTTTATTTAACTTTTCAAATAACTTGAAACATATGCATATTTCAAAACATTCTAGAAGATCATTTAAAATTAATTAAATACCTGACAAAGTTAAACTTTTAAAAAAAATCCATATCGAAAGGATCAAGATCAACATTATCAAAAAATTAATATTAGCGAAAGATATATGTAACAATATTTGTATTGGACTTTGCTTCCAAAGGGTTAAGAAAAGTCATATGAGTGGGCACCTCAGATTTCTTTTTTATGGTGAGAACACACTCTGTTTTGGAGAGGACAGCATCCACCAGATATTATGTGGGGTCGGGAAAAAGGACCAATGGGCCAACCTGCCGGACTTCTTCACAAAGAATTGGATGCATGCTTATGGGAAACATATCTATAACTCATAAAAATCTTCGGAAGACGAGTGATAACCAGTTATCATCCTCACTCGACAGACCAGGTTAGATTCTCCGCTCTGTTAACACTGTTGTATTTAGTACTTCCAAACTGGTTCAGTCAACGGATACCAATTAAGAGCATCATAAACGAGCTGAGCCACAATAAAATATTGGGAGTAGGAACAATGTGTTTAAGGGTTTCTTCAACCGTAAAACATAACGTTTCTAATTACTTCAAGGCTCTGGAATACTTTTCCTAATTACTTAGGTGCTATCTGATTCGCTTTCGTTCATGCTCACGCCAATCCGTCCCCGTAAGTGTTCATGACGTCATTATCACGAAAAAGGAAAACAGCTACGTGTGAAAGTCATATATCAAATTATTAAAAGAAAAACGCTTCTTGCAAAAGTTCTTATAGAAATAGAAACGACGATAAACAAGAAAAATAGGTAATTTCACTTTTAATTTACATCAGTTATTTCCAGTAGAACCCCAGTTTGTATGAATCTTAGACTAAAGGAACTATACATTTGCAACCCCAAAATTCTCTATCATTCTAGAAGTCTGAAGTAAAAAAAGTTTTCATTTGTAAGAACACCTCACCAATCAAGTGTTGTTTCTTCTTATCACACCTATGAAAGTTCCTGCAAAAGAGACACGTCTCGGACAAAAACAGCATTGTCTTAAATGTGGAAACATAAAAAAAGACTGATTTGGTTCCATATCATTGAGGCTTAGATGCGAGAACCAGATCAGTCTACACCCAAATTTTTGTTGTGAACAAAATTAAATCGAATAAGACAGGAAGTTAGTCCACCATTAGGCATTGAATAAATCAGCAAACCTTACCCGAATTAAACTTTTTAAGAAGAAAGGCAGCATGCATTCATTAATATTGGTATCAAAAACAAGATAAGTCCGGGCGTACTTGGAATTCGCATCAACGGATAACAGAGTTCCTATTGGCCGATGATGTAGTCTTTTCCACATTATTTATCTCACAGGAGAGGACTGATTGTAAATTTGTGTTCGGTTCTTGCACCAATCGAAGCAATTGTTGTCGGCAAAAAAATTTGGAAAATAAGAACTTATCGGGTTTTTGCATCTAGGCCCTCAATGTTATATATATTTATATATATATATATATATATATATATATATATATATATATATATATATATATATATATATATATATATATAGAGAGAGAGAGAGAGAGAGAGAGAGAGAGAGCGCTATAAACCAGGCCTGGCTAATCCAAATGGCTTCATGAACAACTTTAACGCTTAATTCTACAGCATGATATATGCTTCAGATACCATAAAAGTTTTTTTTAAAAATACCGTCATAAAAAAGGAATAAAACTATATTGTTAAACTATGATTTAATATAATTCAGTCTCGAGTATTAATTAATGAGATTTTTTTTTTTTAATCTTTTCATTAATTTAATTTTTTTGAATCTTTCAGTACCATTTGTCACAACACAGATTAAATATACAACTGCAGTTTGTAGTTGTAGTAATAATAATAATAATAATAATAATGACAAATGAAAATTTTCATTTATTGAATATATTTGTATGTATATATAACGAGAAAAAATAGTTTCAATAGAAATACATCGCCCGGCGGGCCGGCGTGTTGGCAGGCCGGCTATAGACGTTAAGACCTTTAGTGGCGAAACTGACCCATTGCAGAAGCCCAACTTATAGCCTGTAATATTTTACAAAAGATCTCGCCGCAACTACTGTTTCAACCTTCGAGGTGGATTATATGGATGAGTGGGGAAGGATAAGAACTGCGATGGAAGATTTAGGATGCTCAATAATTTCTGCTGGAATTTTTAATATTTGAAAAATATGTTATACAGTGTATAAATAAGTCAGGTCAAGATTATTCATTATATTAGGTATTGGAAAAAATAATAATAATTAATTAAACAGAATGGGAATCCTTTTTAAACTAATAATACTTTTATTAAACTGAATCTTTAGAATATTTATCACATTGTTCCGTTATTTTACGAAATATTGGAAAAATACTTAATTTTGTAAGTTTTGATGATGAATAAATAATTAATTTTAGTAAAATAAAATATTTCTTTATCATTAGCTATTTCATTCATCACATGTTTTTAAACAAATAATACTTTTTCATTCCGAAATTATCCCAAAACAATATATTGTTTTTTGTTTGCTTTAGATGATATTTCAACCATACACAGGCCCTTTTTAAATATAAAAAAATAAAGGTTTGCTTATAGTTTTATTTTTAATAGAGAATTAATATGTTTAGCATTGCTTTCTAATTTTAATTAATCGAATTCATAATTATGATATTAAAAAAAAAAGAAAGAGACACAACTTGTTTATCATTGAGGAGAAAAATGACCCAAATCTCGAGTCTCTCAAATATGAGCAAACAAATAATTAGCCCACGTATCAGGACTATAAAACAAAAGATCACATAAATCCTGGCCAGATATAGCACATCTCACATCAGCTGCTATAAATAGACATAGCACATTACTCTAAAACAAATACTGACGCAACAGGAACGATTTAACATTAAATATATAGTTAATGAAATCGTTTTTTACCTTTTTTTACCGAGTAAAGATTTTTTTTTCTGATTAAATAATCAATTTCGGATCATTAAACATGTAATTCGGATCATTAAAATATAATGCCAAATACATTAATTATGTAATGAAAATTACACTATGAGCAAACTTTTATTTTCATATAAATTTTGCTTTCTTTTTTCTCCTCTATTTCAGAAACTATTATTTTTTTATTTTTTTTTTTCGATGACACACTTAAGTCCTCTTCATTTTTAATTTGATGACTTTTATTCTATTAAGCTTTTTACCCCCACATAATAATACAAATTATTTTAAAATTAGTTTTCTCAACTGTAGAAATTCTGTTTTATTAAAGAGAAACCTCTTATTATCGTATTCTTCGGAGGGAGTTTCTGTTATCGAGCGATATATCTTTTTTATTATTTAGAAATTCGCGTTGAATTAATTTTCTTTTTTCTAAGATTTAGTTCAGTGTTATGGGATTTTATTTCCATTCCGTAATTGCTCATATAGTTGGATCAATTAAAAAAAAAGTATAACGCTTATACGACCTTTCGTGATATCATGTCGTTAAACTATGACTAGGGGAAAGTTCAATTTCTAATTTACTTGCGGATGGCTAGACATGGTTTACCACCACATTAATTTTACGTCTTAAAACATTCTTTATATTTCCATAAGTAATAATAGACGTCAATAGCTGTATTTTGGCTATCGGTGAATACAAGTTTTGTGATTTATAAGTAGCTATAGACGTCTACTATTTTTATGAAATTTTATTTTATTTAAAGTGTCAAAATACATCACACTTTATCAGTTTTATTGTAAAACCACAATCAATCATATTTTAAAAAACAAATATAAAAAAAGACAATTAATGATATCTATTCAACAACCCCCCAATATAGGCCCATCCCGAAACATTATGTTTTGATTCCATATTACGGCCCTATATCCACCAAAGTCGGAAATGAATTGAAAAAACTAGGACTACTATAAGTAGTAGTTATAGATAATACTTGTTAGTACTAGAAATATGTAAATTACATTAATACAGATCAGAGACAATATATCAACCCCAACGGCCATATAGGCTAACCAAATCGTTCACCACACTTTCATAAATTCCTGCTAATACCGTCTTTCCTAGTACATAAATAATGCATTTAAAATATAAAAACCCTATTCTCATATTTCTCTTCTCCTAAAGACAAAATAGATCCTTTCCAAAAAAGCGGAGTTTACGAACTAAATTGTAATGCTTATGCAGTCAGATAAACAACACAAACTTCAAACCCAATCATTACAATTTGCAGCCAAATACAGGAGAAAAACTGGAAGATCGCAAAATCAGAGATTAAAGGAACATATACGTGCATATAATAATAAGACATAGAATTCCAACTTTGCAATTCATTTGAATGAAAAAAAAACATAAATTCATCAAATATTCAGGAGTTAAATTAATGAATAACGTTGAAAACAGCCAAAAATTAAAAATATATGAAGCACTTGAAATAATAAAATCCTTCAAATCCAATCCAGATTTTTACTTAAATGTCCAAATAAATATCTCCAATAGTCCAATCTTAAATTTCTTCCCATCTACAACAGAAAAACCAATTACTCACCGGCATTACTGGAAAAACCCAGACCCTTAAACCGTTTACCTGTAAACATCCCACCTTTCCTTTCTTTCATTGTTAGTTCAGTGCGAGAAGAAACCAGTTCAAACTTTTCTGTTTGAAATAATCCATTTAAACCTTGGTGAGTACCAACATGTATTTGATTTCTTGTCTTAATTAAATTCATAATTCATAAATGTTTTATAATACTGATTTATATTACATCTAATTTAATACGTAGAATAATACCAAAGTATATTTTGAATTGCTTATTTTTAAAGTTTTGTGTGTTTTTAGAACTGAAGATGAATATATAACATTCGAAACTAGTTCTCAATAAAACAAAATTATAGAAGTGGCAAATAATTTATCAATCCCTAATTGGTAGATTTTTAGACCATTTCCAAATTTTTTTTCTCGATATATCCTTAGAGGTGTTGTTTACGCTCCGTAATGAATTGAAATTTATGGTGCTTAAGCCTTTTTCTAAAAACAATGTAGATTTCTTTATACCACACTCGGTAGCCATTGATTTAAGAATTCAACCCTGTTGTTTTTTGTTGTTTATCTTCTTCTGTTTGCTTCAGCATCTTTGGCTTCCTCAATGAGCCTACCCTAGCGGAATCTATTTTGAAGATTTATTTCCGATCTTTTGTTTCTTTGTGCCGTCTGTTGATAATATCTATTAATCTGGTTCTTGGTCTTTCGCGTGATCTTTTGCCAACTACTGTTTAGTGATCCTCTGAAGAATACATAGAAGCTAATTTTTTGCCTTCAAGTTGTCTGAGAATGACTAATTATTGTCTCATTAATATTATAAATTCTTAATGCATTTTTCTATCTCAAGTTGACCTGATGATATCTTGCTTGAGATATTAAATGAGACAGAAAATCCGAGGAGTCTGCCGGGTCTTTTAAGTCTAAATTTAGAATTGCTAGATAACAGTGCGGATGAATGTTTGCAAATTGAGGTTTTTGTATTTAAACATCAAATTCATGGAGATTGCATTTTAAAATAATTTAATCGTGTTTTAACTGATTTAAAATGCGCCATGAAGGCTTTACTATTTTTCCTTGGTACTGCATATTATAAACTTAATGTTAGGATTTCGCACAGGGATGGTAATGATAGGTAGGAGGCGACCATTTTAATGTAGGTGTTTGCTCTGAGATCGGATCGCGGATCCGCCACTTTCTCCGGGAGGCGCGACAAATCGCTAAGAGACAGCCCCTCCACGCTTTTACCCGCTTTCTTGGGCTCCTATACCAACTTGCGTAACCCGTAAGGCGGAACTCTATTCTGAAAAATGTTTCATCGACGTAAGCCCTTGTACAGTAGTTCTCATCTCATTGCCTGCTATGCCTGTAGGTTAATCTTCATCTTCATTCTTCCAGGACGTTCACTGCTCCTCCGAAATGATATTTCTTTGTGTACCTTTCCCTTTTTGGCCATTTATATTGGGTATTTTCTTCCTAGTCATGTTTTCTCCAAAAATAACAGACTTTTACACTTTATCGAAGGGAGGTGGGGGTGCATCTTAAATCCGTATCATAACTCCTGGAACACGGTTTATTAGGAGTTTCGGGTATGTCCGATGTATATACACATATTTGAGTCTCTATAGTCTGTCATTCGCCAGTCCCGCAGGTTTCGTTGTCCGACACTGTGCAGGTCGTTACCTACCTGAAACGTGCATGTCGACGGAAAGTTGTACTGTCTCAGTCTCAAATCGTCTGTTACACGACAATTATTACTCTCCACAGTAAAAAATATGTTTTGATTACTCTATTGGTTTTTGTAGTGTGAAAAGTTCCTACTTGCAGTTTCATTGTATCTTAACCCAGTGGAAGATGAAAAAAGGTTTAACAAGTAGTTAAGGGAAATGAGTATATATACTTACCGAGATATAGAAGAATAAAAAAATAAATAAGGCAAAAGTTTGACATTTTTTTAATAAAAAAAAAAAAACAAGGTTCCAGGAAAAATATTTGTCAGCAAATCTCAGAATCGTGTCAGTGACTATCGAACCAAACTTTAAGACAACAAAACTTC
The DNA here is from genome assembly GCA_948150685.1 of Rhaphigaster nebulosa. Classification (NCBI taxonomy): domain Eukaryota; kingdom Metazoa; phylum Arthropoda; class Insecta; order Hemiptera; family Pentatomidae; genus Rhaphigaster; species Rhaphigaster nebulosa. The sequence continues at coordinate 60,912,061 of OX411310.1, read as the reverse complement.
CTCCATTTTTCCTATAGTGCCTAGACTATAAAAGGGCCCGTTGAATAATACGATCGTGCACGTGTCGATAATTTTTAATAGTAGAATAAAAAAAATAATAATAATTAAAAAAAAAATCGAAATAGGCAAGATAAACACCGTGCACTTTCTTTGTCAATTTTTTTTGTTAATAAAAAAGAAAGCGATCTCTCATCGAGCACCTTTTAAGTCTCCTCGTCGTACAGTAGGGAAGGTCAATATTGCTATTTACTGATTTAGTCGGTTGGTATGTCGCAGTAAGTTATTAAGAAATCGTTATTTAACAGGCCTAATTTGTGGTAAATTTTAACAAACCATTCAATAACGTAACAATAAAAATCTAAACCAGATAGAAATTAGAGTACAAGAAGAAGTAAGCTTAAAAATGGACCCATTGTCTGGAACAATCCTAAAGAAATCTTTAAAATAAAATAATAAAAAAAAATAGTAAAAATATCAAAAAATGAAATCCATTATCCGATCCAAACACCCTAACAAAGGAGGGAAACCAAAGAAAGTGGAGCGGGAACATCATCATGAACTACAAAAAAAAAAAGTCGAATAAGAAAGCTGAAGGACCAGTGATGAATTGTACAACTCATTCAGGTACAAAAAAAAAGTTATAAAATTATTTTCATAATATACCAGAATATGTATCGATGAGTGAGAAACATATCATCAGAAAGAAATAATTAATTTACAAACATGAAAATGCTCATAATGTAAGTGTAAGTGTGGTTCATTAGTAGCACACAAGTTGCAGTACCAGTTATTTTGTTTATGCTGTAATAATTCATTTGTATTTCGAAACTATCTCATAATAATGTATTGTTTGTCTGTTATTGTTTTTTACTTGAGATAATATTTCAGTCATCATCTGCCAATATAGTTAATAAAATTCAATGTATTAATAAAATATTTGATGTAAACGGTCCTTTCGTACTAATTTATATTAAAATTAAGAAGATAGAAACCGACCTGGCTCACGGCGGTCTGAACTCAGATCATGTAAAATTTTAAAGGTCGAACAGACCTAGAAATTATAAGCTTCTGCACCTAAATCTAATTTTAATCCAACATCGAGGACTCAAACTCTTCTATCAATAAGAACTCTCCAGAAAAATTACGCTGTTATCCCTAAGGTAATTTTATCTAAATATCCATAAAAAAAGGATCGTTAAAATAAAGATTAATATTTTATTAATTATGAGAGTTAATAAAATCTCAATGTCACCCCAACAAAATTGATCAGTATGTATTTAAAAAAATAACCAACAATTAAATACCTAATTATCAATAAAATTCTATATGGTCTTCTTGTCCCACTTAAAAATTTTAGCTTTTTAACTAAAAAATTAAATTCAATATATAATATAAAGAAAGATTTTTCCTCATCCAGCCATTAATTTGTCAAAGACATCTATAATTAAGTCACTTTTAAATATAAAAATAAAGGTTTGCTCACAGTGTAACTTTCATCACACAATTAATATATTTGGCATTACATTTTAATTATAATTAATCAAATTTATTATTTAATGAAAAAAAAAAAACAATATCTTTACTCTGTAAAAAACTGGTAGCAAACGATTTCATTAACAATATGTTTAATATTAACTCGTACCTTTTGCGTCAGAATTTGTTTTAGAGTAATGTGCTATGTCTATTTGGCCATTCCTTTTATATCTGTTGTGATATATGCTATTCTGGCTAGGATTTATATGATCTTATGTTTGTCAATCCTGATTAGTTGCCTAGTTAGTTATTTGCTTATATTTGAGAGACTCGATATTTAATCTCTCCCCCCCCCCCAATTACAAATTATAGGTTTCGTCCCTTTGTTTTTATCATATAATTAATGAATTCGATTAATAAAAATTAGAAAGTAGTGCTAAATATATTAATTCTATAATTAAAATAAAACTACTAGCAAACCTTTATTTTTTATATTTTAAAATGGCCTATATATTGTTGTAATATCATATGGAGTAAAAAAAAAAAATTTTGGGATAATTTCGGAATACAATTATATTATTTTCTTAAAAAAATATTTGATGTGGACAACACATGACTTCCTTGTACGAATATAAAACTATAAATAGGGGGCTCAAAAGTGATCATGAATTTGGTTACTAGTTTCCGAAGATCGCAGTATCTCAAAAACAACACTCATACAAATAGGGAAGAAAACCAGTATTTTACACTAAATTTTAACACTTAAAACAAGTAATAAAAATGTTTAATTGGATTGGAAACCAAATTGCGATTGTAACCTTTATTACCGAAACATATGATTTATGTATTTAATTTAAATATAATTTTTGATGCAAGCTTATTATGACCTTCAAGTAAAGTACCGTTTTCGGCTCACCAATTTTAACCAAAATATAGTAAATACATTCACATCAATATAAAAGTCCTATTTACCAAATTTGAGATGTTCTACATTATATTTTAATATAATTTTTGATGAAAGTCTAATGTGACCTTCAAGTAAAGTACGGCTTCCGGTTTTCCAATATAGACCAAAATCTAGTATGTTATTTAAATCAATATACAAGTTATAAATACCAAATTTGAGAAGCTTTGCAAAGTATTTTAATATAATTTTTGATGGAAATCAATTATGACTTTCAAGTAAAGTACCACTTTCGGTGATTAAGCAGTGACCAAAAACGGAGGTTCACAACTGGATTTTACAACAATCCTAAATACAAGATTTCAACTTTCTACGGCTAACCGTTTTTGAGTTATGCGAAATACGAACGAACGAATGTACGTACGTACGTACAAACGCCACGACGAAACTAGTCAAAATGGATTCAGGGATGGTCAAAATGGATATTTCCGTTGAAATCTGAAAACCGAAAATTTTCGCGATTACAATACTTCCTTTACTTCATACAAGGAAGTAAAAAATGTGATGAATGAAATAGATGATGAAAATAAAGAAATATTTTATAAAACAAATTCAAATTATCAAGATACGAGAGTGTTAGATAGGGATGTCGAAAACGAAAGCGGATCGAAAATCGACCAGTGCGGACATAGCTTTAGACTGATGTACTATCACTATTGGGTGATCTTTTTTAGCTGTTGATGAGATATGTGATGTCGCTTGACTGCAAGTGATTTTATCTTTTTCTATCCACACGATGTCTGAATTGCCCAAACTGGTTAGTTATTTGCTGGTGTTTGAGAGACTTAAAGCTTTGCTTAGGGGAACTTATAACATCTAGATTATTTTATAATACAATAAGAAAAATTGTAATTTGAATTTATAAAAAAATTATATATCATAAAAATTGTGAATTAAAAGAGAATTAAAAATTTAACCTGCATTTTTTTTTGTCTTCGAATAAAATAAAAAAACAACAAATAAGAGTTATTGAATAAAAAAAAAGTAAATAGATAAAACGTGCCTCAACATCTCGTGAAAGAGATGATGGATTGCCGACTAGACGTGGTTTAATAACTATTGATCTCATATTTTTGAAATATTGCCCCCCTTAAGCAGTTGTTAGCTTCTATTTAGATTAAGTAATAGCAGGTTCTCTTCTTTCCAAGTTCGAACTAAATACTTTGTTGTAGCTTAAAGTGTTGAAGTTTTTTTTTAAGTTTGCAACAATTTACTTCGACAATTAGAGATCCGCTGGTATGCTGGATCATATTCTGTTAAAAGCCATTATTTCATTTAGCTGCTCCTCAATTTCTTAAGTAGTATCACTAGCACTAGTCTCTATATTTAGGATGAACTGAGCTGTATTTTATTTTTTAACAATTAGACTCACACGAAATCATATCAAACTGTTGCCATCCTATCACTACAATGAATTATTACGGTAGTATAGATTCCTTTTCCGACTCGCAGGAGCGATGGATTTTAACGGGTGAGGTATCAAAAGAAAGGGAATTTCGTGGAGATGTGACGAATACCAATTTTGTTTCTTAAATTCTTACTAGGGCTTAAATAAAAGTGATGAAAAATCTGGGAGTTTCAAAGATTTGACGACTAAGAGTCGGCGGATCGGGACGGGATAAGTTAGGTTTTAAAGATTTTGACACGGACATCAAGATCATATACGTTCTATTGGAACGTATTGGTCCAGCGTATTAAAACTAAAAAATCTACCGTATTCGAGATAACGCACGGCATAGGTCCGCACGGACCCTATGCCATCTTGCGTACGTGCCGTTGTCGTGGCAACTTTATATAAATTTGAGTTTACAAAAACATTTAATGAGTGGGAAATTATATATTAGTTCCCATGTCCAACCCTAAAGGCACTGCTAAATATGAATACATAGAAAACGATATAGGTGAGTCATAATGCTGAACTATTAAACTGAAGGGATATATTCCGGTGGGGTAAGCTAATTACTTATTAAGTATGAACTATTACTTCAACGCAGTCATTACAAACTATGTAGCTTCACCAAATGTGTGTGTTAAATAAACTATCTTGATAATATTCTATTGTTTATACGAATAAATATGTTTCCCTAATATCGCTTATACTAGCAATTAGGGATTAGAAAATATCTAATGCGAGAGTTCTCGCTCGGGTATACTAGTCAATATAATTTTCCAAAAACATAATAATTTTTTGTATTTATATAAAATAGAGACAACTATAATTCTGACCTGAAAGTTTGCTCCTTATTCTTCCTAAAATACTGAGTATTACTTTTGTCCCCTAATAATGACTCAAAACCTTGAATTCTGGCTTTTTAACACAGCCTTTTTTTTTTTACTTTAAACCATTACTACATTATTTCCACAAGCCTCGGTGAAACCCATATCAGACATTCATCAAAAAAAAAATCCTCATATAATACGAAAATGTGTCTCCAGGTTATGAAAAAAAAGTATAATTATTCTATTTTATATAAAAAGACTTAATTGGAGACAATTTAAGACATTTAGGTAAACCACGAAAGTATTTTCAAAGAGCAGTTATGTTTACAATAAAAGAGACAATCATAGGACCGTTGCGACCTCTGTAGTAATAGGTTAAACAAGAAAATTCGAGTAACGGATCTATTTATTTTTAATATTTACGTAATGAAACAATGTTATGCTATCATGTACTTCGTCTAAACTAAAGAAAATAAACCAACAACATAGCACTTTCTTACAAAATTTAACAAAATCAAAATGAAAAAAAAAACCTTTCGAATAAAAACAATGTAATGCCAATATCATACCAAATGGCATGTAACAATTCAAATAAATAATCTTTACCCAGGGTCACCATGGAAGAAAAAAATATATATATATTATTGTAAATATATTTTACATAATATTAAAGATATTTTTAAGAAAATAATAAAAAAGGAAAGAAGGTAACGCCTAAGATGCAACACGGGTTAACTGGGAAGTTATGCGGTACAATCGGCCAGTCAATAGAAGGGGCAAGAAACTTGATACATGGCGGTATGTTAATATAATATCATTCCCCTCAAATCAACATTCAACAATCAATAAAATATATTGATTATGTCTACGATTATTATAATGTATTTTCGAAAACGCATTTAAATATAGCTTCAAAAAGTTTCAATATTACAAAATAAACCACAAAAATACTCAGAATTTTTTTTAAAAATCACGTTTTTACGTAACTACGTAATATATATATATATATATATATATATATATATATATATATATATATATATATATATATATATATATATATATATTCCGTATATATCAAGTCAAAGTAAATATATGTTTATAATATATGTAATATATGTAAATATATATGTTTTTCCACATTGCAGTAACCCCGCAATGGGTGCATGTGTTTTTAAGTCATTTCTTAGTCTCACTACGTAACGAATATTAAAAAACATATTAACAAGTTAAATTTTACATAGTTTATATAAAATAAATAGAAATACAAAAGAAAAAAAACTAAACGACATACAATGAGTTATTTATATGTACAATATTTATAATAAATTGACCTGATTAAAGCCTAAAACATATTTATTTATCTAATTCCTAGTAGTCAATCCGGTCAACAAATGCATCAAATTCCGAAAAATGTTTTGCAATAACCCTCTTTCAAGACGGCTACTGGTATCCATTCAACAAGACCGCTGAGATTAGTTTGTGTCTCAACCTGTCCAATATAGCATAAGTATATAAAAGATGGTCGTATATTTCTTCACTATTTCCGTCACACTTAATTTACTCCTGTTAGTTCGAATCCAAACAAATAGCTTTTGGCTACTCCATGTCCCGCCAAAAATTGGATTAGTTTGTAAGATGTTTTTCATATGACTGATATCTGACGAATTTGTCATCCCCGCAATAAGTAAGGTAAATTGAATGCTTAATGATAAGATAAACTGTCTCAAACTGAACGTGGAGACACTAGTTTAGGGAAGATGCAGCGGAGCAGTAACCCTCGCAACAACAGGTGCTCGTGGCAACGGTCAAGGGTTATTGATCCCCCCAGATTAGGTGGGGTCAGAATCTATCTCGGGAATTCCTACACAGGCATAATCTTTTGAGGTCAAACAGCGATAACAAAAATGAAATTTTTTAATGAAAAGTACACCTGAACTCATGAAACACGAAGTGACATTAATTGTACCTTATATAACTTATACTTATTACACATAATCAATTATACTATAATAAGAAAGAGAAAAAAAGAAGAGTTTAGGCTTATGTTGTTAGCATGGGCTGGTAATAAAAGTTGATTTAGTCTAACATGACTGATCCATGCTGCTTAAATTGATGCACAGAACTGTTCAGTTACCTACTTACTCCCGAATTTACAGGATTTTCTACAATATCAGTTATTGCCTCGTCAGGAAATCTATTAGTAAGCAACGTAACGTACTTTCCTTTAGGGAACTTTAGTGAATATTAGCGAAATTCACAAAGTTGCAATTACGTAGAATTACACCGAAATGTAATAAATAATAGCACAACTCGCTACACGGATGTATGGATGTTGTTACTTATAACATCATATATGTTTTAAAAATACTAGTTTGTATATTTAAAAAATAATATCCATCGATATAAAACATGAAAAATTCAAGGCTCTGAAAGCTATAAAATCCGAGGCGGTTTTCGTCATTTTATTGCATTACATTTAAAACAAAATCGGAATCATAAAATGTTTTATTTAGTTGGCTTCTGATAAAATGTACATTAGAATAATTATAAAAATAGTATCTCTGTTTTATAATGAAAAATTGTTACCTAACTTCTTAAACTGAGGACTCGAACGCATCGCCTTAAATAAAAACAACAAGAAAATACAGCTCAGAAAAAAATAATTTCAAGTGTCAACAAGTAAATTTCACAATTCACAAATGTATTTTACAAAAAAAAAAAAAATATTTTATTTTCTTATAATTTATGGAATAAATTCCATATAGCCATGAAAACTTTTGAAATATAGACCGAGACGGAGCGATTGATCAAGTAGAATATAAACAAATGAAAAATAATAAAATGAGCCCATACTCCGACGTAATTTGGTAAATGGGTGTAAAAAATGAAAAGGACAAACTAACACAGTAATGAAACAATTATTCAAACTGTAAAAGTAATTGAATTACAGAAATTTAACATTGTTGCGTAACAGAAAAGCAATGGACTCCAAACTGGGAGTTAGGAGCTGGAGCGCTTAAGGAAACGCAATGCGATGGCGGAACTGGAACTGCTGGAGCTAATACGTTATTTTACCGTTCCGCAGCATTTCACTCAGCGACAGATAAAGTGAACGAATACATGTTTGAGAGAGGGATAGGTGGACAAAAATAGAGGGAGGACGCGTTTTACAGATTTCATAGAATTACAGATGGTAAGAGGTATAACTAAGTCATTAACCCTTTTACCAATATTTTATGTACTTGTTGCCAAATACTTATGACATGGGACCATTAGAATATAAATTGAAAATTGTTGCAAGGCTGTTATGACTAAATAACTAAATTATGACTGGCTGTTATTCAAGCATAATTTTCTGTTTTTTTTTAAACACGAAAAATTCAAGCAGAATTCCTGATCTTCAAGGAATTTAAGTCTGCTGGACACTGTAAAAACAACCAAAAATATACCTGTATAGCTGAAGACTTACAAAAAAAAAAAAAAAAAAAAACCTGTTTGAATTTTTTTTTAAGCAGTTTGAAATTTCTTAGAGCAGTCGGCTAAAAAAAAACTGACTGTAGCAATCAACATAAAAAAAAAAAATCGAGCACCGAACTTAAAAAGTTTTAACGTTTAAAATGTCTACGGCCCCCATCCTCATGAAAATGGAAAGTTTATTTATTTTGAATATAGGAATATCTATGTGAAGTTAATAAAGTCAAAAGACCTGACTTGAAATATTAATCTAGTTTTTCGAAGTTTCGAAAAATGATTAAAGAATGTTGATAACTGTTATTTAAGGGCAACATGCCCCGATCCAAGCAATAAATAAAATAATTAGAACCCACGGAAATGTCCTAAGCAACTTTCAGCTGCGTATAACAAAAACATAAAATCGAAAACAGCAGTTCGATTAACAACCAATGCAAACTAACAATTATTTGTATTCAACGCATATAGGAGCGGTTTCATTTTTTATTGTTTTTTTTTTCTTTCTTTTATTAATCTGCTTTGTGTTTTTATGGATACACTTAAATCATATTTGTTCATACCACAAATTCGGAGGAAGTGCGTTCAAGAGCATCACAACTTTCATCAGTGGTCGACCAAGACACTGTTTCATAAACATGATATGAACCGTCCAAATATAAACTTTAACAAAAATATTCTAATTCAATTCAGCATGACCAGAATATATAAAAATAAGTTGTTTCCAAACGGCCTGCGTGAAAGAAAAGCGTTCTGTATTGTATTCATTGATGACCACTCAACGGCAGTACATAAATGATTTTCTCCGATCCACGGAAAATTTCTAATACCTAGAAAAAAAATATCAGAAAAAATTTTAACATCACACAAGTTTCTTGTGCGCTTACTGAGATTTATTGGAACCGTTAATGGGTACACAAAGAATATATATTGTATTCATTAATTGCAATGCAATATTTCTTCTAGTTTGAGTTTGATTTTTATATTATATATTCACTATATTTATTGCTATATTGAATTAATTTATATTTAATTCTTCATTTCCACCAAAGAATAACCAAATATAATTAAAACCAAAAAATAAATAATATAAAATATTATACATATATATATTATTATTATTATTATTATTATATATATATATATATATATATATATATATATATAATAAACTCTTTATTTATTCTGGGACAAGTCCCTTAAGAATAACAAATAAAGGCAATGATAGGTGGGTTTCAGAGCCTTAGAGTAGTTGATAAAGGAACATATGCGTTAACAGATAATTAAAAAAAAATATAATAAAAATAAAGAAAAGTCAATAAATAAATACAAATGAAAATCATAACAAGTCATAATGCAATAACTTCTAGCATATGAAATAGGTATTAATAATCTAATTGATTACGTCTTAAAACAAAAACAACACGAAATTCGTATGTTAAGAAGATATGACAAAATTATAAATGAAGGAACATATTCACAAATGTAGATTGAAATAAGAGAAAATCTATTCACAATGTTTTTTGGAACTGGATAGAAAATAAGAGATTGAACAAGCGGGATTTGAAGGTGATAAGAGTATTGGAGCGACGAATGGAATTCCATAAGGATGAGGATCGGACAAGAAAAGATCTGTCGAAAGCTGCGGATCGGTGGGCCGCTGTATGTGTATATAATATAATACCGCTGTATGTGTACCAGGACAGAGAAAAATTTAGAAAATACATTAAGGTCCTTATAGTGGAAAAGAAGAGGAGAGAAGTGAAAAATAGACAGAGGAACGAAAGAGAGAGATGAGTGAGAAAATAAAGAGAATATGGGCTAATAAGAAAGCCGAGAAATGATAATAATATACTTATATTATGATATATATATATATATATATATATATATATATATATATATATATATATATATATATATATATATATATATATATATTACAACATAAATGGAAAAATCCAAAAAAGAAGCCAAGAGTCCCAAAAATAAAAGAAATAAATAAAACAATCATGACAGTTTTTTTTTATTTATGTCCTAAAAATTATTTGTCTCATTAAGAGCTTATGCTCTTGCATATTAGTGTATGTATACATATAAATATACATATTATATATATATATATATATATATATATATATATATATATATATATATATATATATATATTTATAACCAGACCAGAGAGGTTTGTTCATCTGACTTGTATGTCCGTATTGGTCTTTATGTGGAGCAGCACGTCTGCCTAACATAAAAGAAAACTACCTCAAGTTTAAATGGCTATATTTCTCTGAGGCTACTAAAGATCCAGTTATCTTCCTCTTAAAAGCTTTATGAGCCTTCATTACGACTAACAGCACAACCCTCTTTTTTTAGGTAGAGGCTCCGTCCTACTTGAGGTTCGAAATATATTGCAAGCAGTTCTTATGTATGTAAACGTCAACTTAGAAGGAAATAAACAGCCTTTTCATAGACTTTCCTTAAGAAAGAGAAAACAAATAATTTTGATTGACTTATTTTTAAGATCTAAGCATTCCAGCTATTTTCATTTTCTGACTGAATATTTTATAGAAAGTTAATAACATAAATACAAGGAGGTGTGAAAGCTTATTGCTCCATATATTCCAAATATATATTTTTTTTTTATTTACCTACGATCTTTATCATTTTTTTTTTTCCAGTTGGTTTAGATTAGTATTTTCATAACAAATGATGTTTAATTATTTTGTTGTTTATGAACCAGTTGTTCCATTTCTAGTAAGTTGTAAATACCATTGAATAATATAATCTGATGTTTTATTATTTTAGGTTTTAAGATGTTAAATCAATTTATTATTATTCAGTTTATTACTACTTATAAATATTTTAATAAATTAGGCTAACACTATCTTCAGTGGAAATTTTGCCGAGTACAACTTCGAAATAAACCAATATTAGCAAAATCTGGTAATGCTATCATAATTGTTTCATTTTTTTTTAAATAAAAAAATAGCTTAACAAAAATGTATATAAAATTATCATTTTTTTCCCATAATATAAAAAATATAAATAAGCCAGGCAATAAATATTGATATATTGATTTTTTTTTTTCTTTGTTTCTTTGCCAATTTGTTTCATCTGTCAATTTATATGGATAACTCACTTAATCCGCGTTTTAATTTTCCTGTACTTGTGTAAGATTGAAAATAATTTAAAAAGAGAAATAAAAATTGAAAAAGGCAGAAGAAAATGAGATTCCTAGAAATTAAATTTGGAAAAATAAGAACAAAATTTCATATTAACAAACCAGGTAAGGATGAAATTAATATATTTTAATATATTAATATATATATATATATAATCTTTATAAATTCAATCGTCGATTCTTCAATATGTAATACCAAACATTTTCAATGGGTACCCCAAGATATTCAGTATTGCCCCAGCAAAAGGTTCTAAGTTATACCGCTAGGTGGCAGCAGGTAAAAGCCTTTATGGAGCTGCTATCTTCCGGCGCTTCTAGCAACTATCTACACTAGCCCTGGAATTTCTACCTACATGTCAATTAAAAATTATCTTTCGCCGTTCAATAAAAAAAACAAAAATTTTAAATTAGATTTAAAATTTTACCGTGTCCATTATTTTGTCCAACTTTCAATAAAAAAAAAAATTATTTATTGTTCATTTTTCGTTCAGGATACTTATAGTTAAGAAAGTAATCTATCATGTATATATAAATAAACTTCAATGAATATATATATATATATATATATATATATATATATATATATATATATAATTAATTTATCTTATGGGAGGAAGTGAATGAAGAGAAATGAAGTTAACGTATAAAAATGTATTGCGGTATAAACACTGAGTGGTCTCATTTTCATACAATATTTACCAATTATAAACGTTTTCACAAAATTTATGTATCTACTTTTTGCGGCGACCAGGTGAGAAATCAGAGATAAGTCCACTACTTCTCAAAAAAAAAACATTTTTTTCCATCGCTTGACGGTTACATGTATATTTTATTGATTAAAAAAAAATCAATCCTATTGACAGATATAAAATAATAATGATAATATTAAAAAGCCAATTTAAACAATATTTTTGTAGAAAATTCAAATTATAACCAATCCCAGAAAAACAAACAAGAAACCGAGAATCATCCATACACGTGGTATATGTAATTTTGGAAAACAATACTAGTAAAACCTGCTACTATTAAAAAAAAAAAATAATGCATTTACTAATAAAGTATTTACTTAATGAATTAAAATTATTATATATTAATCTTTCCCTGAGACAAACACATACTAGTTGATAAAATAAACTACATCAGTGAGGCATATTGATTGAACAAGGGGCGCCGGTTATACTAGACCGAATTCCATGCTCCACTTCAAACTGCCACCAGATCCCAGGTTCCTCGACCAACAAACATCAGAGGTAAAATGTGTTTAAAAGATCAGAGGAACCAATTACCGGAGAATTTCTCAGGTCGCTGGTGTATTTTTTTTTTTTTTTTTTTTTTTTTTTTTTAATTTTTTTTTTTTTTTATTTTTATAAATGAATTACAACAAAAGCCCTTAAAATACATTTAAGCAGTAAACGGACTGCAAATAGGAAGAAAAGAATATTTCGAAACTGGAAAGAATGAGAAAGGGACGGTAAAAGAAAAATTAATTAATTAATTATTTTAAAAAATCACGTTCATTCTCTATCAGGAGCCCAAAGCTGTCTGATTTACTACACCTTGCTTATTTTTAATTCCTATTAAATTATAGTTGAATGCCGAAATATGTTGTTCGTTGCTATAAGCCAGACAATTTTCTGTTATATAACTTTTCTAGCTGACAGAGCAAATGGATAACATGGAGCTATTCAAGAACTCAGTTTCTATTTGTCAGTCATGGTTTTATGTTTCATGAATACTATTGTTCTAAGATACAAGTGGGTTTTAAGGGCAGCCCAAGGGCCTACAACGCCATTATAGCTGGTCATTATAGTAATTATGATAATGTTATACGGTCAAAAATACATAATTAATGATCTAATCAATTTTTAGTGTAAATGAACTCAGAGTTCATTCAGAAGTATTCAGAATACTATTTAGTAGTTTATTTATATATAAAATACAAAAATTGCAAGATCAAGTGAAAAAATTGGGCAAAGAATAATTCGGATAATTAACGATGTATGATTGCCGAACGATCCTTACTGAAAATGAAAATGAGATTTCCAAGCATGGAAATGGAATCCCAACTAGCTGATAATGAGAGGTAAAAATTGCTATTCCAGCAATATACAAGGCACAGGGAAAGTTAGAGCCAACTTCACCGCATTTTTAATGAACTAAAAGCTAAGAAGAATCATTTTTAATTCAAACGCATATTTAGCTTCATTAAGTCAGAATTGTGTTCTGATTTTAATATAAAACATATTCTGTCAAAATCAGGTAAATTAAACTACTCCTAAAAGAAAAATAATATGCAAGTTTTTTTTTTTTGTGTTTGAGTAATTTCACTTGATTGATCTCCGATAAATTATAGTAATTTGAAATTACCATTATAATTATAGTAATTTGAAATTACCATCGTAACTAAATTTTAAAAATTTTACAAACTTCAACATGGTACTTTTTGATCATTATCATAACAATTCATGCATCTTTTTAAAAATCTATATATGCCTTGTTATATTAAGTAAAATACAATAGAGGGAAAAATTAGACTTAATGGCTGCCACTGGTGATCACTCCATATGGAACAATGTTGATGAGTGCTTGGAGTGAAGACGATTTGAAGATCCCCACAGACGATAATTCTAGTTCAGCGAAACATCTTTTACCAACAGGCAGTGAAGTGATTCAAGCTCGTATCGCCCATTTTCAAAACTATACCGAAATCGGAAATACTACAATTCCAGACTTTAATGAGAAACTTTATTTCTGAATGTTATGGCAATTATATTAACAGTCTGAAGAGTGGAATTAGCAATTTTGCAACCCACAATACCAAATTTACAATTTTGGTCAAACCTTTTTCCGATAAAATTGAACAAAGTTGGTAAACACGTATTTCATAAGATTTACAGTGTAGAAAAAATTTAATTTACAGATTAATAACGAGCATTAAATAAATGAATCTTTACTAAAAAAAAAAAAAAAAAAAAAAAAAAATAGTGGACATTTTAAGCATTATAAATCTACAAAAAATGTTTATTTCATTTAAATAAATATTTATATTTTTTAACGTAATTAATAGAAAAAGATAAACAAATTTATGATTTTTAGATTTCGCACTCATGGCGTTAGACAATTCCACTTGGCGGTTGGAGTGGAGCAGGCATGCCAAACTCAATTATAGAGTTAATACATTCATTTTTGGAAATAAATTACCACGGGACTATCCCACCGGAATTCATAAAAAAAATTGAAGAAAAAATTGATTTAAAGATGCCGAAAAGTGATTATTTCACGACAAAGATGTAAAAAAAAATTTGCTAAATAAAAACAATAGTACGTAATAGTGTTTAAAAATACGGTAAACATGAGTTTTGAACAATTGAAATCGGTCAACAACATTTCGCAAATAAAATTAAAAACCATAAAATATGGCATTTTTTTTACATCTAATTACAGGCCTTGTGATTGTTGCAGAAATATGTTTTGGAATTAAATTGTGGATTTTAGTAATGGCTACGTACAAAAAAAAATTTTTTGTACAAAAATAATAATTTTTCGTGGAAAACGCGAAAATGTAAAAACAGAAGTCCCCGGAAAACTATTTGAACAAAAAATGGCTCTAGAGCGATTTATCAAAGCGCTGATTGCAAAGAGTTGCTCAATAACCCTATTTTCATGAAAAATATGTGAGGTGAGGTTTCAATAATACTTCAAAAACGCGTTTGAAAATCGGAGTTTGCCTTGCTTCGGTCGCTCGGGCGTGCACTGTTACGTACCTGGAAAAGTTTTTGTTATTTTTACTTGCAAATTTTAATGTAGAAAGACACTATTAAAAAGAACTATTTAGATCCCGAAACATGTTTCTACATGTTCAAATAAATGTTCGAAACCGGCCATTTTTCACGGTTTTTAATTATTCATCGAAAAACAAAAAAATGTACATAATTGATCTTGTGTAAAATAAACTTGAGGCAGTTAAAATCGATTACCGACTTTTGGCAAAAAAAAAAAAAGTTAAAAATCGCTAAATATGACCGATTTTGGACATTTAATTACAGTGCTTGTACGTCTTAGCAGCCGAAGCAAGAAAAAAAAACCAATTTCCAAACGCGTATTAGGATTGTAAAGGAATTCTTTCTAGTTCTGCTAACAAATAGCGCTTTCAAAAATCTCTGTAGAACTATTTTTGGCCTTGCTCAAACCATTTTTGAGAGCACCTGTTTTTAAATTTTCGCGAAAAGTTATTATTATTTTTGCCTGAAATTTTTTTGTACGTAGCCATTACTAAAATCCACAATTTAATTCCAAAAACATGTTTCTGCAACAATCACAAGGCCTGTCATTAAATGTCAAAAAATGGCCATATTTTAAGGTTTTTAATTTTTTTACAAAAAGCTGTTGACCAACTTCTATTGTTTAAAACTATTTTTTTTTTCTTATATTTTACTATTACGCACTAATTTTTATTTCCCTTAAATTAATTTTTTTCACATATTATGCGTGAAAAATACACTTTTCGGCATCTTTTTCAATTTTTTTGCCATGTTCCTACATACCGATTCTATTTAAAACATGTACAATTTGTTTCTACAATTTTCTCCTAATTATCACGTTGAGAATGTCCCGTGGCAATTTATTTCAAAAAATAAACTATCGCGGTTGGAATATAAAGCCGCAGGCCGCACCACATTTACAAATTGTCTTAAATTGATATTTTAAAGGGAGGATTTCAGGAATATGAACGGGATATTAAAGCATAACATGTAATTAAGAGAATTTAGGGTAGTAAGCACAACACTTACTTGACAAACGCTCTAAACTTCCGATTTACTATAAAAAGCTCATATACATTGACATTATAGGGCCTATTTGGACATATGGGATCGAGCTTTGGGGCTCCACGAAGCCATCAAATTCATCCCGTATCCAATCCTTACAATCCAAAATCCTTCGAAAAATCCTTAATGCTCCTTATTATATTACAAATAAAATATACCTTAGACCTAAATAATACCATTTGTTGCAGACTTAGCCCGAAATAGATATACCTCTTTTAATTACAAACTCCTTGCCCACACTAACCCCCTAGTACGTAACCTGTCATTCGTAACTTTTCCCGATAATCCTCCGAGGCGTCTTAAAAGAAGATGGCCGCGGGACCTCCTAACATAGATGTCATCGAAGTGCTACCAATGGGTAGCTCCTTCTCACGTCATTATCAAATGCCATGTACTTTTTATCATATTTACTTGTTGCATAATCTTATACAGCTGTAAATAAATAAAAAAAGGGTAGTAAGCGATAATATCGCTTTACAATTGTCTTATTTTTTTCACTTTATTTCAGAGCATTGTGGGCAACAAAAAATTACCTCGGGAGCCGCATGCAGCCAACTGAACCACGTTTTTAACACCCCGGGAGTAGAGTAATCTTCAGTGACGTGTATAAGAAACATTTTTTTTTCCCGACAATTCGGAATTTATAAATAGAGTTGGCAAAAATAAAACTTTATTAAGACATGAAGAATTATATTCTAAATATTAATACCAAAATAAGGATTCTCGCCCAGAATATAATACAATATTGTTCTAGCGAATAGTAAAGCTCAGAGAGATATAAGTCGTCGCTTTCACTGGAAGTGAGAAATTAGGCGAATAGTTGACGTCAGTCCAAGTATGAATATTTTATATATAAATTAAATTCGTTGTAGACATCGTACCGTTAGATGAATGAGAAATATTTGAGTGCGAATACTGTTAAAGAAAAGACCAAAGGTTGTTTGATGACTAAGCCAAAGGAAAGTTTTAAGAAAGCGTGTTGAGCTTTTTATGTTTTCGCTCTGGCTATTAAAGAATGAAAATCCGAGAAGATGTATTTATAAGTGTAATATAATTATGAAAACAAAAATTATAATTAAGATTCTGTGACAGTGAGCTCATCTAATGACTTGGGAATATATATTCTTCATAAATATATTTCTATTTGTATGTATATATGTGTGTGTGTGTGTGTGTATGCATTATGCTAATTTAGCAACATGCCAAATGCTCAATTAATAAGATAAGTACAAAATAAACCATTCTTTTATTACTGAAATAACACATTAATTCCAGAAATATTGCGTATGAAGTTATTCGAAGGAAGAATAGAAATATGTATAAGGTTAATTCGAAACGTTTTGAATTATTGAAATAATCAACTTGTCAATAAATGTCCTTAGGTGAAGTAGGTTAAAATATTTACTTATAAAGCAATTTCATAAAAATAAATTTATTAATATTACACATGCTAATAATTAATTAAAATATACATATAAAATTGTAAATATGTTTTATGAAATTTAAATATAAAAGTGTTAAGAATTGAATACAGCACTTACGGACATTCTTCAATACTTATAAATAGGGCTTAACATAATCTTTAAAATGTTGCTCGCCATATTTGTACTGTATAGAACTTCGTTCAAAGTAACCTATAACCAATTATTTACACACGCTATCTTTAAAACAATTGTTACCCCTGAACGAGCTGGCCTTTTTGAGGTAGCATTTGATAAGTTATCCAATGCTTATCAAAATTATTTATGAACAGAAACCTTAAAAAGGAGAAAATTGTTTGAAAATACATACCTATATAAATTTGTAAGTAGGCTATTCAAAAATTACCCTTGAAGAAATAGTTTTCACCTAAATATGTACACACATATATATATATATATATTATTACTATAATGCAAGGAAGTAAATCACATTAAATTGATAAATTTTCTTGATTAAATGACGAAGTTTGAAGTTTTCGTGATTAAATAAAATAAAAGCCACTTACGGCTAGGTTCTTTTGGGCGTGTGATTCTTGATGAGATTTCTTAAATCTTGTTTGTTTGAAATGTGAATTTTGTTTTTTAGGATATTTATGTATTGTTGATAATATAATAAAGAAAAGAACCAAGTATCAATCACGTAATGATCAGTATAGTTGTGAATATGTCGCTTGGTTTGAAACGTAACGGCAGATTTGTAGCGTCAAAGATCTAAAGTATTTTATGTTAAATTCTGTAAGACCGTTGAGTGTTTGATCCAGGTATCATACCTACTGTTTGGAAGTTACTAACTAATAGGTTTAAAATTCAGCTTAATAGTACCGTAGAAAAACGAAAATAAGTTGGTATTGTACGGTTTATTATTAAAATAAAGAAAAAAATCCTTTTTCAATAAAAAAAAATCAGCGCTCAAACGGGATTTGATGTAATTTTTATGGTTAAAAATAGAATAGCGTTGTAGCAGCACTGTCGATAAATGTGCATAATATTAATCGAGAATTCCGTTATATAAAAGGTGCAAGCAGAATAGAGGAAAGGGCTTAAAACGCTACCGTTAGGAATTCCTAAAACTATGGGAAGAGATTCAGAAAGTAACGTAGTTATGTCGAAGATAAATCGGGTATTAATTTGCATACCAGCCCCTTGCACCAGACACTATCATATGCGATACGTAGGTCCAAGATCATTTCAGAGCAATATTTTTCTTATCCAATATTATTTCAATATTTTTCTTATCCTCTAAAGCAAAAGAAATTTCGTCTATTATATACAGTCAATTTAAATTACGAACTTCCAGAATACTTCGTTCTCATATATTTTAACATTTTTAAATAAGTAATATCACATTCCGTCTCAGCAAGGACACTGGTAATAGTGATCAAAAAAATCATTCACACCTTCTTCACAAAAAAAAATGAAATAATAGCACAATAAAAAATAAACAATACAAAAAAAATAAATTAACTTATATAATATAAACACAACTTCTCAATCGCAGGCATACTTATTTACATAATTTACAATCGGCTTGGAAAACCCCGCGTCAGGCTTGTCCTGGAATGAATGGAAAATCATTTTCATATTTTATTACTTGGACTTAGAATATTTAAAAATAAACATATATTAATATTAACAAATATCTTAAATCATATTATCTCAATGTTAGAAAATTGAAATAATTTTAGCGATGATTTATCAATTGTTTTTTTTTTCTTTTTTTTTTTTGAGTTCACAAGAAAAACAAATGAAATAGTATTTCTAGTTTACAAAGTCTCTTCACAATAATATACATTACACCCAAATTGAATTTAATTAAGAGTATCATAATTTAATAGAATAAGTAAAAATAATACTCTACCTACAATAATACTCCATACCATAATAACTTAAATATATTTCTGACAAAAAAAAAAATATATATTTACCGGCTATTTGAGTTAAAAAAACGAATCATTTTACATTAATGTGCTAATTGTAAGTAAAATAAACGATAAAATAAAAAACGAGAAAATATTATTTTATTTTTTTAATAACTAAGTTGGTTCTGATTGATTTCAACAAATAAGTTTTAGAATTAAAAAAATAAAATAAATTATGACACAGTAAATAATTTATCTTTTATTTTTTCTCCACATAACCACTATAATTATATAATCCTTATGTATAACTAGAACACAATGCGCATAGAAACTAATCATACACATAAAAGCTGTTTCTATTATATAATTGGTTTCTAAAACTAAAACCCTCTTCATCATGACCAAAGATGGTAGACAAAAGGATTGGTGTGCCCAAGGGACAATAGATTCTAATTATAGTTCCAACTAACTCCAAAGGGTCAACTTTTGGCAACTTGGGGATAATAAGGGCGAACCTCGGAGTAATGATTATAAAATGGTTTTCATGCTCACTTTCTACAGTCCACTGGAATCTATAAGGAAGGTAGGTTAACAATTAAATTTTATATTAATTTTCAAATTTATTTTTGAAAAAAATCTTGTATATAAAAATATTTAATTTAATTATTATTCTGTAAATCATGGCCATTCAAATTTCAAATGTCCAGAATAGATCAATCGAACGAAGACTAGATGTTAACCGTAAATAAGTTTAACGTTTCAAGCATAATAAAGGCTGATATACAAATCAAATCCTTCAAGAAAGAGAGATGACAATCAGTAGACAACAAAAGTTAAAATCGCGTAAAAAGCTAATAGTTAATACTGATCGGTATCGAACCTTTCTCTCTCAAAACTAACTAGCCAGGTACTAGATACCACTGGAAACAATTGATTATTTTGGAATTAAAAATCTTTCTTTGTATTTAATTCATTTTTAATATTTAAGAATATTATTTTAAAAAATATTTCCTACTTCCTACTGTTCTTTACGGACGCAAAAAGTGAACGCAAGGGAAGAACATCGCCAGAAATATATGAAAATAGTTTGGCGCGAATATTTGGACCGAAGAAGGATGAAGTAACATTAGAATTTAGACGGCTACGCAATTCCGAATAGCACGAAATACACCAGGTAACTATTATAGAGGTGAGAGCAACGCGGCGGTTGAAATGGGCATGCAAAGTTGTAAGGCTTAGTAACGAAAGAATAATTAAAAAGTTAATTAAGACCTGAAACAACGGGGAAGCGTCCGAGGGATAGACCGAAATGCAGGTGGATTATATTAAGTCAGACCTTGTTGACTTGGGATTTGACGGTTCACAAAGCCTTTATTTATTATTATTAATATTAATACTTAATACAAAAATTGTAGACGGGTATACATCCCGTACTTCAACATACGTCATTTTATAATTAAAATTACTTGTACCCCATTTCCTCTTCCTCCTTATTTCTATCCTTCTTCTTTCTTCACCACATAGGATTTTGACCTATTTTTGTTTTGGGACTTACATTACATCATATTTTACTCCTTCATCTCATAATTATTTAATTACAATGTCAACTTCTTTAACATCATTGTCACCGTTTGCATAACTTGTCACATCAAAACTATCTCTGTATACTTTACATATTACCAAACCTTCATACTATTTGTCTTTTTAATTAATAGATTTCATATATTTTACTATTTCCTGTATAAATAAAGCATTATTTTAATTTCAATTAACTTTTACATTGTTATTTCATTTATTTTATTTTATTTTACTTTTTCATTTGTCTCTTGTATTATGTAATTTAGTGATATCTTTTTCTTTTTATACTTCATACTTTTTTATCTTACTTGTAATTTCTGTTTTTATCATTTTTTACTGTTACTGGTATTGCCTCTGTCTTTTTTCATTGTTGTTATTTTGTTTTCCTTTTAGTCCTGAAGATGGCCTAAAACTTAGGCCGAAACGTCGGCACAAAATATATAAGTTTACTTATAATAGTGTAACTCTTTGACCGCACACCCCGACTAACTTCTCCCTTTAAATACACATATAAATATATGTATATATAAAATATAAAAACTCCCTCCAGTAATTTATAATGTGTATAGTATTTATTGAATTACACAATATTAAGGTGAAGATATCATTGACCGTAGATTAAATTAAGGAGAAGTTGTTTGGGAGTACGGTCCAGAGGGAAAACACACAGTATGTGTAAAACTTCTCTTAATGAGTGCCAACGTTTTGGCCTAAGTCGTATGTCTGATTAGGGCGTCGACTTGTACCCAACACTTGGACTCGTCACCCTCATAATGTCTTACAACTTACGCCGAAACGTCGGCACACATTAAAATAAATTTAGCACTTACTGTGTATACAATCTTGACCGTACCCTAACCAACTTCTCCTAGATATAAAATTCAGCTTGTTCTAATGGCACAATTTATTTAAATACTATTGCAATCAGCATTAGACACAAATTGTTGAGCGATGACGAAGCCAACAAGACTGCTCAACACATCTCAATTAACTTTCTCACGAAGACATTAGAATAGAGGTGGATGTTAAGAGCATAAATCATGAAGAAGCACGGCTCGAAAGTAATGGAATCATTTCTATGCAATAGTAAAACGTCATAGAGAGTAGGGCGTCGCTTTGAGAAATTTATGAGACCCCGATAATAACTGAAAAATATCCTAGCGGGGTTTACAGGTCTCTTGAGCGACCGGAAGCCAACAGCTATGATCTAATTAAAGCTGTATTAATTTCAATAATCTCAGTGAATAGGAAATTTAAACGCCGACATATAAATTCAGAGTTTTGGTATTATTACATTTTTTTTTTTAATCTTGCTTTAAGGAATTTTATAAATGAGATGTAATTAAAATTTAATTTTTTAACGCTGTAACATAAATTTCCATAAATATGAACAAGAAGGTCGGCGTTATCAGGAGTTATGACGGACAAACCCAGAACTAAGACCGACCGCTTAGTAAGAAACAAAATTAATATTATAATACGATGTTTCGATCTTACCGTTTCAGATTAGTTCTAATTATATCAGAAATCATATCTCCCCCACTCCTTAACTCAAAAAAATGTATCATGATCAGCTAACATAGCTTAATATGGAAATTTAACAATAAGTAAATTTAAAACCTGGCTCAATAGCTGAAGACCCATTAAAGATCCCGAGGATGAGGTGGTAAGACTAATTAACAACAAGGTTACAGACCAATTAGGTACTCAAATGCAATCTTAACATCAGCGACAATTAGACCTATCAGGAGTTCTGTCAAAGAAATGTATTACAACATAATTGCAAATGACGACAATAACGCAACGTTATTTCATACATATTTTTAATGAAAAAAATACACACCGCTAAATAAGCATTATAAATGTAATTAGGGATTGATAAATTATTTGCCACTTCTACAAAAAAAAGATAAATATAAATGCCACTATACGGAAATAAAGAAAATAATAATTTCCCATAGATATGTAAAGTGTTTATTTATGATGATTCAAACTAAAATTTGGCTCATTCTTCATCATTTTCACATGTAGGTAAAATGAAAAATCTTTGACTTAACTTCACTGACTTAAGTCGTTTCTCAACTAAATAATAACTAGCCAACATTACAAAACAGCGAAAAAGCGTCGGAATTTTGGGACTATGCTCCCAAAACACTTGTCTATCTTAACAAATGTATACCCGTAAAATTTTAAATATCACTCCAAAAAATGGTTAAGGGGGTTTCTCAACACAAAGATTCAAGTATCGTTGCCTACAATATCATACAATTAATTAATTCAGTATGTGTATAGTGTTATAGCTACTAAAATGTAATTGGGTTAGGTGCGGAAAAGGAAAATAGCGTTTGATGCATTTAATTACATAATCAACGGGAGAAGTTTTAGCCAGAAACATTTGTTGTTTCTTTCTGAATAATTTTATTTTTTCTTTTGAAGCATTTCCATGTATCATCACCTATGTCCCAAACATGAGTTTACAGGGCAAACGAAAAACTGATTTATAAGTAATTTCATTAAATATAATTTAATAAATTAATTCTAAACATTCCAAAATGGTAGGTAAATTACTTTGAAACCATTTAAGTGAAGACTGTTTCGGAAGTGTCACATGGGCGATGTACAGCGATTAGTGTTGCGTATACGATAAAAAAGGAGGATTATTTTTGATCAATTTAAATCATGTAAAATATTTTTAACACATGAGAGCTTTTCACCAGCACATAAGAGATAAAATCTTGTTTCTAATAAAATCGAAATCACATAACTGATTTTTGGTAACATATGAGGTTTCATGGCGGCAACAGCGATATGTATACCTATTATTAAACTAAAAAAATAAAATACAATTCCACAATTACTAGCTCAGATTAAAGATACAAAACTATAACGATTCACTATAGACTGATAATTTAAGAGTCAGCATGAAGTTGAGAAGAAAAATTACGTAAGAAAAGACCCTAAGAGATCCGTGTCTCATGTAAACAAAGCTATTTCTGGCTGGGTGACTAAACATGGATCGAGAACGACTTTGCCGGCTAATTGGCCAGAAGGGGTCCGGCGTTGAATCATAGCGGCCTTCCCTATAACCAGTCAGCCGTATCACTGAATTGCATCTATTAATTTAGAGCTATGTCCACAATGTTCGATTTTTATTCGATGCATTGGCAATAACCAGTGTTGGGCAAATTATAATCAGAAAAAAATGAATAAAAATAATGAAAAACAAGCATTTATTCGTTATTCTATTATTCAGTGAATAAATATATTCATAATTTTTCAACCAGTAATCAAATAAAAATAATTATTCGACATTGCTTGCCTCACGTTAGTATTCCCGTTTGCCCTGTCGAATCGAAAGTCAAACAGTGTGAGCATAGCTTACTTCTAACATGAAACAATAATAGATCTTTTTAAAGGTTAACAAACCAAAAAACTTTTTTATGTAGTCCAATACATCTTTACTAGATAAAATAGTTGAACTCCTATACAGTAATTTTACCAATATAATACATGAATGTTATCCATAACAGTTATCTACATTTTTTTATATGAATTTTTTATCGAGTAATTTTACAATCTGCCTCGATTCTAATAAGTATTATATCTGGAAAACAGTCCTAAATATTAACATAACTCATAAGCGTAATAAAGGATAGCCACATTTATGTAGGAATAAAAGGACCGGCAGTACTGGAGAATTCCCACCGCTGCCCGAAATTCAGTAGTAAAGCCATAAGACAATCAGGTTTTCATTATAGTAACTATCATCTACAAGGACTCCTAAGGTCGACATTATTCCAAGAGGTCTGAAAGCCACTACCTTTCTTCCTGGAAAATTACAGGAATGCATGGAGCTGAATAGCGCGAAGAGGGCTTATGAGGAAAAGATGGAACGTATCCATGGCGTAGGATACTGTTGGCTAATACTACATAAATACTTCTCAATTTTACTATCTGCCTTATACTGATAAATAACAGAAGTGAGAAACAGTGTTAAATATTAACATAAATAATTGATGTACAAAATAATTTATTTTCGTATATTATTTTCCAGCAATTACCTATATGCTACAATATTAGCGCGTAAGGTGTTAGTAGGAATAAATTTCCTGTTAAACATGCATTAAAATTAAATTTAATTGCCGTAGTCCGCCCGGTTTGATCTGAGTCTCTAATTAAGCAGCATGGTAAACCTCACGCTTCTGACAGATAGAAAAAAAAATTACTACAACAAAATATAGTACAATATCTTAACTTAGGTTTTCATTTCGTCAACCTGTATTTGAATTGAAAATTTCGAAAAGGGCTCATCTCCTAAAATTAAAATTTTTCAGGAGACATAAAAACTATATTTCTGTTGAACAATTAGCCAAATCTGAGCATTTTTTTCCCCCTAAAATTACCGACCTCCGTGTATATCATGTCAAAGTTAAATGGCATTATTGAAGAAAAATTAGCTGAAAAAATTAGCGTTACAGTTTCCCGAGAAGAGTCAAAATTCACCTGAGGAATTATGTGATTTTAGGAGTAAAACGGGACTAGCAATTAACGTATATTATTGAAAATAACAAAACTACTGTCAATAATACAAAAATAATATAATAAATGCAAAAAAAATGTTGAAAATACATTTAAAATGTTAAAAATTCAAAAATAACGTTTTTATTAAAAGTCTTAGACGTCCAGCTGTGATGCAACTTCTGTCGCACACAGAAGAATTCCTTAAAAGAAGTTTTCAAAATTCCCCGGTATGTATTGCTTTAACCTTTGTAGGTTGTACATTTTTAAGGAATTGATTGGCAGTTTAAAGGAGTAGCATACAAATTCTTCAATAGTGGAAATATTTGAACAACAACCTTTAGTTTTAGAAAGAACAGAAAAGTTTCATGGCTTTTTAGGGTTACAGATGAACTCAGAATAAGTCGACACTCAAAAGAAAACTTTATCATTTTTTGTCTCCTTTTGCTATGCTGCATCGAGAAATAAACCTCATTGACTTGAATGTTATCAATCCGTCGATTCATGATGTTCAATGTCTGTAATAAATTTCGAAAAGTCTCATTGAGAAGAGGGAGGAGGGAAAGATAGAGGGAGGGAGAGAAAGGGGGGAGGAGAGATAGAGAGAGAGAGAGAGAGAGAGAGAGAGAGAGAGAGAGAGAGAGAGAGAGAGAGAGAGAGAGAGAGAGAGAGAGAGAGGTGGTGAGGGAGGGAGGGCAGACTGAAGTTAGTGGAAGGAGACTTTTCCTAGCTTTCATTCAATTAAATTAAACTTATATTAATATAACTAGTTAGATATAACTAAAAATTCCCCGATGACTGATTGTTTTTCCA
The DNA here is from genome assembly GCA_948150685.1 of Rhaphigaster nebulosa. Taxonomy (NCBI): domain Eukaryota; kingdom Metazoa; phylum Arthropoda; class Insecta; order Hemiptera; family Pentatomidae; genus Rhaphigaster; species Rhaphigaster nebulosa. Next base: position 60,885,674 of record OX411310.1, on the reverse strand, counting down.
ACAGAATTTCCGATCTTCAAGGAATTCAAGGCTAATGAACACTTTGTAAAAACCTATCACTATCATGATGAGATTACTTTATAGAATAATAAACATTTATTATTATAATAAACAGTCACGTTACATTACAATAGCAATGCTTTTGTTTTAAAGTAAATAGATTAATTAGATGACGATGACAATTACGAATTCTAAAACGAAAATGCACATAATAGGATTAAATAATGGGTTACACTTTATTTTCAACTAGTGAACCAGTAAAGGAAACCAAACACTGCAACACATTAATATTGAGTGAATTGTTTAGATGCAAAGTGTTAATCCCACAACTGTATTTTGTTGTGCTTGTAAAAGCACAAGGAACATATCCACTGAGGGAACGACCATTACTGAAGAAGCTGGCGCGGAACAAACGAATACACACAACCACCCAGACCGCTTCCAGATGATACGCTAGAGCTCAGCGGTGTGTGATATCTAGATCCGGCGAGACACATACGTTCCTTCACATATCTAGTCAGAAAAAAATTTTAATTAAAGCATTACTCCTTAATCTTAAGCAATTTATTTATTTTTTTTAAACTGGACGACGAAAATTTGTGTATTTTTAGAACTGAAGATGAATGTATAATAAATATAATATAATTCGAAACTAGTTTTCGATAAAAACAAAATTATAGATGTGGCAAATAATTTATCAATCGCTAATTAGATTGATCCGTCTGTACCATCATGCCAGTCAACAGGTTAAAATAAAATTTAATTTAATAAAAAAATAAAATAAAAATCCTTATAATTACTTGTATATCTAACAACCCAATTCGTCCAAAGGGACGGAATGTACTTGCAAATCTCTTTAAACGCATAGGTGGGTTGTTAGTAATGTTGATGCTCATGAATATTGAACCTTCCACTACACGTTACGGCTCCTTGCAATTTCATTCCGTCCCATTCATCTGTGCATGCCAAAATTAGTAAAGCTTCTTGCATCTGTGCATGTAAATATACAGGAGTAAGGTAGAGTCTTCATTTTCGTTTGGGTGTGGAAGGCACCCGACTACAACTCCAAGTTTCAACATTCATGGACGCCAACTTCACCAGCAACCGCCTAATGCGTAGTAGATATAGAAGTGCATTCCTTCCCTTAGGACCGATGGGGTCGTAAGATATAAAAGTTATTTCTGAAGTCGGGATTTTCATTTTTTATTAAATTAAATTTTATTAAAATGATGTCCAATTGACAGCTAAAATTAAGCATAGGCGAAATCGATCTATTGATTAGTCTTTATCAGAAAAATTGTTAATTATCAAACTGTCAAATAGACAAGTGTAACCACAATAAGATGCTATAATATTTCAAACATGTAATAATATTTAAAATATGTACAATAACAATTTAGTACTGACATTAAAATGTCTTAATTTTAATTTTAAGAAACTGATTTAAACCCATAGACCTATATTAAAAAATTCATATCCTTTTGAATGACCTTCCGAGCCAATCAGCTCATTTTTCCAGTTCACTAAAATATGTTACATATTTAGTAAATGATAAAAGAATCCGATTAAATGTTACACTTGGCTTATTACAACATGAGCATTACTTTAAAAACCAACACAATACTAAAAAAAGATGCTCATATACAATTTCTTCATAACATAATAAAAAATCTTTCTAAATCACTTTACTGATAACCCCTATTGATAGGGCAAATAAAAAGTAAGAATCCCAACAAGAAGATCAACAAGAATTTTAATTATCCCTGGGCCTATTAGGCTAGCATCTAACTTTCTCTTTTCAATGCTTCGTAAAGGAAGCATAAGCTTGAGAGAAATATGCCTAAAAAGAAGTACCAACCCCTTAAAGAAATTAAAAGAAATGTTTAATAATCTGAAAGAGATGAAAAAAAATTATAATTATCAAATATTAGATTGAAAAGAAGATTTACTTTTTCTTTTATGTTAAAAATACATTTTTTTTCTACTATTTTTTTCAGAAATAAGGAACAGCAACCATATTACAAATTTTTACATTGAAAACATATTAGATCCGAAAATAATATTATGATAATAGTGGCTAATCGTTTTCACTAAAATGCCTTTTTAGTCATTTGATAAATAAGTAAATATTTATATAGTTAATCCTCGCAACATTTGGGCACGTCCAGCGGTCGGCTTTGGATCCAATCAGCTGAAAATCGGTATGTATGGTTATTTTCTAAGCAGAACAATACCATATGGATACTAATTTCAGTTAAAATTTCGGTATGTCCAAATGTTTTTTGGCAGGTTTTAAGGTTTTGCGCACCTCTACAGCGCCTCCAAATTGAGTTAGAGGATTGAAAATTTGTTTGTTAGGTTTTTTCATAGCTTTCAGGTAGGTGCCTTTTGGGCACTTTTTGTCTCCCAACCCGCCATTTTGTTAATTTCAATATTCTATTTTAGTGAAAATATGACCTCAGTGACGGACTTTGCTGAACACATTTTTTTTTTTTTTTTTTTTTTTTTTTAAATATAACTTCATAATTATAAATATTCGAATGCGAATCAAAAACTTTAGTCAAAAGATAAGAAAGTTTCTTGTAAAAACAAACATGCAATAAAAACGATACAGTCAACATGAATGCAACACAGGAATGATTAATAAGTTATATGATTAAGGAATAAGATATTTACAATTAAGTAAAGCTCTGGGGAACCATTTTAAACTATTCACTTTTCTCGTCCAATCATTGGCCTTGAATGTCAATATTTTAAGTATAAGGAAGATTATAGTAACTGAAAGAGATGATACCGACAATTTCTTGATCATCAACATATCACTAAAAAATGAATTTCAAGTTAGCGGAGAATTTCGAAGACTCATAATAAACGAAGTATTCAATAAAAAAAGCAATAAACATAAAATGAAAGGCATAAAATGCTTATTAAATTCTTCCTCTGCCACTTCCCCTAAAATGTCTTGGACCTTCATAGAAGATAAATCAAATAAATAATTTATCGGCATGAATAGTTCTTTTTTTTATTTTATTAGGAATCATGACGAGCTATTTCACTTAAAATAAATATAATTTTTTTTTTTTATTGAAAATAAATAAGTAAATAAAAAATAAACTAATGTTATAAAATGTAATAGAGATACACATGGGCTGAATTATGGTTTCAAATTTACGATTAAAAACATCAAATTGCTTTCAGAAAATATAATTGGAAATTAACCAATCTTCATAAGATAGAAAACATAACTAATTAGAGATATTATATAATAGTAATATAAGATACAATTAATAAAATACTAAAGGTTGCAATATAATTTTATTAATTCTTTAAAATATGGTTCTATGGCTCATATGATTCTGATGAAGAAGTTAAATAATATTCTAAAGTCTTGTAAAGAAGTAAGCGGTCAGTGATTGCTCTGGTAGGTAAAGAAGAAACTTTCTTAAGCCTCAGAGTTTTGCACGGTATCGGTTAAAACATGTAAAGTTATGCACAATCCAATAATTAAAAACTCAATTTTTTAATTAATAAATTATTATTGTAACACTCATATTTCACTACCATCCCCCAAAACAGACATTCCGATACAACCAGACAAAACTGCATCGATTAGTCTAACCTTTCATTCCCTCTCACAACGTGAATCATCTTGTTGCTGCAAACCAGTGGCTTGATAAGTAAAACCTGCAGTGCTGTGAGAGTTAATATTATTAATAATAAATCAGATCCGTAATGCTTCTAAGTTTGTTTATATTGATTTATTTTTTTTTTTTTGTTTTTACCAAAATTATTAACGAATAATAATCCTTAAACTGCTACCAATAACAAATAGAGACATATTAAGCATTAAAGAATCACTACAAAATGATAAATACATAATTAAATCATGTTTCGATAAGATTCAGTTACAAGAGTTCAAGTAACGAATGTGAATATAGTTTTACTTTTTAGGAAACCAACAAATAAATTTACGTTTTACTTTAAACACCCCCATTGCGAATAATTTTTTATCTCAGGCTAATTGTTTTTGTATATTAGAATTGGTAAATTAATAAAACTTAGGAATTCGAAAAATGCGGTTCTTCGCATTCGCTACTTGAATGCGGTGGCGGCGATTTCGTGTATATTCATTCATGATTTCAGTATATCAATGAAATAAACTGTTTTTTTTTTCTTTTGTTAATAATATTTTTAAGATCACTGATTTTGAGAAAATGCAGTAATTTGCCGCAACGACATGATATGGTTCCAAGGTCTGATAGTCTAAGGTCAATGTCACGGCTGAGGATCTTAAACCTAAACCAAGTTTAGAAGTCCCCCAAACATGTTTAAATGAATACATTTTATATATGCATGAGAATCGTAATTCCATAAAGTGTCAGTAGGAAAAGCGGTATTTAACAGATTACCGAAACTATTCCAGAAATAATGCAAATCATAAAAGCAATAATACGGAACGAATATCAAAAAGAACAAAATATAAAATAAATTAAATATAAAATAAAAGAAGAATTTTAATTATGATAAGAATAAAAGATTAACAGAATAAGAATTTATTCACATCCTAATATTCCTATCGATTAGTGTGACTGCATGCCACGTGGTGATAATGGAATTAGAGTTGCTTATTTATTTAATTTTTGAATAAACAATTAATAATTCATTCAAACAATGAAAATATTCCAATAATTTTATATTAAGAGCTAAGATCTGAAATAATAATCACCATAACTACACCAAATGTATCACTTCATGTGAGTATTAAGTATTAATTCAACGCCTATTCCCTGACCTTGGTAACAGAAATTGTTTTGCACGAAGGGGATGGGAGTATCGGTCGGTGTTCGGGAGAAGAAATGTTCCAATCTCAAAAATAACTTCGGGAAAATTAAAAATAAGGTGGATGGAACTTAAGGGGTTATCGAACGATAGGAAACTATCCTAATTAATAGGCTAAATTTCTCCATTTTTTTTGGAAGCGCACGTACTAGCACAAATAAATGAATAATTATGGAAAATATGAGGGTGGGGTATAACCTGCAAGGATGGTTGTGATGGGTGTCTGGTCAGCAGTGTTCAACCTCGAGCAGCACCACATGGCAGACTGTCAGGCGGAGGTCTCTTAGGGTCGATAAGACCAGGCTGCCATGGTAACTGCCCACGCCGTCGTCTGTCCACTATGTTTCTTTAGTGAATTATCGAAATTCAATGGATCGGATAAGTATTCGATCCTACTTTGGTTGCGAATTAGTTTTGATAAGGATAGATAGGGGAATACAATGTCATTTAAGCGTAATATTTGACCAGATTAATTAGACGAACATCATGGCCAGGAAATTGCGTTTAAGTATAGGAATGAGATTGGTTGACCATAGATATACTTCAGGAAGAAGTTGGTCGGAGGATGCGGTTGACACATCAATAAGTAAGATTTATTTATTTTGTGCCAACGTTTCGGTCAGTTTTAGGCAAGGAAGAAGGCAACATACAAGAAGGCAATTCTACGATATCAAATTTTATTTTATTTGCTAATTATAATTAGCAACTGTATTTAAAAAATTAAGACAATTAAATGCGCTATCTGATTATTAAAACATTACAGTAGAAGAAACTAGAAGCACTACAATTATAGTTCTATGCTAGAAGATCCCGAAGCCATCTTCTTTTCATACACTACGCAGCACTACCGAAAAGCAAGATTAGAAACAACTGAGCATGTAGTTTATAATTAAAGGAAAATTATTAAGATCAAGTAATAAAATAAGGGACATTGATTATCATAGATAATTTTATTTATGGCTTAATAAGGATTTTAGATTATAAGATAGGGTACGGAAGAGATTTGAAGGTTTAAAGGAGCCCTAAAGCTTAACTCTAGAGGTCAAAACAGGACTAATAATGGCGAAGTGAATAGCTTTTTGAAACAAAGTTGAAGTTAAGATCGCTGAATACTTGAATGAGTGTGAGAGCCTGTTGTGTAGGTTTGAATTTTGGTACACTTAGGCGAAACTTGGTACACATGTTTTAAATTGAAATATCAAAGTTATACTCCTCTATTAAGAATGTACATCAAAACTTAAGAACGAGTTGGCTGATTTTGACGGAACTACTAGATACTACATACTTCATTTCGGCCTATTAAAATTCTGCTGGGTGAATTTGCCGTTTCCTTATTTAAGAGGAAAGGGTGGGATTGGTTTCATCAGAACGACCTAGCAAAATTTTAATAAAATTTGATTCACGTTTACACTATTTATCTTGATCGGAAAGTATATTAAAATCTATATCGAGAGGGTTGGAGTTTATCTGTGACTTTTTCTAGTGATCATTATTTCTCCATATTATTTTTTCTTTAATACAAATAATATTTCTCACACTTACTCCTTAGTTTTTTTTTTTAAACCTAAAATTTAATTAATACTTAAATATTATTAATAATATTTAAAAATTATTTTTAATACTCCTCATTTTGTATGTGTTCCAGTGTTCCCCGAGAACTAGCAACCGAAAATAAACATACAAGATTAAAGTGAAACATAACTTTTGCATAAATTATAAAGTCAAAGAGAAACTTCTAATAATGATAAAAGATGTAGATTTTATTTGCATAGAGAACATCAACTAGTTTTACATGTTAAATTGTAAACAGTATAATGTAAGAAACAATTAATAAAAAAACTGTATGGGAGGTCGAGGTAGTCAAGCATGTTAAAGTAGCAGTATTCTAATAACTTAATGTCAGAAGTGGATGCCTGTTCCATACTGTGAGAATTACTTTTATTTATTGGTTTACTTAATAAAAATTGACGCTATGTAAGTTAGTAGTTTAGAGAATATTCCAGCCTTCATGTCTCAGAAAAAGTATTGAAGGGCGTTAAATCAAATACAATTTATCGATTAATTATATATTTAAATGCTCAATTTGTTTCTGTTATTATATTAAGATTTTTAGTTATGCATCACATTCATTTTCACTTACTTTTTCCTCTATACTGTGAATAATTTCCAAATATGACCAATAACTACAAACCCTGATTATTTATTTGAAATAGTGATTTAGGAGTGTAAGGTGGCTTACAAACGGAGGTGAGCAACAAAAGACCCAACATTTATCTTCTTTTTTTTTTTTACTCTAAATAGGAAGATTAGATGAACAATGCATCTAGTTGAGGAAGTAACAGAGATTTAAAAAGTAAAAGAAAAAAAATAGATTTAACCTAAACAAAATCATAAAACAGAACCTGAATCAATTTTAAGCGGTAACTTATAATAAGCAATAACCTGAATTTTAGTCAAAATAGGCTCCGTAAAAAGAAAATGTGTGTACTTAAAATACTCTATATAATTTATCGGCCTTCATGTGTTCATCAGGCAAGGCTTGTTCGAACCCAACAAAAACAAATAATCAACTTTGAAAGGGTAAAGTTATCAAGCGCAAACAGGAAAGGTTTTCTCCATACTCCTGCACTTGACAGGAAGTAAACTATGAACAATAACTTAAACTTTAACAGAGAGCATTGAATATTAATGTTTTTTGTTTTGTTTTTTATAATAATTTAATTACACCAACAGCCATTTTTAACGGATTCAGTTATATATAGATTTCGAAATATTTACGAAAATAAAATAATTTTGATAAAAGGAGTTGTTTTGTTTAACAGGAGGCAAACAAAAGGAATGTGAAAGAAGAAAGAGCAAGGACAGAAACTATTATACGATTGTCCCAGGGAGAAAACATAAAACCTTTTATGGCCTGGGGTTGGAACACTTTAGACGGCCACACCCAAAAGTATTAAGCTATAATTCATTTTTGGAAAAAAGGAAACGGTTAAATATTTGGTTGTTCTAGAGTGGTTTCGAACAACCACGCTTTGATTATTGACAATAAATAGTTCGAAACATGAAAAAAATTCAGGAAAAAGCAATAGATCCAAATGACAGTATTGTTGGCTAAACAACTAAAACTTATTTCCCTTCCGCTACCTCACCACTAGCGGCCGGAGCAAGAACAAGGAACCTGAGATATGTTTCTTGAAAATAGCGTTGTAGAGAAATTATTCGGGAACAAATAGCGATTTGGAAAATCGCTCCACGACTATTTTGACCCTTGTTCAATATTTTTTTTCGAAAACAACTGTCCTTACATTTTCTTGATTTCCGGGAAAAGTAATATTTTTTTTTGCATACAATTTCTATTTTATCTAGAAGTAACAAAAGCCACAATTTAAGGTCCAAAACAAGTCCCTACGGTAATTACAAGCCCAGTAACAAAAGAGCCAAAAATGGTAATTTCGCGATTTATAATTTATTTTTTGCCGAAAAGTTATTGACCGACTTCCATTGTTATATTAAAATATATGATATAATATGATTATATTAAAAAGCATTCTTCCCGTCTATTATAAGCTATTACGTACTATTTTTTTTTATTATTAAAAAAGAAAATTCAGATCTTAAACGTGAAAAAAACACTTCGGCGTGTTTAAGAAATTTTTTCACCTGGTTTCTACACACCGATTTTATCTACAAATATACAACTTTTTTTCTACTAATCGTTGCGTTCAGTAAGTCCATTGGAAATGGACTTAAAAAAATAAACTATCACGCCTGAACTAGTACCAAATCATCAGCATCTCCGAGCATTGGCAATTTATGACCCAATGATAAACTTTTCTAATGACGTATTCTAGAGCCAAATCGAATATGACGTACGAAAGAAAATTGCCATATTTTAAAATTGAACCATCGAGAAACTTCTCGGAATGAAATTATCGATTCGGACTACATTACATGTTTCTAGCATCGACACCTTACTGGTATAGATTGTATAATTTCTTAGCTATTTCCTGTTCTATAAAAATAAACTTACGTGCATTTAAAGTTAATATAATCAAATACTTTTTAACGTGTATACACACACACAAAAACAAAAAAAAAAAAAAAATGTACACAAGTTAAAGAATAAATTTTTTTAAATTGATAAACTGATACCTTTGCAGATGACATAAACGCCAATAACGTCAAAAACTTACCTGAAATGAAAACAAAAAAATTAATATTGAACACGTTTAGCAAGTGATTTAGTGATATAGGTAAAACTGATCAGCTGACATTTTTGCGAACATGAAGTTTCTTGTTATCTACCTGTGCCTGAACCAAATTTATTGGTTATACCAGTAAATAATCAATAATTAAACAATAATTATTGATGATTTCACAATTTTGTCAATACTGAAGCGTAAATTTGGTCTAAGGTAGGCAGCAACGAATCCATTTTCGCAAAAATGTCAGATGATTGATTTTGCCTCCAACATGAAGACATACATGATACAACCTGCCGGATTAAAGGTTAACAGAAATAATACAATATGTTTGCATTCATACTTTGTAGGTACACACAAAAAAAATTATAAAAAAAAAAAAAGGCAAAATTTCATAGGAATCCTAGATGAGACAAATCTGTTGCAGGGTAGTCAAAGAAACAAGACTAGCAAATTTTGTGATTTTATAATCAATAATAACAATGTTTAAACAAAAACCGTCAACAAGAATTAGTTAATTACAGTGTCACATATGAAGATAAAAATGATCATCATAAATTAATCTATATTGCTTTTAGGTTGATCTTGACACAGTTCTTTGTTCTTCATACCGGCTACGAAGGAGACTTGGACCCAATCCAAAACTTCGCTCCCTTCGAAAGGTCTCCCCATTCTCTTTTAGACGATTTATTTCTGAACCCGTCTTCGAATAGAAACCGATATGCATTCTCCAGGCACGATGCAGTTAAAGCATCTCGAATACTGAACAGTTGTAGGACTTCTTGGGGCAAGAATGGGACAAGCCACATTTTTTAAGTTACTGAATATTTATTGCTAAACGCTAATTTATAGTTCTTTGTTATCTAAGTTCGGGCACATTCATTCATACATATAGTCCTATCATCTCAAGAAATGTGCACAAAATAACATAATAAAGAGTTATATAGAGAAACAAAGTAGCGTTTTGCAAAAAATATTCATTAAATTGTGGCTTGTCACGTTCTTGCCCAAGCCCTTCGATTTTATTCAACTATTAAAGATATTTACATTTCCAGAAACAAAACAAAAAATAAATGTCATTCGGTTAAGACTAAAAACTCGGGCTGAATTGAAAATAACTTTCTATTTCATATTCTAAATGGTATATCGTCACGAAACACACGCATGTTAACCTCGCTCCACTCAGTATTTCAATAAGAATTGAATTAAAATATTCGTAATGAAAGTGGATTATTCTGAGTACATTCACACTTAGTTCTTTTTTTTTTTTTTTTTTTTTTACAGAAGTGACCTGCCGAACGCAGGGATTTCTTTTATAATTTATATATATTCAAGAGAATGTGTGGTCACCACTGCGTTTCAACTATCTGGATTATCTCTTAACTAAGGCCTGGGTCCAATTTCATAATAAAGTAAAAAAAAGTACAAGTGCAAGTAGACCTATGGCTTATGACGCATATGACACAGTGCGAAATGTCGAAATGTTTCGACATTTCACAGTGTGTCATCTGCGTAGTAAGTCATAGGTCTACTTGCACTTGTACTTTATGATATCATGAAATATGATCCTGATTGTATCCCTAGATACATGTCATTTAAAGTGTGCTAAAAGTATTTTAGCAGTTTGCAATAATTTTTCTTATCAAATAATTTACTAGATTGGCTCAATAACTATCATTATGACAAAATTAGCCTTATTTTTTATTAGTAATTATTTGTTCTGCTAATTTACTATTAGCCTGTAAAAGAATTATTATTGGTAATAAAATAAGGCAAGTGGTAAAACTATATAAAGGTGCTGGTTAAAATCTACTAATTTTCATTCAAACATTAAAAAATACTTTAATTAAAAGACAAAAAAAAATCTAAGGTTTTGCGAAATGTCGTTAATATGCAGAAATCGTTGTCTAGCGCTTAATCATGTCAACAGTGTTTGATGCGATTTGAAATAATTTAGTCTCGGAAACCATACATGTTAAATTTTATATCATTTTATTTAAATATTTTATATCATTAATAATTTATTTGTATTATCCTTTTTCCAATAAGATTCAGTACACTTCAATATCAATTATTTATTTATGATGTAAATATGTAGAACAACATTATTACTTTTAAGCATTAATCAATTTCAACAAATAAATAAATACATCTTTGAATAGATAGTCGCTTAAAAGAACAGAATCCACTAAATTACTGGTATGGTGGTGGTTAGCCTCAAAAGTAACCCCTAGAAATATCAATACCAGTTTTACACAATTAGTTTCGTTTCTTCTTAATTCAGTTAGCTACTCGGTTTTCTTCACATGAATAAATAGTAGCTATTCATGATAACTACAAACAAAACCAACGGAATGCCCACTATCAAACCACATAGCCAACAATAATTATAATACATGTGAAATTATTTACACTTTTGAAGGGAAGGAATTTTATACTATATCTTACACCACTATGGTGCTTCGATGTGAAAAAAAAATTAATTGTTATTTTTCTAATTAAAAACATGATCTGGGCATTTGAAAAACTTTTACCAAACTGTCCTATTCAATTAAAAACAACATTAAAGAAGTATTTTTAGTTCTTAAATAATATCAATTAAAATAAACAAAGAGCCATGGAAAATTTTAAATAATGGGAAAGAAGGTCGAATAAGCTTAACAATCAGTAGCGATTAGGGATCTTTGCCTTAAATCAATTCTACCATCTGATCCTCTCTTAGTAAAATTTTCACTCGAATTAACTTTGAAGAATCTTCCACTTGTGCAGAGAAAGGTTTGATGCTAGGGAACAGCCCTTGAAGAGAAGGCCGAGAAGTTAATGGGCCCTAAAACTACCCCAATAGTCGGCTGACGCAGGCATTGTGAGGTAAGGGTGGATCTCGGACACCTATACTCATCCACGACAGCTCGTTATAACTATTTTTAACCCCTCTCCGTCCTTCTTGTCGGCATCCGGTAACAGCAATAATCTTCCTTCAGGTCTGAGGGTTATACATTTTACACTTGTTTACTTGTAACTCACTGTCGAAAGAACAAGGCAGCGTCATCTACCAGATGTTGCCGTGTTATTACAAAGGATATAAAACATAAAATTTTATGTAAAATATAAAATGTTTCCAAAATATTTGATATAACGATTCCAAAACACGTTATATTTTTCTTCTGTCTTTATAAATGAACTAGTTATGCGCGTATGAATCCTTTGATCGACCGCCATTTTGAAACGAAAAAGCGGATGGTTTCAATGCGTTCCGAGGATCACCCGGGGTGACTTGTAACTTTGGTGACAAATCTCAAAAAAATCGGTTGAGCAGTCCCGGAGAAAAGCCATGGACTGCGGATTTATTCTTGATCGATTACAAAGGTCAGTTATTGAAAAAAAAAACCAAAATATGAATATTTTTGCTTAATAATTATTTGAAAACAAGTTAAAACCATTGCAATGTGTACTGACTCTTACAAATTCAGCACAAGCGCATATCACCCTCTTTTCATTGGCATGGTACAAAAACATTATAAAAATCTTTGTATTAAATTTTGTTCGATTAAAAAAAAAAATTGTTTAAAGTTGATTTTGAAAACTAAACACCAATACGAATGGCATTTCAATATTATTTCATTAAATTCGGAAACAACAGCGACAAATTAACAGATTGCCTTAAATTTACCAAGTGTAATCTGAATATTGTAGTTTTTAGGAAGTTGAAGAGAAAATAAAATATTTTTAATTCGACAAAAGAAAATATGGTCAATTTTTATTAACGTGTTTCAATATTTTTTTTGTTTTTTTATAAATTAATTCAAAAACTCGAATGTAAAAAATTGGAAATAGTTAATAACAATCAATATCGTTCTAAATTTCTTGTCAAAAAAAGTAAATTCATAACATTGACAAGCACTAAACTTTATTTAAACAAGGATTCAGAAATAAAATTCATTATTTGCTTTAGTAAGAGGCAATTACAGATGAAACAATCTAGCTATGCAAGAGAACTCAATGCAATGGCTAAACCTTATCTATATTAATTACAACTTAGCTGGCATATAAACAGTTGAAAATGTTAAACTTGCTCTGTCATCGTAAAAGATATAAAATTTCTACATTCTAATGATGTCAGGAGATAGAGCTATTTACTCTGCCATTAATTAAAATCTAAAATGCGCCGTTATTTGAACGTAAACAACTCATTTTGATAAGGAGAGTAATTAAATGTGAAATTTCATGCATTAATTTCACCAGCAAGTACCTGGATAATGACGTACTAATTTTTTATTTCAATGAACGAAGGATTAAAACGAATTCTTTAAGAACAAGAAATATATACAATTATAAATCGTAACAACTAAGCTTTCAAGTTCTGGCCTCCTCCAGCAGTTTTCGTCATTTGTCCCTATCCCTACCCAGAATATTCCGATCATCCTCAGCCACACCATCAAGCCATCCCAATCTAGGGCTTCCTCTCCTTCTTGTGCCGTATAGTGGTTGCTTATAGAGCTTCTTCGGTATTTCCTCCTCTCGCATCCTGGATACATATCATGCCCACCTTAGCCTGCTCAATTTGATAGTCTGGGCTTGGGGAATAAGGCATATAATTCTCGGTTGGAACGTCTCCTCCCCTGCCCAGCAGTTTGGACTCCTCCATATATTCTTCGAAGAATCTCTCTTTCGAATATCTGGAGATCATTCTCACCAAGATGATTTTCTCAATGTTTTTAAGTTAACATAAAAATTAAATAAAAAATAGTTGATCTGAAAATTAAAGTTCTACCATACCCGCCATATTCAATCACTGACCCTTCCCCTTCTCCAACTCACTACAATTTTTTCAGAAAGATTGGAAAAAAACAAAATATTTCCAGATGAAAACGAGGTAAAATTTCCGCTGAATAATTTCTTCGATATTCTATTTTTACGTCGTTCCAGTTCTTTCGTAGATCTTTGAGTCATAGATCCCCATACAGTTTGCATGTGTTTATAAACTGAAATAAATAAATAACATAAAAATGTTATCAGTTGACATCGGCATGATGGTATAGAAGGATCAATCCCTGATCAAAATGTTATGTTAAAAAAATGCCTTTTAAACCCTAGAGCGTTCCGAAGCGTAGACGTAACCGCTAATCAATTTATAAAGGCAACAAGGCATGAGTAGCTGAATAAGGAAAAATGGTAAGAAATATTATATTTATAAACTTAATTAATTTCTAATTGCGTAACCTTTTTTGTTAATTCATTTCAAGTTCGAAGAATTAATTAATATAACTACCGATAATCAAATGCCGCATTCGATTGATTTTGTGTAAAAATGTACAATATTTTTACTCTACAGTAATACACTTAAGGAACCCATGATGGCCTAAAGAGATAGGAATCGCAAACGATAGAAGACGATTTCAACATGGAAACATGGCCTCCTGGTGACTCATAAAACGTTCCTCGCATTATAAATCTATTCCTTTTAAAAGGGATTTAAAAGTAAAAGACCAAAAAAAAAATTCTGACATTAAATATTGAAAGAAAAAAACACTCAAGAAAACGAATTAGATCAGAAAAAACAACACAGTACATGGTCATTTGGAAATAACAAATCGAGAAAAGTATCCCCATGCCACCAACTCGTGGAATATTTCTTCTCTTGTTTTTCTTGAGAGAAATGATTTATTAAAAATCAATGCTGCCCAATTACATCCATTGGGAGGTATAATAATAATAACAAATAATAAAATGTATAACATAATAACTTTTTTTTTAATATTAATTGTTCACGGAGACTATGCATCGTTCCCTACATAATGATTCACACACTTAAGATTCATTATTATTATTATTATTTGGATAAATTACCAATCATGAAGGCCTAGTTATATGTGTCTTTCTATTATGAAGACGATAACATAAACTTTAGTTTGTAGTTTTTTCTATGAATAATTTTCTATACCAAATCAAATTTAATGTTTGTGGCGTTTAATGTCCACATTTACCTTGTTACTTGATTAATTCACAAGTTTGAATGTTTTCGTTTGTTTGTTTGGTTCAACACCCTTTGGTACTCCAACAACGACAGAAAGGATGGTTTACCATCGTATTTTAGTCTAAGCGTAAAGGTGAAGATGTGTTACGAAGGTTCGCCACAGAATAAGAGACAACCCCCAAAAAAACGAATTGATACCGAGAATGCTTAAGTGCTGTCCAAACATCCAAATAAGTTGAAGCGTAAGAAGTGTTAAGATTAAAGAAAAACACACCATAGATGTTGATCAAGCACGTTCCAGAAAAAAGGTAACAGATTTTTTTTTTTTTTCTAACCTTTAGGCACCTCTGTTATTGTTTTATTTTATTACTGTTAGTAAATATATGAAAGATAGAAAGTATTTGAATAAAATAAAAAGCTTTTAAATTTAGTAAGTTTATTTTCATCAAAGAAAAATTCAAACCTAAATTTATTATTAAGATATCTGGAAACAAGATGTCTGCCGTGATAAGCAGAAAGGAACTAACTCCAAATTATTTTTTTAAATACATCTTTGTATTGTACCCGAATTACTCTAAAAACTACAACTTTTTATGACTTTAGATAGTCCTAAATCCAATAGTGAGATTCTAATGAATGATTTTAGGACTTTGTAGTGTCTTAAAAAGGTTTAGTTTTTAGAGCCAATCGGATGCAATACAAAAATGTATTTAAAAAAATTATTTGGAGACCCATTTAGCCTATCATGGCAGATAGATGTGAACTTAATGTGAAGTGTGCGCCTGATGATGTTTGCGTATTTCTTTGATATTGGGCTAATTCATATAATGAGTATGTCTCATTATGGCCCCATCTCATTTTCAAGGGCTTTCAGTTCCTCTCTCTTCTTTATTTTAATATTTACGAGAGCAGAGAACCCACGTTCACAAAGATACGATGTGAAAAACTGCAATAAAACACTATTTAAGTGCTTTGAATTGTATATCAAGATTCCTATTCCTTAATAATTATCCAAAATGCATTCAAACTCATCTTAACGTAGGATCGTTACGTATATCAATTAATCCCTTGGCTTCTTCAAGACTTGATTCACTCATTTCTGACTAGAATCACTTTTCAGTTGATTCTATTCTGTAAAAAGATTTCGAAACCAGTCGTACAAACTGATATGCCTAGTAAAGAATGCTCAATTTTTTCTTCTAACAATAAGTTCTTGAAATCATTCTTATGATATTTTTCTTTGGCATCTTTAATAAACAATTCTACACTCTTAGTGTTAACTTTTATCTTCCACATTTTTATTTTATCTTTAAAAGCTTTAATATTATCTGTAGATGTTAAAATATTGTCATTTCCTTCTTTCATACTGTAGTTTAAGTTATTCGGATGGTGAAATATGTCTGCTAAATAATATATACAAAATCTGTTTTTTTTTTCATGATGGAAAAATATTAATATTTCTTCTTTAAGTTTAAGAACAAGAATTAAAATACGACTTTTCGAAAGTCATCTCATTTCAGTATGAAAAGGCATGTGAATTATTTATTTATTTAATTATTTTAAAATGTCGTGGCACTCACTTTGAGAACCACTGCTTCAGAATAATCTGCCTAACCTACCATAAAATTTTTATTTCATCCATTACCTCCTCAATTTTTATTATACTATAGTGCCATAATTATTGAATAATGTGCTAATATTTTTAACCATAACAGATTCCAGTAAAATTTTTCATCCTTCCATCAGGTGCATCCTTTTGTTTCAGAACCTGTTTTAAATAACTTTCACTCTGGCTAAACACATGTTCCCTTGTATGGTCACCCGAAGAATGTCACATAGCTTTCTAATGGTTCTTGGTTCTTCGGAGAAGCCTGTATGTGGTTTATAATAAATTAATTTTCTAATAATACCGAGAGTGCACCCAGACCCTATAAATAAACATTATAAGCTCCGTTTTATGTATGGTTATAAGCCTTGGTAATAAGCCAACAAGCATAATAGGTATACAATAGTCCTTAGTTACAGTATTCAATTTTGCATCCTATTTATCCAAGACCTTAGGTCCAACGAATATTAGACAGAAATTTTTTATTTAATTTTCTTAGTCCACCAAATTGTTTTAATTAAATAATACAAAACAATCATCTACCTATAAGCACACAACTGCTTCTTGTTCGATGAAAAAAATTACATATCGTGAGTAGATGTAACCAATTACTAATTAATCTTTAATATCAATCACAAACGACTTCTTCCAATTAAATAAGAGAATAAAATACCTACAGATATTAAAGCATAAAAACTTCCGTCAGCATGGGATTAAATCCAACGGAAATATAATAAGAAAAACGCACACCCATATCTAAAAAGAAAGATCTAAAATAATATAAAGCATTTATTGTTTACATCATAATAAAATTTTATAAAATGTCAGTAAATTCATTGAATAAACAAACAAAACATAGATCTTACATTAAACAATAATAATAATAATAATGAACAGCCTAAGCGAACCCGAAGGTTCGACGCCGGTATTATCTAGGCATAACGATGCAAATCATCATTTTTTTTTAAAAAGGCTTAAGCGCCAAAAATTTGAAATTTAGCTTTTGATTTATTACAAAACATAAACACGACCTCCATCGATTTCCGCTCACGATATATCAGGAAAAAAATTTGGAAATTGATGACGTAAGCACCAAATCGCACCAAACAGTCGTCACTCTGACCTCAAGCAGTGCTAGAAGCCTTGAAAATATATATTGTAATTATAAAAGTTTTGCAACCTTAATAAACTCCTGCTATACACCATAAAAAATAAAATTTAAAAATATTTATATTGTTATTTGGAAAAAAAACGTTTCACGTGTTTCCTTTAAAGTATACTGAACGGCGCTTATGCCTTTTTAAAAAAAATGACGTCGAAATATTAAATCCTGGACATAAATAGCTGGAAATCTGGTGTCAGCATAAAAATCTATAATATTTGTTAATTAAAAACTAACTATTATTCAATATTATTGAGAGTATTATTAAACAACGAACAAAAACAAGTCAGGTCAGCCTATGCTGCGGATAAATTATAAGTTGGCACAACGTCTAACATACAAAAAAATTCATATTTTGATTAATATTTTTTCGGCCAAGTTTCGCGGCATAAGCCTGTAGTTGTGTTGTAGCTGTTCAGCGATGTCTTAACATCATTTAAGTCCTTCGAAAATATGCCACAATTCAACCTTGATTTAATCCAATCTGTGATAAATCCAATTAATAAATGTATTAGTTATACATTTAATTTTTTTTTAAATGTATTAATATTAGAAGTTTGTTTGCTTTTGTTTAAAGACTTAAAAGTAGCTTCATTATGGTTGATTGCAATTTCATTGATTATAATTATTATTATTGTTATTTGTTAATTATTTTATTTTCATTTATTCTAAAACAAGGACTCTAAAGTCTATCTGACTGTATTGTAATTCTAAAGGAACGTTACACCGAATAGTATGATTAAAGCATTCAAAAATAAACAACTAAAAGTAAAAAAAAAAATGTATTATGTTATCATGGCGCAATAAAACGGGGCTCATGGTAATATAAAATGGACCAATAAACTAAAATCTCGAAAAATATATTTTAATTGATTACCATACTTCTTTTTAGCCTATAAAAAATTGGAAAGGATTATTGTCAAGTGCTCAGCGTTATCATATATTTAACAACTTAAAGTATAATCATAAATTAAATAACAACGTATAAATAATTTAATTGCATAATTAATTAATATAGTTAACAGGTTTTTATGCTTGGAAGGTACCAAGTGGCAGTCATTGGTAATTCCAGATAATTAAATACCGTAACTGTAAACTTTGGTCGATAGGTCAAACTACTATGGTCAAAACCTTATTTATTCTCTATGACGATTCAGTACAATTAATTTAAGCCCTAATGATGAATGCGCATTAGTTGACAGATCTACTAAGGCAAATAGACGACCCGATAAATTAACCATTCAAAGGCCTGAGTAAAATGTCTGGAATGGTGTAGAGAGCGGGTAGGCGTGGTGTATAAAAGGATTTCACGCCAGGACATCCTCGAAATACCTAATCATGGTAGCAATAGCTCGGGGTCACTGGTCCCGATAGTTTCCACTGTCGGTCGTATGGTTCCTCAGATATATCTTAAAATATTTCTTTTATGTTCTATGACAATTATTTTAATAACATGCCTATCCTTAATAAATTTAGAAACATACTTAACCCGTATCTGACTTCAATACCTAAATATATTCATAAAAAAAATAAATAAAAGCTGATAACTAATTACACTTTATTTTTTTTTTTAAATTATAACAAGTTATCCATACGAGACAAAAAAAAAAAGCCCATCAAGGGTCACGAGTTCAGTAATTGGTTACTAAAGTACTGTTTCTTGACTAACGATTATATCAGGAGATGATATGGCCAGGTTTATCACCAAACCACTGAAGGATCAGGTTACAACTTTATAGAGACTGGATGTACCCTAGGAGGATCTCTCCACCATAGAATCGATACACATGGGATAATGCTTTTGAATTTTACACTAGTTTTGCTAAAACGAAGAATACAGTATTCAAATTAGAAATACAAAAATAAAATGCCAAAACGTTCTGGACAATACACGGTTTCATAATAAACATGTATTAGATTATAAGCCAAAGAAAAAATGAATTATTCTAACTTAAATTTTGTGAGAAGTCATTATTTATCATTAAAATTAATAACAATCTCACTTCCATAATTAGTTTCTTTATTAGTCAAAACTAGCATATTGATATAATTATTAATATTTCGGAGTATTCATTCCTCATGTCAATATTAATATCATTATATGTCAATTACTAAAATCCATTAAAATTTTCTAATAAAATTTATATAGGCCGTTTGAATTGTAATCGAAAGAAAATTGTAAAAAAGTGTAAAATCGATGATATAAAGTAGTACATCCGGTTTGTCGATTTCGATGAAAAAACTGCTGTATCATCATAGGCATATACCTACCTTAAATAATTTCACTTTCGTACAACTTTTCGTTTTAAGTTAAGATAAAAGCTAGACTGTGCACATACACACATATCATATTGCGAGACTTGGTTATTTGGACTAAAGGGACCTTAAAACGTATACTTCCGTTGAAAACTCGAATTTGAAAATTTTCACGATCGTAATACTTCCCCTTACTATATATATATATATATTTATATATATAGAAAATTAATTTATAAGCGCTGTGTCAATCCGTGAATATACAAGACATGCTTGTGGCGAAAATTTCATAATCTGTCTAAGGCATAGAGAATAGTTTTAAATAACATTATCTCTGAAGGAGAAATTGTAACGAAAACAGAGTGTAAATAAATACATATAATGAAATCAAATTAATTGTATTATTTTCTATACCATAAGTGACCAAGAACCAACAATGCACAGAATAAAGAGTGGGAGAGGTAATGGTTGGTCACTGAACTAGAAAGAACAGGGCGATGTCCTCGTACTGCCCAATTAAACTTCATTGTAAATTAAATTAGCATTTCAGTTATTGCAAATATTTAAACTTCCAATAAATTAATAAATATAATAAATTTTACTTTAACAAAATAGTTAATTCTATGGAAAAAAAATAATTCCGAATTAGTTGATCCAACAGAAAGAAGAGACAAAGAAAACAAAAATCAAAGTTAAATTTAAATCTTTTCATTTAAAAGTTGTTTGTAAAAGTTTTGTACAAACTTCACAGCATGATGATTAGAAATGATAAGAACAATAGTTCTGTCTTCTGTTACACACATTATCTTTTAAAAGATAAACTAAAAAAAAAAAAATTGAAATCTGGGAGGGTATTAACTCGCAATCCTTTTCACGGGGAACGCCGGGCAGGTAACAGCTAGAATGTTCAATTCGTTCCAGTCTGCATTACTTAGAAAACTAACGTTTTTTTCTCTCTTAAAATTCTCGAATTTATTCTTATTTTTCAGTCTTCGAAGAATCTATCAGTAACAATAATAGAGGTAATCGAAATAATTTAACTAAATATATCACAATAGATCATCTGATACGATATACATTATCACTACAATAATACCAAGATAAATAAACACAATAAAAACGACTAAAAAAAAAAAAAAGTAATTCGTCAATTACGATGTTAACTTTTTGAGTAGTTCATCGTAAAAACAATAATCTATGCCTAAATAATATTTCTCGTATTAATTATACCAGTTTACAAAACATGCTGACGTAGATTTATAACTAAATGAATATTTTATGATCTTGTTACAAAATTTTACACGAATATATTCGGTATTGTAATGTAAAAAACGTTTCCTACAAATCAAAATTACAGACATTTTTTTTATATATTATCTTCAACTTTGAACATTTGTAATTGAAGGAGAAAGAAAAAATTTGAACCTCCGTCAAAATTTGAGGTTTTACGTATCAAGATTCTTAGAATAAATAAATCCAATAAAATAAAAAAATCCGTCCCTCCATTGTCCGCGGCTACTGGGCCGATTTTTTTGAGATTTGGTACCAAAGTCAGAGGTCAAAATGGCGGCCGATTAAGGATTTCATACACTAATATCTCAGTCATTTATGAAGATAGAGGAAAAAATACAATGTGTTTTGGAATCATAATACCAAAGTTTTTATATAAAATAAAAAAAAATTTGGAAATAATAAAGCATAATGTATTTATAATATAAGTACTTGAATTTACTTAGATATAATGAATATAGTACAAACCGTAAATTGGTGAATTTTACTTACATCAATTTGTTATTTTCGCGTCAAAATCAAAAAATCAACTTAAAAATGCATAAAAGACAAATAGAGGCACTTCAAACATAAATTTAGTTAGATATAAACAGGAATATAACAATTTTTTATAAAATAATTTTTATAACAGATTATTCACTTTATTAGAATATGTTATTATCAAATACAAGCCGCAAATCTACCACAAATCATGAATGACAAACTCATTAAATTAATCTTTCTATGCATTCATTCAATCTCATTGCACTCTGCACCTCTTTATGCATTGATTCAAAGATTGTCCATTGTCCTTTTCTTAGTTGGTCTGTTATTTCTCATCTGCATATTGTCTTTTATTCATGCACTCATTCATTGAAGTTTTTAAAGAGGCACGAATTTCATTAATACAGTGCTCAAACTGGATATTCATCAGTTCATCAGGGGATATCACTGTATTTCAAAATGTTCTCCTGTACCTCAAAAGATAAGGTTCATCTAATATGTACACTTAGATCAACTGCCTTCGATAAAAATCTGTGTAATCGCTTATAATTAAATGGAAAAATCAAAAACGTAAACCGTTGAGAGAGAAAAAACCCATGATGAAAAATATAAACTATGAATTTGAACAAAAAAAAACAACTTAGAAAGGAAACGTCGTAAGGAACTCTGTGAGCGGAAATCATGGAGGTTTTGGAAATTTAAAGAAAAGTAAAAAAAAAAATTAGTGATAAAAATAAAATAAATTACGATCCTTTTATTTTGTGATAACTGTTTTGAATCGTTCACAAATGATTCGGTCTATATATTCAGATATGGAGAAAAAGGAACGAACAATTTCAAAGATTAAGTAGGAATAGACAACCAAGTAGCTATATTTAATTTTATTATTATCACAAA
The DNA here is from genome assembly GCA_948150685.1 of Rhaphigaster nebulosa. Lineage (NCBI taxonomy): Eukaryota > Metazoa > Arthropoda > Insecta > Hemiptera > Pentatomidae > Rhaphigaster > Rhaphigaster nebulosa. The sequence goes on along the minus strand of OX411310.1, from coordinate 60,862,965 downwards.
AATTTAAAATGTTTTACCGTTATTTAATAACCTAAAGCCTGTAAACCCAAATGGTGTCAAGTAGTGCAGTACGTTAGCATGAATATTCTAATAGCGATAGAAAGTGACCCGAAGAAAACACCATAGAAAGTTACAAAACATATTAAACCAAAAGAGATGGGGGGGGAGGAAATAATATAATATAATATAATATAATATAATATATATATATATATATATATATATATATATATATATATATATACATATACATATGCTCACACAATACGAGATGAAATATTAAATAAGGCTGAACTTTACTACTGTACGACATAAAAGGATTATTATTATGATATTATGTTTACCTACAACGTGACTAATTATGTAAAACAGTAATTAAAGTTCAATGGGGGTTTTCTTTACAAACCTAAATAATTAATGTCTTACCCTTTCGACCTATACGAGAGTAATCAAGCTATGCAACTAACTAGAGATCCTACAGAGATAAAATCAAATGAAAATTATTCTTTAACCGAAACAATTGAAACGAAATGAACCGAAAACAGATTATTTATCTCCTTAGAATAATCTATAGAAAAATTATAAACAGGCCGAAATAGTACGGCCATGTATTTCAAGACTTAGTGACAAAGAGACGGCCGTGGGGTTAGAATCTACCAATCAAAATAACTACCTTCCTCCTTGCCTCACTAAAAAATATGAAGACTAATGATTCGCTAATAAAAGATCAACATCTCTCACTAACTCAGAATCAATTCACGAGCGAATCACCCAATTTATAATATCAGTACTTATTTATAGGGCTAACAAATTACTAAGATTCATCAAGGTTTATATACCTCAAAAATCAAATGATGTTTCTTACCTACTGATTTATATATATATATATATATATATATATATATATATATATATATATATATATATATATATATATATAAATTAATATATATAATATACATAAATATATATATATATATTTAGGATCGGAGGGCTGAACCGACTAAGACGCTTGCAATAGGTAATCAAAGTTAAGCAACGTCGAGCGTGGTTAGTACTTGGATGGGTAACCCACCGTTAAAAAGCCATGCAGCCCGAGGTTCTTAGCTGATTAGCTCTCCCCGCTGGGACTAGTTATGGAGCTATGCGTAGCCTGCCGCTGCACCATGGTTCGCAGCAACGTGAGGTTGGATGACCCCATCCAGGTTTGTATGTTCCCACAAGCGATAAAATGTCTGTAAGAAGACCATATCGCGCGGCCAAATAATCCTCATGGTCAAAGGTGTCAAAAAAAAAAAAAAAAAAAATATATATATATATATATATATATATATATATATATATATATAGAGAGAGAGAGAGAGAGAGAGAGGGGAGAGGCTTTCTGAAGCAATGTAATATAGCTCTCACTTTTCTTTTTTTTTTTTTTGTATACTGCAGGATCAATATTTTCAGAAAGAATAAATATCTCACACAAGTATCATGACCTGAGCTATGATCAAAAGTTAACTAGCTTAATACTACTCAATACAATTGAAGGAGATCTGATTTTTTTAAACAATCCGGCCGTAATAAAAGAAAATACCAATATAATTTTTTAATAAATACAAACGCTACCTTCAAGAAAAGAATATGGAATGGAAGAATATGAATACTCGTATTTAAGAACGTCAAGTTGCAGGGAACACTTAAATCTTTTTTGCAATAGTAACCAAATACCACTGTGTTTATTAATGCCGGCTACCACTGTATTTATTAAATAAATTTTAAATAATTAAATAAATTTTAAATTTATTAAATAACACTGTATTAATTAAATGCACAAGGATATTAATATGAGTAGACTATTTGGTAAATACACGATCAAGATTTCAGCTAATAATACAATAGCCAAAATTAATCCACTAGAAGAATATAATAAAGAATAAAATAATTAATAAAAATAAAAGAATAAAAATAATTATAATAAAGAAACACTTTATCATATATTGTGTAAATGCCCTATATAGAGAAATTTGAAGTTAATAATTTATCAAGAGATGGAAAATCTGAAGAGGATAGAAATACTTAACCGAAAACGATAGGCGATATGAGAAAGGTATATTTTTTTTGCTGGAATTTCAAATTATCCTTATCTAAATGTAGAATGACCATATAATATTTGTTGGCTTTGTGTTTGTTCAATTAATAACATGCATAGTTTTAGTGGAATAAGTTTTGGCCTTGTTAGTAATAATTGACTTTTCAATTTAGTATTTATCCTTCAATGATAAATATTTTTACACGTAACGCTGTGATATCACTTAACATTTTATGATATAATTTGATATACTTATTTATGATATAATTTTGTTGTTTTAGTTAGTTTTAGCAAAGCATGATTTTTTGTAACTTTTCTACTTATATTATTTTAAATTTTGTACTTTTAAATTTAATGTTATAACATAACTTGGTGTAAATAATCTTGTATGTTTATTTCATTTTTAAGTATATACATGCTGCAGCTATTGATTATTATAGATTTTAATTGTTATTTCTGGCTTGTGATGTATCATTGAATTTTTCATTAATGTGAGTTCATTTTTGACACTGAAATAGTTATGGAAATGCAGCATTTCCACTATTAGTTCAGTGCGAGAACAAACTAATGTAACCTTTTCTGTTTGATATAATCTATTTAAACTTTGAACTGAAGATGAATGTATAACATTAGAAACTAGTTTTCAATAAAAACAAAATTACAGAAGTGACAAATGATTTATCAATCTCTAATTAAATATAAATAAAAAATGTTACTCAAGTCTAGTAAGTTAGGAATGCGACACCATTAAAGCAACAAAATTAACAATGGCAAACATGAAAAATTAGTTAACTTATAAAATTACGTTGTAAAAGAAAATAATCAAACAACCATTAATTTTTATTTTCCAGCCTAAATGGTTTTAAACTTTTATTCACGTACAACAGAGAAACAACCACCAAAAACTTACTATTGGCAAGATTCATTCCAACATATAAAAATATAACTCCTAAAAATGTATTTTAGTTGAACGTTAATTCTTCCACAAAATGGGTAGGAAAAAAAATAGTAACAAATATTTTAATTACTTGTAAGATAATATTAATTTTAACTAAGATACAGATTCTAAATGAAAAAAAAAAAACTAACTTCAAGACAAAAGGCCAATACAAAGACCAATGTAACAATTGATCTCGAAAAGCATTTTTTTCTCCCACGAACACAGATAAACACCCATCTAATTCAATACGCGAAGAAACAAACTCTAGTTTATAGAAGTCTCAATAAAATAATAACAAAAAACCCGGAAGATAGGAGGCCTTTTGCCACACTAAGAGAAACTAGTAATTCAGGTGCGATAACAGCAGTCTGTTATCAGCAACTGAGAGCCGAACCATTTTGCCATAGCCTTTAGACCAATCGATTGATTTCCAGATCTCAACAACCCACTAACATTTCCGCAATGCCTGCAGTATACGGCTACAAGATAGGCTTTATGTGCGTCTTTACGTTTAATGTATTTAAATATTAAAGAATTTATGTTAATTGTATGAAAACCAATTAGCTAAATGTTTTTTTTTTTAATGTAAGGCATGGGGAGGGGAAGGGGATAGTTTAGAGATATAACGGACTGACATATTTACATTTTGTTTAATAAGGAACAGGAGTAATAGGTTATGTTTGTTAATATTACCTAACGTAAAGGTCACGCATTATAATTAACCATGACGCTCTTGATAATGCGATAATTTCGTCAAAGAGATAAAACGACAACTAACACGGCACTGCAAAAAAAAATAGGTTATTAATAAGAGAGTAGGAAAATAAAACGTTAATATAATAGTAGTTTGATAGTTATTTTAAATCATCAATGGATGATTTCAAGGGTCTGTAATGGATAAAATAATAATGTTTTTTAGAAATTCTTAAAAAAAAAAAAAAGTAAGTTTAAGTACCAACAAAAAAACAACATAAAATAGAGTTTGTTTCGAGTTATGTGAACAACTCAACTCAGTTTGATCAGACACTAAAGCACTATGAACATGTATCGCCAACTAATAAATAATTAAAATCTAAGCCAAAGTGAATTGACGATTACTCGGCATATTGAAAGTTTTGCGATTTTTTATTGATACGGCATATAAAAAAAACTGACCTTGATAAAAATTACTAAAATAACCACTATTGATAAAACATATAGAATAATATATTATGATAAACAAATTATCGTGATCCTTGTCAATATTGATAAAATCCCCAGTAATACGCCGCAGTCTACAGAAAATCTATCTTATACACTAACAAGGGGAATACAAGGTGTGCCGGTCGCCGATTTTGATCAAAATTTTTTGGGTGATTCTACATTGAAAAAAAGTTGACCCATATCCTTCCATTTCATCCAATGGGCCTTAGGAGCTGAGAAAAAAAAATAAAACATGCTGAAAATACTTTATTGTATATCTCATGTTTGGAGAATTATAACATGATTTTTTCAGCAAAACATTTGTTTTTTAGAGTACATTACAGGAAAAATATAAAAATTAAAAAATAATTGATTTTTGGTCAAATGAATTTAAAAATGTATTTAAATTATTAAGTAAACTAGGCTCACAGATGCTTTCACACCAAAAATGATTGCAGATTTGGATTCAGCACATCAATAAACATTAATGTGGAAAAAATCATCGAAAACTAAATTTTTTTTTTCAGTCCCCAGTATGCTAAAAAATTGAATAGGCACAAAATTACGTTTTTGGTTTTGAAGCTCTGTATCTTCTCTTCAGTTTACCCGATATCGACGTTTTTGTATTTGTTAAAAAGAGGGGAGTTTCTTCTTTCCACACATATGAAAAACTATTGCATAGTGTTAGATGCTCTGGGTAAAAATAGGTAATTACTATATAAACACAAAATTGAAGTTTTTTGCGGTTAACGTTGGTTCTAAAACATGTAAGAACATCACTGTTAAAGCAAATTGCGTAGTTTAAAAACCTTTGCCGATGCCCCAAATTTGGTTTGGATTATTTAAAGGGTTCCTAATTTATGAGCGATTATTTAAACATTTAAAAAAATTGGAAGGGTTAGGACTCTTGGCAAAATTCGTAGGAAAAATTTTGATTTTTAGATTCGTTTGAAAAATAGAATATAGGGGTTTTTCAAAGTGCTATAATCAAATCTTACATCAGTTTTGAATTTTTATATATCTTTTTTTTTTATATATCTTTTAATATACTTCACTCCGTAAAGAATACCGTTATCATAACATACAAGTCAATACACCCTTCAGGTCGCACTAAAATTCAATTATTTCCTTTTTAAAAATTGGATCACTAAAATTTATTATTTCTGGATCACGAATAATGTGTTATATTAGACATAAATACGGCCTAAAAGGTTCTTATCCATGTACATATCATAATATAAAAACAATATTTGTGATCAAGAAATAATAATTATTACACTTTCATAACCCTGCTATAAATATTATCGTAGACAAAAAAACAAAACAGGAAAAAACAATATTAAATATCAGAGAGACCAATTTTTTTTAAATGGAATAATTAAATTTTGGATCGTTCTGGCAGGTTCTTTTGAGTTATTTGTAATATAGATCAGTATTATAATAGGGTAAACATATATTTTTTTACTATGATAATATTTATAGCGGAGGTTTAAAAGGTTATATATACTATTTCTTGATCATTAATAATGTATTTATAATATGCTATGCACATGGTAAAGAGGAGATGGATTCAATATAATATGAAAGATTTACAAAAGATGGCTACTTTCCAATTTGGCGATCTCATAAAATTTGGTCAGGGATATGGCCTGACATAACCATCGAGCTAATGCTGCTGAGACCAATGAGATCGTCGAAAGGTTTGACCCGAGGATGAGGAATTACAAACAGTTCTATTCTTCGTTGGACAACTGGATTTGTTTATCAGCATAATATTTGTGAGGTGTAGTAATTTTGTGGGGTTGATCAGGAACGTCAAAACAATAAATAGATATGAGCCCTACACGAATTAGAAGGGACGATCAAGACATCCAAATTCACATGGATTGATTTGCTTGTCATATAAAATTTATTAAAACATTGATTAAGCCCATAAGCAGTGGCACGGTCGGGAATAGCAGGAGAATAGCACTTAGGAAACCCAAAATTAAACCTTAAGGATGCAGTCGTTTCTCTTGCAGTAGCGAAAGTGACCACCATTGTCAAAAATCGGGGTGTGACTGGAAATAGATCCATTGACGCTCTTCCAGCACATGTGTCTTCAAAAAAGACTGAAAGTGAACTTGAGGAATACTTCCAATATGAGCTCTCTCCTTTCCCTTTGTTCCAATTCTCAGAGGAAGGCATGCGCAAAGGAACGAAGTCCGCCTTCTATTCATCTTTCAACCACTTCCGATTGACACTGAACTGGGAAGCAGCAAAATATAGTACATATTGTTAATGGGGGATATCTACTGCACAAAGTTTTAGGGATCGTGCTCAACCATTTGCCTCAATTTCCAGCATTACGTCAGGTATGACAAAAATCATTATGGTGCCAATACAGTAGTAATCTTCGGTGGCTATCCAAATTCAATGGAAAACAAAAGCACCGAAAGAATAGAAAGAGAACGACGCGCCAGAGTTTCAACTTCTACCGAGGTTTTGCATTCTCAAGACATGCACCTGTCTTGTTGAACTGGTACCTCAGGAAACGTTTCTGGGAAATGAGAACAAGCCTTGTTTTATTTCCCTCCTCAGAACTGCATTTGAACGATCAAACATGACGACGATAAAAGCAAAAGAGGGAGGCTGATATTCTAATAGTTACCACAGTAAACTCATTACCTTCTCAATATGATGAGGCCATAATAAAGCCGCTTTTTCAATTTTTGGCATGGTGGACTACTAGAACCTCGATACCTAATATTGATAAAAAAAAAAAAAAAAACATATAGGACCTTTAATAAAAAATGAATGATCTTGCCCTGTGTTTTATTGGTTTTTACAAACATAAAAGGTCAGAATCGATTATCATCTTTTCAAAAGTATGAATGAGTTAAATATTCACTTCAATATCATTAAGAATTGTTAAAGTTGATTTTTGTTGTTATATTGGTAATTGTTGTCAATAAATGGTAATTTTAAGAAAAATGGAATGTTTCAATTTATTACCATTCCTAGGTACTTTCCCAGACACTAATCTTAATTTTATGTTGCAATTACGTAGAAGATAAATGTTGTTGACGTATACGTTTTATTAGTATTAAAAACTACAAATAAAATTAGTTAAAAAATCAAAAAATCTAGGAATGAAAAGTTCAAAATACTATTCAATTTTCCTCCTGTTTTCGGTGGGTTAGTTAGTACAATAGACTTGGATATTTACATACGCGTGTTATATAAAATTTTATGCTTCTCTACATTGTAGTTAGTTAATTTTTCTCAAAGCCAAACTGGAAACGGAGAATTCACAAAAATCAAACCATGAGCATTTTACTGGTTTTTACGAACTTGTACGCATGTCTCGGTGTTGTTTTGTACTCCAGGAAAACTAAGTCTGAAAATGACAAATAAACCAAAATAGTCATTTAGTTCCAATTTTTTCGAGGATGTGTAAAAAAAATCCTCCGCAATGGTGGTGCCGCGGGGAGTGGGAGGGCGATTTAAAGGGATCTTCTCACGGTTGCGCGCGCGTAGAAAAAAAAAACATGGAATAAAAATTGAAGATGACAAAATTTCATACATTATTTGCTATTCTACATTATATTTGATTATTATACATTATTTGGAAAAAGGAACCGTTTCCGAGATATCCTCTCTGGAAAATGTTTCGAAAAATTATGTTTTTCGCAAAACTTATTCTTACTCCTTCCTAATTTTTTTAATACAAAGGTGTGAACTAAAAAGTTGTAGTAAATTTAATTCCCTCCAAGAATATATATAAAAATGCCAATTTATCTTCAACTGGTCAAAAAATACTAAAATTTGAAGTGTTGTGGTAAATGTCAACACTGTCATAAAAGACCTGAAGTTATTTTTGCCACTAACTAATTCCTTTTGAAATGGGTCGTCCCCTGAACAAGTATAATATATTATAAAGAATTTCCGAGATTACGTTGCCTCGGTGGGGAGGGGATGATAAAGGAAATATTAAAGGCGCAATCGAAGAGGAAATGAAAAATAGTAATAAAAAATAGTGTAAAAAATGTATATTTTTATATATGTTTGTTGATTTCAGGTGAATGCTTTTATATATAAAAATAAATGCAAAACAATATATATTTAAATTATTTACAAAATGAATTCAATTACATAACATGCAAATTGGCACTCTTACAGTGCAAACCTTAATCGGTACTACCATTGCAGAAATGAAGCAGTAAAAGAAAAGCACTGTAACCCCATTGGCTGCTATGAGCAATGCCATCAAAGTGAACGATGAGCTATTGATGATTTTTCAAAGGAGTGTAATCAACAAGACGGGAGATGAGGATGTTGTGAACCTCCTGAAATATGAGCTGTCTCCGTTGCCAATGTCATTGTTTGATGAGGGAGGCATGAGGAAAACGCAGAAATCTGCCCTATATAAGGAATTTCCCGTTGACAACAGCCAACATTTGGATGTCAAAAGTAGTTTTACTGTCATCGATGGTGGTTTTCTCCTCCATTCCGTCAAGTAGACTCCAGGAAGCTACTTTTCAGCGATTTTCCAGCAAGAAGAAACGTATTTGGCCAGTCACTACGGCGACACCAACTGTGCGGTCATTTTTGACGGATACGAGAACAAAACGATCTGAGCAGAAGAGAAGAGGATCCACCAAAACATCTATAGACTTCTTGTTTGGCGAGGACATGATGGCCACTGTTCAACAAAAGCATTTCCTGACCAATGAGGTAAGAAAATAAGGTAAGACCACGTAATTTTTATTCCAACATTTTGTTGGAATTTGGCTTTTATAGTTCGAGATAGTCCTATGTTAATAAGGTTGGTTTTGTTTTGGTTACCAGATCAGGTATATACGCATGCTAGCGTCAACTGTCCACCAGAGACACTGAAACAGCAATAGCTACAAGAGACGCTGATGGGAACATTATAAGATGCGCTGTAGTAAATTCTACCTTCCATCTAGTCAGGTAGACAGTTGTCGGTGTAGTTGGAGAAGACGTCGACCTCGTTATCCTGCTCCTCGCAGTTACTCCATCTGAAAATAACATATTTTTTCTAAAGCCTGGGAGAGGGCGAAATAAATACATCGTCCTTTCATCTAGGCAGCTCCAACAACTTCCATCGATTCAGCTAATCGATTCTTTTCCTTCACAGTTTCACCGGGTGCGACACCATATCTGCCATATTCCAAAAAAGATAATCATAACGATCAACCTCTTCCCGAAACATCCCCCGATACCGAGGCCGTGTCTACGACCTCCATTCTACACATGAGGCGGTCGCGCAAGCTGGGGAATAGATGTTCCTGTTACTGTACCAGGCCCCAGCTTGTGAAAACAACTTGGATCGGCACCGGTACAATAGTTTCATAAGGTGGACCTATTCCGTACAAAGGCCAGTCTTCCTTCTCTTCCAACCACAAAAAGCGCTGTAGAACAACATTCATTCCGGATGTACCATCAGATGCAGCAATGGGTGGGCAATGAACTGTCACCTGACCGTTGGGAGTGGAAGAGAGGAGAAGTTTTTTCCCCCGGTGAAAACCAACGCTCCTCCAGCTCCCGACCAAATTTTAAATACAATTTTCTACAAATGCACCGGTGGATGTGGTGTTAGGAGCGGATGCAGGAAGGCAGGATTATTTTGTTCAACCGTGTGCGGCTCCTGCCAAGGTAACTAACTATACGAATACAGCGGCAGAGGAGGAGAAGGACGACCAGGAAGATGAGTTGTAAAGAATTTTGAAGTTTCCTGAGCCCTAATTTTAATACACAATACTCATAACGTTTAATGACTTCACATTTACTATTTTATGCAATTATATTCATTTTTTGAATAATTTAAAAATATACACTACTATTTTTTTATTACCTCTTCAATTATTCCTTCAATCTTTCCTTTATCGCACCCCCTCCGCCCGGGTAACGTAATCTCGGGAATTCATTATCCATTATTCATTATCAGGGGGCCTGCTACTCATTCCAAAAGGAATTAGTGCCAAAAATATGTTCTGATATTTTATGGTTAAGCATCGACTTTCACCACAACACTTCAAATTGCTGTATCTTCTGGCCAGTTGAAGATAAATTGACATTTGTACATATATTCTTTAAGGGAATTAAATTTTCTAAAACTTTTTAATTCAAAGCTTTGTGTTAAAAAAATTTGGGAAGAAGTTAGAACAAGTTTGGCGAAAAAAAAATTGTTTCGAAAAATTTCCCATTCTCCAGAGAAGATATCTCATCTCGGAAACGATTCGTTTTTCCAAATAATGTCTAATAGCAAATATTGTAGGAAATTTTGTCCTCTTCATTTTTCATTCCGTTTTTTTTTCTACGACGCACCGTCTTCGAGATATGCGCGCGCAACCGTTGGGGGAAGGTCCCTTTAAATCGCTTCTCTTCCCTCCCCCCCCCCCCCAACTCCAGCGGTACCAAGATCGCCAGGGATTTTTATTGCGTGTACAGAGGACCTTCTCCAACACATTCCTGAAAAAATTGGAACTACATGACTTTTTTTGGTTTATTTTTATTATTTTGCATGGACTATTGAGATAGAAGGTAATGATAAATACAACTTTGGTGCTCCAAGGTGGAAAACTCGTATTTTTTTTCATCAGGAGACCGATTCATAGAACACATTAAAAAATGGAACTACCGGAATTGTTACGATCGCATATCACACTAATTTCACTGGCATATTATGCTGTAGAAGTCCAATAAGGCCTGATTTGAAAAAATCGTACTCTAAGTGATTAAAAAGTGATCGCAGGTGAGAAAAATTGCATTTATATTGCAAATGTGTTACGACGCTATACAGCGGTTCTGTTTAAAAGTTGAGACTGAAATGCTTAATTTTATGATTCAAACCGAGCAAGCTGTGAGTCAAAACAATGTTCAACTTAAAAATGCCATGTGTAAAGGTGATTGTAGCGTTTCGAATATTGGAAAGTAGTTCGTTCTGCCATTTTATTTTACTATTGGGTTCCGTTATATGACATATGTTCGTTTTTTTTTTGTTTTTTTTTTATCATTATCACTGATTTGTGTTATCAGGTCATGTATCCGAAATGGTCTGAAATTGGAGATGCCTTAAAAGGCAGACAAAAGTCTAATGACAGACACGATATAATAGCTGAAGTGTTTCATTTGAATGTTAAAGAAATTATACATGTTTCAACTAAAGCTTCCATTTTCGGTCCTAGGTGTTGCATGCATACTGTCGAGTGGAAGAAGCGGGGCTTGCATCAAGCTCACATAATGTTAAATACAATCATTATATGCATTATAGTTATCATTACCATAAACGTATATAGATAGATACAAAATGGCTTACTTTATTAGAGTCAATCAGAGCAAGCTGCGAGCGGAAAAACTATGTTCATCAAAGATGCCATGAGTAACGTATGGTAACGTTTCGGATATTGTAAAGATATTTGTGTTGCCATTCTGTATTACTAATAGGCCCCGTTATATGTATGAGAGGACTTAGGATGCCATGACATATAATCGTCCTGATTTGTTTATCACGTAGGCATTTAACCGAAATGGTTTGAAATTGAAGATGCCTTAAAAAACGGACATAAGCTTCATGGCAGACACGATGTAATAGCTCGAGTGTTTCATTTTAAACTTAAAAAAAATTATGCATATTTTGACTGAACGTTCTATTTTCAGTCCAAGTATGTGTTACACGCTCTCTGTGGAGTGGCAGAAGCGGGGCTTGCATCAAGCTCACATAATGTTAAATACAATTATTATATGCATTATAGTTATCCTTATCATAAACGTTTATAAATTAAAATGAAATATTTGCGTGCGAAGCCGCGGGCAACCGCTAGCATATATATAAATAAATGAATAATATTAATATTGGGTGTTTTGTTGACCGTCGATATAATTAAGGCAGAAATTGGTCATTAAGTATCATGCTCGTCATACTGTCAAAGTATCATGCTTGTCATTCATATTTTATCATTCATATTTTATCATCCTTGTCATTCTGTTTATTGCTATTTCTTTACTGTTACTGTTACTGTTGTTTTTAATGTTGTTAACTTGTTTTTTTTTCTTTTAGCCCTGATGATGGCCTACAACTTAGGCCGAAACGTTGGCATACAATAAATAAGTTATACTTATTAGTGTGTTCCTCACCGATCGCACCACCTCCCCCTCCCAGACCAACTTCTTCATTGTATATTAATGTATAATATGAATGTAAAGCAATAAGCACTATTATTTATTACATACGTGTAACATATTGTAATATGTTTTTATAAATTGAATACTAAAAAAATATATGTTCTCAAATGAACAAAATATAAAATAAATAAAGAAATAGACTCATAATATTATAAATTAAAAATTTTAATTTAACTTAACCTTGCATAGAGGAAGGATTATAATTGGTCAAAGAAACGTTTCAGACATCTCACTTAATGACAGGATTCCCACTTCGTCTCATTTTGTTTTTAATTTTATTTAATAAAAATTGTTTTGTTTTTACACAACTACTGGGTTCGAAGAGAAATTGAGGGATGATTTTTAATGAAACTAAATATAAAATGCATTTAAAAATTAGAAATAAATTAATATTTTTAAATTTTTGGTAAAAACTTGAAACTGATTTAAAAATTGTAAAAAATATTAACAATCTTTAATCAAATAACAAGTTTTTGAAAAACAAAACAAAAACATTAAAACATATAGGTTTAAAGTGAATAACAAGCACACATGTAAGAAGGACAAACGATTTTTACAAACCAAGACCATTTAAAATCAATCAAAACAAACCGATAACCTAACATCACAATATAGGTATGTAAATGTTAGGTAACTTATAATTATAAATAACTTTATAGTAATGAGAAACTTAAGAAGGAAGCGGTAGGGAAACTCAATACCAGACCATGCACAGCTGGATCAGCACTGCCCCAAGTGACGTCGATACTTGCGTCACAGACAAGAAACAATGTCGGTCACTAAATAAAGTAAAGTTAACAAATACTTTGAGAAAGATATCATCCAGCTGGATATGGACAATTATATTTACCATTGTAAGATAAACTATAAAAATAAACAATAAAGCAATTGGGATGGCGGCATAATTTTTCTTGGCTTCGAATTAAAAGTTTAGATTTCAATATTTAACACTTATTTCATACGAAAGTATAGATAAGTTTTTCCCAGCGCCAAATAATTAACATCAGGAAACCCCTGAGATAGATCTGCCTGGATGGAATAATTTACATCAAGCTCTGAGAAACTATCTAATTTGAGTTTGTATCTATATAACCTAGTAATAAGCTAATTAAAACTTTCTATTACATTTGAACTGTATTACGGTAAAGAATTTTGAAATTTTAATTAATTCAATTAATATTATGTGATATAACACATTTAATAGTGTATTAATTTCTATCACAATACGAAACAATAGACGTTGCAAAGTATTACACTGTGGTTTATTACCTTACATATGCCTATAAAAAAAAAAAAAATTAAAGACTTTGGTATAATGATTCTTAAACACTTTACAATTTTCTCTTTTTGTCTTTTACCGAGATGTGAGCTCATATAACCTTTAATCGGCCGTCATTTTGAAACGAAATAATAATGGTTAATTTCGAGGATAATGCTGGGATGAATTTGGTGCCAAATCTCAAAAAAAAAAAAAAAAAAAAAAAAAAAAATCGGTCCAGCAGTCCCAGAGAAAATCCGCAGACTAATTATTATTATTTTTTTCGATGTTTAGATTGAACGTACTTAGCACAAAACGTTAGAGAGAGGGTTAGACAATTTCTTTTCTTGGTCGATTAAGAAGGTTCATTATTGAAAATAATAAAACAAAAAGTCTTTAAATAGCTTTGGTGCAAATATTATTAACATTAGAATATTACTGGATGATTCCAAAAATAAACCTTAAGCCTCTCAGTTGCCAGTAATTAACAAACAGCATGTGTATAATTGTTCTGGAGTGAAGTACTGTCTGTATTAGGTGAGTCTTTTTAAGACTATTGATGTGAGATGTACTGCCTCTGTGAGAGACGTGTGTCTTCGTTTTAGGAGTTTTTAAATAATATAATATTTATTATATTAAAATAAATTATAAATAATAGGACGGGAGGAATTAAATCTGGCATTTCTATCTTCAAGAGTTTTTAGAAATATTTGTCAAGATGTTCACTACCAACAAGAACTGGACAGAATGTAATGGCATACCAGGCACTCGGCCCGTCATTGATGTTGACCAAGCTTTTAAGGAGTCTTGGTCGCAGATAAAATACAAGTCAACACAAGCAGCTTTTTCCTGATGATTGGCGTAAGAAATGAGCAGCAAACATAACTAAACGCAAACAAAAAAATCGAAATCCACATGAAATTTAAAATTCAGGAATATTAATCGGTGGTAAACTGATGAATTTACATGTCATTATCTATAATCAAAGATTTTTTTAGAAATCGACGGAACATAATATCTGTTTTTTAACGGCGCGATGGACGCTTGAAGCTGTCCTTGGAGAGCTCAATTGTCTTCCCCAATTGTCTCTGTCAGCTGCACGTCTAATGGAGATTCCTACCTTCTTTAGGTTATTGAATACCGAATTCCTTCGTCACAATTTTTTATTTTATTTTATGTCTACTGAGCCCTTCTGGACTTACTTATTATAACTTTCTAGCTAAGCAAGATTCATTTGACATCATACACTTGCCTAACAAGTAGAAAATAAACAAAATAGGGCAATACAGTCATAAATATATACCATCTAGCTATAAACCAATCAATTTCTGGTTGGAGTGTTAGCCATAATACAGCGTTATGCATGCGGAGGATTAGTGTATAAATTATTCAATTTTAATAGTAGACCAAGATGGATCCAATAATTCCAGATTTGCACCACCTTCCTCCCCTCCGATATCATGAATATAAATTCTCCCTAAACTGTATTAGGTCATCAAATATAAAACAAATGTTCCACGATCAATGGGCTATATCATCGTCAATCATAAATAAGCAACACCACAAATCCAATTTTATCTCAAAACACCAGATTTACTTGATAATCCGCTGATACATCGAAACATCCAACAAATTGTCATGCAATGAAAAGTGGAACACATGGCAAATACTTTTGAATGTCATGGACAATTCGATGTCCCAGTTCAACGGCGTAAGATCTCAAAAAAATGTTAATTTTGAGATATGCATGTATTCTTAGCAATAAGGGCAAGATATATGCAGTTCATATATCTAACAATTATATCTATGTTAAAAAATCTAGGTAAAACATTATTTCGAGATATTAAAACGTCCAGCTGCATAGGTCCTTGCCCTTATATCTCAATATTAACATTTTTTTTTTTTTAACTATTGAAATGGGGCAGCGACTTAGTTCAACTTTCGCCTTACAAAGCCAAATAAATTACTGAAGTTGATATTTTTTTATTTAAGACAGCATTGTCCATTTAAAATTTATTCCAACTAGACACTACTTCGATTCCAATGTCGATTGTTAACAGTTGAAGTTGGATGTATTTACATGATTCACAGCTATGTAGCTATGAATTTTTTTTTTTTATCCATATGAATCAAGTCGGCATGAGCACTAAATTCAAAGGGCTGATGGAATTGAGACGCATCTTCATACTGCTATATAACCCACTCACCATCAGACTATAATTCGTTCCGACGAATAGATCTTTTTATTCGAGCCGAAGAGTCGACTGTTTAGAGATGTCGCATATGGTGTTAAGAATCCACCTCTTCCAGACTCAAGGAATGTTATTCATAGGGATGATCGCTCATCTAAGAGTTACTACCATAATAGGATATAAGACGAAAAATATTGCGAATATTAAATTTATAGTATTAATTGTTAGTGTACCATTAAGATTTCAATTAAAAATAGATTTTTATTTCCAGCTACCCGTGATAATATTTAGGAACCTTGACATTTCTGATTCTACCCATTATAAGGACAATTAAATTCTAATACATATAAAAGTAATGACCACACTGCCTCGTTCCACTGATATGTGCACCTCGATCCGTCAAAATTAGTCTATCAGCATAATTTTCAATAGAATTCGATTGTATATGGCATTTTAGATTGTATATAAGTATATATATTTTTTCCTTTTTTAAACAGCACATGTAATAAAAACACATTATATATAATAAATAAATATTGCGTTGCTGGACGCTTCAAAACTTCCATATAGCAATAAACATACGATTCGAGTTCCTGATCATAAACCGCACTTAGATTTAACATCACGTTGATAGAATTCAACAAATAAATTAAACTCAAAGACAGAGCATTGGACGAGAGACATCTCAGTCCGTTTCGCACGTCGACTAAGCCGTTATCAGCTAACGCGGTGACAAGAGACATGAGATCTCCTTGTTCACTGGCGCTGTCAAAGAACTGTTCATTATCCGAACAGAATTCATCATGAAAATTAGTTAGAGCTTAGCGTGCATGTTATATTCTCTTTGATTTTTCTCAATCAAAGCTCATTTTATAACTCAAGCTCCATTTTCTAACTCATGAAAGAATAACCTCCATTGATTTTGTCAATTATCATCATTTCCAATTGTAAACATTCATAAAACGAGAATAGACTTTACTGAAAATTTATTTATTTACTATAGTAACATGTGTCAATTCCATTCCTAATGTAATTTACTCTAACCCTATTTACCTAATTTTTATTTTTTATTTTCAATAATGAACCCTTGTAATCGACCAAACCTCTTTTTTTTAAGCCCTGTTCTTCCTCCAAAATTAGGTTTTACAGGATAAAAGACACAGAATTGAAAACTTTGTCCGTCCGAAGCTTTTCTCCGAGACTACTTACTAGGCGGAATTTGTTTTAAACTTAGCACCAGCCACAGATAACCCTAGGATGATCAATGAAACTCGACATAATCATCAGCAGTATTGTCCCACCATGGCGGTCGATTAGACATTTCATACGTCCAAATCTCAGTCATTTATGCAGCATAAATCTCAGTAAAAATATGAATCCCTTCATGCTAAAAGAGGTTTTGTCTAACTATTTTCATGGTGACGAAACCCATTTAAGCATGAAGCGATATAAATATTTACAATTATTATATTATTTTTATCATTAGGATAAAAAAATAAAAATTCATTTCTTTTTTTATATATAATTATTTGGAAATAATAAACAATAAGTAATAATTTGCAGAGTTTTTCTTTTGTATTTCTTTGCATAAAAAAAATCAACATCAGCCATCACACTCATTTGAATAATTAATCATTCTTCCATATTACAAATAGGACATCTTTAATGAACCGCTTAAAATAAAAATTCACATTACACACCCACAGGCCATGCCATAAAAAAAATAAAAAGAAAGGGGTCAGCCATTGGAATATATAGGCGATATCTTTCATTTCTCCGCACAACATGAACAGATCACATGGCTATCGCATTTGATAAATCTCTGATAGTCCCGTCTTGTCCGTCCTCTCCCATATGTAACGTATTACATCAGGAATTCAAAGATTGCCTTTCCCACCATCTTCCCGTATCTATACAACATGCAGATAACAATACAAATAATTCAGTCATTATGATTCATTTATTTGAAAAGTGATTCCATATTATTATTAACTGATAAAAAGAGCTGGGAAAACAGTATAACGCTGTTAATCCCCTCAACCACTAGTTCTCATTAGATAAATTAATTCGAAAATATTCAGATAATTAACAAATAGCTATACTTACCGTTAATTATCAACTTGTAATGTAATTATTTTCGTATAAAATTTAAGTTTCTAATTTTATTAACAATTATAATATATATAATTTTGTAGAATAAATTAAAACTAATTAATTCACGAATTGTAGTGGAGAGTTTTTTTTAATTCAATAAGATGGAATATTTTCGCTATACAAAGATTATAAAAAATTGGAAAATAAGAGCAGCTCAATAAACAATGCTATAAAATTAATACATCGATTTTTACATAAGTAGAAACTTTTCTTATTAATTACTTTATTTATTCATGATTGATAAAATATAATTTTTTTATTAATCGAATGGAAAAGAATTAGCAATATTGGTTGTCAATTAATTTAATTACCAATTTTAATATATTGTATCTCGAACATACGAAACTAATAAAATAAATTATATATTTCTTTTATTCATGAAACATTATAATAAGAAGCCACTCGAATTTAATTTAATTATTTATATTTATTTAATACGCCTTTTGAATATTGAACTAACAAATAATAATAATGATCCGGCATCATTTCTGAGCTTTATTATTAACGAACTTCAGAATAATTTTGAAAAATATTATTAATAAGGCAGTAGAGTTACATTTTGTATTTTTCCGAAAATAATAGACTTTTATACTTTATTATCAAGGTCATCGGAGATGGGGAGGATGCATTTTAAATCTGTTTAGTTTCATAACCCGCAGAACACGGTTTCGGGGATGTCTGAATTGTATTAGACAGAGGGTTGGAAATTTGTACGTGAATTAAGTTGGTGGTAGAGAAGAACCTTTTGGGGGTCTCAATTTTTTCCTCCCATCCCCGCCATTTGACCTCAGTGAAATTATTGTTATTGTTAATTAGATTTTTTTTAGGAACCCTACTCAGTAAATTACCTAACTAGCTGACAACCTGATTAAGTTTTCTTCAATAAGTGAAAAATGGAAAAATAAATTTAAAATGAGATTGTGCCCATGGCACTAAGATTGGTATCCCAAGAAAAGGAATTATCGTTAGTGCTAACATAATTTATATTTTACTACTATGATCAAGGTTTAACAATAGCATAAATTTTAATTGCTATTGTTAGTAAGACGGGCGCAATCACAGAATTTGATTTTAGGATCTTCTACAAGAATAAATGCTGGTTTATTTTATTTTGATGATAGTTTTAATCGTTTTTAATTATGAGATCCATAGCCATAAAACCACTTTAGAATGCTTCTATAACAGTTTAAGGAAACATAAAATATTGTCATCAGTAAACTGACTACGGTTTAAGCATACTTTTTCATGAGATTTGTATACATATTAAAATACTATGAACCTATAACAATACCCTGTGATACATCAATATTTGGGTCTATTAACTAACCCGAACTATTTCCTAATTTCACGGAAGCTTTCCTATAAATATAAACAGTTTTTAAATATGCTAAGGGCCTAGGAAGTCAGTATAAAAATGAGGATTACGTTTTTGGCTGAGAACGTTACAAACAAAAAAGAAACAGGGCTCGTTATTTGCTATAATATTAAAAAGGTGTACCCTGAATATAAAACTAGATAATTAGAAGAGTTATAATAAAAATGAACAAGTGAAAATTGTCCTATACATAGATTAATAAGTCGTTAGAAATTATAAAAAACTGAATTTTAATCAATCGAATATTTTTTTTAATGTTCTCAAAAGAATATTTTGAAAAGTGGCGAATGGTTGGAGTTTCCAGATAAGTATGGCGTTGGGCATGGCGTTAGGCAGATGGAATTGTGGCAATGCAAGAATAGTGTCATACTGGCTACTATCCAACATTCTTTCCATAGCTCTTTATACTACACCCGATTCGTATCACAGCAAAATCTTTGTTTATTGTCGTCCTTCAACATTGTTATTTAAGAATATCTATAAACATGAGTAAGGTGTGACTTTACATACTGCAAAAAAAAAAAAAAAACAGAAAGCCATTATCTAAGCCTTTGTTTGCTTCATTTCCTTAAATATTTTACTTTAGTAATTTTTAACTATTTACTCCAAATAGAATATGCACCATTACTTTCAATATTTACAATTTAAAAAGGAAATAATAAAGTATCAAAATCAACAATATTAAGAATAAAATTAGCGTAAGAGTGTGTGCAAAAATGTCCTTATATAAGTTCCTTCCGAACTAATTGAAATATAAAAGTAGTGATTATGTACATGCATAAGCCATATATATCTCTGAGTAATTAATCATTGGTTTATTATATATTTTTAGTACTGAAATTAAAAAACAAAAAATTAATATTATATTAAAATTAATAAATATTCTTTACTCTTATTTATGTGCAAAGAAATATGGATTTAAAAGAGGTGCCTGAGAGCCTTGATTCGTAAAAAGCGGAAATTTAAAAACAATGTTTTTAAATAAATTAAATACGTGGGTAAACATACCTAAAGAAGAGACATACCTATGGTTCAAAATTGCTGAATCAATTATAATAGGTATAGTTATCCCCTCTAGGTAAAGAAACCCAGTAACAGAGGCTACGCAATGGAAAGATAAATTTTATAATAACCGGGAATCAAAAGCTTGCTCTAGAAAGTTTTTATAGCCGGTTCAGTGAAACTTGAGTTACAAGCACTGAGTGTTGCGGCATTGTTTGCTAGATGCGCCGGCCGGTGTCCAAGAGAAACTCGCTATTTTTGGTGAGTTTCTCTATAACGTGATTATATTGTTTTAATAAGCAAATAATAAATTAGGAATTGATTATAATTCAATTCAATTTGATATATTTATAATTTAAACACAAAGTAAAGCCCAAACTACTCTTTTTAAATAGGAAAACAACAAATAACAGTTCAACCATATATATATATATATATATATATATATATATATATATATATATATATATATATATATATATATATATATATATAAAATTTAAGGACGGATGAGTGATAACTTTTAAATCAATTAAATTTATTTTAAAACACTACAATTTCGAAAGCTTTATTTTTTACGTTGCCAACAATTTGCTGTTTAACGATAATCTGAGTAGTTTGGCTCCTTAAAAGGTATGCTTGCCATTATTGCTATTGTTAACTAAACAAACTCCCTTTTACTGTCTAACTAGGAAGGCGACCTATATAAATCAACAGAATTAAATTCTATTTATTACTTTATAATTATTGTATAGAGGTATGGGAAAACTTCACCACGACCTATCTGGTTCTTTTGTGAGATACTCCCCCTCCCCTCTCCCTCTGAAATTAAATCCTAAAAGCCAGCTTCATTTTCATTCATTTTATGTTTATATATAACACGCATATATTACACACTTATACGAGATTCGAATATTAAAGTTTAAAAATCCTTAATGTTCATGTACAACCGATAATGTTGAAGAAATATGTGCACTTATATTAGGATAAATAAATACATACACACACCAATGTCTTTTAATAATAAATAAACATTTTTTTTTCCAATATTTCTTTTATACAGATCAATGGAGGAACCAATGCCCAGAAGAGTAAACATCCATAAAATCAATATAACGATATTTTTTTCCCGCTTTTAACTTAAAAAAAGAACCTAATTCAAACCTCCAATGATTAACTGAAATGAACATAACTGAGAAAAAAAATCCCTTTCCCTGGCATATATAGTTAGCCCTGGTGTTTCTATATGAAATCAGAAGTTTAACTGAAATTAAATTGTTCCACTAGGTATTTTCTATACTTTAAGGCGTGGATTATATATCTACAGAGAGAGACCCAATTGCTCTACCGTTTCCTCTAACGAGATTAAAAAATATTTTTAAAAGATTAAAAACTTATTCTTTTAAAATTGGACACAGCAATAAAATGGCATACATAGAGCGCAAGTATAAATCTGTTGTGTCTCCAGCGTTGATGGTCCAAGTCGAATAAAGCTCCAGTGTAGTTTTAGCAACAGTGTCGATCAATGAAATGTCTATATAATTCATTACATTGCTAACCTCTCCCTTCTTGTAGATTGGCATAATTTATATTTAGGAATTATCTAAGAAGGAGGAAATGATTTAAAAATAGTCAGATGAACGGTAGTCTGAGGGGAGGAAGTCGAGACGGAATGCCAATGGCCGCATCCTCAGCACAAGAATATAACCTCAGTCATCGTACAGACATACACCACATTCAATTTCACCAATCATAATAGGAACTTACAGGAAATAAAACTAAGTGATTAAGTACAAAAAATCAAGAAGGTAATAAATATAAATAATTAAACGAAAAATGAAATTATCTTAATATATAGGTATAAAAAATATAAAATGTTAGCTCATTCAATGTTAAATCATTCATGTTGCTCCAAGCTTTTGAAAATGAAATATAATTGTTTCATAAGTTCAATCAATTCGAGCATTTTAAACATTGCTCGTCGAAGATCTGTGACATTTTGCTTCCCAGAACTGCGTAAGGTTAGACTATGGCAGTAGTTCTCAAACTTTTTTGTTTGGCGGTAATTACAGTATAATTTTTTTTTTTTTTTTTACTTCTATAAAAAGTATAAAGGATAAAAATAATTTGAAAAAAATAAAAGTTTTTAGAAATTTATGTCCACAACTCATTTAAAGCAATAGTTATAAAGACTACAGAACTTGGCGATGTGGTGCAATTCGAAGATATAAGATTGATAATAAATAATAAGATAGATGTAAATAAAATAGAAAAATAAAATATTTGAAAAAATAATATTATTTATTTCAAAATTGTTTTAATTACTTACTCAATTGAATCTAACACTTTAGTTTAATTATTCAAAAATTTCGCTGCAGTCTTGTAGCGTACAGCGGCACCTGCGTTGAGAACCACCGCACTAGGGTTTCATATTGACAAGTGGCTCGCAAGGAATCCTCGTACCAGACTGAAACTACGAGAAACGGTCCATCGATTCTGCCTAATCAAATATTAACAAGACAAGCGATCAAAACTCCCCACTGAAATGAAAATTCATCCATATTATATTAAGATATCTATTCTGATGTAAGGTAAAGATCAACGCAAGACAATTTATATCCACACGACAAATGTACAACTATAATTTTACAACTGTAGGTACAACTATATAATTTTTATGAGACTTTAAGTCCCATAATGGTAGTTAGCTTCGCTTACACGGTAAAATTTTACTAGCCACTATCAAGGCGTAACTGCTAAGAAGTAAACATTAGGGCAGTTGCCGTAATCATAGCATTTACTGTCGTGAGTTGAGTATTGGTTGGTTTTTCGCGGAAGTGACTGCCACATCTATACGCCTACACTGTGAACTGTCGCACCTTGTGTGCATAATCAACTGTAATGGTGATTGAATGGGAAAACATTAGGTGACTAAAACTGAGCACGTGCTAATTCCTCAAAAAACAAAGCAGAAATTCTGATTTGATGTGAATAAAGAGAAGATACCCAATGGAATACTTGATAAGTGTATATGGATCACATGCTCCAAATATAGGTTGATTATTGATTAAGAGTACCAGCTCACCTTTATAAGAAAATAAAATTGAGAACATGCTCCACTATGTTAGTAAGTACTCAGTAAAGTGCCGATCTACTCTTTAGTAGACTCAGCATTTTACTGAGTACCTACTCCGAATGGCTCAGGCTTGAAAGCTTATTCATATGTTCTTATTGTGGAGTAAAATTTTCCTAAAGTTTGAGCTTTACTTCAACGAGTCAGAAATGGGGGCGGGACGATGGTATGCAACAGCAATGCAAACCAGGGGACCATGACCTCAATCTCATCACACTGCAGGAGCCTGGCCTACCCTCACGTGTTCCGGGGTAGGGTGGGACCTGCTCGAATCGTATGGCATCACGAGGAATATGTGAAGAGTTGTTTCAATCTAAAAAAGAATCTTAAAATTCACCGAATAAAGACCTATTTGAAAAAAGGTAAAAACTCCCTTTCCCCCTCCCCCTCATTGGGCTCCCAAAGAAACATTAGGGAGGATGAAAAAGGTGGACAAGTAATCGGCGAATCCTCGCAGAAGTCATAATAATAATAAATATTTAAAAAAAAAATGCTCGCGATTTTTCAATTGTAAAATTATTTACAGTCTGAATTTTAATTCATTTACTCACCTCCGACAGAAGGATGATTTGGGATTCACAAATTAAACAGAAACTCCTTAGCCTAAACGATCGATTGGGGCTTCTATATTCTCTTCAACACAAACATTAAAATTATAAAAATAGACGAAGACGATGGTAAAGTTACAAACGTGAAAATCACAATTTTTTAGTAGAGCAAAAAAAATGTTACTTTCTTCTGTGTATGGGTAGAATTTAATTTTTTGTGTTTAATGTTGTATTTCTTTTATCGTATAGTTTCATATGTTATTATTTGTTTACCTTTATAATAAATAATAAGCATATTAGTTACTCTAACATAGACGCTTTAGACTTCAAGACGTTTTTCGTAAAAATGCTATTTCAACACTTTCTAATGCCGTAACAGATTCGTAAATTTACTACAGGCTATCAACCGAAATACTAACGAAAAATAAAAAAAACAAAAAATCGAATTTTTCACATTCGTAATTTTAATACAAACTTAATTAAAACACATATGGTTCTCCGCCTGACAAATTTATTGGGCAACTAAAAAGATTCAGATTAATAAAACACAGTATTATCATTCTTCGTTCACCCTGGTAAGTCAGTAACAAAACATTACATACATCATCCTTGGGCTTCATATAAAGATTTCATGACTAACAACACGGATGTTCCTACAAACCTTATACAAAACACAGCCACCAAACAAACCCGAAAATACCCAAAGAAGGGTGAAAAGTAAATGGTTAAGAGATCTCATGGATCAAATGGATAAAATCTTTTTAAAGTTAAATTCAGGAGGAAGTACAGATGGGTGCTGGCTGACTCCTTACGCCTGGCTTGCCAAATATTTCAATTGTCAGGTTATGCGACCGGTGTGGGAATAAAACTAAAGTAAAATAAAAGAAAGATCTTATATGGTGGGAAAAAAATTAATTGAATTACACGATCTGTTTTTCCATTTATTTTTAAATGGTATTATTTAAATGGAATAGAAATTTTTCATTTAATTTCTAACTAATTATTTGACAGGATTTAGTGATGCAGCAAATTTGCAGTCTAGGAAAAAGTGAGGAATGCATTGACTGAATTCGGCGATTTACGACTATTTTTAGAGCATGTTGAACTGTATATAAATAAATAAATAAATGTTATCCGGAGGTGAAACTATTGTAAACCAAAAGAAAAAAAAATGACAAACACTGATTTAAAACGAGCAACTAATTCGTATTTTTTTTAGATCAGTTAATTAGCCCAGACCACGTTAGATAAAGAAGACCATTGTAAGGGGGACCACGTTCCCAGCACTGACCTACCTTTACAAGACCCGTCCTGAGTCTCTTGAAAGACGGTTCATTAAAAAAAAAATTAGAGAAGCTTTTCAATCAAATTCAACTGCAAATTAAAAAAAAAAAATCCTCAGATTCAAACCAATATTTAATCTGTTACTACTTCACAGGGTAGAATAAAATACGGTCACTGCATTCTAAAAAATGATATACAGATTCAAAATCATTCAGATTAAACAATTTTCATAAAAGAAACAAGCTCTATTCATCAACTATAATTTTTTTTTAGAGTAAATTACAACAACATAAATCATGTAGTACATGTACTAAGCCAAAATATTTTGTTTATGTATTCATCACACGACTAAACAAGAATAGAATGCCAGTTTTAGCTCTGATTAAATCGGAAGGCCGATTAAGAAGGTCAAGTATTCTAACCCCCAGTTAATTACGAGATAAGAGGGCGTTTTCAAAATGCGGTCGTAAGAAACTGTACATATTTATTTTATTTTAGTATTACTTTAGAATACATGATTTAATATTTATAATATATAATTTATATATTTATAATATATAATTTATATATTTATAATATATAATTTATATATTTATAATATATAATTTATAAAAATTAAAATGCATAATTATAATAAATTAATTATAATTTATACTAATATATAATTATATTAAGATTATTACTATAATATAATTATATAATATAATATAAAACATCGCCGGCAAAAGTATAAAAACCACGTAACTGTAAAATCCAAACTTTTCAGAAGAGTAAAAAAAACGTTGAAAAATTAAATTTTCATCATATTGAGGTTTGTTATTTTAAAAATAGTATATGAGTGATGCATGTACTATCGAGCAGGAAAAAATAACAAATGATTGCTGTGGATAAAATTTACGTAGTCATAAAATAACCCTAGCGTTTTTGACTTACGTGTATTTACACTTTTAACACAGTTATCATTTTTGGTTTAAAAAAGATTGAGGTAAGTATCCCGGTTTATCTAAATTAAATTAAAAAAATTAATATCTGTTTAAATTAATTTTTATTTTTTTTTAAAACATTAAATAAATTTAATCAATAAAAAACCAATCATATTGAATCGGTATGTTTAAATAATACTTAGTGAGGTTTGGAAGAGGGTATGAAAAAAGAATGATAGAATTTAGAAAAACAGTCTAATTCCTAGAAAGTGCATTGTGTCATTAAAATATATAAAGAATGTTACACTCTTTTTATAAGTTTTAATTAAAATAGTGACTACGTATATAAATTAAGACGAAATAAACTGTAGATTATGGATATAACCATGACAAAAAGAGTGAAGGATAAAGCACTAGAAGACATGATATACATAAGGTACAAAAATATATTAATTAATTATCATTGGATTACTTTGATAAGTTTTGTTTTATTATTTAAATAAGTAAGTGAATACTAATAATGTTCTGTAATTTAGAAGTTGTCCTAAAGATGGGGTAATTCCACGAAACGTTGAAAAAATAATGTAAGAAATCTTTTAACTAACAAAAGAGAAGATCAGGAAGAAATGTTGCTTCATAAAAGAACCCAAAATATTTTTTTTTTAATTGCTCCATTGAAGAGCTGAGCATATCGCACATCCGGAATGAAAGAAGCACGACTCAAAATCAGTTGGACCCCTATCATCTCAAAGAGCAGCCAGCCCACAAATATCAGGCCTAACCAATAGACACAATGGGGGATCAACCAGCAACCTGTGTTACAGGAAACATTCTGGGTGCTTAAAGAGGAACTTAAACCAGCGTCTTGTTAAACAGAACTTGTTGGTTTTAACAAGGCCAATATTTTTTATTTGTCCCTTTCATTCTAGTTGTACGAGATGTAAAAAACTCGCATATTCTGAATACACTCCTGATCCAGTTAAAAAATTAAAATAGATAAACAGTAAAGAAAGAAAATTCGGAAAAAATGCTCAAATAATACAACTATATACAACAAGCACATATCGATATCGTTTTTTGAAAAAGTATGAAGCGCCAAAAATTCGAAATTTAGATTTCAATTGATTTTGGGACGTAAACACCACTTCTATCGATTCCCGCTCATGATATATCGAGAAAAAAAAATTGGAAATGTTCTAAAAATCGAATATTGGTTATCTAAGCATCAAATACTAACGACTCTTAGTCGTCACTCTGGGCTTATCCAGTGCTAGAATACTTTAAAATATATTGTACTTATAAAGGTTTTGTCAGGTTAATAAACTACTACTCTGTACAATAAAGAATAAAATTTAAAAAAAAACATTGTTATTTGGGGGAAAATCATTTCATTTGTTTCCTGTAAAGTTTGCTAAACGGCGCTCACGTTTTTTTCAAAAAACGGCCTCGATATATACATACAACCAGAATCAAATTTTAAACATAAGTTTCCGAAAGTCTTCAATATCATTTTTTTGTGAATCTCTATACTTTATTTCTAGCACAATCAAATACTGTTTTAATTGAATGCGTTTACGGAGTACGTGTAAGTTCTCTGTGTTAGTTCTTCTTCAGAGTAAAGATTTTTCTATACTATTTCTTGTTTTGTAGAGTTTATACATAGTGAAAAAAACTCAGTTATTTTATATCGGAAAGATATATGCAAATTCTTAATTATTATAAATGTTATAATTCTTCGACAATTTACCCAGGCTAATTTGCTTTAGACGAATACCATAGATTAGAATACCAATAATGGTATTCCGTACAATAGCTTGGGCACTATTGCCTTGAGCTAATTTTACACAATACTTAAGCTATCGTGAGCGTTTTTACATAATTATTCATTAGGCCATATTCAGAGCTTACAATGACATAGAACTGTTGAATAATTTTAATTCTAACAATATATGGGGCTTTACCGGTACAAGAGACTGACATCACGAGCGAACCAACATCAAACTGAAAAGAAAACAATTGGACAAACTATTTGGGCTATCATTCAGGTTACTTGACAGACGTTCCAAATTATCCTTAACTAACAGACTTACGATCTACAAAGCACTAATTAAACCTTTATTGACATACGGGATAGATCCATGGGGGTCTGCCAAATCTTCAAACATCCAAAGAATTCAGTCGTTCCAGTCAAAAGCATTGAGACAAATAGTTGACGCGCCATTCTAAGTGACAAATACATGACTACACAAGGACTTGAACATTTTAACACTTTCCGATATTGCCACAAAATTCAAACAAAAATTTCCATAACAGACTGACTTGCAACATGAACCCCTTAGCACAAACACTTACATCCACCACGAAACCGGTGGAGGTCGCATAGAGACTTGGTAAGTTGACTGCTATACCATGATGAGCGCCGATTTGCTTGTTGCAAAAATAATTTGCAGATGGCAAATTAAATAAATGCCAAACTAAATAAAATTAATAAAAAAAATTCTAACAAAATAATTAATGTTTGTAAGATCATTTATTTATAATAATCACTATTTTGCTAAATAAATGTTGGTAAGCTTATCATTTGCTTACTAACGCTTATTTAGAAATAATAATAATTAATAATAATAGGAAAAGTATCATTGGATAGTAAATATACTTTTTATTTCATATTATGTAACCAATAAATAGGAGGAAAAATTTAAACTATCTGATTAGATTGAATAAACCAAGCCAAATTCTTATTATACTGTACTTTTTTTTTTTTATGCTAAAGAAACTTTAAAAATGGTTATCAAATATACTAATAACAAATATTTAAAAAAATAAAATAAAATAACGTGTCATAATTTTTTTTTTTTAATTTGCAAATAGGTGCATTAATGCAAATTTTTTAATGGCTTAGGAACATTATAACGTATCGAGGAACCCTATAACCTATCAAGCGCCTAGAATTTTCAATTTTACTGCTGTTTCACTATTGAATATATTTCAAATGACTAAAACAACAAATGTCATAAAATACACAACCTAAAGTACTGTTTTTTCAAATCAAAAATTAATTTAAATTCTGTAAAATAAGAGAAACTTTTAATTATTATAGAGTATGCTAACCAGGAGGAAATACTTTATGTGTATAAACAATAACTTTTCGATATTAAACGCAGTGATATTTAAATGTAACTTGGACCGAACGGAAGGGTCGACCGGAAGAACAACCGGCATCCAATCCATTGTCTTGGTCTGCCGCACTTCAACGGTACCGCAACTCCACGCGTCTGCCAACGTTATCGCTCCTCGATTAGAACTACAATGTTATCAATAACAACATAATAACTTCTATTTAACAAAGCCAAAACAAAATTATTGTATCTATGCTTGAAGATAAAAAAAAAATTGAGCAATAAAATTGATGCAGACTGATAAAGCAAGTAGATTTGAAGTAATGATAAACTTACTCAAAATAAATCAAGAAGCCGATGGTCAGTGTAGTCTTGGCTCAAGCCTAACTTTGCCTAATCCAGGACTTAACTATCCCGAAACTATAAAAATGTATTGCCAGTTAGCGATAAGTCTCAGAATAAACTTGTCCTGTGTTAATTTTATTCTTTAGTTGAACCCTATCCGGAAACCAGATTAATATAGATCTTTCCATATCGATCTTCAGCGTTTTATAAAATATAATGCTTTAACGTAAAATACACAAGAAAGATAGAAAATACTTAAACTTAAATGCATAAAAATTGAAATATTAAACTCGGTTTAGAGTTTCGAGAAAGAATCCATTTGTCTGCAGTTCCATTGACCCCTACTTTATACATATTAACGACTTCTAGACAGAAAAACTTAAAGAAAACAAAGAATCCTTTCGTTGGTTTTACCGGTTCTAAGACAAAATGGAGGGAACTGGTCCAACGAGGGGTTGGTCCCCAACTGTCAATATGAGAAAAAAAAAGCACGGCATTTGTTTGCATTTCGTTAACTTATGCCTTAATCCGACTAATAAGAAATATTAAAAAAAGAAAAGAAATTAAATTATTAAATGAAGGAATGAGGAGCATTCTATCAAAAGTTAATGTATCCACTTTCCGTAAAAAATTATTTCATGACAGATTCTGCTTACATAAATTTATTGAGTTTTCACCAAAAGTTGAGTTTCTCTTGTCAAATAGGTAATTGTTAAAAATCAGCCTTTTCAATCAAAACTGAACTTATCTACATAAGACGTCACATAATAATTTTCGTATTTTTTTTTCTTTCAAATAATTTTCTGAAAGTGGATATATTAGCTTTTGAAGATTATTCGTCAAATGAGACGATGATTTCCAAAAGGTACGGTACTAAATCCATTTTATGAAATTTTATAGGAAACGCCAAAATCTCTCCTTTTTTTGTTATTGGACCAATTTACCTGATTCTTTTTGCATATAAATCTAGAATTGTTTTTTTTACAAGTATTATAACTTTTTTTTACAGTTTATCTCACTATTCTCCACAATTTTGTTCACAATATAATATGAATATAGTACTTTTTGGAAAGAACTTAATGGGATATAGTACTTTTTGAAAGAATATAACCTTTTTCATTAAATTAATGCTCCAAATATTTATTTTAATTATTTTGCCAGGTAAAGTTTGCAAAATAATTTAAAATTTTATAAACTTTAGCATGATGTTTTCTGATTAAATCGTAAGTTTTAGATAAAATTAAATTTTTTTCTTTACTATTATTTATTTAGTTTTGTTTACCTACCAAATATATTTATAATAAATTATAAACTATTTATATTTATATTATTAATTCATAAACTGAGTGAGAAAAAAATAAAATAATATTTAAGCCTATTAACCTAATTATTATACAATTACATATTTCCCAATTTTAATTCCAAAAATAAATGAATTATTTTTCTGGGAATATTATTAAGCTTTTAAGTTCAATATACCCTGTGCTGACAGGAAAAAAATCATTATGTCCATGCGTAGATAAGTGCGAAAGTAACCTGTTTAAAAATTTTAAGCTATAATTTAATGAAAGAGTTTATATTTTTTTCAAAAAGTACTAACTTTAATTCGAGTGGGGATGTTGAAATGCAACGACGTATAAATATAAACTCATCCACTGCGTTTATTAATGACCAGTATTTTTCACGAATAATTGTCTATTCATTTTCATTTAAATCCTGAATTTTACACAATAACTTCTCGTTATCCGTACGAATATCTTAAAGTTAATATTATCATTATATTGGAGTCTTTTCAGTTTTTTCGCACTGTTTTTTTTTCCCATTTTGACAGATCAGAAACCCTTATACCTCCCCGTATTTGAAAGGATAGAGAATGGAAAATTCCAACTGCTTTGAGATCTGATTCCATTTTCTTGTTCAATTTTTCTAAACCTTAAATTTTGATAATTTTCAGAAGTTGGAAATTGAGTAATTTAAAATAAATTTAATTACTCTCAGATTCAAATATTTGTAACATAACATGTTTTTCCACTTAGCTCTTCTCAAACGTGATTAAGAAAAATTCCTGATTAACTATAAATGATTAACTGTAAATATTCTTTTACAACCATGAAATCATACTCATAAGTTATTTTACGGAGATAATAGGACAAAAGCTTTGAAATATAGCTATTTAGGACTTCGTCTTAAGCAAATTGAATACACACTTTAATATTTATTTTTTTCAATTTCAATATTTTTTGTACAAGATAATCAGGAAAAAATTACTCAACACCAATTAAAAATTTATCAGGCACATTCTCGTCGAGTTTAGTTCAGTTGTTTTGGAACGGAAACAGCTATTTTAAAAGATATTTGTAACAAGAACTTACAAATCAAAGAATAAATGTATTGGAAAAAAAAATTATATTATTGAATATAATATAAAAAATTATATATTACATAATATTTAAAAAAAAAAAAAGCAAGAATGAATACCACTCTTCATATAAATTTGAAGTATTTTTCCTTTAACATTGAATCTAACGCTGGCGAGATTTGATGGCTCAAGGAAGGATTATGACAAGATTAACGCACAATAAAAAGGTGCTGTTATCTGGCCGAGGAGTCACTATGAACTATGCAGTTTAGCTGATGAAATAAAATTAAAAATGGAACGCTAGCCGAGCTAATGTCCAACAGTATTGAAATATTATAGCGCGGGAATAGAGAAACAGATCAGATAATTAGAAAGAATAATTATATTTAAAAACATATAGCTGTCGTTTTTGTTGAAGGATCAATGGATTCAAACTTCTACATGACTTATTTTCCAAACATGCGGGTCTATATTACACAGCAGGTGAACATTAACTGTGATAAGATAAGAGAATGATGACTCCACCCAACCAATGAAGCAAATAGAGAGATAAAGTATGGGAAAACTTCAAGCTATTTTCCAGCATTTTCGTTTCGAAGCCCTTCATCAGACAGACCCTCCGTAATAGTTGGCTGCCTTCAACATAGTGGAGCTTTTACAGTTTGTTTTTAACTTTGTTAATAACAGAACAAACATACAAAATACCAAATCCATACCATTGTGCCTATAGAAAAAAAACACATCTTTTATCATTTAAGGCACCTCCGAATGCATTGATTTTCTGAAATGAATATTTATTATATATACAGGGGTTTCCGCAAGTGACGGGAAATATTTAGAGGTGATAGTAGACCTCAAGAGCAACAAATAAGTATATATGGAACATGCTCCGATTCCATACAGAAAATAAAAATATCGAGAGCATGAGAATAAAGCAACGACAGACGCTGTTTTATATTCTAAAGAAGGCAAGCCCCTGTAGAGTCAGTCTTCTCTGGCCTTTTTGAAAATTGATTTCTTAAGGATATTTTTAATTTATGTGGTTTTGTATTTTTATTGTTAGTGCGGTGGTAATATTAATTTCTTCATAGTTTCATTTCGTATTTAATTTCAGAATTGTTTTGGTACTTTCGTGTTATTTTATTGACTAGAAACAAAGAGAATTTCACTAATTCTCAAAACACTTCTTTGTCGGAGAAACTTAATTCCAAACCACAATTTATTTGCAAACCATTTGCCAATTCTAGACCAATCCCAAAAGAAACCTCGACTTCATTTATACGAAATTAAAGCTTAATGAAAGCAGAAGTTTTCTTAGAAGAGAGGTATATGTAGAACTGCAGACGGTACAGTGCACTCACAAGTTTAGTGTGATTTTAAAAAAATAAATAAAACTTTCCGCTATTGGTCTATCCGAAAGCCTCCTTACAGAGGATTCAGTTAAGAAAAACTATATTTTTTTAAAGAAATTTTGTCTACTTTACGATGGTGCAATTTAACCCTAACTACTTTGAATAGTTTTTGAACGATAAACAGGACTTACTAAAAAAAAAATACGAAACTTAAATTTCTTGCTTCTCTTTTTGAAATCGGATCACGGTCCGTGTGAATGTGTTTTTTGTTGTTCCTGTGGTGCAGAATCGGCCCCTTATGTTTTCTGGTTTTTATCTGGTACACCCCTGTAATTTTACTGGAACAATTGATGAATCTTGCTATGAGGCTTGACAAAACTTTGATGAGGAATGTTTCTTTTTTTTTTCTTTAATCCTACATGATATATATTTTAAAAGCAGGATATCTGAAGTATAAGGAGAGACTTTGTAAGAAATTAAAGGATTGGAGAGCGATAAGAATTACTTCAGTTGAAGACAATTCTCGAAAATAGCCAGGTCAAATAATTGATTTAGGTATGTCGTATTGATGGAGAGAGTATCAAGAAAAATAATGTAAGCTAGGCATTCAGGCAGAAGACCACGCGCCCGTCCAAGGGCCTCACAGAACATCCAGAAGATTGGAGGGCGTAAAGAAGAAACTGATAAGACTGGCGGAGTTGCATTGAGGTCTCTCTATGACAATAACGACTAGAAGAAGCATAAAGGATTAAAAGTATAAACAAATTAAATATTGCATTAAAATTATCAGAGGCATTAAAATCAGGGCATTAAAATATCATATCCTAGCAGAATTCCTGATTTACCTCTGTTGGCAGTATTATTAAAGGTCACATAAAATACCAAGTGGTTTGCTTAACTCTGATGGAGTTAAAACTGCTTTACCCCGCCCAGATGGCGAGAGCGCTTCTTTTGCGGCTCGATCGGTCATTTCTTCTATGGCTTCGAACCACCATGGAAACAGTGTAAAAACCCTCATTAAAATATTATATTAATTTTACAATACCGAAGATCTCCAAGATACACCTCAAAGTGAAAAACATTAAACGTTGTCGAGTTTCAACTACATAAGGCCTTGAGTTAACGTACCCATACACACATATAAACTGCAATAAGTAGGCATGTACAAATCAAAAAAGCAGGAAAATAATGGGTAATATTTCATCTATCTCTGATTGTCACCAACTCAGTTGATTCCGTAAAGGCGAGATGCTACATCAAATACGAAGCTAATGTGTCGATCTTGAATGGATATGATTTATCATCCTTTAATTTCGAAATAGTTCCTTCCTCTTAAAGAACCAACAAAATAGAAAATATTAAAGAGAATAGAGAAAGGAATAAACCTATCACTAGGTGTATAAAATCCTTACAGGTATAATTCATGAAACAGAAATAATGTTTAATTTTTTTGATAGTATCCAATGAGCCAATATACATAATAACATGTCAAAGGTACAAAAAATGAGACCTGTAATTAAGAAGTAATAGCTTGAATTTTGGATAAAAGTATCAAACATGTTTCAGGGATGTGTTTAAACAGTATTTAATGTACAAGTTTGCTATTAAAAAATATATATACCACTCACATATGACCTACTTATGCCTCAGCTCTTTACTATTACCTCAAGGTTACGTTTTCGTATTATGAAAATAATTATATAAAAAATTATGAATTAATCCAACGCCATGAAGACTTAGTTTGGCATTATGGTATATCAGTTTGATCGGCTTAAGAGCATGAACCAGGAATTGTAGAAAGAAGACAGAAGAATGGTATGCGAGTACCTTCAGTCAGACTTCCATGGGATGATGAAACCAAGATGAGTAAAAAAGAAAAAAAGAACAGTGACCTTGTTCGACCTTGGGATAGGTTACTGGCGGCCAGTTATGCAAACACGAGCAATGAAGTAACTTTCGTCAACCACTAACCATCTCAACCCAAGCCAGGAGGGACACATATATTTATTGACATATATGTTAAAATAAGGGAAGAGGTTATGTATCTTGTGATAATTTAAAATCAAAATCCATATATTTTTTTGGGACATGCTTAATTTATTTTATTTCATTTTTTTTTTACTTTTAATTAATGCATTTATACACATATAAAGCATAAGTAGATATGCTCTATAGACATAGTATACCTCTAAAAAAACAAACAGTGATATCGATTAGAAAATAATTAAGATTAATAATTAAAACATACATGACACTTAGCTTCAATGAGCAACTGGTACCGTTACCACAAAATCAATATTCAATAAAATCCCATATAAATATTTGAGGAACGTTGCCCTCGAAAAATAATTCATTAAACACATGATGCGCTTAATTTACGCAATGAAGGCCAAAGGAGGTTCATGAAACTGCTTAGCATAAATTCAGTCAATTTTCTGATCCACCGCTTCGGAACGTTGATTAACATCATCCTAATTCCAATCAGTTCGTATTAAAAATTAAAATAAAACAATCCATGATAAAATTTATATCGAAAGACTTTTTCCATGCCAAAAACCTTCAAGAGATCATGGCAAACTAAACGATCTGATTCCTATACCGGCGGTGGTCAATACGATGTTGCCAATGGACCGCTAAAAATAAAACTGTATGGAAAGGCATGTGCAGCCTGCTCTTCACCTCAGGCCGGAGGCCGGATTTTCTCTTAACAATGTCAGTAAAAATAAAAATATCTCTATATTTTTTCTTCAATGAAACGTGTGAAAAAATTGTCAAAAAGGCCACAAAATTGACCTTAGAAGATTTGGATTTTAATTAACTAGATATTCTTAAATTTCCGTAAACATAATATACACACAAAATTATTCTCCAAACAGATAGCATATAATTCGACAATAAAGATAAAAAATTATAAGTAATGAAATCTAATAAGAATCACTAAAGATATTAGATCAACTATTGTAAAGGTCTTCACTCAGGAATTTATTCGTTTAATGTGAATTTTAAATTCGGCTTAATTCTCATTATCCATTTAGAATTTTGCAGTAACAGGTTATCCATTCACAACAAAAATTGTATGCTCAAAATTAAAAAGCAATTTTCAAGGTAAAGACTAGTTGTGAAGGGAGCGGTAATAGTATATTATAATATTTAAAAGCAAGGATTCTTCTAATATCGCCGTGTCCGAAATATGCACATTGTTGAATTTAAAAATAATATTAAAACAGAAGAAAAAATAAATTGATAATTTAAAAAAAAAAAAAAATTAAACACATAATTTTTATTTATTTGTTGTGTGTAAGTATAATAAAATTAGTAACTTTTATTTTTTAAAGGAACAATTAAAAATATGTAATAAATTAAATTATTAAAAATCTTGTTTAAGCCTATCTATTAAAAAAGAACTGACAACAAAATAATTACGATATTAAACATATTCAGTTGCTTAGTGCAATTAATAAGTTTTAACTTAATACTTCTAATACTTAATAAGTCTTAACTTAATAAGTTTTAAGTTCAGTAGGAAAAGTTTTCAACAGTAATAAAGATAATAAAATATTTTAATTATAATAAAAGATGGTCCATAAATTCGAGGGCGTACCTATATCGTCATGGGCATCGGCGTCTAGGACCATCTCGCCAAGGTTCCCTCGTCAGCACCAACTGGAGACCCCACCCACTCCCCTCCAACCTCATCCCCCACTTCAAGGTTTTCCCAGTTGATAGGACGATTTTTCGGGCAAGAAAAATCAAATAAAAAATTAATTTTCGTTGAAGTTTAGCTAAATAATGAGAATAATAATTGAGAAAAAAAAATTTTATTCGAAAAAAACAAAAAAAAAACTCACAAAAAAAAGATATCACAGGATATCAAAGCATGCTAACTGATTATCATTCAGTGCTTCAGAAATTATGGAGATCCACCATTACTATCCAAAGCCGAAAGAAACAAAAAAACTAGCTAAAAATTGTTTAAAGAAACAAAACTTAAAGAATCGGTTTTTAATTATCAGTTTATGAGATCTACGGTGTATTCAATCATCAACACTCAAAATCTTAATTTATGTTTCCAGATCGAACAGCTAATTTTTGGTTTAAGTAGCTGCTCGCTTATCCGCACTAGATTGACTAGAACATACCCATATTTCAGGATTAACAGAATACAGATATTATTTTCGATCGTTTAACATGTATTGAAAACAGTGATGAACGAGGGGAGAAACGAATTAATAAAACATAGTGTAGCTTAAAAAAAAATTAGGTATTTATTTTTTTTACAATACACAAATTACTTTTTTCAAATTACACAAGTTCCTAAATATTTAATAATAATAATAATAATACATAATTGATTTAAAAAATTACAGTTAAAAGTAGAAAAAAAAAACTAAGTATTCTACAGCAATGGAAATATTCCGTATGTTGGAGACCTAGATTACTAGTAAAAAAAAAGTAACAATCTTGCAAGGATAGAAAATAAAAAATACAATTTATGGTGATTAGATATATACGAATCAAAAGAAATAAAACGTTATTATGACAAAAATAAATGTCATTTACTATTATAAAGTAATGTGTACGACTTGTGTCGTGACTTTTTTTCTTCCTTCAATTGCTTTGTAAACTAATCATGTACGAAAATTCTTCAAACTATCATAAACCATTAGACTTGATCCCTTTTTTTTTTTATAATCTAGGGAAATATGACACTCAAGTAAACATTTATACATTAAAAAAAAACTCCTGTTTCCACAGCTCATTTTTCTATTAACCACTGCATTTACAGCGGTTTATAGCAGGGTATCATTATAATTTTTATACCTGCGTCCTCCCAACTTGGTCCTGAAGCATCTTGGCATGTGTAAAATAACGCACATTTGATAGTAAGCATGGAAATAATTTGAGAAAATTACGATGTTCCAAGTTGGCAAAGCTGTCCCATTCTCAGCACGTTTCCTGGTAAAACTTTGCCAAGTTGCATTATTAAATCAAAATGCATCAGAAAATTAACTCTAAAAAATATTTTGAATGGAGATTATATGCTATTTGAAGTAAAAACCAATAGCTTTTACGAATTAATTAATATGTAAGACGAGACAATTTTGCAGACAACCAAAAAATTATGTTCTCAAACAGGTTGACAATAACACTGATTTAAGTCCCATGAACAACTGACAAATTTTAAAAGACGTGAAAATATTATCACTCTATGACCTATCTGTGGGTAAAAAAAATGCGGTACGTATACAGATAGATTTAGGGACTAGATCTGGTACCAAACATCAGATTTGTTCAAAAAGTGGCAAAGCTGTCCCAGTTGACGGTACTAATACAAAAGTAAAATAACATGAAAAACAGACAACTGTAGAACTGTTGAATCAGTTGCCAACAGTAATTCCAGGCATGACGTGTGGACTTTATTAGCTACAGACTCGGTTCATTCAAAAGAGAGAGCAAATCCTCCTCTGAAAGTACTGCGAGACCCATTTAAGAAATACTCATTTCGGATAGCATTGTATATTTTGCCTTAAAAATGCTCAATATTTTCTTTTCCTCGAGAATTGCTCATAAAGCAAAATTTCATATCGCAACATCATAAATGGAATCTATGAGGAATCTATATATGGAATCTCTATTGCTTGATCTTATGCGAGGCAAAATAAAATGGTGCTTTGCCCCCCAACTTGTAATATTTTCTAGAGAGAAACGAAAATCAGGAAGATACTTCGCTGAAAGAGAATTCCACTCTTTATACCAGAACGAATTTATATTGATTACCTCAGGTGCTGTAATTTTTGCGAAACGAAAATAAGGGAGTTTCAAACTTTCGTGACGATTGAAAAGTTACCTACATTACAATACTCAGGTTCTTGAGATATCTTTAACAGGAAGGGAGAGGGATGGGACTTTTTCTGTCCTAATGTTACTCCGCCATCCGGGGTTACATTAGGACAGACATGTTTTCTCATTTTACAGAAAAACCGTTGGTCTGAGAGAAAAATGTTAAAGGTAAAAATTACAGATTATAAGGATTTCTTCCAGAAAATCCCCATTATTTGACACTTTAACAACGCGTACGTGCCTGACGCGCGTCTGAACTGATGTCGGTTACAAGAACATGATATATGATTCCGACGTATTTTAGAACCCCTTTCTAACTAAAAATATTACCGAGCCGGTAGGGTTTATTATTTTTTACACAATGCCACTGTGGTACTTCCCTGGTACTGAATAATAATAAAGTAATAAAAAAAACAATTAAGTACTGGAAATAAAGTAATAAAAAACAAAGCAAGAAACCCGAGGCGAACGTCTAATATAATATGTCAGGATGCCTTATAATTATGATAACGTGTTAGGGTAATAGCTTTGCTTATGGTTGGAAATCCTTAAAAAAATTCATAAACTGAAAACTAACTTACAATATATAAATATGCAAAAACTCTATTGTTTCAAAAAAGCAAAACAGAGCATCGTAAAATAAAACATTAATTTGATATTATGACACGAAATCAAAATGAAATTAACAAAACACCGGTAGATAAAAATAAAAATATTTATTACAGTGCATTAAAATCACAAAATTTAAAATGATTGCATTTTTTTGGTAACCTTGAAAGCTACCTTTTTTTAACCCTATTTTTCAAGGCTAAAATGTAAAATTGTTATTCACAATTATAATTGAACAGTAAGAGAGAAAAACAGGTGCCACATTTTTTTAATGGATTAGAATGAAAAGGTGCATTTTCAAAAACGTTTCTAGTACTGTATGCATAAATTTCAGTGACTAATATTTCTTAACTCACGTGGTTTTTCCGCATTCTAATACCCTGAAAGAATGCAGCTTTTCGTTATGATCCATATAAAAAAAAAAAAAAAAGGGACTTATGTTTTCAAAGTTTATGATTTCAATGTTTTATATTGGCACTCAAGATAAAAATGCCTCCTCTACAATTTGATTTTGGATTTCTGAGCTCTCTTAAAATTTTACCACCTGCCTTGAAAATCACTGCCCTAAAATAAAATTGAAGATATAATATGTTGTCTATTCCATATTTCTAGCGAGTGCTGAATTTTAAAACAAAATTTTGAAATCATCGTCATGTATTATAAGAACTCATTTTTCTCCAACTGATTGATATTCCTGAAGAGACAGAAATGAATTAGGTTCTCGTATAATCGAAGAGATTGAAGGAATGCCAGATAAATGATCCTTCCAAGTTATCGAATATTTTGAGGACCAATGTCTTAACTACCTGTGATATATGATACTAAGTCACTTTGTTGAATCAGTTAAGGGATTCCAAGAAACTGAGAATACATTAAATATTTTATTTGATTTAGTAGATAACTGCAAGTATGCATCACATTAATTGAGCGGATTGGCCAAGCAATTTTCTACCACAGCAGAACTCGAACCCGAGCTCGGCTACTAGGCGATAAGTGTCCTACCCTAAAGGTATAGGCAAACAACTTAAGGAAGAACCTTGTGGGCGGAACTTAGACCAGGCGGTTATGCTCAAGAAGAAAAAGCCTTCTCCCTCTACATAAATTCAATGTCACATCATATCTTGATATATATTTTTTTATTTTTTAACATTTTGATTTTTAAGATTTTAAAATATCTGATGTGGACAACACATGACTTCCTTGTACGCCTATTAAACTGTAAGTCCGTGGCTCCAAAATTAATCCTTGGTTACTAGTTTCCAAAGATTGCAGTAAAAACGACAATCGGCGTCGCGACATCCATTTATTGACACACACACAAGCACTTGTTTCTTGAGGTCTCATTCCGTTATTAAATGTCGTTTTCTTTCAGTAGGTAACAAGTTCCCAAGAGATTTGTTCGTGTTCTGTGACAACATTAGTACTGTCAATGTCACTAGATAAAGTATAGGAAATCGACGGTTTCAACATTTTAAGCAGAAGAACCCACTTAGCTTATATCTTATTCTCCTGCTGCAGACTTGTTCAGCTCACAAATACAGAAGTATTTAACACTAAATTTTAAAACTTAAAACGAATCATAAAAATGTTTAATTAGAGTGGGGAAAAAATCGCGTTTGTAAACGTTATTTCCAAATCATATGATCTCTGTATTTAATTTTAATATAATTTTTTATGTAAGTTTATCATAATAAACTTACATAAAGAAAGAGAAGAAAGAGAAACTTTACTTGAAGGTCATAACCTTCAAGTAAAGTTTCTCTTTCGGCCCACCAATTTTAACCAAAATCTATTATATTATTTATATTGATATAAAGTCCTATTTACCAAATTTCAGATGATTTACATTATATTTTAATATATTGTTTAATGAAAGTTTTTATGACCTTCAAATAAAGTACCACTTCCGGTTTTCCAATTTAGACCAAAATCTAGTATGTTATTTAAATCAATGTATAAATTATAAATAGTAAATTTGAGAAGTTTTGCATAGTATTATAATACAATTTTTGATGGAAATCAATTATGAACTACAAGTAAAGTACCACTTCCGGTGATCACGCAGTGACCAAAAAGAGAAGTTCACAACTAGATTTTATAGCAATCCTAAATACAAAATTTCAACTTTCTACGACTAACCGTTTTTGAGATACGAACGTACGTACGTACAGACGTCACGACGAAACTAGTCAAAATGGATTCAGGGATGGTTAAAATGGATATTTCCGGAAATCGGAAAATTTTCGCGATTACAATAATTCCTTTACTTCGCACAAGAAAGTAAAAACATTTTTACATTCTATCAATCGTGTGCACTAAGTGTACTAAGTCGAAAGTTGATTGCTACTTCAATAAAAAAAAGGTTATTGTTATACGCATGTACACTAAACGGTTCTTACTTAAGTCATCGTCACCTGCATATAGAATGCCTAAAGGGTGTCAAAACCTCTTCGTCTCAATAAACAACACACATCAAAATCGATCTTAAAGATATCAATTAAAAAAAAATTACTTTTCTCATATATTCTATTATTCTTAAATAACTTATCCTCAAATAACAGACTTACCATCTGCACTAATATTAATAATAATAATTATTATTATTACAAATATAATAATAATTACAAAGCAATAATAAAATCTTTTAGGATAGAGCTAAGGGGCTCTGCCAAAACTTCAAACATCCAAAGGATTTAGCCGTTATAGTCCAAAGTATTGCGAAAAATAGTGGATGCATTGATGCATTCTATGTGACAATTGACCAGCTACACAAGGACTTCGACATCTTAACAGTTTCACACTGACATGGAATGCTACAAAAATTTCTAACCACAGATTGACTTATAACTTGAACCCTGTAGCACAAACACTTACATCCTCCACGAACCCACACAACCCACCATGAACCCGGGGGAGATGGCCTAGA
The DNA here is from genome assembly GCA_948150685.1 of Rhaphigaster nebulosa. Classification (NCBI taxonomy): domain Eukaryota; kingdom Metazoa; phylum Arthropoda; class Insecta; order Hemiptera; family Pentatomidae; genus Rhaphigaster; species Rhaphigaster nebulosa. Next base: position 60,820,153 of record OX411310.1, on the reverse strand, counting down.
GATTTGTTAAGTTGAACACTATACCAGGATGAGCGCAGATCTGCTTGTAGCAAAAATAATTTACAGATGGTAAATTAAATAAATGCCAAACTAAATAAAAAATTCTAACAAAATAATTAATGTTAGTAAGATCTTTTGTTTATAATAATCACAATTTTTCTAAATAAATGTTAGTGAGCTTATCATGAACCCTTACATCCCATGCCGATGACTTCCTCTTCAGATTTAAGTTAACTGCTGTCCCGATAAGAGCTCAAATTACTGATTGTAAAAATCTTTGCAGATTGCAAAAAAAAATACGCTCTTAACATATATTTTATGCAATAAAAATTCTTTAATAACAACAAAAACATCAACATATCTTTTTCCTAAAGGTTTAAAAAAAGTTAAGATAAAATTAAATTCTAGGTTTTTGTCAGGGCTGACTTTTATTTCATGGAATATCTACGTAATAAATCTTTACCTCCACGCTCTGGCTAGAATGTGTTATATTTGTAGTGACAATAAGCTATCTTGATCTGGTTGGAAAAATATAGGTAAGCAACTTGAGGGAGAACCTTGTGAACAGAGCTTAGGCCGGCAGGTTACGCTCACATACGGAAAAGTCATCTTATACATTACTTCAGATACATCCATCTTGTCAAATATAACAACTATTATTATAACAACAATTTAAATACACAAGTTAAATTCAATAAACAAACAGTCAAATCAAATTTTTATATTGCAAAGAGGCGGGTAGAACGAAATCAGTGATTCGAAAAGAAACCAAATTTTAAATCATTTTATCTATCTTACATAAATTAATAATAATGATTAATTATAACCAAGTTTTTTTTTTCAATAAAATTTAAATTGATTAGAGATATAAACGAGAATGCAAGGAATTCATCATCTTTTCAGTGAAGTTCGCATAAATAACAATCTAAAGAAGGCCACTGACGATCATTCTAAATGGAACGTGGAACACTGAATTGGAAAAATTGGAGTGAAGACGATTTCATAGACCACTCCACTCCACTCCACTAACTATCACTCCAAACGGAACATGGGACACTGAATTGAAACAGCTGGAGACGATTTCAAGGGCCCCACAGACGATGACTCCACTCCATTGTTCCATTTTTTACCGACAATTAGTGATTTATGCCCACATACAAATGCATTAATGGGACTATAAATAGTGGATCTACAATAGCAAAGACATTAAATAATCAAATCTTGATCCTCTCTCTCCAAATAATATAAAAAATCGTGGACATTTCATGCATATTAGAAATGATAAATCCACTAAAAATATTTAACTACTTATAATTAACATTTAAAAGCATTTTCTAACATAATTATTAGTAAAAAAAAAAAAAATTATAAGTATACATATCAATATTTTTAAAAAATGTTCTATAAAATCAATATACAAATACAAACAATTTTTATTATTATTAGTATAGCTCAGCCTAAAAACTGTGCAAGTCGTTGCTCCACTCTCCCTCCGTTTTCCACATTCGCAATCGGTTGGAGTGATTAGATTTTGTTAGAATGGATTTTAAGACCGATGGAATTCCAGCTGCTCCCCTCCACTCCAACCACTCCACACAGGATTTCACACTCACGGTGGGTGGTTCCATGTTCCATTTGGTATGGACTGATTGGATTGGAGTGATCATCAGAGACCCCCTTAAGAGTTATGTGGATGCAGGCTACATATTAATGCTTCGGATAAATTTTTCAATGTCATTTCAATAAACGCGAAAACTCAATAAATAGAAGAAACATTAAAAGAACCGATAAATAAAAATAAAATAAGGGAGAGAGGGAAAAACTCAAAAAACGATGCAAAAGAGGGGATAAATGAATCCGAATCGGGCACACCCGACGAAATGTAGTGGGCGTATTTCATATTTTGAACTTACATATATTTTAACTCTTTGAGATTCTGTTTTTAATTTAAATAATATGTTTTATTTTTTTCTTTCTTGAAAAAAAAAAATTACCAACTTTGCTAAAACAACATCAATAAATTCACGAACTTAATTTATTAGGCTCCAATTTAGTGGTTTATTATATTTATTCTTTTTTAGTAAAATAAAATAAATTACCATTAGAAATATAAAAAAAACAATTTCAAAAACTTAAAAATATGTACATTCAAAATAAGGAAAACTCCCATTGCTTTTCATCAGGTGAGCCAATTCGGTTTTAATTCTACTGTCTGCATCGTTAATGGTTATTAACGATTAATTAAAGAGTTTTCTTACCTCTCCTCTTTCTTATTTTTATTTATCATTTTTTAAAAATAAAATTAATCTTTTATTTATTGGATGCCTATTACACAAATTTTACTCAATATTAATAATCATGTATTTTTTTTTTGTTTAACAATAGAATTGAAGAATTATGATCGGATGCCTGAATCTCAAAAATTTGTAATCAATATCTAAACAAGACAAATATACTTGGAGCTACAAAATTTTAAAAATTCCCAAGATGTACATAAACTACGGATAGTTTTCTGAATAAAGCAATTTTATTACAGATTGCTAAACCCCATAACAGTTGTACTGATGGTGTTGCTGATTTTAGTCAAACGATAGATTGATATTTTCTTCACTGGTCTCTTAATTAACTACTATTAAGTTAAGTATAAAGAAATCAATTTAATAGATATGGAAATAGACATCCATCAAAATTCTAACATTCTAACAGGTAATAGATAGGTATGAAAAACAAATATAATTTCAAATAAAAGTCGAAGATTTTACCTGATCATTAAATAACTAGGTAAATTATGTTAAATCATTAATGCATCTCAATACAATACTTCCTGGGATTATATTTATAAAGTTGAACCCATATTTTTAAAAAGTTCTAAAAGTAACACTATCATGTATTATGTCAAAGCCCTCCCTCCCCTAATTCAAACATCGGATTCACTTCTTTAAGACCAAAATGTAAAAATTATTATTTTTAACTTTATATTATTCTCTTATAATAAAAAAAGACAATTAAATTGTATTTTTAAAGAGAATACTTTACTTTGATACACTAAAATTTAATTTTAAATCTGTGCCTATCTCAAAAAAATTTCAAATATTTTCCAATGGGCTTATCTATATGTAACATTGCTGAGCCCAACAGCAACTATACAGAGTAAAAATGGACCCTCATAAGAAAAAACTTTTAGGCATCAAGATCATAGCCTATGTTTTGGACCCACCCCACCTCAATATCTTTTAAGTTAACTAGTCCTGGAAAACCTTTTCACATAGGTAAAAAGTATGAAATCTATTTCTTAGTCTTACTGGAAATATGAATAATAACATGACAGATACTATCATGAAGTATAAAATGAATGAGGTCAAAGTAATTGGAGGATTGATTTAACACTTAAATTACAAATTAAACTGTATTATAAAAACAACTTAAAGTAAAATATTAGAAAAAAGGTTTAATATTATAAAAAAGAATCCAATGAAGTAAAAAGAATGAATAAAGTAAAATAAAAATGGGGTTAACTAAAACAGCAGTGATAAAACATTATTAATACATTCCTTAAGCTAATACATTTTTTAAATATTTCCAATCAATTTATCAGTAAAAATAATGTCAAAAACTACATTTTTAACCAACCAAATATGTCAAAATCCTTTACCGAATAAATATAAAAATAATTGTATTCATATAGCACAGATTAGATTGTTTAATCAATTTCATTAATTAATTAAAATCTGTCTCTATTCTATATATGACTTACTATTAAATAAAGTTTTCATATATATATTGTATTTATTTATGACATCTTTACATTAAGGACTTAAAATCAATCAACAGAATTCATTCCATTTTTAAGCAATGGAAAAATAGTCAAGCTAAAAATATCCAACATTTGTGAATTCAATTTTATTTTTAATTTCAATAATAGGAATGGATGGCATTAATGACACATAATCATATAAGCATACCCTGCATGATAATGTCATCTGTTACCTACAGCAGCAATCAATAAATATACAGCACAATTCAAGGATCACTATCATAAATTCAAACAAACCATGACATCATTAAAAAGTAACAACCGATATTAGTAATCAACTGATATTAAGAATCATGCAGCAGTTCCAGAATTTCTATGGCATCAACAGTGCTCTTCTGGCTGAATACAAAAGAAACGAACCTCTCTAAAGTAAACATGCTATAGTATGGCCAAAATTTAAGTTAGAAAGCATGAAAACCAAAGTATGATAAAAGCATAATATTTGATAATGATTATGTATATTTTAAAATCGTATTACTAAAGAAGCGTATAAACTGAATATAATGATCAATGCAACTTCTTGTAGAAGTAACAATTTTTATTAAAAGTACCACTTTGATTAAAAAGTATAACAAACTTAAAAAATTTAACAATGACCAAAAACCTTCGGATGAAATTCATAAACAAGATTAAATTGTACGAAGAAGATAATTCTATTCCACAGATATAAATGCTATTTAAAAAAATGGCACCAAATTTAATCAATTGTCAGATGTCAAGTTGACCAATAATAAAAAATGGTACACAACATGATTTTCATTAAATTTAAAGAAGTCCTAACAATGGTCACAATGAATTAGTATTTCAAATAATAAAATTAGGACACAAATCCAAAACATTAAAAGAATACCATTTCTTTGCAAATAGGTCTATTTAAGATTATCTAAATGGGGCATTTAAAAATCTGTTAAACTAATTGCATTACAAAACTCCATGTGCTTGATTTACATTACATTAAAAACATTAAGTCATGAAGATAACAATAAGATAAAAGAAAAATACTAAATAAGAATTATACAGCATTCAGTACACACATAACCTGAACAGATGACATAATGAAACTGTACAAAACGTAAACGAAAAGGCAGAATACCAAATTGATAACTAAATAACATATGCAAGAAAATAAAATCATTTATTTATTTATAATTGTAATTCATTGGACATCTGGACCAGAAAGGTTATAAAGTCATCGGTGCTTCCGCTAATAGCATAGAGCGTAACTAGTCCACAATATGCAACAGACTATGTTTTATCACCACCAAAATGAAATATGTACCATTTATTTACCTGTACATTTTGGAGAGCTCGAATTTGCCTCCAGTCTATCAGCCATTTTTGCACAACACAACAGGGTAATACTACTGGACTGGAAAGGTTACGGGACCTGAAATGAAACCCTACCAATCTTACTGATATTATATTTTTAAAAAATTGTATCAATCGAATCAAAATATTTAACGAAAAAACACATATTACTAGGATTATTTTTTTTGTAAAAATATTTATAACTTCAGGATAATTAACTTTTCAACAAAAAATTGCAATCAAGTGACTGCATTGCATTGTGGGTAGCCGGCTCAGGTATTAACTTTCAGGAATGCAATCAACTTTTCAGTTTCTCGTGTTGGGTGAGAGTGGTTCGTTTGGAGAGAGGTGCCCTCTTTTCCAGTCTAAGAATCCTCCTGACTAGGTTTATACACGATGACGGACCCAACCATTGTGATTGTTGAAGCAGTCAGAACACCTATTGGTAATTTTCAATGCAAACTTTTTAATTTTAAATGATTGTTTAAAATACTCAGTTAAAAATAAGGTGGAAAAGCAGTCTTATAAATAATTAGAAATCTTTGAAAAATAGGTTCCATTAGTGGTTCACTTTCTTCTGTGAAATCTCATGAGTTAGGAACTGCTGTCATTAAGGAGCTTCTTTTGAGGACCAAGGTGCCACCAAGTGAAATATCAGAAGTGATTATAGGACAGGTAATAAGGATTTCGCAAAGATGAATAACAACTTACAGGAATATATTTGTAGTCTTTCTTTTTGTATATAATCATAGCGTTATCGTCACCCTTCACATAAATATTTTTATATTAATTTGATTTTGTGAAGTGCATCAACCCCTGAGCAATAGTTTTATATGTAGAGTTTTCAAACAATAAAATTTTGATGACTGATTCCCCTTTAAATCGTAATAATCATTTCTGTGAAATCCATGTCAATGTTAAGAATCTTTTTAGCAGTTAACTGATAGTGACAATTGATTAAGATTCAGGACCATTGGTAATGGATTTTCTTGGAACCTTTAAAAAGAGTTACAGAATTATTTCTAGCTCCAAATTTTATAAATAATATTCTTATCGAATATTTTGTTTAATTTTAGGTGCTCACTGCAGGAGTAGGTCAAAATCCAGCCCGGCAATCAGCCATAAATGCGGGTATTCCTTTTACAGTGCCTGCGTATACCATTAATCAACTTTGTGGATCTGGCTTAAAGTAAGTTTATTACTAAATTGAACTCTTATTTCAATTAGTTGTCTTAAAATGTTTTTACATGGTATTCTTTAGGTCTGTTTTGCTAGGATATCAGAGTATCAAGGCTGAAGAAGCTAATATTGTCATATGTGGGGGGCAAGAATCAATGTCAATGGCTCCTCATTGTGTTCTGATGCGTAAGCCTTTAAAAATGGGAAACACACCGCTAGTATGTACTTTAACTTCAGATGGATTAACTGACGCATTTAATACCATTCATATGGGAGTGACAGGTATTTTTGTCATAATTTTAAAATTATTACGGATTTTTAAAAAATTATAATTGGAAAATTTCAAGGCCTATCTTTAATTTCAGCTGAAAATATTGCCAAAGAGTTCAACTTATCAAGGAAAGAACAAGATTTATTTGCTGCTAAATCTCAAAACAAAACTGAAATTGCTCAAAAGCAAGGCTATTTTGATAATGAAATAGTTGCAATAACTGTTAAAGATAGGAAAGGAGATATAACAGTTAGCAAGGATGAATTTCCCTGTCATGGAACTACATGTGAAACCCTTGAACGCCTCAGACCTGCTTTTTTAAAAGTATATCTTGAAGCTAAACTTTTTTACTTAAATTTTCTTTTATTTTAAAATGAATTACCCACAAATAAAAAACAATTAGACAATGCCTTGTTATTAATCATAATTATAATAATAATTGTTAATTATTAATTAAAAATATTGATTATATGGATTGCACTCGTAGTAAAAGATACTAAGTCTTTAATTTTTGGTGATAAAAAAGGTTTTTTGATTTTAATAGTACAGAACTTTCTTTGATAGAATTACTGTTAATATTAAAATTTTAAGTTTTGAAAATTTGTAGTTTAGTAAATTTCAGAATTGTATATTTATAAATACCATTCAGATTATCTGTTTCAAGGTTTATTATTTAAATGAAAAAAGGTTCTGGCAACTTACATTAGTAAATGGCTAGTAAAATCATTAAATTATGATATTTAAAAAAATACAATAAAAAAAGCTATATATTTATAGTTTTTGATTCATGCTTTTTGTTTTGTATATTGTACAGTAAAGTATAACACTTACCCAGTGTTCTAATAAACCCACCATAAAAGTTTATTAATGCACTTAAACTATTTTTAGCTTATAGATATATTAGTGTAAAATGTTCAGGCTTACCAACACAATCTAAACATGCTTTACAATTAATTTTATTTGTATTATATATATTATTCCTAATTAGATATGATTATAGTGTTTATATATATATATATATATATATATATATATATATATATATATATATATATATATATATATATGTATATATAAATAAATAAAATTTATTACAATTAAAATCATTCTTTTTTATAAAATAATTATGATTATTGTATATTAATGCAAACATATAAAAATGTAATATTACAGGATGGTACAGTGACTGCAGGAAATGCTTCTGGTTTGAATGATGGAGCTGCAGGAGTAATGTTAATGGCATTGGAAGAAGCAAAAAAACAAAATTTAATTCCAAAAGTAAAAATTGTTGGCTTTGGCCAAGCTGGGCTGGAACCTAAGGTTATGGGTTTAGGCCCAATTCCTGCAATTAAAAATTTGGTATGTTGAATTCTTATACTAAAAACTAAAAAATTAAGGTACTGAAGTGAATAAAATAAATATAGCTTTCTTTTATCCAAATTTAGTAGGGAGTCTGTTATTAATTAAAAGGATGAGCAATTATAACTTGTCAAATAAATTCAGTAATAAGCTCATATCATAAAAATGTTGACGTTTCTGAAATGTGCTGCCTTCATCAGGAGCTATTTCTTGTTTGCTTGGATTTAATTGTCAATTAATAAGTATGAGCTAATGTCCAAGTGGTAGCCTTATTTTTAACAATATGACAAAAAGAGGCACTAACATGGGAAAGACTGTCACAAAAATGAATTTTAGAGAAAAAATGTTATAACAACATATGTATAAAACAAAATTGTATTTTGTCAAATCAAACCAAAAATCATGACAGATCATACACTAATATATGTTCATAGTTAAATTTATGATATCCAAAAACTTCATTATATCCTTTAGGTCCACTGATGACAGGCATTTTTTCTCTATGCCAAATATCTTGGAGTAAATTGCAAGTGTCATCTTGTGTCACTCCTTGAAAATAAACTATTTAGCCGATTGACTTCCTTTTTTCCCACGCCATTGGCCTGATTACTACCTGTATTTTCCATGAAAAAATTAAACTTCAATAATTTTTTTTACTTGCTGCCTTTTCTATGTCAGAACCTGAATTATATATAAGTAAACAATAAGTATGCCCTGATGATAGGGGCACATCTCCTAAACATCAGCATTATTGTAACATTATGTTATGAACATAATAAAGAATTGATTTGAAAAGTGATAATTTATCATCCTTTTTAAATAATAACTAATAAATTTTATTTTTCAGCTAACTCAAACACTTATAAGATATTCTATTTTTCCAGTTCTCAGAGCTCTTGTTGGTTCTTATTTTTTACTGTATGCCAAAGGTTACTTGTGCATTTTTTGGCTGTGATTGTGTCTTGCTTTATGTCAAATGTAAAAAATAAATTCTCGGATATTATGTTAATAAATAAGTTGAATAATTTTAGCATGAACCACAGGAAAATAAACACTAGAACATGAGAAAATAAATTAAATTCCCACCACTATTCGGAAATAAGGGATTGACTCTATCTTGAAGCTTGTGAATATAGGTTCTCTACTTATTAAACAACTTATATTTTCACATATTATCATCAGTATTAAATAAGTAGTTTTAATTCAAATTGGTTAATTATATTTCAAATTATTTTATATAAAATAGAAAGTACTTGAGCCAGTAAAGTAAAGTAATTGGATGAGTCTTGCCCATTAAAATAACAATAAATAAAAAGAAGCTTTATTAAAGTTCACATTATTTTTGAAACATTAGTTCTTAGGTTCTAAAAATTATTTTTTCACATAATGAACAATAACTGAGCTTTTCATTCATTATTCATGGGAAAGATGCTATCTTGTGGAACGTTCTAAAAGAATATTTTTTTAGCATAGTTATTTTTGAATATTGTCCTGTCCACCTTATTTTTTTCCATGACCTTTTCTCCTCTATAGCTATCTGTAACAGAGAGCAGATCTATTATATAAGCATTTTATTCAAACATACTATTATTTTTTTCTAAAAAAAAACTACATGTTAAAAGAGAAAAAATACGGTTACAATATTTAATACATTACTTGTATTACTTATTGTATGCAATGTTTACAAAATTATATGAGATGTAAATACATATTATATATATACCACTGGGTATATTCTTATCATATACTGTTTTCACTTCCTGATTTCTGGAGCTGTATCCTTTATTGACATTTTTGTATTGTGTTAGGTAGAACAGTGCATGTTCCTATTGGGACATTTTAATAAAATTATTTATGTTTAATATATATAACTGTTAGATAATAAAACTTTATTTATCATAAACAGTTCATTTTCTTACAAAATGGAGAGATTTATCTCAAAAGATAGATTCATTCCTTTTGGAAAATCTCTATGGCAATCCATAATATATATAATATGGTATATGCATGAAAAATATATTTTATTCGAATATTTATTATTTTGTAATCTTTATTTCTATTAATTAAAACCCAAACAGTTTTTCTTTCCAAATTTTTGCTCAATAGAAAGTTTTAATTAAACAAAATGCAATAAATATACACGAAATTAAAATATCTAAATGCAATGATGAATTGGTTAGAGCACACTGTGATGTCAAAGTTCATGTCAGCATAACTACTTCGTATGGTTGCTGGGTACTTTCTTTAAGTGATCGACGATAAATAGAATTATATCATAGTTTCTTTCATTAAGTATTGTGAGAAATCATTAATTAAAATGACTGAAGGAGGATTCGTTAAAGCGCAGTGGAATAATCTTCCAAGAATAGATGAGATTATGATGTTTTTTGTTTCTTCAAATCCAGATTTTATATCCTGAATTTAGAGGAGTAAAAGCTACAACATAATTTTGTGATGATTAATTCAGTTTTGAAGTTCTTTTTATGCATTTCTCATATTAATTTGGAAAACTATACATAACCTATAAATGCTGAAAAAATAATATCAACAAATGCAAAGCGAAGTTTATAAATAAAAATTATTTTATTGAGTAAATAGGTACATGTGTTTCAGTTGTTATAATGTAATACAGTTAGAATTATTATATGTAATATTTTTGACATAGATCTCAACGGATTTTTTTTTATTTTAAGCTCCACAGCCCTGGATGGCCCTTGGCTTCTCCTGCAATCCTCTGCCAGCCAATTCTATCCATCGCCTTTTGCCTCCAATCACTAGCACCCAGTTTCTGAAGGTCGCCTTCCACATCTCTCATCCAACATACCCTTGGCCGCCCCTTCCTTCTGGTACCTAAAATGTTTGCATGCAGTAGCCTGTTTGGTATTCCCTCCACTTGCATGTGCTGTGCATGTCCCAGCCAATCAATTCTGCGAGCCTTAAAAAACTGAACAATATTTTCATGCTGGTATAACTCTTTTAGTTCAGTGTTAGTCCTTATCCTCCAGACTTCCCCAAATAACTAACCCCAAATAAAAAACCAACTGGAATCGTATAGTAATTCATTATTTTGTATTCATATATTTTTCTGCGCCCTCTTCTAACCTAAATGAAGAAAAAAATACTAATTACATTTGCATAAAAACATTGACATATAAATAAATATCCCATTGTAAATTTGATTGTAAAGGAAATGATGTATTCATTATTATGACTTCAAGACAATGCCAACTACTTATTAGAGATACTTTATCTCTTCTCATGGCTTTATACTACTTTGCTTGTATAGGTGAGTCTTTTGGAACAAAAAAATACTTTATCTGGTGCACTTTTCGTTGAATCCTTGCATACAGGCACAAGACAATAAGTATACTACGGTTTTCGCTCTTGTTCCATGTTTTACTAATCACAGAATTAGATCAAATTTAGCAAGTTTCACCAGAACCAATACAAAGTCATTTAAATAGCTTTGCTGATATGAAAAGTGATGTCACATAAACCCTGCGAAAAATAGTGCGTTTGAATAGCCAAAATATCTTTTCAAAAGGAAATGTTTTTTCTTAAATTTAATAAGATAGTTCTTATGAATGATTTAATGTTTTATGTAACTTTTAAGACAGAATAATTTATTTACCCTACTGCTCTATGATTGCACAAATGGTGAGTCTGAAATATGTTGACAATGCTTGGTGAAAATCCTATCAGTTAGATGATTATTTAAATTTACACAAAGTAGCACATATCTGATTTAAGTTATTTTCATATTTTTAAAAGGTTAGGCTTTAGATTTTGTGTTTGTTTTCAGCTAAAGAAAATATCTTGGTCCATCGAAGATGTCGATCTTTTTGAGTTGAATGAAGCATTTGCTGCTCAATCAATTGCAGTGATTAGAGAATTAGGGATCAATGAAGAAAAAGTAAACATCAATGGAGGAGCTATAGCATTAGGTCATCCTGTGGGAGCATCAGGTATTTATTAAAATGCAAATTTCAATAAAAATTAGTCAATTCTTGTTTAAATGCTGTAAAATTAATCAAAATCAATGAAACAATTGATATGAGCTTGAGATGGGCAAAAATTACTCTACTATACTGATTTTACTTGATCGAATTTTACTCGAATACTCTCTCTAGCCAGAATTAGATACGACTTGGGATGTAAGAGGTAGGTCAATCTTTGCTACTCTTTCCATCTCTAGTCCTATTAATTCCTGATTAGTGAGAGTATTAGAGTAAAATATTCAGTACTCGTTCCTCAGAGTACTTTTTGCCTATCGCTAATATGAGCAATATAAATGGATTTGATATTGTCTTTTTCTTTATCGTTAATAAGTTAGTAAAATAAATGCTAACAATATTTATTAAAATGCAATTGGCCTTTATTTATATGTATGTGCTATAGATCTCTTTTCAGGAGCAATGGATTTTGATGAGTGAGGTATCAAAAGAAAGAAATACTAGTTTCAATATAAACGTGTTAATCCTTGTTAAAATGAGGTAAAAGTAATTTACATTAATGAAATCAATTGATATGAACAGTATAAATTGATTTGCTTATATTTTTTTATTCATTATGGCCTAATGCTTGACATTACAAAAGTCAGAAACATGCTATTCCTTATCAAAGTTTGACTAGTTCAAATAGACTAGAGTAAGAAAAACAGTTATAAAGCATATCCACATCGACTTCACAGAGAGGATTATTTTATTTAATGGAATATTTTGTAATTTCTTTGCTAATTTGTTAAGGAATTGCCATGTTGAATTATAACATTATATTGCATTCGAACTAGGATTTACAACTTTTTTGAGGAAGAGTTCCAATAATGTTTGCAGGCTGAAAATTTCATGTTTGCATTTAGTTATTGTGTCATATTTTCACCATCGTCAATATAGCATAAATGTATTTATTCTCCCAAGCGTATAGTAAAAGAGTAATTAGGCTCAGAGAAAAAATCTGGCGAAACAATCAATCAAAATTGTTCTAAATTTTGAAAAATAAGATATTTTGGAACTTCTAAGCATTACATAGTTACCAAAGTGTATTAATATTACTGCACTAAAGCTAGGCATTTTCCTTTAGAATATGTAATTTTTTTTTCAATAGTTTCATTACATTCAGGGTACTTTGATAATTTTGGAGCTTTTTCAGATAAATTTTGAAAGATCCAAGAAAAATAAAACATCTTAACTGTTAAGAATCAAGGAGGCTTTGCCAGAAACATTTTGTTCTATATTGGTAGTAAAGTGAACACCCAAAATTTTATTACAATAAACTAAATCACTTAAGTGGTCATTTACTGTTTTAGGAGCCAGAGTGTTGGTTACATTAATCCATACGCTAGAAAGAACAGGAAAATCAAGAGGAATTGCAGCACTTTGCATTGGAGGAGGTATGGGTATCGCCATAGCCATAGAAAGAATTTAACACCGTTTTTAATGTTTTGTTACAAATAAAAATATGATTTTAACAATTTTGTGTTTAGAATTACTGTTAGAAACAAATTAAGATAAAATACAGTATTTTTTATTGTTAAATAGCTATATATTAACATTCTTAGCTTTGCAAAAGTATCTCAGGAATTTTTTAGCATTTTGTTATACTATAATTCAGTTTTAATATTATTATTTCAACTGTTGTGACCTTCGTAGAAGTTTTTAATGTATATATTTTGAAATTTTTGTTATTTTATTTATAAAATTATCATTAATTTGTTCGGCAAGTAAAATATTTATATATTGTATGTTATGTTTTAATTTAATTATTTTATTTAAAGAAAAGTAAAAAATTTATGTTAAATTAAATTATTAAAATATTTTGTTTAAATGGAAAAAAAAAATGTGCCCTAAGAAGCTATAAGGATGGTTTATTATGAATGATAAAATTTATATATATATATATATATATATATATATATATATATATATATATATATATATATATATATATATATATATACTTTGTTTTTTATTATTAAGTGGTTTAAGTAGATTAAACAAACTATGTTATTATATCATAAAACCGATCATGAATCTTTAGAATATCCATCTTGATATACAGTGGATTTGCATAATAATCCCACTCTCATAAAAATGAATTGTGTAGAGATTATGAAATGTACGTTATACATTCTATTTTATAAATCATATCCCCCATAAATCGATCAATGGGGTACTTTTGAATCCAAAGTATGGCATTAAAATGTGAACTTCTCAATCATAATGCTTTTTAAAGATTGATCGCCACTGTTATAAATGAATCTCAGCAGCATTTACTATCATTTTGCTCAATTCTTAACATTGCCTAGTCGTATTCAATCAATAATATAAATTACTCAAAGCCTTGTCACTAAAATTAAATATTTATTTAAGTTAGCATTATACAAGGCATTTGTTTATTAATCCAAAGTGATTGACTAGCTTTTTCTATTATTTCTTATGTACATAATTTTTATACAATATAATTCTACTTAATCTGGGTGAAGAAGAGGAGATGTTACTGTTAAACATGTTAAATATTAATTTGTTGACAAATAAATAATATTTATCTTTATATTAAAAATCTGGTGCGGCGAGCCACAACTTTCACTTACAACCCTAGTTATAATAATAATAAGCATGAAGTTAACAACTGAGTTGAACAGAGCGTATTGTTGTGAACAGGAGTAGGAAGGTACCACAAGGAGAACCAGCAGGTCGTTCGGAACCATCTGCTTTCAGGCACACTTGATATTATATCTAAGTTTGAGCATTAAATAAATAAGATATATCTTTGCTAATACTGGTCCAATTTAAATCTTTTTATTTTTTAGAGAATTTAATTACCTTTCATATGAATGCATACATAGCTTACTGGAAAATGCATACATACTTTTTAAGTTATATGCAAATAAAATTTTCTTTTTGTCATAACTTTTTTCTCTGCATTATCTCAATGATTTACTGCATGAATGTCTTGAAGGAGAAGACTAGGCAAGTTTCATCAAATTCGTTAAAGCAATTTTCAGGAAAACAAAGAAATAAAAAAAAGGTGTAACATTTATGATTTTAAGTGGCACTTCCGGTAAGTAGATTCTAAGTGAAAAAGTTTCTGTAACATCCCAGGGATGTACTGTAACTCAAAAATTTCTAGAAAAATGCCCCAGAGACGGGATGGGTTAGAAGTATGTGTATATATATAATAGTAACATAGACAAATACAAAAAACTTCCAAGACTAAAAAAGGTTTTGCTGGTTCCTATTTAGCCTCTAAACTTAATTATTGGGTTGGCAAGAAAATAATTTTGGTTTTGTAGTGTGAAATAAAACTAATTTTTTAAATATAAAGAATAAACTTCATTCAATGATATATTTATCATGTTATTTAATGACCTTTTGCCAACTTTTATGCAGCTCCATGACTCTGCACTCAGAAATTCTGGTTTTATCAGCAAAAAAAAAAGTGATAATTTGTGAAAGTTTTTTAGATGGTGCCAAGCCAGGCCTTTATGGGGGATATGACTTCCAATCAAGCTATAAAAATTTCCCACAAGTTACTAAAGAGATGTGAGGCTTTTCATTATAATAGTTGAACACAATTATTTTGAGTTTACACAATTTTAGCTGTTTTTCTTTGATTACATCATCCAGTCTCATTAGTTATTGAAGTAAATATCTCAATTGATTGTCTGCTTTCTTCGTTCAAAATACACCTTTCCAGTCCCACCAAACGGAAATTGAGCTTTAGATGTTATTTGTGGCCATTTATCATGCTTGGACAAGGAAGTAGATAATCACTTATTCATCACCAATGATTATTCTTTTCAAAACTGGGTTGGTTTCATTGCATTTGAAATGAGTATCACAAATACAGATTGGTTGTGCTAAGCAAATCTCTTTTAATTCATAAAGAACCAAAATATCAATCTTCATAGCAAGTGACCAGATATTTAATGTGATTTTAAATTGTTGTGTAAGATATTTTTAACCTTTCTACAATCTCTAGAAAGAGTCATTCCACACCAAATCAATCAATGGCCCAAATGTCATGTCTTTGGATTTTGTTAATTTTTGGTCCAGGTGTAGGATTAGCACATTAGATGACAAACATAATTTTTTGGATTTTTTTAACCATTTGTTCCTGAGTTACAAATTTTTGAAAATGTCACCTATTTTGTATCATTTAACAAACTTAAAAGGACTGTAACTCAAGAACTATTTGACCTAGGGAGCTGAAATTTTTAACATTTTGTTCAGTTTCAGATGCTGTTTTATAAAATATCTAACATGACCAGGTTAATTTAAAAAGAAAAAACGCTTAGAAAAAAAAGATTTTTTTTCCAAAAACTCAAAATCGAAATTTTTGATTTTTTTTTAAATATATTTTGTTTAACCTCTTTTTGACAACATTTATGCCAAATTTCATGATGGAACTCCTATGATATCATTAAGAAAAAAAATATTTTGTTTCAACTTTCAATTGAAAATTAAACCCTTTAAGAGCGATTTGAGTATAAAAATCTGGTGCAGTGCACGCATCACACAACTTTCCCTTACCGTCCTATGATAATTATCTTTTTAATATAATGTTAAAAAGTTCACATAAACAATGTAACCATAAGTAAACAATTCTAATATCCATGATATAGTTACTATTTCCGGTTAGTCCGATGCGCTGTATCTTTGCTATTATTGGTCTGATTATGATGATTCTTTTTTTGTTTTTTAGATAATTGAATTACCTTTCATACAACTCTATACATAATTTACCGTAAAATTCATACTTTTTAAGCTATGCGCAAATAAAATATTCTTTTCATCATAATTATTTTCTCTGCATTTTTTTGGTGATTTACTACATAAATGAAAAGTTAAAGGCCTTTATGGAGAATAATTTAGGCAAGTTTCATCAAAATCGTTAGAGCCGTTTTCGAGAAAATCGTAAACAATTGTAATATCCCTGATATAATAGCTACATCCGGTTAGTCCGATGCGCTGTATCTTTGCTATTATTGGTCCGCTTTTGATGATTCTTTTTTTGCTTTTTTGATGATTTAATTACCTTTCATAGAATTCTACACATAATTTACCGTAAAATTCATACTTTTTAAGCAATGCGCTAATAAAATATTCTTTTCATCATAATTTTTTTCCTCCGGCATTTTATCAGTGATTTACTACACAAATGAAAAGTTAAAGGCCTTTATGGAGAATAATTTAGGCAAGTTTCATCAAAATCGTTAGAGCCGTTTTCGAGAAAAAAGTGTAAAATCCATGATATAATAGCTTATTCCGGTTTGTCGGATGCGCTGTATCTTTGCCAATACTGGTTTTGATTTTGATGATTCTTTTATTGTTTTTATATAATTTAATTACCTTTCATACAATTCTATACATAATCTACCGTAAAATGCATACTTTTTAAGCTATGCGCAAATCAATTTTTCTTTTTATCATAACTTTTTTCCCTGCAATACCTCGGTGATTGAATATATGAAATGATTGAATATTTTAATAAAAACTGTATTCATCGGTGACTAAATAAATGAAAAGTTAAAGTTCTTTATGAAGAATAATATAGGCTATATATATTAGCCTATATTATATATATATATATATATATATATATATATATATATATATATATATTATATAATAATATATATAGAATAATAATAATATATTATATAGGGTATAATATAGTTTAATCAAAATCGTAGAGCCGTTTTCGAGAAAATTGTAAAAATGTGTAAAATCGATTATATAAAGTGGCACTTCCGGTTAGTCAATTTGACGAAAATGTTGCGGTAACATCACATGCATATGCCAACCTTATATACGTAATTTCAGTATCGCACAGCTTTCCGTTTTTGGGCTAGACTGATCACATGCACACAGACCATTTTGCGAGACTTGGTCATTAGGACTCAGAGGACCTTAAAACATGTATTTCCGTCGAAAACTCGAATTCGAAAATTTCCACGATCGCAGTACTTCTCCATACTATATACTTCGTATATAGGTAAGGGAAAGTAAAAAGTAGACTCTTTATACTTAAATATTCAAATTTTCTATTCATGCAGGTCAAGCTTAATTCAAATAAAATATCAGTGTTAATTTGATAAGTTTTGTTTATAGTTAACAATAAAAAAATATAATATTCAAGATAAGTAACATATTGCATAATTGACAAGCTAATTATTAAAAAAAATTATATTTAAAAAATAATTTGGTGCTAAAGCCAGCATCCAAAGTCCAACAGACAACCAAATATTGACAGCATTTCAATTTTTCCAGTGGGGTGTAGAAAACTTGCTATCAATCACTTTTTTTTATGTAAATAATAAAGAATACGTTGAAGAAGAGAAGACTTTAAAAACAAGATTTGAAGAAGCTGTGGCAGTTGTTGGGAATCAAAAATTTCATGCATTCATCCCTCTCAATAAAGTCCAAGTCCAAACAAAAACATATTCTTTTTCTGACAGTACATAAACTCACAAATTTCAAATGAGTCCTGGTGATGAAGACATTCTGTTTGAAGAAATTGTGGGGTATGTCGCTTGTGCTATGAGAAGGAGTGGTGGATGGCATGTGTTCTATCAAAAGATCCAGTTGAGGAAGAAGTTAAAGTTTCTTTCCTTCATCCGAATGGGCCATCAACATCATTCACTTATCCAAGAAAAGCAGGCATTTTAATTGTGCCAAAAAACTTTATTTTCTGCAAATTATACCCAATCACTGCAACAGGCAGAACATACCAAGTCCCGACAATGGAAACGGCAAAAGCCTGCCAAATTTTATATAAAAATACCTCTACTGAAATGTAAAAATAATTCCACTGGCAGCCTGGAGCAAAGTGACTATGTAATAACTTATTAAGTTAACAAATATTATTGCACAAATTAACAGCTTTTTACAATATAGTTTTATAAGTCATTATATAAATATGATTACGATAATTAAGACATTTTCAGTTTGAGCTAAAATTCCTGGATGATAAATTGTTAAGATTTGTTATTCACCAGATTATTCTTGAATGTCTCCACTTTGTAGTATTGTTTCCTTGACAGTATCACTTTAAGCTAAACAGCAAATACTATCATAAGGGTATTTTTAAAATTTACACGAAGTTCAATACAGAAAATATTTTTTTTACCATGTTACCATAGAAGTACCATCATGAAAATTGGTATATATGTTGCCAAACATGAGTTAAATAAAATATCTTTTTTTCAAAAATTTCGATTTTGAGTTTTCATAGAAAATATAAAAAAATTTGAACTTTTTTTTTTTAAAGTAACTTAGGCATGTAATATGTTTTATAAAACACCATTAAAAACTGTACAAAATGAAAAAAAATTCAGGTCTTTATGTCAAATAGTTCTTGAGTTACAGTTGTTTAAAGATTATAAAACTAGACAAAATGTGTGATTTTTTCTAATTTTCAAAAAATCATAACTCTGGAATAAATTGTCGAAAAAAAATTAAACTTAACTTTTTTTCATCTCAGAGGTAAGGTTAACAAACAACCAAAAAATAATTAAAATCTAAAATGTTGACATAAAAAACTAGTTATTTATTGGTTGATTTAGTGAGGAATTACTCGAATAGTCATAAGATTTATGGCATTGTATTGGTCATCATTTGCTAGTCAGTTGACCACAATAGTGGTTATCTTTGAGTGAAAAATCTCTAGAACAGTATTTTCAAAACCAATTCTGACATGCGTGTTATGTTGATTATGCACCATAAACTTCACTTAGCACTTTGTGAGTCTCAGCAGCTTTCTTTCCTTTACAGAAATAAAAAAGTAAAATATTTTGAATACATTTATTTCAGTACTCCTTGTTAAAACTGTTAAGGTAATCATAAACCAACAGCTACAAATAAAATTTTAGAAAAAAAAAAACAGTTTAAGTTTGAAAGATGTGAACAACTCCATTTTCAAAATCTTTAGTAGACTAAAATTTTGATAAAAATAAAATGTGTATGACAGGCCATCATATATCTCATGGTAGCTACCGATGCTGTGCAACCAATTCTGCAGGCTTTGTTGTTATGAAAGATGTAGAATCACAGAACTTTTATTGATATATAGCTTACCTAACAGTAACAAAAAGATTTTTTAAATTTATTAAGATGCTAAATTCTAGGAAAATTATTAACCTTTCAAACTTCTTTATTGATTACATAGACGATGTTTTGGGCTATATTAGTCTAAAAATCTAACTAACAGAAGTTTTTCAATAATTACTGTACACAAAACACTGAAACTAACATTAAATAATACATAAAATTTCCTATATTATCCAATAATTATATTGAAAAGTGATTAAAATTCATTATTATAACTAAACACAATTTGGTAACAACATCAGTAAACTTGTGAGAAATAGCCAAATAAAACTATTTAATTAAAAGTTATTCTGCATATTTACCTGCATTAGGTCTTAATGAGTTGTATGTTTTTTTGGACTTAAAAATAGACCAGTATAGTCCCAAACGTCGGTATGCAATCAATAAAGAAGAAGCTATAATTAGCTATAAGAATCAATAATTTTCTCTGAAATTAGCATCTTAATGAATATAATTTTACTAAATATCTTATAGAGAACAACCTTCATCATCAGTAATTCAGTATGCTTTAAAAGCAAAGAAAGTACAGATAACTAATTCTTTGTTTATAAGAATAGCAGTCTAGAGATTATTTTTACTTCTCCCTAGACAGAGACATAAAAAAATACCTGATATTAATATTCCTCTATACCTTCAAGTTTCGGAATGTTTTTCCTTCATAGATTCCGCTTTCTTATTTTGACGCTCCAATTTGATTTGTTTAACCCGAGCTAATGTCTCTAATTGTCTAGACATTAGCTTTTTACCTTTAAAACTAGTCGGAAGCCTCCTTTTTTGTTTTAATCGTATAGGGTTCAGTTTTCGCTCAATAATATCTGCAATAGAAATCTACAAACAAAACATACATTTCAAAATACTTTGAAAGAAATCTATGACTAGTAATGTCAATGAATTGAATTTTTTAATTTAAATTACTATTCTTTAAAAATGCTCAAGTCAGTAAGTCATAATACAAAAGCAAAATTATATTGCACATCCAGAATGAAAGAGGCACAACTCAAACTTCTAATGTCAGAAATTTTAATAGTTGGATTTCTATAATCACAAAGCGCAGCCAGCCCTCAAGAATGGGGAAAAACAATAGGTGATCTACCAGGAACATGTGTTAGAAGAAACACCCTAGGGGCTTCTATGTATATATAATTTAACCTGAGTCTAGTGTCTGTTCTAACCAAAATACATTTTTTGGGCTTTTATGCCCCTTTCATCCTGGATGTATGCAGGTAGCAACCTGCTCTATCAAGCATGATATAATTCTCATAGTTTTTTAGTATCGACTGGACAAAAATTTGGCCTGTCTTCTTTATCTTGATTGATTGTTGTTCCAGAGTTTGTTAATACTAAAAATCTATGAAACTTAGTAGGATATTAATTTTTGCCTAGTAGGCAACAGGAAAAAATATTATGCCCTTATAATTACTATGTTCAAACCTGGACCCTTTTTTCTGTATAAAACAATTGAACTGGACCAGTATTGATAATGAGTAGTAATATTAACCTTTAACAGACCAAATTCATACCTAAATCAAATTTTAATTTTTTTAATTGTTCACGTTTTTTTGTTTCATAAAAAACATCACAATTGCCAGTTTCAAAAAAAAAAAATGTTTAGCAGTATTTTTGGTATATTCCCAGTCCGGAACATTGGATACTACAGATTAAGTTTTTTATTGTTATATGTATATTTTAATCAGTTGACGTATGCATGATCAATCTAATTAAGGATTGATAAATTATTTGCCGCTTCTATTGAAAACTAGTTTGAAATTTTAAACATTCATCTTCAGTTCTAAAAACACACAAAAATTCAAAAATAAGCAATTTAAAATACAGTTTTTT
Source organism: Rhaphigaster nebulosa (assembly GCA_948150685.1). Taxonomy (NCBI): domain Eukaryota; kingdom Metazoa; phylum Arthropoda; class Insecta; order Hemiptera; family Pentatomidae; genus Rhaphigaster; species Rhaphigaster nebulosa. The sequence continues at coordinate 60,798,273 of OX411310.1, read as the reverse complement.
TAAAACTGAAGACGAATAAATAACATTTGAAACTAGTTTTCAATAAAAACAAAATTATAGAAGTGGCAAATAATTTACCAATCCCTAATTACATATTTTTCAGCTTATGAAATAAGAATGTACAACAGCGGAAAATAGAAAAGAAAAAGATTTTTAAAAACAACTATTACTGTACTAATAGAATTGAAACCTATGTTATAAAAATAAATTAAAACAAAAAATATAAAAAGACATATTTCACATATTATGGAAAATCTTCAGAAAATCAAATGAGAAAACTTTGCTCAGTTTATGCATCCAAAAATAAGTTTTGACTTTATACCAGCAAATAAAAATACTGATTGAATGTTTACTTTAAGATAAACATTTTTTTATCTAATTTCAAATGTTTGTTCCAAATTGGAAAAATTGGCTATTAAAAGGTTAAGTACATTACAGTGTCTCTAAACCCAATGATAACTGCTATAGTAACTGGCAGGATAACAACCAGATGGATGAATAGAATCAACAAATAACATGCAGCAAACGGATAATAGATAGCTTAAGACAGACAAAGATGGTCTGAATGGTTAAAGTGGCAAAAGATCTATAAGTTCTCTAGAGCCAAATTAAAAAAAAAAATTTTTTTTGAGCATGAATTTCCATGCTATTATATTTTAAAAATCTTTTATGACAAGAACATCAATTTGAGGCAAAACTTCCAATAGGTGGCTCAGTAAATAAACACATTTGAATTATAAAACAAAAAAACATAGCATATCGCATGTAACTTATTTCAGTTTTATTCCAAAGCTTGTTTTCTTGTTGAGAATATGATGCTGACAAAAAAGGTAAGAAAAAACAAAAGATAAATGATTGTTTTAGTAATAATTTATTTTAAATATTCTTTCTTACAAACAGCAAATACTAAGTTTCTGTAAAAGAACTTGAATAATTTCGTAACTGAGACAACAGTTTCACAAAAAACACTTGAAAGCATTTCACTGTTTTATGTTATAATTATCTATATCCAATTTTAGCTTAAATAAAAAATATATTAATATTGGGCAACAGCATCGGAATGTCAGAAAATCTGATGAAATTATGTCAATCAGTGAGTTCAATGTCTCCCTCCCCCTATTTTTTTTTTTTTTTAATACTAAAATAAATTACTTAAGCAAGTGTTAATAATGAACATAAAATATTTATGGTTCATTTAATTAAAGCTTTAAAAAGTGTTCTATTTCACAAGTCTAAAAAAATTATTAGCGCTGAAAGTTATGAAAAATAAAGTGGCTCTTTTAGATGTGAATGAAAAAACTAAAAGAAATGCTAATGTAAAGAGGAAGAAAACAGAACTGCAATTCAAAATCTCATCAAACAAGGAACTATTCAATACTAGAGAATAAGTGTAAAAAGAATATTATATGACAGTGGAAGAATGTGAAAAGCTTCATTTTTTTAATATGAAAAAATATCATTTTTAATATGCCTTCCTTGTCACAAACACAATTCAAGAAAAAATAAAGGACTGATTAAAAGTTGGTAATGCAATTTTACATTATTTCAAAAGGTACTATACAAAACTAAATAATGACAAAAACCTTTAAAAAAAAAGTACAAAAGTTATGGGTACGCTTTGGTCCTTTTTTTTAAAAAAAGATAATAGACATAAATTAAGTTGAAATGCAAATTAATGTAAGCAGAAAGGAACTATATAGATGTGAGAATATAAAAAAAAAAAAAAATACCTAATACAAAAGGGAATGAAAACAGGTTTAATGCTTAAAAAAATATATGTTATACTCATGATAAATCGAAGCTTAACACAAAACATTGAGATTTTCAAATTATACCATATGTATATCACAGACACATAGGATTCACACAGATTGAACTGTATCTTCATTATGAATAGACTAGAAGATGAATTTATCATGAAAGGGTAAAAAAACAATTTAAATATAATTTGGACAAATAAATTTAAATTATTCCCAAAATAAGTTTCATGGTAATAATGAATATTTTCCTACTGATTATTCCTTTTCACTTCAGTATTGAAAATAATTCAAAATTAATTTTATGGTTTTCGAAAATATACTTTGAAATGTAACAAAACAAAATAAATGGGATACAAGCTTATAAATACTTTACATTTGAGCTTTTCAGTTATTGCATATTACCCGTAAAGATATTGATAGTAATATGTATAAATAAAACAACCACAGCTTACCACAGATGCATATAGAAACATATATATTAACAAAGATGATTTATGAACTTCGTTACAAAAACTAAAAAGGTACCTTTAGTGACTTGTCCATGAAAAACAAGAAAGAGATTTCGAGTTAACATCCACAAGACTATTTTTTCCTTTCATATTTGTACTCATTTAGATCAATCAAACTTAAATAATACTCTATTTAATCAATTAAGCTTATTACTATATTAACATAAGAACATTTCAATTCATTAATATAACTAATTGAAGAAAACCAGAAAGCTTTGATAAAACTTATTGCTTAAAATATGCATCAAGGGTGTTAGGGTAAAACGATATGATCCTCAATTTTTAAAAATTGGATTTTTGCATCATCCAACCCTCAGATAACATTATAGAACAGTGGCTTCCAATCTTTACGTTACTACGTCTCCCTAAATAATTAAAAAAAAATATGCGCACCTCCCTATCTTATAATAGATATAATGATAAAGACACGTTTTAAACAATAATAACTTAATTAATCAAATGCTTAAAAAAACACTTTCTACTACAATCCTACACAGTATAAATGTGAGGTTATTGTTTCTTGCAATTAGCAGTCGTTTTTTGTATTACAGAAACATAGCATTTGCAAAGGTACCATTTTTCAAATCTTTCAGTCTGGATAATTTTTTAATAGAAATTAAATGAATGTATAAAAATATAAGAAAAGTAAAAATAAACACCATTTCACAGAATTTGTACTGTTACGTTACAATATGTAGTGTATTTATTTGTAGATATTATGGTACTATATAGTATAGATATTGTATCCTATGATCATAGTATTAACATTAATTTTCTATTAAAAATGTTGGCATCTGCCCTGACAATAGTCTACACTTCTCTTACAAAACATTTTCTGAGGATTAGATGACTGAAAAAATGCAGTTGAATGGCATCAAAAGAGTTGGATGATGCGAAAATCCAATTTTTTTATCATTGAGGATTATGTTGATTTACCTTAACACCCTCGATATGTAATTTATAACATTCTAGTTTACATTAGTCAAATATTAACTCAATACAATATTCTCTTTACATAAAATATTCTGAATAATAATAACAGAAACAATAATCAAAAATTCACAAATAACAATCTACAAAAATAAACATTTTTATCATGATCAATTATTAAAGCATTTACAAATATTAACAATGATTTTTTTTTAGATTTCAAACATGAACAAATGTTCTTTAAAATTAAAGAACAGTGGCATAGGTCTCAGTAAACAAACTTTAACAATAATTGGGTCTCAATTCTACTACCATAGACATTTAAACGATTGGTATAAAAAATATTGAAGTGAAATTCCGAACAAAGAATATGTACATTTTCTAAAATAAACTAACTAAAAAAATAATGAGCAGATACTAATAATTTAATAACTATTCACTTTAGTAATTGGTTAAATTTAATTTAATCTAATTTGCTAATCAGACAAGCAAATAAAATTGACCAAGAAAGTTATGAATTACACTAAATATGGTTGTTTTAAGATTTAACTAAAAAGTATGTAATACATCCAAATAGGTCATGATTTTAATTTCAAAATTAATATAAAATCAACCTTAAAATATAATGAAACTAACAATGTTTAATAACGCAGAAAATATAGAGCTTCGTTTTGATAGATTGGTTAAATGATTTTGGCTTAACATAGAATACCAGTGGACTTTCGCTTGCTCTGGAAATGAACAACCCAAAATGGCAATTGATTAATGTGGTCGGAATCTCACCAAGCAAAGCTACTTGTCAGTAAGATCATTAATGCTTTACTTTTAAATATTATTCATAGATGAGAAAATATCTCAGTATTATAATGTAATTATGCATATATAATAGTTATATATTACAAAGGAGAATACCCTTCGTTGTAATAGCCTTATCACTAGGCCTATTGGGTACAAAGAAAGAGAAAAAAAAATTAGGTATGAAACCCATAACTCTACATACAAAAATTGCACTTGACCCATTATTTATAGGTGCCACAGATATATAATTATATAACATACAAATATCATAATTTCAAGTTATATTTTGTTGCATTGCCCCCATATGAATTTGAAATTTAAATTGCATTACAAAAAAAAGTTTGTTTATTCAATTCTATACCACTCTATAACTAATAATTAACATGACATTAGCTTATAAAATATTTGTTGCTGACTGAGCGTATATTTTGATGAATTTCAAAATTTGACAAATAATTTAAAGAGGGAACACAGATTTTGGCATAATTATTGATAACACTACCCCACAGGGTCAATAATCCTGATTCTCTGTCAACAAAGCATGAACCCCATTTTTTAGACCGAATATAATTTCCAGAAGGATGGTTGTTACCACAAAATCCTTCAGCAGACAGTTCTTCAGATACAGCAACAGTATCACAAAGCATATTTCTTCGGGGCGCATAAATGTCTTCCACAAAATTATCACCAATGTATAAGCACCTAGGTTTATTGCTTGAATTATTGCAAAGAACAGCAAATAAATCTTTCCAATTACCTTGGCTATATGCATTGCCAAGCTTTAAACTATGTTTGTTTAATTCATTTCCCTCATTTAAGTCGATAAGAGAAAAATATGGCCTATCTAATTCAAAAAAGCCTGGTTTGCGTGCATAGCAAATAACAATATCAAACAAATCCTTCCAATCTTCACCCAAACAGTTTGAAGCAGTAAATGAAACATTATCAATATTAGAACCTGTAATTAGAAATAACTTTTTAGTCTTTCTTAGTTCTCTTAACCAGTGAATTAGTTTATCAGAACATCTATTAATATAGTTTTGTGGATTGGCTTTTAACCGTCTGAAGAACTCACTTTCATCTGTTTTAAAATGATCTCTTGAATACATGTAAACCAGAGCTGAAAGTAAATCACGGCCAACAGATGGATAATCATCATTTCCAGCAGATTCTTTTGAATCTACAGCTCTAGCAAATCCAAGTGATGCTGGTAAATCAAAATAATCTAATAATAATCTGTAATTCTGCTTAAATGGTTCTTGCCACGCTCGAGTCAAATTTTTCAATATATTTTCACTTAACTCACAGGTCTTTGAAGAATCATAAACAGCTTTAATACTATCTTCAGAAAGAAACTTAGTGCCATGACTAGCTTTAATAATCACACCGTTTTCATTTAACTTCAAAATGTTTCCTTTTTTCAAATCTAAAATCAAACCTCTCTGAGGAAAGTCCACTGCTTCGGAATCCAATGGAGCATATAGATAATTTTCATCATAACCTTTTTTTTCAACAAGGAACTTTGATAGAACTTCATATTCCATTTGAGCTAAAGAGTCAATTTTGTATTCACATAGTGTATTGTCTAAATCAAACCCAATACAGTCATAGTCACTTAAAGCGAAATGTTGGCAGTTTTCACTGAAAATATCCTTTTTAGAACTGAGATTTCTATAACTATTTTCAGCACAAGATATTTTAAAAGCACTCTTATGATAATTGTGAAATTGGCTAAATAATGCTCTGCCAAAAGAACACTTTGATGGCCTATTACAAGAAAATAAGTTTGACTTCAAACAATTATAAAAAAATAAATTATTTTTAAAAAGTAGATAAGCCTTCATTACTGATATTATGTAACAAAATGATTAATAAACACTATGTATATGACCTTGTATGAGGGTTAGGTCTATTACAATACAAATAGGAAACAATTCTATTTTTGTATAAAACCCAATAACTCTTAGGGGACAAACACAAATATAGTATAACACTTTTCAAAAGTGTTAACATTTTTTGCATAAATTAAACTTATCACCAGATTACTTTTTATCACAACTAAAAGAAAAACAATGTAGGTCAAATAACCTCCATTTGGGAGGAGACAATGCAAGTGCTTACCTCTTCTGGTAAATGGATGTATCTGATATTTCTCTCCTTAACAAAAAAGAGATCATAATAAAATTCATTTCCACAGGTATCAGTAAATAAAGCATCACTTATTACTATATTCATAAACCTGGAAAATTAGTGTTATTATTCCTCTACAGTTGAAAATGAAACAACTATAATAAGATTGCTTACCCATCAACCTGTTCTATTTTTCCAGAAATAAACGAATCATTTCTTAAATCAACAGTTGTATAGGAGCCAGTAACAGCTTGAGCAACACACAATAAACTATTGTAAGAGTTGAACACTTCCCTGGCACTTTCCCTCACAGCACCGGCAAATTCCATAATGACCAAGCTAATAAACAAAAACACTAAAACCTACCAATAAGGTTACATAACACTTAATCTGTCGTTTTTGTTTTCCTTGTTCAGGATTACGGCTGGTGAACCAGTTAAGCACACACGTGTTTACCATTGATATAACCTATGTGCAACCTGGTGCAATGTTTATATTTAAAAACTAAAGGTTGGTTTTTATGATGTTGAATTACATTCTTCTTTGTAACAATTTAAAATTTTATTTTAGAATCCTATCTACTTTCATGTGTTAGTTGGACCAGTAACACCCTAGAAAGAAATTTTACATTCAATATGAGAATCGGTTTTAATAGTTAATAAAACGTAAGAAAGTCCTATTAATCACTTATGCTGTTTTAATACCTCCTGATAACATATTGATTGCTTACAACTAAGAGAAATAAATACAAAAAGTTATTGTTGAAATGATAAAATTAATTCAATAAACTTTGTAAGCTACTAGTTCCCAAGAATTAATTTACTAATAGCCTGTAGATTTTGTAATATGCTGTGTTATGGAAATTATTAATAAAACATTTAGTGATTATCCTTTTGTGTTTTGACTAAAATTGAAGCAGTTTTTTTTTTTTTTAATTAGTTAGAACAACTGTTAGTAACAGTAGTTAATTAATTTGTTCTTATCATTTCAGATCAGAGGACAATAGCTTATGCTTTTTCTTTGTCCTATATCAATAGCTTGTCTTGTGGTTGGCCCTTTTCTAAAGAGGCCTTGTTAGCTTGGTGTTTATTGAAAGAATCCTAAATATTCTTATAAAGTCAAAATGAAATAGACATATTTATAACTGTCCTGTAACTAAGGAATTAATTATGTTGTCTTGTATTGTGAGATGAATAGTGCAAATTAATACTCTCCCTTTCAAACTTATCTTGGATAATAACTTTTTAATAGGCCAATAAAACTTATTTTTTTAAAGAATCAGATGTTTCATTTTAAGTATTTGATTTGAATAAAGCATTTAAAAATAAAATTAAGTTTAACTAAGGCAGCAAGCTATAATAATGTACAGCTTTAAGTATATATATATATATATATATATATATATATATATATATATATATATATATATATATATATATATATATATTTTTTATGATCTTACATCTAGATTTTTTTTTTAAATATATTTACTAAATGTGAATATATAGAATTTAAATGGTATAATTTAATGATTTATTATATTAAAAAATATATATTCTATTAGTCCAGGGGATGTTTTTCAGCGTGAATTAAATATATTTATCATTATATTGTTTTTTTATTTTTATTAATGACACATTTTTGATGAACATAAGAGCTGCTGGTGGTAGCTTATGAGTTGGTCTATTGATCGTTTTGCCCAACATCGGACTGCACTTTAGATGTTGCCATCCTTTTCTTATTAGAATGAGAATCACAAGATTTATTTCACTGGTATGCCACAGAATAAATATAAGCTGAAGAATGTGTTTAAGAACCCACGAAGCCTCAGAGCTGTGAACTGGAAATCTAGACACCCACACCCCAATTAATTATACCATCATGGTTTCATCATCAGATTTATAGAGCAATGATAAAGAATGATGCAGTGCTTTGGAGATAAGGAGGCACTGAAATACCATATTCCAGAACCATCTTGTCTCCATATATAATATATTAATTATGTTTGATTTGTTCATATAGCATTGAAGCTTATGTAGAAGCGCCTGTTTCAAAAATAGGTTTGACTTTCACCAGAGTCAGTTAATATTTATTTTATGATGGTCCCACCAAAGTAATCTTGACGCTCATTTTGGTCAGGAGAGGGTACAACCTCTAGATAGTGAAAGGAAAAAAAGACCAATTAGAGTTACTTATGTTTTTTCTTTGAGTGTTCTACATTTGGCTGAAAGTTCTCCACTCAGATATTACATGGTCTGAACATAACTCTATTCAACTTGCTTTATAACAAAAATAAAAATTTTTTTAGTTAAATCTTAGTTTTATGACAAAAATAAAAAAAATTGCCATAATTTTTTTAAGTATTTTTTTATTTTTCAGCGCTATTATAAATTGAATTTTCAATAAAATGCTGTGTTTTTATTGTGGACTTAGATTTCAATTTATTAATGATTAATATACTTAGACCCCACCCTCAAATTTGTGCCAACAAAAATAAAGAGAAAGGAGCTGTAGTGTGATGAAGAAAATAAAAAAAAGAAAATATAAAAAAATGGGCGGTATTTTCGTTTCATATTTCATTCTAGGTCAATTTTCGTTATTTTTCGGATTCGGTCTCTAGTAATTGGGCTTACTCGGACCGATAGTGACATATTTTATTCACAAATCAAATTATGATTACCCGGTAAATGATTTTACGAACACTTACTTCCGCTTTTATTCTACTTATTTTACTTCCAGGGCCGCCCATAAAATGTTTGCTTCCCTCTCTCGCCCACAGGTTTCAACTCGGACCTACAAATACCAATACCTCAGCTAAGTATTGACTTTGGTAATTTCAAAAGTCAACCGATATTATCTACAAATTATTACTTAAGATAAAGAGACTTAAAACCCTAATTCCGCTTAGAGTCGGTTTCCCGGAAAGTTATCGGACATTCGGGCCTCATAGATGGGCCCTGCTATAATAAATCTTCATAATAAGCAACTCTAAAATACGAGGTAATAACCCGTCACAAGTGGAGACGCCTTCAGGTTTTGTGTATATACTACTACGGTTAAGTCAGTATAAAGGAATTAGCAAATAATAGGCGTTAAATGAGCTGTGGTAGCTGTGTCATTTTTGTTTGGGAAATAAACAGTAATTTATTTCTTCTTAACAAGTTTAGCGATACAGTGAAAATAAATAAGTTACATATGAATTGGAAATTAAATTAATATTTGTACGCTAAATTAGCTGTTGTAAAAAATCTGAGCGGCGATCTGGTGCACAAGTGAAATGTGCTCACAAGGCGATGATTGAAGACACTATCACTTTCCAGACACTTTCACTTTTATAGACATATTTTCTATTTATTTTTACTTATCTAAAATAACTAAAGGGAGAGAGGGGTTGGTTTCGTCCCAAGGACGATTGTAATCATTTGGAAAAAATACAAATAAATAATATCTATTTATTTATTTATATAATATTTATTTATATATGGCCCCACAATAAAGTCGTCTACAGGTATTCTCTATATTCACTATCAGATGTTCATAAATGTTCTACTGGAATAACTTAAAAATAGGCACGGGGCATGTTATACAGTACCCGCATTACTGAACAGTTGTGAGGTTTTAGCGGATCTAAACGACGAACAGCGGTGAGACGCACCTATGGATTTCATTATATCGATTGTATTTTTTTTTTTTTTTTTTTTTTTTTTAAAGCTTGATGGAACACGTGTTCATTTTCCCTAATGGAATTACCGCCACTGCATGTGAGTAAGATTGAAATAATAATGATTAAAATTGATTTGAAATGTGCTGAATAGACTTCTTTTAAGGTCATCAAAAAGAAGTCTTCCAAACCAAATAAGATAAGGAACGAAAACTAAACAAACAACTGTTAAAAACTCTTAATACTGGTTAAAAGTGTTTACAAAACTCACTCAAAAGTTTCAGAATTGATTAGAAGTAGCAATATTATTAAACATGATGAAAGAGCCAGTCAATTATATTCGCCTGTCATGGCATGATTATGAATTATGATTCATTCTAGTAATTAGATTAGTAATTCCATTAAAGATTTATAATTTATTATAACATAAACATATGGTAGATAAATACTCTTTAGTTTCAAATAAATGAAATAAAGATCAATAACAATCATAGTACTTTCAAATGTCTATTTCAGCTAAGTAATATGAGGAGAGTGAGATGTTTCTTGAAATTCACGATAGAAATGATAGAATGAGTATGTAAAATAACTTCTATACATTCACCTGTAACTTAAGTATAATCTAAAAAATAAATTCTAATTACCATATTTTCTCTATCCTAATTAGTTAACGGAAGGCACATTAATAAGCCATTATAATTAATGGCATAATGCAAGCATGATTTAATAGCAAATTAGTGATTGTATGATCACAAATTATTAATTCAAATTCATTAAAGAAACATTATTTTCCTTACATAGTAAACAATTATTCTTCACTAGAACACATTGGCTTTCTGTGTAAAGCAATTAATTTCACAAAAATAACCTAAAGTAAAAATTTAAATTAAGCAACCAACAGTAGTAATTATATTCTTAAAACCAGATACTCTTTAACAAAATTGTGCATAGTTAAGCTCGTGACATTTATGCTTTGATGGAAAAATATGCAATTTTATTACACAAATTAAATCAAACGTTTAATAAATTTCTTTGTCCGATTCATCTGTGGGGTCCCGTGGGACCCCTCTGTCTACTGATCTTATGAAGAGTTGAAGAGGCTTTATCCTTACCGTCGTAAGTATATTCTCGCATCCTTTCTCTACCAAGTTATCCAAACACACCGACCATCAGACATCTTCGATCTCTTTCAATTTAAACCCCCTGTCCATACCCGTTATCGACCTTTAGATTTGTATTCAGCGACCCACCGATCAGCAGCTTTCGACAGAGCTTTTCGATCCTCCGATCCTCATCCTTACGGAAAAGATTTCCATCCGTTGCTCCAATACGCTTCCCATCTTCAAATCCCGCTTATTAAATCACTTCTTGTCTATCCAGTTCCAAAGGAATTCTAAAGAATTTCTTTCACTTCAACCGAAATTTGTAAATATACACTATTAGATTTTGTGCCTTGTTAATTATTTTGACTTCATTTTTAATTGTTATTATGTTTCATTAATATCACAAGTTTATATGTTTTTATTTAAAGGACTCAGGTCAGCAATACCAATTTCATATATTAAATGTTACTGTATTATTACCTGTTGTAATTTTCATTTCAATTTATTTATTGTTTATTTTATTTTTGTTATGTGTTAACTCATGCTTTCCTATTTCATCCACTCTAAGGCTATGAAGCCAATCTATCACTGCCTATAATTGTTATTCTAAAGATACTTCTCCCGGAATAAACAAAGAATTTATTATAATTATTATTATTAAAAGAAGCAGCGCAAAGTAGACAAAAATTGGGAGAAGGAGCGTATCTTGCATAATAGGCAATAGGGATAAATTCCAGACATTATATATTTCGATAAATTTCGTGTTTGTGATAATACAAAGCTATTTTGAAATGCGAAATCTCATCTGATCAAGTAAAAGAATTACTGATTAAAATTTACAAACTTTTTTATTTCATGGAACGATATTTCAAAATTAAGAATAAGAAAACGCGGGAAGCTATTTTGGTCGGAGGGTGGGGTCAAAAACTAAAACATTAATAAGTATGACATTTGTTTTGTGTAAACGTTTCGGCCTTAAGTCTTAGGCCATCATCAGTACTAAAAGAAAAAAGAAAATAACAACATTGAAATAAATTTTAAAACAAGATTAGGATCTTGTTACATAAAATCAATAAAGTAACATACATAATCAGATTTAAATTATTTTTTATCAACAAAACTAAAATCATCAGTGATGTTGGTACAACAATTCATTGGACAAAAATTAAAATTTTCAACAATTTTGAGCGAATTTTCCAACAATAATTTTCTTTTCTATTAAAACACAACATTGTATCGATAAAGTCCCCATTTCTTAACTTAAAGGGTATTGGCATTGATTTAAAATTTTAGTAATCCTTTGAGTAGCAGGTTTTAACACAATTTGAAGTAGGTTCTCAAATCTAAAATTTCCCAGCAGTTTGGATTTTAAAATTGTTGGGGAGAGGGGAGGATGACAATATTCCGTTTTTGCATATACCATAAATTCTTCAAAGGACTTAAAACGTATCCGTAGAGGGATATTATCTGCATTTGAAGAAGAGTGGCTGTATATAATTTTATAAAGAAACCAAGAAAAACGAAGTAATCAAAAGATATATATGTTTTAAATAACAATTATTCGAAAAAGCGCAACTCAGGAAAAAATTTCATTACATATTTAGAATATAGAAACTTCCCATTTTATGAATATGCATATCTATATATCTTTATTATTTTTATAACGTTAAATTTTTTTTACCCAAAACATTAGTATTTTTATATTTTAGATATATTATTGGTATTTTTTAATCAAAAATTACAATATTTAAACTTTCATTATTTGCTCATATAATGGTGTAGCCGCACCTCAAAACTTCTTTTAAAGCGTGCCGACGTTTCAGACTAGTTTTAGGTCTTCATCAGGGATAAAAAAAAAATAAAAGAAACGAAGGCTAGGAGACTTCTTTTTGAAAAAATAAAATGAAAATACATCTATCATTTTTTTTATTTTAATAAAGTTATTACATTTTTATGGCACTAGAATACAATACACATTGTTATGTGTACATACATCATTTTGTAGAACACGTGATATAAATTAAAAATGTAATTAGTTAAAAGATTATAATAAAGAATAAAAGAAAAGAAAACCCCACAAAGAGATTGCATTTCTTCTGTATTTTCAATGACAATATGAACCTGACGGATCATTGGAAAAAGATAAAACCTGCTCAAAGACAGGAGCTATAACAGAAAATGTCCGATCTGTTTAAAACTCAGAAACTGCTCTTGTTACAAATCCTAGTTAGCAACTCCAAGCATTCCAGCACTACATCTCATTCTAAAAAAATTTCACATCACAATCCTTTACTAAAAATTTTACTTCAAAGCATAAAAAAAAGTAAATACAACAGCTTTGCCAATTATTGGCACAACAAATATCTGAAGTCCGTTCAAATGGTGATAATTTTTTTCTTCTTCTAAATTTATCTCCTTGAAAAGACAATATTATCCAAGAAATTCGAATATGTTAGGTATGAAAGAAGTGAATAAGTTCAATCGCATAGTTTGTAATACATGGCATTTCTTTGTCTAACCGATCCGAGAAGTACCTCATTATTAAGTTCCTAGGAATCGTAGGAATTTTTGGTGAATAAATATTTAATACTTCTTACATAACTCGCATGTTATGTACCTAGATAAGAAGAAGGCGAAATAATAAATTAAAAACTTGTCTCTCTAAGGACGTTCACTTATAAACAGGAAAAGACTTGGAAAAAAAAAATCATTTATTTTCATAGCAAACAAATAAAATGTTATTTGTTCGACATTTGTGAAGGAGATAAACTCAAGGTCTCCCATCTCCGTCTTTGAAAATACAATTTTTTAATCAACAGCATTTGTTTTCTGAAAAATTCCTCCGGAAATCTGCACTTTACGCTAGGGCTGCCCATAAGGCTCGAATGTCCGATAATTTCCGGTGGACTCGGTAGTCAGGGGGCCCGATCCCACCTGGGAGAGTGCTCATCACAATTTTTTAAGTATGTCTTTATTTTATCGGCTATTTTAAGTAACAATTTGTAAATAAATGACTAAATAAAGATGTTTACAACTTTTGAAATAACCAAAGCCCAGTACTCGGCAAGGTTATTGGTACTTGTAGGCCCGAACTAAGACCGGTCGGGAGGCCCCACATTTCTATGGGCGGCACTGCTTTACGCTTGTTGAACTGTCTATATCCGTATTAACATTGGCCAATGTAGTTATCGTTTCTTCTCTAGATTCTCGCTAAAATTTTCTCTAGAATTTTCAGATGAAATTTTGTTGAATGATACATAATTCCTTTGAATACTCTATCTGTTTAAAGCATATCAAGGCACAAATTATTCGTGGGCAGTAAATCTGCTTATGATAGTACCACTAATCTTGAAGAACCCTATTTGAAACCTCATATACACTGAACTGTGTATATCGTCAGTAATCAGGCACCCTAGCGAGATGTTGGTTTAGTAGTATTCAACAAGTTGCTATGTTGAACTGACTTAGATTCTTTCGTTACATACAATAATTACACTGTAGTGAAAATGAAGAAAAGGTTAATAGCGGCCAATATATGTTATTTTGGATAGCGACAACACAATTATGTATGTGTAATAGGGCAATTTTTTTGGGCAATTCAATAGGACGAGGATCGCCAGCCCCTAATTTTTTGAAAGGAAAAACTGAGCTGTGAGAAGAAGCTCCATCCAAACTTTGAATATTGGAATGTTTAGATAAGTCCATCGCCTTATTCGTATGAATATGAAAGTACTATGAAATACAAAAATGCCTATGAAAATACAAAAATGATTCTAATCCAATAACTATTTAATCGATGAAGAATTGGGAAGGCTTGACAACATTTCTAATGATTTAGGAACATGATGTTTTCTGCTCATTTGAAATATTTCCTTAGAATCTTTGTTGGCCTCACGCAGAATTGACAGCTATTCCTGTCGATCTTCCGCCTTCCTTTTACTCCCAGCCGCCTCAGATCGCCCTCCGCGTCACCAAACCGCCTCAGCCTCGCCCTTTACTGCCAAGCCATTCATAATCTTCTTTGATAGCCTCTCATCCAGCATTATTTACGCGTCTTCCTTCCACCGAAGTCTTCTTTTTTTTGACGATGGCTATAATACGAGCTTTTTCGAGGGCCAGGTTGAATACTACGGGCAACAGTGGATCACCTTATTTCAGTCCGCCTGTCACTTCAAACTCGTCTGATAGGGCACCACCAATCTTTATCTGAGACTTAGTTTCTTTCCACGCCATTTCGACTAATCTCACCAACCTGGTTAGGACTCATAGGGGCCTGATAGTCCTACCATCTTTTCTCTTTCTCCCGAGTCTTATCCAACATGAAATTTATTAACAGGTGTTGTAAGCTAACTTTATATTCGTAACTCTTTTCCAAAAGCTGCCTTAGTGAGAAAATTGAATCTGTTGTGGATCTTCCTTGTCGAAACCCACACTGGTAATCTCCAGCAACCCTCTCATCCCATTTCACCAATCTCCCTTTAATTGAACCAATCTTATACACAGTCAACAGAAGCCCAATTCTGCGATAGTTCTTGCATGCCAGCCTATCGTCTTTCCTATAAACTGGGTAAAAGATAGTCTCAATCCAGTCTCTTGGCATACTTTCGTAAGTCTAGATATCCCATATCAATGTATCTGCGTAATCACAGCCTGCTCTCCATATTTAAGGAATCCCGCCGGTATCTCGTCAGTACCAGGGGCCTTATAATTTTTCATTGACACAATTATTTCCATTATTTCCAACTGGTCTGGTGGCACTTCCAATTCATCATTTCCACCCTCGCTCCATTCTTCCTGCATCTCTCCTGTACGACTGCAACCTTCTAACTTATTTACATTTAGAAAATCCTGGAAATATCTCATCCATCTGTCTAAGTCGTCCTTACTATTTCCCAATAGGTTCCCTTCTTCATCTTTATAGAACATGGGCCTTGGTACATATCCTGCTGTATATCTTTGACCTCCCCAGTAAAACTTCCTACTGCTCTTCATATCAAATTCCTCCTGGATCTTCTCAAGTTTCTCTCTTTATTTAGCCCTCCTTTTTCTTTTTTTCTTTCCCTCTCCTCGGACTCTTGGGTACAAGGCTATTTTCATTTTATACCTTGTCTTAACTAGAAAGTGATCCGAAACGCCGTGAAAGACATTCTGTATGTCTATCGCATGCCTACTATATACCAGCACATGGTAAATGTGATTACAGGTCCTTCAATCTGGAAATAGTGCTCTTATAAATAGAGGACTATAACAACAGAACTACATTTTTTTACTACTAACTATTTTTTTCTAAAATGAGATCTTGAGAACTTTTTTTTTTCTTTGTATGTGCTGTACTTCTTGCTAGTACTTTAGGCAGTTGAGGAATATAATAAGTTACAAATGAAACACCATCTAGAAAAATGTTTTGTGAAACGACAATTTTTCATGAAAACCTCTCTTCTCCTCTGCCTCCTCTTCAGTGGCTTTCAGCGCAGAGCCCCAGTCTCAATCAGCCGTTTCCATTCGCGGCTTTGCATAACAGTATTTTTCATATGGATAATGATTTTAATTGTTCGGTATGTCGAACCACCAGAGCTGTCGCTTTGCAAGGTTTTAGTTCACAATAGGCGTATCGGTTTGTGAGAAAAAATTCGGTTATCGGTTTTTTCGGTTATTTTCCCTTAAATTAAAACCGACCGGTTATACTCGATGAAAATCACCGGTTTCTGAAAAAAAAAGAAACTTCCCATAAATTTTTATTTTTTATTTTTTTTATGCCGTCACAAATAGCATTTACTGGAATTGTTACTAATAACTGGTCATTGGCAAGACCTTTAATTCATGTAAATTACACATTGATCATCAAGAAATGAACTAAAAAACTTTTACACAAGTAAAGCCAAAACCCTGAAAATAAGTGATTATTATAAAAACCTTTAATAGTACTTGATGATCCTTACCAAAACCACTCATATGAACCATTGAGAATGATAACCACTTGATAATTATCAACATATTGAAACCACGTCAAGTTTCCTATTTTTTTTTCTCGAGAAAATGTATGTTTTGTAAATTTGCTTATTAAATATTACGTAAGCAAGATAAACTTTAATATGTTTCAATTATAGTCAACAATGCTTTAGAGTTTTACATTTTTTTTTTCTCTCAGAGATTTTTAGTTTATTTCTCAATACAATATATACTATAATAATACACAAACACACACACACACACATATGGAAATTCCTTTTACTGTGGATGTTAAGGTTACAATTTTAATTTCAAAGTCAGATGTGTGCGGATATTTCTAGTTGGCTTTGGCCTTTCATTATTTAAATACAAAGGATAAGTGTTTAAAAAAAATAGTTTAAAAAAATAAGTTGTGCAAGTATCAATGTCTATTTAATAACTTGTTTCAACGAGTTCAAATCCATTACGCCACTTTCATACCTAGCCATGATAAAAAGCCAGTGAGAATCATATTAGTATAAGTCGCGTTATGTTTTAAGAAAATTAATGTTTTACAAATTTTCTTTTTAGGCATTACCCAAGTGAGATAAAATGGAATAATAGCTCTATTCCAGCAACTAAATCTTTAAAGTTTAATCAAATTAGTTGTTAGCAATTTTACACATTTCGAGTCCGACAATTTAAGTAATCTTTTTTTTGAGGATGCAGAGCTGTAATTAAATTTTCAGCAATTTTTTCATGTTTCAAAATCGGTTTTTGAGGAATTCAAAAAAATAAATAAATAAAGGCTATAGGACCTAATTATCAACAACTTAACCTATCAGCAATTCTTTCACGTTCCAATTTCAGTAATGCCAAGAAATTGTAAAGAAGACTACGAAGTTGTTTCAAGTGGAGTAATTTTTAGAACTTTTTTAAGGTCACAGAGCAATGTTTTTTTTTTTCAAAGGATGAATTTTATGCCCTATTGCATATGAAAAACGGAAAAACTTTTTTGAAATTAATTCAGTCGTTTTCTTGCGAAATATTTCTCTGGTCGAGGACATGAATACTTCAGTGATTAAACAAATATTAATTTTTCTCTTGATATTTGTTTAAAATATTGATTTTTATAATTTTTAATGTAACCAATGATATATTATTGTCGTGTTATCTCCGCAGCAAACACTTGAAACAATTTCGTATCACGTCTCGACGATAAAAAAAACGTGATTGAGTTTTAAGACTTTAATAAAAATGAACTAAATAATTTTTTATGTATCATTCAATTTATATAACATCGTGATATTTGCCAGCAGCAATTGTTTCGAGTGTTTGCTGCGGATATAATGTGTTCATAAGATATCATTGGTTACATTAAAAATTATCAAAATCAATATTTTAAACAAATAGTATGAGAAAAAAAATATTAGTTTACTTTCTGAAGTATTCATGTCCTCTATCAGAGGAACATTTAGATTGTTTTTGCTTGAACCAAAAAATAAATATCTCTCATTTCAAGATGTGTTTGAATTGGATACTATATTAGTATATTATATTTTTCATTATATATCAAAATTAAATTAATTGTATCTACGTGGGTTGTAACTTCAGAAAGTTTTGTGTTTGCATGCCCTGACAATCCGTCTATTTCATAATCCTAATATGTAATCATAAGGAGTAGTTATGCCAACTGTGTTTTTTAAAAATTATTATTTGAAATTTAATAATATTTTAAATAAAATGGTACGTTTAAACTGTAATCGATCTGCTATGCTCTTTCCAAGAAAACAACTGAGCTGATTACATATGTACAGAGCCTTAACAAGGTATTAAGCAATATTAATCAGCGAGCCATCTTAAAACAATTTGATGGAGGATCAGGAACCTAAATATTTCGTCCACTTTTCTTAGAAAAACGACCGATCCAATTCAGACCTAACTTCTTACTGTTGCTTTAAAAAAAATAACGGAATCTATCGATTTAATAATCGTAGTTCACGTATCGATTTTTTTAAACTTTTCGGAATTCCTTGATATTGAGGTTTATTATTGGGTTATCGAAGATGCTGATTAAGAAAATACTAGCGATTTTAAGATCGCATGCTCACCTATCGATTTATTTTAACATTTCGGATTTATTGAGGTCAATTATTGGGTTTTCAAAAGTGCTGATTATGAAAAGTATGAGAAGTATTAGACTGGCAACAATAAATAAGAGAACAGCAGAAAGTGTCGAACGCCAAAAAAAAGTGTTTTGGACAAACTGCCGGTTGTTGTTTTATTGATGCATTTTATTCTTGTGATTAATAAAAAATGTGTTTTTAAGCGTTACAAACAACAGAAATCGGCATTTTTTCTTCTTCTTGACAAATTATTTTCTTGAATAACTCAAGATATCACTATCAGTTTTTTTTTTTTTTTGCTTTTACATTCAATTTTTACCTTGTTCTTATGATAAATTAAAAAAGCAACAACAATAATATTGTTTAAATATTTATTGGATTATTAATGTTATTATTTGTATTTGTAAATATTCGATAATTAAATGCATTAATAAAACAAATGAACGGAAACTTTTCCAAAACACTCTTTTTTTGGCGTTTGACACTTTCTGATGTTCTCTTATTTATTATTGTCACTCTAATACTCCGCGTTATGGAATGAAAATATATCAATGTGGTTTTGATTATCTACAATGTTTACTTCAATAGTTTTCTCCTTAAGAGAAATTTGGAACTTAGTATAAAAACCATGTTTTTGCGATCACGCCCCGAGGGACGTATCGGATCAAAATAATGCCCGATTCGTCTTAAAATTTGATTTCCTATTAGAAACTGTAAAAAAAAAAAAAAAAAAAAAAAAAGATACAACGTTCCATTTCATTAATTTCAGAGTTAGGTGCGCTGCCGAAGAACTGGAGAAGGTTTCGGAGACGGTAATGTCATAAAAAGATACTTCATATTGTATTCGATCTCAAAACATCATATGCATCATCATACTGAATCTGAATACATCTGATTTCATAACAAATTCAGTTATTACCGAGTTTCATCCCGTTATTCCAAATACTCTGGAATCTACACGAGGCGATCTATGTCCGCCGGGGCACCCTAAATATATGAAATAAAATATCGGTTGGAAAGTTTTTTCTACTATTTCAATGCTGTGTTTATTTGCATTAAGCAATATTAACAGTGATGCTTATTACGCATGCGTGTTCAAAGGTTGAATAGTAAATTCGCCATTCGCTCTCTTAAAAGCCTAATAAACGATCTCGGTGCCGAAGAATTCTGTAAAAGTAATAATTAATCGAATGTATAAGAAATTCAACTGAGTAAACTAATGGACGCTCACTACATCTACGAAAATTCACCACCGACACACCAATAATGGACCTCAGCATCGAAGGAATTTAAAATAAATCATACGTGAATGAGCAATCTTAAAATCGATGATTTTAAAATATTTAAAATAGCGCCTTCAATAACCTAATAATGGACCTCAATATCAAGGAAATCTGAAATGTAAAATAAATGATCCATGAGTGCGCGATTTTAAAATCGATAGTATTTTTAGAATCAATACCTTAGATAATCTAATAATAGACCTCAATGCCAAGTAAATCCAAAATGTAAAAATAAATCGATACGAGAGCGTGATTATAAAATCTATATTTTTCTTATAGTCAGCACCTTCCTCGATAATCTAATCAAGGATCCCGATATCTAGAAAATCCGAAATGTTAAAATAAATCGACAAGTGAGCACGCGATTTTAAAATCGATAGTTTTTTCATAATCAGCACCTTCGATAACCTATTAATGGACCTAATTACCGCAAACATTCGAAAAACGTGAATATACACTCTAAAATAATAAAAAATTAACATTTACTTTTATTATTTGATTTAAAATAAAAAATACCCATAAAATCTTTCTTTTTTTGTAAATCACTAGAATATTATGCATTAATATAACAAATAACTGGAAGCTTGTCCAAAATAGTCTTTTTTTGACGTTTGACACTTTCTGATGTTCTCTTGTTTATTGTGGCTATTCTAATACTTCTCATACTTTTCGAAAACCTAATCGCGAACCTCGATATCAAGAAAATCCGAAATGTTAAAATAAATCAACACGTGAGCGTGCAATTTTAAAATCGATAGTTTTTTCATAATCAGCACCTTCGATAACCTAATAATCGACCTGATTATCGCAAACATTCGAAATATGTTAATATCCATCCTAAAATAATTAAAAATTAACATTTACTTTTATTATTTAATTTAAAATAAAAAATACCAGGTGTGCGCACTCACTATACTTTCCTTACTGTTTTGGCTGATAGTCCAAAATAAGAAATGTTTGCTGATCTTCGCTAATTTAAATCAGATTAAGATTTTCATTTTTTATATTTAGCTTCAAGGACATTTGAATCATCTTTCTAATGAGCATCTATATTGTTCCGGGAGATATATAGTTAAAAAAAGTAAAAAAAAAACGAAACAAAGTTGAAACGGTTTCCAAAAGAACATGCTCAGAATCATTAAATATGTGTATAAAGTTCAATACGCCATATCTTTGTTAATAATGATCCGATTTTGATGATGTTTTTTTAAAAAATTCAATTAGCTTTCAAATAATTGTGAATGTAAGTGTGAATATTCATATTCACACTTGTAAATACGAACTCATGTGTATGAATACGATTGTGAATATATTCGTTTTTGCATTTATAATTATGTATATTAGTTTGAATATGTATATATTCATATTGACGCCTAAATTGGCAAACTTCAAACACTTAACCTGTAAAATTCCACTTTTTCGAATGTTCGTATTTTATCGAACTCTTCTTCCAAACGGGGGGGGGAAAAAAAAAAAAAAAAAAAACCATGTACCACTACAACCCGTGAGGGTCTTGTCTTGGGTTCAGTACTTGGTAAGGACCGTACTGTTTCTAGGCCAACGGTTTTGCAAGGAGGTGATTTGGCCAAGATCACGCTCAACGGCCAGGTTTTTCCCCGAATTAAGGGTATCACTTTATAGAGGCTGGGTGAACCCCAGGAGGGTCTCCCGATCCCACAGGGTCGATCCACGGCCGAATACAGAATAAATAATTATCTGCCTCAGCCGATCTCGAACCCGGGACCTTGAGATTAGTAGGCAGTGCCTTACCCTTACCAAACGAAATGAAAAAAATAATCTGTTTATAAGTGTTAATTAATAAATCATGTTTAGGATGAGAGGCCACTTTTTTCAGGAATAAACTGGTAATTTGATATTTACACTTAAAATTTACTACTCATATTCTAGTGTGCATACTTATACGTTTTAAGTATGTTTATCTTCATTCTTGAATAAGACAATATAGGAATCTTTCGTAAGTTATGTCATATCTATTATAATACTATAGCATCCTGTGAGATGCTTTTCCTTGTAGAATATTGGTTGGTGTTTATATGCCTGTCAGGATTTCATTTAGCCTTCACATTCCTATTTGAAGGTTTCATGGATGTATATGGGCTAATGCCCATATACATCCATCAGGCTTATTTTTACCGCTGTTATATTTTTTGGTTATCATTAGTTATTTAGTTATTTTTATTAAAAATCTTTTCATGACAAAAATAACCGAACAACTTGTTATAAATGAAACAGAAAGTATTATATTTATACATAGCTTACGCTGGGGGGCGCATAATTTTTAGTAGCCCACGGGTGCTAAATATCTTAAGACGGTCCTGTCAAAAATAAGATTTTATAATAATTTTCTTATTACTTTTAATAGCACTGTAATTTCGTTTTTTAATTTTGTATTGATGTTAATTATATCTCAGATACTGTTGTCCTATCGTAATTGTTTCAAGAACGGAAGATAAATCTTAATATTCCAATTATCAAAAGTGAGAGGGTGAGGATGTCCGTGAGAGATGGATCATAGTAGACTGGGGGAATCAGTATGAGGAAATATTACAAGGAAATAATAGCAATAAAATAAAAAATTATAGTTTTATTGAAATATCTTCAGCTTTAATAATTTTTAGTTAAATTATTATATGATTATTGCATAATTGTTATTACAATTTAAATTATTACAAAGCGCATGAGATAAATTAATTTTACCCTCTTAATAAAGCAACTATATTATATTGAGTTATAATATTGAATGAATTATAATTTTTTGAATAAATAAAAAGTGAGGTGTGAGGGAGAGAAGTTTTTGGGCTTATTAATTGTTTACAGATAAGGTCTTAACTTTAGAGCCTTCACATTTTCATCACACCGAATCCCATAAAGCCCGAAGAACTACAATAGAAATTCATCAAATATTTAACTTACCATTTAAAGTTAGCTTCGCAGCTTAAAACAAGTTTGGGGAAAATGTCTCAATTTTGCAGAAATCAAAACAAAACAAAAACTAAAATTATGATAAGGGGTGCTCTAAATTTTTTGCCCTCACAAATGTAGAGAAAGACAAAGGTCAGTTTCATAATATTTCACAAAGTCTTTCTGCTTTTAATTTTGCATAAAATGACTTTTGGCTATATTTAAAAATTAAAAAAAAAAAAGGACAAAATTTTCAAGATTAAAATTTCTAAAGCAAGCAGTGCAATGACAAAACTATATAAGGAAAAAAAACAAAGCTGAGTCTCTTTGTCTTAATACATTTTCACAGCACTAAAAGCCTCGTTTTATATCAATTCTGGTGAATTTGTTTAACCACTACTTCGGTGAAGTGTTGTGAGGATAAAAATGTAGAGTAAGTGGCGTAGGCAGTTGTGGGAGGAGGGGAGAGAATCAGGGCGATATATCGCCCTTTTCGAAATTTTTGGAAAAAAAATATGATTTTCACAAAACTTTTGTATTTTTAGTAATAATTTTTGTTGCAATTATCATTCTTATCCTTAAAATTTACGTCCTATTTGACGATTATAGACACTTAATTACTTGCCTTCACATTAAATCTTTCCTCCGAAAAAAAAAATGAAATCACCTCCCCCGAAAAAAATTATGCGTACGCGCCTGAGTGGAGCTCGCTATCATCATAATTTTAGTATTTCTTTTGTTTTGATATCTTCAAAATTACATGAGTTAGAGGCATTTTCCAAAACTCGTTTTCAGTTGCGAAGCTAACTTAAAATGGCTGCAAAAGAAAAAGTATGAGCTTGAAAGATGTTTTAGCCATGCTTTTGAACTCACCGAATGATAGGAAATAACTTGTCAAAAAATCATAAATCAAATAAAAAATTATAAACAGGCCTGTGTGATTTCAAATTGATTGATCCATAATAAAAATAACAGGTGGTCCTAAGCCTTTGACCGGCAGTGTACATTCATTCTGCTCTACAGTGCCGTGGGGTGGTTTGTAGCTGCCCGGGTGAGATTTTTACCAGGCGAACTCCAAAAATCGGTAAGCAGCCTATTTTCTCATGTTTGGGAGTTTTTATATCTTTGCCTTCCACCAATGGTCGATAATATTTTGAATCTCTAGCCGGCTTGTTGTAATTTTAATTATAAAAAAATAATATTACATTGATTTTAACTGTTGTCTCCACTGTCTATGGCAGTAGCGTTCGCGACGGCCCTCTAGTTATATAATCAACAGTCAATTGGAAAATAAGTATTCAATTTACTAGCCTTGTTATGCTGGGCTATCATTATGCAATTTTTTTTTCAATAACATATTACATTTTTTTTTCATTACGTATATTTAGTATTTTCTGTATAATTTAGCATCTATTATACTTATACATGATTAATATATAAATCAGTCCTATAGCATCTGAATTTTTTATATATAGAAAATGCTGGTAATTTTGCCAATTTCTTTTATAAATCGCAATGTTTTTAGGTTATTCTGAAAGTCGATGAATAAATCGGAATAATTAATTTTGGGGAGTTTAAATTTTATTGATGACAGAAATAAAAACCACATTTTCAACACCTATTTGTGAATCCACTTTTTACTGTTTTAACCTCCTAATATCTCCCCGCTATCTAAGCTTTTATAATAACGTCACCTAAAAGTAGAGCTCCAAGCTTCGCTTTAATCATCGCTTTTCGAAGGTCCAAAATAAAAAACTCTTAGGATGGGAAAAGGCATTTATTTAAAAAAGAAATTTAAAAATGCATTTATTAGAAAGGAAAAAAAATTCAGAAAAGTAGAGTTTATTATTATATTTATCATCTTGTGCACTGAACACGAATGTCCGCATGGTAGTTATTAAGACGTTCTTGTGAGAGTTCTGGGATGACCCATGACTAAATATAATTTTTCGATTATAAATTAATTATAATTATAAATTTAAAATATTAAAATGATGACTAGGTCGAACACATTTGTCGGATACTGAACTATTTAGACGTATTTTAGTCCTTACAGATTTTAGACTGTAAGATATAGAATTAAAAAAATATATATTATGTTTTTCTATATTATCCAACTAAGATTATTCAAAAGTATTAAATTTTATTTCAATAATTTAAACCACTTAACATCATTTATATTTAAATTCGAGAAAAGGCCTCTTTCCTCAAAAAAAAAAAAAAAATCAAATGAAATATATAATCAAAAGTTATTGAATAAAAGTATTTTCTCTGCGAAAAAAAAAATAAAATGTATAAGATATTTAAAAGACAATTGGGATCATCATTTATTACCTTTTCAGTAAAGTTCACGTAAATAAACAATCTAAAAGCGCACATACACTAGCGGGATTTCCTCAAGGTTTGCCCCGAAAAAGAATTCCCTAACGTGTATGGCCTTTTACTTGTAGCCGCGGAGGAGGAGAGAGTCCGTAAAATCCTCAAGGAAATTCCATATTTTCTGGCCTTGAGCACTCTCTTGATTACGTGCGTGGCTGGCTATCGTCCTTGAGGATTTTGGAAGTGCTTGTCCGTTATTTCTCGCCAATTTCAAATTGAATTCATTCAAATGTTCGAGAATGAACCTTGCTTATGGCAAGTGAGTTCGGAAGATTATCAGGATAGAAATAAAAAGGAGGCCGCGTGCACGAAACTGAGAAATCGATAATCGAAAAATGTATTGGTTTATTTATTATTGTTAAATTTGTTTTATTTGTAGATTAACTAGATTATTGCACACAACTGATCACAATAAAAAGCTGTATTGGAATGTATTGCTTAATATTAGGGCGGGTGTTCGGGTTTGGATTCATAAAAAAAATCCAAAAGTACGTACGACCTCCAACCCAGGAAAAGAATGATTATTCAAAGTTAGTGACTGAGAAAAGGGGAAAACTGGATGAATGATCCTCGATCATTCACAGACAATTAGTTACACGAGTGATTCATTCAAGAAGTAATAAGCGAATGATCTCTTGAAGATAAAACGATTTATATAATAATGAGAATCCAATTGGCGCCATCTTTAGTTAGAATGATCACTTGTTCCAACTGGCCATAATCGATTATTCAAATGATTGGAATAATCGAATGATCCGATATTGGTTATTTAATTCTACTCCCCCCCCCACCTAGTAGCCAGCTCAAATATTAACTTTCGGGGGTAACATCTACTAATCAGTTTCTCGTATTAGTTGAGAAAGGTTGGTCGTTTGCAGAGAGGTGTCTTCTTTTTCAATTTAGATATCCTTCTGTCAAGGTGTTTACGCGATGTCCGGCCCAACCGTTGTGATAGTTGAAGCAGTTAGAACACCCATAGGTAATTTCCAATGCAAACTTTTAAATTCTAAATGATGGTTTAAAATATTCAGTTAAAGATGAAGTAGAAAATTAGTCATATAAATAATTAGAAATGTTTGAAAAATAGGTTCAATTAGTGGCTCACTTTCTTCTGTAAAATCTCATGAGTTAGGAACAGCTGTCATTAAGGAACTTCTTTTGAGGACCAAACTGCCACCATGTGAAATATCAGAAGTGATTATAGGACAGGTAATAAGAATTTCTCAAAGATCTATAAAAACTTATATTGAAATTTTTTATAACTGAATTCCATTTAAATGTTTATAAATATTTTTGTGAAATCTGTGCCAAATTTAACTTGGCAACAATGAAAGAGACAATGGCTTAAGATTCAGAACTATTGGCAATGCACTTTCCAGGGACATTTAAAAAGAGTTACAGATTTCATTGTTTCTAGCATCAATAATATAATTTTAATTATATAAATAATATTATTATTCAATATTATGTTAAATTTAAGGCGCTTACTGCAGGAGCAGGTCAAAATCCAGCCCGGCAAGCAGCTGTA
Organism: Rhaphigaster nebulosa; assembly: GCA_948150685.1. NCBI lineage: Eukaryota > Metazoa > Arthropoda > Insecta > Hemiptera > Pentatomidae > Rhaphigaster > Rhaphigaster nebulosa. The sequence continues at coordinate 60,771,216 of OX411310.1, read as the reverse complement.
AATGCGGGTATTCCTCTTTCAGCACCTGCCTATTCTATTAATCAACTTTGCGGATCTGGCTTAAAGTAAGTTCGTTATTAAACTGAATTTTGTTTTCAAATAATTGTCTTGAAATGTTTTCACATAGATGTTCTCTAGGACTGTTATGATAGGATATCAGAGTATAAAGGCTGAAGAAGCTAATATTGTAATATGTGGGGGGCAGGAATCAATGTCACTGGCTCCTCATTGTGTTCTGATGCGTAAGCCTTTAAAAATGGGAAACACTCCTCTAGTTTGTACTATAACTACAGATGGATTAACGGATGCATTTCATTCTATTCATATGGGAGTGACAGGTATTTGTGTCATAATTTTTAAATTAAAACGAAATTAAAAAAAATATATAATTGGAAAATTTCAAGGTCTCTCTTTAATTTCAGCTGAAAATATTGCCAAAGAATTCAACATCACAAGAAAAGAACAAGATCTACATGCTGTTAAATCTCAAAACAAAACTGAAATTGCTCAAAAGCTAGGCTATTTTGATAAAGAAATAGTACCAATAACTGTTAAAGATAAGAAAGGAGATATAATAGTTAGCAAGGATGAATTTCCCTGCCATGGAACTACCTATGAAATTCTTGAACGCCTTAGGCCTGCATTTTCGAAAGTATGTCTATAAGCTACACTTTTTTAAAAAAAATGAGTTATCCACAAATAAAAAATTAAAAATAATGTCTTGTCTTAATCACAATAATAATTGTTAATAATTAATTAAAAATATTGATGAAAGCTGTACACCTAGTGCTAGATGCAATGTTACTAATTTTTTGTAATCTAACATATTCTCATACTATCAGTACTGTCTTAGAAAGGATTACTGTTAATATTCAAATTGAGATATAGGATTCTAAAATGTTTAGGCTTACCAACACATTCCAGACCTTATTGGTTTTACAATTAGTTTTGTTTTTATTGGATTTATTATTTTTTTAGGAGAATGCTATCATAGTATTAATCTATATAATGTATTCAAATTAAATTTATATTTTTGAATAAAATAATTATGATTGATGCATATTATTGCAAATATATTATATATTTATTAAAATAAATTATTACAGGATGGTACAGTGACTGCAGGAAATGCATGTGGTTGGAATGATGGTGCTGCTGGAGTAATTTTAATGACATTGGAAGAAGCAAAAAAACAAAATCTAATTCCAAAAGTAAAAATTGTAGGCTTTGGCCAAGCTGGGGTTGAGCCTAAGGTTATGGGTTTAGGGCCAGTTCCTGCGATTAAAAATTTGGTATGCTGAATTCTTATAATAAAATTTAAAAAAATATTAATCATAGTACTACTGTGAATAAAAAAAAATCATATAAAACTTTTTTTTTTAAAATAATAACTCCTGAATTTTATTTTTTGGCATATGCAAACAATTATATAATGAAATATATATTTTTCATTTCCAAGGGGTCTTGCTGCTACTTATTTTGTCTGTATGCTAAAGGTTACCTTAGTAATGTTTGGTTGGGATCGTATCTTGCTTTGTATTAAATATAAATGAATTCTCAGACATTAAATTTATATATAGCTTGATTAATTTTAATATGTACCACAAGAGAATAAACACTGAACCATGTTAAAATGAATTACATTCTCACCACTTTTTGGAAATAAGAGATTCACTCTACTGTGAAGCTCATGTATGTAGATTCTCTACTTACTAAACTACTTATTTCCACATATTATCATCAGTAATGACTAAGTAGTTGTAATTCAATCATTATTACAGTGACCAAGTATGTTTTAATTTATTTTAGATAAAATAAAAAGTATTTGAAAATACTTAAAAAGGCCATAAAAATAATAATAAATAAAAAGAACAATTTTAACTTTGATGTGATGCTTTATTAAGTTCACATTTCTGCACAACAATATTCTTGAAATATTAATTATAACCAACATTCATTATTAATGAGAAAGATGCTATCTTGTGGAGTATTATAAAAGAATATTTTTTAGGATAGTTATTTTAGAATTTTTTCCTGTACAACTTATTTTTTTCTATGGTCTTTTCTACTCATATCTATCAGATCTATTATGTAAGCATTATGTTTAAACTCATTAATATTTTTGTTTAAAAATATCCTGTCAACATTTTTATAAGATGTCAGGTAGGCCAGTATATGTTCCTATTAGGAAACTATGATCTTATTTCTATTTAATTTTTTTTTTGTACTGTTAGGTAGTACAATATTTTTTTTATTGTTATATGATGCGCGCATAAAGAATGGAGCTCAGTCTAGCAAAAGATATAAATAAATTTACTAACTTTAAAATGGTTTTACTTATATTTATTTGACAAACTTAGGCAAAAAAACTTTTTGTTCTGCTGTGTTATATAATTTTTCTCTCTATTTATTTATTTATTTATAAGGGGAGTGCACGGTGTGTCCATCGCCGATTTTGATCTAAATTTTTTGGGTGATTCTACATTGAAAAAAAGTTGACTCATCCAATGGGCCTTGGGAGCTGAGAAAAAAAATAAAACATACTGAAAATGCTTTATTTTATATCTCGTGTTTGGAGAATTATATCAACATAATTTTTTCAGCTAAACATTTCTTTTTTAGAGTATATTAAAGGAAAAATATAAACATTAAAAAATAATTGAGTTTTGGTCAAATAAATTTTAAAATGTGTTTAAATTATTAAATAAACTAGTCTCACAGATTTTTTTACACCAAAAGAAATAGTAAATTTTAGTGATCCAATTTTTTAAAATGAAATAATTGAATTTTAGAGCGACTTGAAGAGTGTATTGACTTGTATGCTGTGATAATGGCATTCTTTACGGAGTGAAGTATATTAATAGATTTGTTTTTAATCAAAACTGATTTAGCACTTTGAAAAATCCCTATATTCAAACTTTCGAGGGAATCTAAAAATAAAAATTTTTGGTCTAAAAATTTTGCTAAGGGTCTAAACCTTCAATTTTTTTTAAAGATTTAAATAATCACTCATAATTCAGAAACCCTTTGAATAATTCAATCAAAATTTGGGGTATTGGTTAAGGTTCTTAAACTACGTAATTTGCTTTAACAGTGATGTTCCTATGTGTTTTAGAACCAGCGTTATCCGCAAAAAACTTCAATTTTGTTTTTATGTGGTATTCACCTTTTTTTACCCAGTCCATCTAAGATAATGTAATATGTATATGTTTTTTATGTGTATGGAAAGAGGTGACCCCTCTTTTTAATAAGGTGAAGAACGTCGATATTGGATAAACTGAAGAGGAGATACAGAGCTTCAAACACAAACGTAATTTTGTGGCTTTTAAAAATTTTGAGCATGCTCGGGACTGGAAAAAAAATGTTTTTTGTTTTTGATGATTTTTTCGACATTATGGTTTATTGATGTGCTGAATCTAAATCTGTAATAATTTTTGTGCGAACAAATCTATGAGGCTAGTTTACTTAATAATTTAAACACATTTTAAAATTTATTTGACCATAAATCAATTATTTTTTAATGTTTATATTTTTCCTTTAATATACTCTAAAAAACAAATGTTTAGCTGAAAAAATCATGTTGATATCATTCTCCAAACACAATATATAAAATAAAGCATTTTCAGCATGTTTTATTTATTTTTTCTCAGCTCCTAAGGCCCATTGGATGAAACAGAAGGATATAGGTCAACTTTTTCTCAGTATAGAATCACCCAAAAAATTTAGATCAAAATCAGCGATGGACACACTGTGCACTCCCCTTGTTAGTTTAAGAAGTTTTGATTTTTTTTTTTTTTTAATTAAAAGAAAGGATGCTGTTTATATAGACTTAGGACTTTTATACACTTTTCAAAGATGCCGATATATTTACTAAGATGTAAACAAAATCAATACATTTTTTTATTATACTATATCAAACATTATTGTACAATGTTTCTAGATATTGTTGTGATCCATGTGTAAAAATAAAAAAAAATAGGGCCAATCTCTTAAAAAAATGAGAGAATGGTAATCAGTTTATTTTTATACAAAATTAGGAGGTTTATTCCTAAACATAGGTTATATAGTATGTCTGATTAAGTTCTTTTCATGTTTTTATAAGGTTAAGTTTAGATTTTGTGATTGTTTTCAGCTAAAGAAAATATCTTGGTCCATCGAAGAAGTGGATCTTTTTGAGATAAATGAAGCATTTGCTGCCCAATTAATTGCAGTGACGAGAGAATTAGGGATTGATGAAGAAAAAATAAACATCAATGGAGGAGCTATAGCATTAGGTCATCCTTTGTCAGCATCAGGTATATTTTCCCATGATTAAAATAAATGCTAATGACAGTAATAACATAAAATGTAAATTTCGATTAAATCTTGTTAATTCTTGTTCAAATGCGTTAAAATTAATGAAACAATTGGCATGAACTAGAGATAGGCAAAAAGTATTCCTGAGTAAAGAGTAAAGTATTTTGCTCTAATACTCTCACTTGTCTAAATATGAACAATAATATGTAATATCTCCTACAAATATATAAAATAAAAAATGCTTTATTTGCTTTTAAATTGTATGAAACGATATGTAAAATGCTAAAGAAGGGTGTGAAAGGCTTAGAAAAAAATCTGGTGAAACAATCAATCAGAATTATTCTAAAATTTGAAAAATAGGATAATTTTGGACTTCTAAGCATTAGAAATGATACACAAAAGTGTAACAATATTACTTAAAAACCATAAGTATTTTCCTTTAGAAAATGTGTAAATTTACTTTTCTTTCTAACAGTATATCCAGAGCTAGTCTAATGGTTTCATTTAATAATTTCAGAGTTTTTGCAGAGATATTTTGTTAAAAGTATTTTTGGTAGTAGGATGAACTCCTGAAACTTAATAACAGCAAACTGAATCAATAAACTGGTCATTTACTGTTTTAGGAACCAGGGTGTTGGTTACCTTGATCCATGCGCTAGAAAGAACAGGAAAATCAAAAGGAATTGCAGCACTTTGCATTGGAGGAGGTATGGGTATCGCCATAGCCATAGAAAGAATTTAACAATAAGTTTTTAATGTTTTGTTACAAATAAAGATATGATTTTAACAATTTTGTGTAAATAATTACTGGCAGAGAAAAATAAGACAAAACCGAATAAACTTCCTAGAAATTTTTCACATGTATATTTTGATATTTTAAGGTAAAATTATGCCCCTCCATCTGAGGTGTTAGGACAGAAAAATGTTCAGATGCTTTTGGTGTAATGTTAAAAAGCTCTGCTTCTATAAATGCTAGAAAACAAGAATTGGTATCATTTAACTGAGAAAATGTGCCATTAGAGATTGCAAAAAGAATTTTTAGATTTGGAATTAAGGCAGAAGTACAGTAAGCGACACATGCATCAGCACCATTTCATTGCTTATTCATAGCTCTGCAGTGGATTTATCCTCTTCTCCAAATTTGTTATTAACGGTTTCAGTGCCTCTTGCTTTGTTAACAATTTGCTCCTCAATAAAGTACTAAAATCCAGAACTATCAGCATCACAGTTCATCCAATCAATAATATTATTTTTGTCAATTTTTTCCCCTTCAGGAACAGTTCTTACAAATTTTCTTGCCAGCAGTTTTCTCCATGACTTCAAGAAAATGGATGGTTTTATTGATTGCCATGCAACTGCAATTTCATAAATACTATCCAAGATCGTAAAATCTTTCCAAAAACACAAAGGTTGTATTCCTCTTCCATTCGATATGGTGGCCATATTGAATAGTATGCTATATATTATATAAATAGTATGCTAAACTTGACCAGCATACTACGCTATAAATGAAAAACTTCGGCTGTTACTGATACTGCCTTTTTACATAACCTATTTTCTTTTATTGTTAAATGTAAGTTAATACTTATTTTTTTAATACTATATAAAGTATTAAAAAAATTCCCCTTATGTTTTTCACTAAAAATGTGGTTCAGCCAGCTAAACTTGGAAGGCTTATAACTTCAAAACAGTGAAAGGTATCCCAAAACTATCACTTTTTTCTGGTTTTCAAATCCTTTAGATACTCAAGGTACTGAAGTGGCGAGGAAGGCTTTTATGAATGACTAAGAGGTCAGAGGCAATCTAAAAAGACAGAGAGCGATATTGCGGTATCCCTACCCCTTCTCAATGACTGAGAGCACGATATTGCGCTCATTCACTGAGAAGAGACTCGATGAGAGCAATATTGTGTTCTCATTATGGAATGGGTTAATAAGTTGACTGTGAGTTATCTCTTACTTGTTTATATATTTGTGCAGCTACAAGGAAACTCGTACGAATATGAATAGATGGCCTTAGGAGAACAAAAAATTCAAGGTGAACTTACATGAACAGAAAATATAATTATATAAAGTTTATTCATAATCAACAAGCAAAAGAATATTTTTATTGTTTATGATAATTTTTAAAACAATCTTCCATACTAAGGGCTTCTCTTGATAGAATGGACAGAAATGGTACATTTCTCAGTGTTTTTTAGCTTTAGTACAAATTCGACATGGCTTTGTTGGATGCTGTTTTTTTTCGGTAGATAGGATACTCTGTAAATAATGAAGCTCTTAAAATCTATTTTTTTTTTAAACTGGTTGAATAATATTATATAATTAAATTAAATTAGCTTTTTACCCTGGAATCCTGAAAAATACCCTGGTAGTCAACGTGTTAATTAACAATAAGTAACATATTAATCTTAACAACTCTGGCACATAGTTTTGTTAATTTCACCATATCTGTATGCACTTATAAAAACATATTTTTTTCATTTATGTCGCCATAGATGATCCACATTGTAGATGATCAACCTGGGGATAATCGAAAGCGGAACTGTAGAAACTCAATGCACTCACTAGACACTTACACTTTTGAAAGAATTATAAATAAGATTAAAAACTTTTTTTTGGGCTGGTTTGCCTGTGCCATGTGATTGTTTAGTTGGTTATTCAGGGCCATGAAAAGGACAAAATTACACCATCCCATTCAAGTAATTCTAAAATGCCCGGACCTCTTCAGAGTAAAATTTTTACACTTAACCCTCTTCATAAATAATTATTGTCAAAATCGAAATTAAATAATTGAAAATTAACATAACGAATAAGCATTGAATAAGCATAAGAATTTTTATTTTATAAAATTTATTAATGCATATTAGTATAAATATCTTTCTTTATATTATGTACTTAATAAAAAATATATTATATTAATTTTGAAGTTAGAAATAGCACTAAATTATTATTCATAATAGCTTGATAAATTTTCTCTTTGCCAAAAATTAGTGGGCTTAGTAACAAAAATGAGTACCTAAAAGTCATTAAAGGGACAAATCAGCGATTATCTTTCTCTTAAGAACACCATAATTTGAGAATCAAGGCACCTTTAGCAGAATCTGTCATATAGGCATTCATTATGTACTTTATATATGCAAATGTAGAAACACTTTAATGGATCCTCGAGTAAATATTTTTTTTTTTTTTTGTGAATCTCACATAATGAGTTGTTAAGATCTGAGTATCAGCAGTAAAATTATTTGAGATCTTTAGAATCAAAAGCCACAAAATCTGGTTTTAAAAATTTTTCAATGGAATCGTAAATATATGAATAAAGAAAAATATGAATAACTGGAAGTTCAAGGATATCGTAAAAATTTATAGTATAAAATTGGTTCCCAATTTTAAAATTTCCTTAAAAAATTTTGAAAACTTAATTTAGCAGATTTTGATTCTTAAGGCCTCATTTTTATGATAAATAAAAATCTAAGAAGTTTGTTTGTAAAAGTTTATTATCTGAATAAATCTTCAATGAAATAACAAATCAAATCAGTCATTTTTCTACACAACATTAGCAATAAATAAAAATAATTGAATCAAAACTAGGAATAAGAGCTCAGAGCAATTTATTTTAATAAAAACATAAATTCACTTTCAATCAATTTACTATTAATTAGGTTCCCTCCATCTTCAACTTGATAAATCTGTTTTTCCCTTCCAAAGAGTGACCTTTGGACGAATTTTGAGTTTTATGTTATTCAGTATTAATTTTCTACATTAATAAATAAATGTAAAATATGCCTCACTCTTGTTTGTGGTTTTAATTCAACTATTTCACAAGACTTTGTCTTATAAATACTTTAACTTTGGTATATAATTTTTGTAATAAAGTAGAAAACATTTAGTTAAAAACTATAACTTAAGATCAGCCTTTTTTATTCTTTAAATAAAATACTTACAAAACTTATTACATATCAGTGGTTAAAATCGATAAAAAGATTTTTAACAGCCTCCATTTAAACCGTAATAACAATTTTATTAATTGCAGGCTTAAAACTTGTAATACATAGCGCTTTCTGTTCAAACTATACACATTTTAAGTTATACAATATAAAAACAAGATATTTAATCATTTGAGTCAATTAGTAAAATACAAAAAATCAACTTTGTTTTTTAATATTATTTTTACATAAAAAAATAATCATCTTATCAAATTCTATATAAAAATTGATTATTTGGCACTTTTTCATCATACTCCAGAAAAAAAAAGGAATCAGTAAAAGCGTTGTTAAAAAAATATAATTTAATACATTACATTTGATTCATTAAAAAAGTTATTTTCAAAAAAGTATTGAGAGCATCAAATAAGATATTTTGGATTACCCCAATAAAATTAGAACATTTAATTAGCTTTAAAATAGATTTTTCCTTCACAAATCATTTCCTATGATATCTATTAATTTATGCATATTTCTAAGTTTTCCTATGAAACTACTGAAAATCCTATTTTCCTACATTATAACGTTGTTTATTTGTTAAGTGTTTAGTGGGTTCAGTTATATCAATACAAAAATAGCAACTGGAGAAGGTGGTTTTGTTTAGTGGATATGTTTGATCAAATGTATGGGAACTTTTAAATAAAAAAAAAATAGAGATATCATAGATTTTTTTTTAATTAATTTAATTTTAAGTTTAAGGATTATAAAAAGAAAAATTCGTGATAATGTATCTTGTATTTAGAGATGATTAAAAAAAAAAATGAACTAAATTAATAGTTCAATTAGATTGATTATATTTTTTTCACAAATCAAGAATCAATCATTGCAAGGGTTCTTTTACTAAATTTTTTTTAAGTAAGGGAATATTTGGAAAATTAATGAAATAACTTATAATTTCATAAAATAACTGATTTCAATATTGGTTTTAGGATTGTGATAGACTCATACCCATCTCAGAAATAGTCATTTAACAGTTGACGTACTCTAAATTAAAAACCAAAAAAAATTATGAACATTCTTTTAGTATATCACATTATAATGAAACTAAAATTACTAAAAACCGTGAATAAATTATCATTATTTATTTCTTTAAACTGAGTAGATCTGGGTTGCTGCTGATGACTGCAGTTCAACTTGACCCATTTTAAATTGAAGCCTTTTCAACCACTGTAACAACACAGTATTTTGTGTAGCCTGGTTAACTGTATTTAATGTAGATGAAAGAGGCGTTGTAGGAGCAAAATTATTGCAGGTCTGAAGTCTCATTTGAATCTGACCAGGAATCTAAAATTAGTAAGAAAAATAAATCATACAGCTATAACATATGCTCAATTTGTATACATAATTTATAAGTATGTAAATTGCTATTTTTACCGGAATTTGTCCTGAATATAAAACTGGACTCCAAACAGGCATCAGCTTATTTAACACAGCAGATTTACATTCTAACAAAGCTTCTAATAAAGTCAAAAAATGTGCATTAACTTCTGTAACCTATTAAAAAATAAATTAATAATTTATGTTTGTAGAAATTTTTACTTTGATAAATACTTAATAGCATTTAAAAATGTGGTTTTTAATATTGTGAAAGAAGGAAGAAGAAATCTTTGCGATTCTGTTAATAAAACTCTTGTAAAATTTATGAAATAATTTCAAAATTAATAACTTTATAGTTAACTTAATAGATGTTGAGATAAATATAAAATAAATGAAAATGTAATATGTTGTCTGATATACATACTTTTGAATGTGATACAAGCTGTAAAATGCTGGGTGTAACTTTACCCCAAAAATCGAATAAAATACTCATTGTAACAGAATGTGCATCACTGCTCGGTAGATTGCTAGCAGCACCTTGCTCTAAATACACAGTCCATAGCTTGAAAAAAATAAATACAATTTATAAAATAAATAAAGACATATAATTAAAATTTAATTTATTTATACTGCAAACCTGGCATAAAACAAAAGCATGAAAAAGAGAAGACATATGAAGAACAGAAGATTTTGACTGTTCAGCAAAACCAGCCATAATAACTTGAACATGGTCAGCAATATGGCAAGCAGCTTCCTGTGGTACTGGTGAACAAGGACTTGAATGAAGAGCAGTATGAGTTAGAGCACCAAGAAGCAACCAAGAAAGTAATCTCATATGCGCTACACAATCCGAAAATTCTCTTGGCCTAAACCAAAAAAAGATTTAAGTTAAAAAAATAAAATAAAAATTAATTTATGTCTCACGATTCCTTTGAAAGAGACCAGGTCTACCAATAGGCAAGAAGAATTTAATACTTTTAAAGCAAATGAAATCTATACAGGATTCCAACTTTAAAATAATTTACTAACAAGTAAATAATAATAATAACTTAGAAAAAGCAAATACAGTCGAACCTCTGTATATCGAACTTCCATATATCGAAAATCTCTCTCTTGAATTTTTATAAGAAAAATTATTCTGTATATCAAATAAAATTTCTATATATCAAACAAAAAATTACCATTTAAGGAAATAAAAATGTGATTGTCATCAAAAAGAGCCTACATAAGAATGGGTAATAATTAAATAAGAAAAAAAAATGTTCCACTGATTTGTAAAGCATTGGAAATTCAGGGAAGATCTTGTTTCAAAAGAACAACAATAGACCAGTACAATTAGTAATCTGCAATCGTAATTATTCCAGATGCTTCAATTTTTTAATATGTTCTATGAACCTGATGTGAAATCCGAGTTTTCGATCTTGGAGTGTATGAGCGGGCGCCATCTTGAAACAGAAAAGTCGCTTTTCCCCAATATATCTCCTTTCCAATGCAAAGTTCGGTTAAAGTAACTTGGATAAATTTTGTAGATCATGAAATTTTCTAGAAACGTGTCTTTATAATTATCTTCTATCTCAATAAATCACCGAGATAGGCTTGAACATGCATACAAGTTCCTAAAGGTTGTAAGTAACATAGGATTGGTAAAAGTTTTTTCAAAATTAACATTTATTGACAGTAATTAAGTCATGAAAATATTTAAAAAAAAACAGTTTTAATTGTTCTTAATATTACATTTAACTCATTCACATTTTTGAAAATACAGTAATCAATTTAGGGTAATCTTAACCCCTTTATTAAATTGTCAGGCTCTTACTTAAAAATATTATTCAGAATTATTAAAATTGATTTTTGTTGTTATATTCATGACTTAATTTTTGTCAGTAAATGTTAATTTTTCGAAAATTCCAAAGTTTCGATTTTTTACCATTGCTATGTACTAGTGGCGTAAACAAGGGAGAGGGATCAGGGTAATATAATCCCTCCTGAAACTATTGAAAAAAAAAATATGTTTTTATTTTGAGTAATAATTTTTGATCCAATTTTCATTCTTATTCTTAAAACTTACGTCCTATTTGGTGATTATAGACTCCTAATTAATACTTGCCTTCACATTAAATTCCTCCCTCAAAAAAAAAAAAGGAATTCCCCCTGAAAAATTCTGTGAATACGCCTGCAACTGTACCAACAATTGCAATTAAATAAATAAAACACTTTACCGCTTTTTCAATTTTTGATATGGTAGATTAGAACCTCGATATCTGATATTGAAAAAAATATTTAAAACATATAGGACTTTTAATAAAAAAATAATAATAAAAACTGTAAAACATTGTCGTTTATTTTACTGGCTTTTACAAACATAAACGGTCAGAATCATCCCAAATTGATTATTATCTTTTCAAAATTGCGAATGAGTTAAATATAAACTTTAATATAATTAAGAATTACAAAAATTGATTTCTGTTGGTTATATTCACGACTTAATTGTTGTCAATAAATGATAATTTTATGAATAAAAATCGAATGTTTCAATTTATTATCATTTTTATGTACTTTCTCAGTAACTAATCTTAATTTTATGTTGCAATTATGTTGAAGATAAATCTTGTCAATGTGTACGTTTTAATAGTATTAAAAACTATAAATAAATATGTAAAAAAAAAAAAAAAAAATCTATGAATGAAAAGTTCAAAACAATATTCAATTTTCATCCTGTTTTCTTTATGCTAGCACAATAGACATAAAAAGTTAATATTTCTCAAATTTTTTTTACCAAAAACCGGGTACTCACAAAAAATTAAGTCTTGTACTTTTACTGGTAGTTATGAAACTGTGCGTATGTTGACAACTTTATATTTCGGTATTGAATTGAGATAGAAGATAATTAAGATAATAAATAAAAGTTTTTAGGAAATTTTATGCTCTACAAAATTTTTCAAAGCTAATTTAACAGAAATTTGCATTGAAAAGGAGGTCTATTGGGGGAAAACAATTTTCCCGTGATTCTGTCTGTTTTTTTCAAGATGGCGCGCTCAGGCATTCCAAAGTCGAAAACTTGGATTTTACATCAGGGGACCATTTCATAGAACATATTAAAAAATTGAAACTACTGGAATAATTACTATCGCAAACCTTTATTCGAGCTAATTGTACTGGCCTGCAAGAGTTCCTAAATTCTCTGAATCTCTTTGCTAATATAGAGTGAAATTTTTATTTTAAATTCAGGTTAACTTTACCTTTCTTGTTGAGAACATTGCTCCTAAACATAACTTCAGTGATGAATTTTAGACAAATAGATATTAGAACCTATTTTGCGCGAAAACAAAAATAAATTAATTTTAATGTATGTTTAATGCATATATTACTTTATAAATATACATTTGTAAAAAATCTGCAATTACAGATGTATATTGCACAATTTTTCAAATAAGTGCTATTGATCGTTCAGCTTTTTTTTTTCTTTAACCCTAACAAATTTCCTTTGATACTGATTTAACCCTAAAGAATAGCTGTAATTGTTCAAGCCTAAAAAGGGTGAAAAATTGCAATCTTTCTATATATCGAAAATTCCATATATCGAATTTTTTTCAAGGAACGTTCGTGTTCGATATAGAGAGGTTCGACTGTAAGTATTTGAACATTTTTTTAATACACAGGTTTCTAAAGGATTTTTTTAATATGATCCCTATTCACCAGATAAAGTTTACATACCTTTTTTATTCCAATAAAAGATTTTTTTTTATTGCCAGATGATTTTTTTAATATTTTAATAATAGTTTTTATCCATGCATAATATTTACAACTTACAATTAGTTTTAAACTAGAATGATAACTATCTACAGTAACTGTAAATATTTAATCTGCTGGCTAGCCACAGTCACATTGCATGCATACATGGAAGAAAATAAACTTATTAACAGCTTTGGAAGAAATTTTAGTGGTAAACCAGATGTATAAGTCCATAAGGATTTGAAAATGGAATTTTTTAAAAATACCCTTGTTGAATGGATGACGGAGCATTATATAGCCAAGGTAAGTATCTAGAAACAGTTCTGTTGTCTCGACTACATCCTCTTGTCATTTCTAATGCTACAAATTGAGCAATGCCAGATTTTAAAGTGCCGCCAAAGGTGTCTTCGCTCAATCCCAGTGACATGCCTTTACTCTAAAAGAATTTGAATATGTAATGAAACAACTTAAGAAATAATATTTTGATGCAATGAAAATATACATTTATACAAAAATACCTTAATTTTGTCTGCAGCCACCTTGATTTTGGTGATGGTGTGAATATCTGCCAAGAAATCTAAAGCATCAGTCAGATGCTGTCTCATAACTTCTGCAGCGCATGTATTATAAATTTGTTGGGAATCTAGATTTGGATATGCAGACTCTTCTAATTTAGCAGTTGGAGCAGGCAGCATTCCACCAGCATCCTAAACATTAATTTTTACAAATATTTTAAGTAATATAAATAATGATATGATACACTGAAAAAGAACTAGTATTCAAAGAGTAAAAAGTAATAAAATAAAAAATGTATTCTTAAAATAATATTGTATTTTGTACATAATATTTTATATATATACATATTTATTTATTTATTATTATATTTCTACTGATAGTATTTAGTACATAGTGTTATGTATACAAAATGCAGAAATATAGATATCAGTTGGGACCCTCTTACCAAAATACATTGTAAAGCTAAACTTGGGATGATCAGATTTTCAGAGATTCATGGGAAAAATTCTAATTTAATTATCCACAATTAACCAAGTAGAAAATTACCTCTATTAGGCATATTCATCTTAACCCGCCAGGATGAAAATTTTTAGAAACAATTATTTACCAAATGTTATCATACCACCTGTGGTTGCATAACATTCTGTCCGAATCAATACAGTTTCATTCCTCAAATTAGTATAAATGGGGACATTGGATATGGCAAGTATCTAAAAGAAACCCCAAAACAAAAAAAAATACACAGAAACATGGGAAGTAGCCTTTCAAATTTCTTAATTTATCAAACACTATTTAAATGTTATTAAACCTATTGATTAATGTAGACTATTTGCTATCTTGGTTTGACAAGATTCTAACTGCGCCAATTTTAAGAAAAATGAATTTGAACATTTTAAGTGGTAAAACTTTTTTGTTATCAATAAAATATATCAATTTTCTTCTCATGTATGGCTTTACATGGTTTTAATTTAATTTTTGAAGTTTGTTTAATAAAAAAATACCATATCTCTGATTTTATATGAAATATGTCGAAATGTAGTCTTTCAAAAATAAAAATTGAAAAATTAATAAACCGGGTATTTCTCAACACATGTAGAGTTATTTTCTCTTGTGTATCAGACTAGTAACCTCATTTTAGCCAAAAATGTCAGTAACAACCTTGTCAAACCAATGTGTTAAACGATTAAAAGTTTAAAAAAATATGTTAAAATTGGAAACATAATAATCTCCAAACAAATGAAAAGTCATGAAACATGATAATATTCTATTTGTGGGTTTGTCTAGAGTCTATACTGTTATGCTTTATCAGGGCCAGAACTTGCTCTGACTAACAGAATTTAGAGGGCAGCAAATTTCACATTATATATGTGATATATAAATATAGTTCATACATACATAGCAGGTTAATGATACTGTTACATTCAGAAATACCAATTTGAATAGCGGATGATATTTTCAGTTTCCAGTCCACTGTCTTTAAAATTGTTATTTCAATAAATTAAGAGTAATATTTTGGTGCTTCTTGTAGGAAATTTAATCCTCTACAAGATTAGTTATTATGCATTTTTCACTAAACTGCCCTAAAAATAGTTAATACGACGAAAACAAATCTAGCTTTTTGCATTTTTTGGACATATTCATGGTCCCATATCTCAGCAGCTATTTGGAATTTAAAAAAATATTACATACAAAACTTGCAGAAAATTTAAAGTTCTTTAAAATTATTAATGTCACATTTTTACCTTAAATTCACTGGAAGCAAGTTATTGAGGAAAAAATGAAAAAAAAAGTGCCTTTTCTTAGCAGTTTTTCAAAATGGCAGAAAACTCACACGAAGGAGGAGATCCAAAATATGGAATTTTCACAAGAGGAACAATAAATCAAAAATCAAAATTATTTCACCTTTTGCATCCAAAATGATATCTCTATAGGGCTAATATACCGATTGCCCGAGATTGGGAGATTGCCAATTTCGAGAGATGTACCTGATCGAATTAAAAAAATTGATACCCAGTGGACGCAGAATTTGATGCTCTACAACTTTTATCTTATGAGTTTTTCACTTAAAAAACTGTTTTCCAAGGTACAGACTCTTATATAGTACTCTGTCTCAGTTCTTGACAAAGTTGGAAAAAATCACCATTTTGTGACCATGGTTTTCAACAACATCACTTAACCAAATTGTTATGTTGAGGTTTTCGTTCAATGCAGAATTTAATGTTCTTTAATTTGTTAAACCATAACTTTTTCAATTGAATTTACCGTTTAGGAATTATAGGTGAAAACCGAAAAAAAGTCCTCAAATTTAGAGGTTTTTTGGCTGTCAAAAGTTCTCCCGAGATCACCCATGTTAGCATTTATTAATTTTTAAATTTTTTAATTGCAGTTTTATTAAGTATATAGATCAAGGACATCTAAAGCTAACATAGTGTATATGTTATATGATTTATTTATCTTATTGAATATCATTATTATTGATGTTATTCAACCATAAAGTCATTATATTTTAAAAAGCATTAAAAACACAATAAGTGGGAAGCAAAACATAATCAACTTCACAGAGTTATGTGGAGAAGGAAGTAGATATTTTCACATTGGACCACTATTATGGAATTTTTAAATACAACCCAGTTTCTAGTTACTTGGTTACATCAGTCCCCTGGAATCTTAACAACTAATATACAAATAATTAAAAAGATTTTTACTTGAAGGACAAAGTTGATAAGAAGAAGAAAATTTGACTCAGGTATGTTTGTTTTGAACTTTAATGCTTGAACAAGCTCAAATACTACTGTCCTCGTCAAAGCTTGTTTTTCACGCTCCTAAAAATAAAAAATTATACAATGTTATAACAAAACACACCTAATTATTACAATAACATTTTGTGATTTTGACCACTCACCCTTGTAAATGCTCTATTACAAAGATAGCACAAATCAGAAAGCTGTTGGTACTTCAGGATGTAGTTTTGAATACAGCAGCTCAACACTTTTGAAAATGGGTCAAGGATGCTCTAAAAATGTTAATATTTTTTGTGACACAACAATTAGGATTTTAAAAATATAATACCAATAAAGCAATGAATTTAATAGCCAGTAATTATAAAATGTGTAACAGTAATGATAATAAATAAATATAATAAATTTATACAAAAACAATTAAATTTGCTTAAAATAATGCTGCTGATAGGTTTTTTTTAGATAAGCTACTTTTTTTTTTTTTTATTGGTTTGTATTCCTATTAAGGCAAACAGAATTGGTTATTCCTACAGGCTATCAACCTATTCTAACCAGAATGGAAAGGTCGAGATTCATTCCGTGGGTCCACCACAAAATAAATTTCACCTCCCCCCCCCCCAGACCGGCTGGCAGCAGTCTCGAGGTTGCTAAGGTGGCGCCTTAATACTCTCCACCACCAAAGCATCATAAGCTACCTGAAAATGAGTCAGTTCCAAATGATGTATTACTTTATGATTTACTGCCAACTAATACAGGAGCTGTTCTGAAGACTCCCAATGATCCTGAATGATATAGTTTCAATAACGTCAGACACAAGGAGAGATTAAATTAGTCATTTGAATCCTAATGTTGGTAAATTTCACCCCTCTCCAAAAAATATTAAAACATAGTTCAATATGTAATAATAGAAATGGAAATTTTTAATTTTAAATCTATGAGATAAAAGAAATAAATCACCTACAATTTAAGGAAGAAATATTAAAAGTATTTAAAGGGAGAGGGGAAAACAAGGAAATGAGTGAAATTGGAAAAACTAAATAAGAAGAATATATATATTTAAAAAAACCACCACCTCATACTAAATTCTTAAAATTGATACTGCACCATCCTGTTCATAAGTCATACAAATATTAAAATATTTGCGAAATGAGAACTTAATGAGATGACTCATTAAAAACAAGAGCTATTCACAGCAATAAGTTTTTGGGACCGCTGTGGGCAATCAAAATCTTTAGTACATTAAAAATACCGTTCCTTTGTAAACTGAAGAAAAAAGTTAAGGCTCCTGTGATAATGTAGATTGTATTGGCACACAAAGAGGAGGAAACATCCGTTGAGCTACAAAGAATTCAGTATCTCATTCTGGTTCACTTAGAGGATGATCAAATTCTGTGTAACTTAACCATGCTGTTATTTGGTAGTTCACATTTTCTCCCAGAAAGGTGTTAAAGAGAAAATTTGTACAATACGTTCGGACATATGGGGGCTCTTTTACATGTTAGGGAATACTTTGAAGTGATAGACGATAAGATACAGCTGTAAAGGTTGGTTAGTATTGATGCAGACTATGATGCACTATGCCTGATTAACTTTGCAGAATTTTATAGGAAGCACGTAAAGTGAATAAAGGTCAATTATGAAGTGAATAAAAAATTCTATCTGAAGAATTTAAAGATGGCAAAAAAATATAATTATTCAGTGCAGTTCTAGGCAAAAACTAATGGGTTCTACAGTAATGTGTGCACCTATTTGGAAGGTTTAAGTATCTGCTTTCTTTTATAGTTAAACAATGCATTTTTAGTTGTAGACCACAACTATCTTAAAAATTGTATTTAGTATTAAGTTTGTTTTATAATTTCCAATTATGTTCAAAAATTGCAAAAAATTTGCATCTTCTTTATAATTTTTCCTTCAAATTGGTTATTTTCTGTCAGTTTGATTGTAATATGTAATAAAAGAATAACTCTTAGTCATAACGTTTTTATTGTAATGACACTAATTACAATTCAACCTCTTAACAATTAGGTACCAATTTTCAATGATGGATACTTTTTTTTTATATACACTGGATATTCTTTATAAGGGCCCTGAAGGGGCTAGTGGTTTTTGTCATAAAAACCGTTGTTTGTTATAACCAATATCAACTCTAGAAGAAGGAAAATTTCAGATGTAGAAAACAAAGAGTCAAAAAAATATGACTTTATTTTAACTTTATTGAAAGTATGAAATTTACATGATTTCTATATGCATTTATATATCCATATGGCATATTCATTATGAAAGGGACAGAACTCAAAAAACTCTTTGTGCTTTTGTTAGAATGAACATTAGACACAGGTTAAATTCTACATAGAAGTCTCCAGGATGTTTCCTCTAACACATATTGCTGGTAGATCACCTATTGTGTCTATTGGTTTGGCCTGATATTTGGAGGCTCTTTGGGATTATAGTTTCATTATAAAAATTGTTGACGTTAGCAATTTTTAGTTGTGCCTCCTTAGAATTTTGTAATTTTTACACTATGTTTCAAACAAAATTTCTTGAATATAGTGCATAGATTGGATCTTTAAGAACGTAAGACTTGTTGAATAAAAAAATAAATTATGCAGGACTGCTTCGAACAATTGTTTATAAACTATTGATAAGATATTTTAGCATCAATACCCTGTTAGATGATGTCTATCTGAAGGTCGTTGTTGTATCCTCTTAAAATTGCATATAATAGATATACCAAGTTCAAGGGATATGATGAATTGGTTGCTATAACAGGTTCATCGCTATAACCAACATCATTGACCCTGTACTGAATAGTTGACCTTATAAATAATCATGAAGATGGTTCAGATGGCGATCAAAATTAATTCCCAAAAAATAGTAACAACTATTTTTTGTTGTGTGTATGTATGTATTAGAAATAAAAAATATTTACTGAATAGTCTAAGCAGTGAAAGCTACTTTTCTTATTTCTTCCCAATTCTTTTAATCTTGACACTTCTGTCAATATTATTATTTCTAGCAAACCTCACCCTTCTTTAAGCTTTATATGAGGGACTCCTTATAATTTTTCTTTCTAACCAACTCTATTATCTTTTTTATATTAATCATTACCTGACTTAAACCATCACTTTCAAGCAGACGATCTACAAATTTGGCAGGCTTCGAATTATTTATTTAAATTAAAATGGAAAATATGCTTTTTAATTTTTTGCTATAGTTAATTAATTCTAACTGGATAGATAGTTACCACAATATTACATTGATAATTGAAAATATATACTTTAAAACAATGACATATTTATATTTAATCTACAGGATACCAAAAATAATTTTATAATACAATAATTAAAATGTTTTATTAGCATAAGGAATGATTTACATTAAAAAAATAAAAGTTTTTAAGATATTAATAAAATAAAATAAAAAATTTATATCAACGTCGTTTTTTGGAAAAGGTTTAAGCAGTAAAAAATTTGAAATTTAGGTTTCAATTGATTTTGTGACCTAAACACCACCTCTATCGATTCCCGCTCACGATATATCAAGAAAAAAAAATTGGAAATGGCCTAAAAATTGAATATTGATGACGTTAGTACCAAGTACTAAGGACTCTCAGTCAACACTCTGGCCTTAACTAGTACTAGAATCCTTTAAAATATATTGTAATTATAAACGTTTTGCCAGTTTAATAAACTCCTACTCTATACAATAAAGAATAAATATATATATATATATATATATATATATATATATATATATATATATATATATATATATATTGTTTTGGGAAAAAACCATTTCATGTGTTTCCTGTAGTTTGCTAAATAGCTCTTACGCCTTTTTCAAAAAAGATGACACATACATTATTAAAATAATTGTAGTATTACCTTACAAGAAGCTATTCCTGGGACTCGTAATGTGGAGAGCATTATTCTGAGTAAAGGCAATGGTGTAGCCAGTTGAATTTGAAGAGACAGTCTTCGAAACAAAATGTCTAACTGAGTAAGTAGGGATGACCAGGGGCCAGAGCCAGGACCGAGTCCTGCTTCAAGAGGAAGGCAGTCGAGATAGCATGCAATATTATGGAGAATTATGGGCAAAATATCAGGTAAAGACTTCTTTGAATTCAAGCTCTAAAACAAAACAGAAAATTTGTATAAGCTTAAATGGGTTGAAAAAAAAAGAAGAGTTAATAGCATAATAAAAACTAGTTAATGGTGAGAGTATGGTTGACCCTGGAAAAGTAAAAAGGACAATCTTGGTTGGGGGTGCGGTCAATAAATGAACACACAAATAAGAAAAAATCTTATTATAATGTTAGCCGATGTTTCGGCCTTACATGGACAAAATGTTTGTAGAAAATAACAAAGCAGAATGTAGTAGTAAGATATAAAGTTATGTAAGCTTAAAGATAGAGTAATATAATCATAAGTATTTATTGTATGTGGCGAAGAAAAATAAAACAATCCGGATGGATAAACAATTAACAGGATGGGAAGAATTAACAAGATGGGGAGGAAGGAGAAAAAATAATTAACAACAAGAAAGAGCATACCTGAGTGGTCTATTATAAGGCGTCAACTGAATGTGTCAGAATTTTGACTGTTAAGAACAAAACAAAACAATGTTGTCACTGTATTGGTTTGAAGGATACTAAGATATAAATGCAACAATGGATTAAAAGATAAAACTATTTATTTAAAAGGCTGGTTAAACTTAATGATAAACATATAAGTTAAAGGTTAAAAAAGGATTAATTGAATAATAATGTAATTAGAATAAACCAAAGGTGATGGGTTAAAAATCATAGCATAGTGGTAAAATGAAAATTGGCGGGGATAATATATAGTAAATTAATTCGATAAAGAAATTTTGTATGTATATATAAGGAGTTGAAAAAAAAAAAAAGTGATTTAATGATAAGGAATGTTTGGAGAGTTTAGAGGCAGTAGAGTTACGTGGGAAAATGAAATATTTTATGTTGGGTGATGCGATCTTTGAGGAGATTTTAAATTTCACCAATATAAGAGCAGTTGCAGTTAGGGGTAGAGCAAGGGATTCGGTATATAACATGGGAGTGGTGTTTAAGCGGAATAGGATCTTTTAGACGGGTGTAGAGGTTAGAGAATTTTTTCTGAGATTTGAAGGTGTCGCATTCATATTATGATTAGCATATTTTTTTTTTTTATACCTTATTAATGTTAGTTATACTTTATTAACATAATTTTCTATATTTCTTATTTTCACTTTAATATTAGCATATTATGATAATATTTTTCTTTATATTTTCTTCATCTTACTGTTTGTTAACATTTTTATTATTACTGGTACTGCCACTGTTGTTTCTTAGCTTATCTTGTTTTTTCTTAGCCCTGATGGCCTAAAACATAGGCCGAAATGTCAGCACACATTATAATAATTTTTTTCTTATTTCTATGTTCATTTATTGACCGCACTCCCAACCAAGATTATCCTTTATCTTTAAACTAATTAAATTTGTTTTCACTATCTGAAAAAAAGTTATATATTAAAAATGAAAAACTAATGCGATTTTACCAAGTTCATAAACAAGTTTTGTTTTTTAAATTGATCCATTACAAAAGTTATATGAAAAATTCTTCAAGAAATTTCTTTCCCGGGATAACTTGTTCTACAAGTCATTGCATGATGATTGATCCTGTTACATTCTAATCCTTCTTCTAATTTAGAAACATTCCAATTTCATCTTTTATATCACAACATTTTCCTCATAGTTCTTCAATCCACTCATCATATTTATTAATGTGTTCATCTTGTTCATTACTAAAATCTTTTATAAACTTTTGTAAATAATCATCTTGTTTCATAAAAAAAAAATATCTTTTTTAATTTTTCATATATGCTTATTACAATAATAAGTGTAAGCATGCTTTCATAGTTCTCTGCTTGTTCCATTCATAATGCATTGAAATCAGATGAATGGACTAAATACAACCAATCATGTACTAAAAAATGAATTAAAGCATTGCTCACCTCCAATAATAATTGTAAAGGAGCAAGGGGATTCAATTCATTAAAATCCAATAAAGCTTGAGATACACTGCGGAAAAACTGCATTCTGTTGGTCTCTAAAGCATTTCAACAAAAGTACAGACAAATTAGAGATTGTTGGTAGACCAGAGAATAGCTATAACCTTAAGAATATTAATACTTGTGAATCATAATATTTAATTACCATTCATGTTTGTTTGAAACATTTGAGTAAAAACTCCATTTGGAGCTAGTTGATGCAAAACACATCTTAAAAATTGATGAGCTACACTTATTGCACCACCTGGAAGATACATATTACTTTCATTCTGCCAAGAATAAGTAGGGGTAACTGCTAGCCTGAAATAATATTAAAATTATAGCTACAAGCAATATTGTACATTAATTCTGAATGGAGAAATAAATACTTTAAATTAGTTACTTTGCTACAATAGATAATATTTCTGGAAGGAGAGGAGCTGCTAGGGCTGGTTCCCTGTGAATGAATGTAGCCAAAATAACAATACAAAGACCAAGTTCTTCATCGCTATATTCTTCCTTTAATGCACCACATTCCCCACACCTAAATACAGAATTTTTAAGGTCTTACACTCCGACATTTATTTAAATCAATATTTCATATATGTATTATTAATTTCGAACAGCATAGGAAATCCTCAACAAAATACAGTTCAGGGAGAAAGGAAACCGCACAGCATTATAGGGGTTCCAGCACTACTGCAACTTGCAGAAAGTATTTATCATGCGAGGTATAAACGTTTTGAAATATACTTGTTTTAAGAGATGCTTATAATAAACAGAAGTGATAATAATAAAAATTAGAAATAATAAGGTTCATGTTTTTAAAAATAGTGTAAAAAGAAAAATGAATTTGTTTTTTTGAAATTTTATTATAACCACTGATTTGAGTTAATGTTTCGAGAACATAGAAGTTATTTTAATTAGCTTGTAATGTAAAACCCTTTTACATTGGCTACCTAATTCATAATTGAATTAAAGCAATTTGCATCAGTTTATAGGCTAAATAGGCCACTAAAGTTCCTTCATTCAGTTCACTGAGATGTTCATCACTTCCAGTGGTTTTTTCATGGTAGGAGTTTGAAAGCTTAGTCGGTTTCTTATTTAACTTTGTTAAGGATAGTATATTCAAAATATAATGTGAAATATTTTAATATGTGAATAAATAAATGGCTACATTGTAGTTTAATTACAGGATGGAAATGAGTTAAAATAAAAAAAAATTATTTCAAAAAATAACAAAAAATCAAGACATACAAAAAACATTTAACTAAGAGGTTGACTAATCCATGCAGTGATCAGTTCTTTTTTATGACACAATGGAATGAACCGGCACTTTTTTATCATTCACCACTTAGCAGAAATTACTGAATGGTGGAGAGGTAAGAGTTTTTGTCTCAAATATTACTTTTGTAATACTTCTTTCTATGCTCATATATTTCCTTATTATATGACAGATCACTCATCTCTAGTTAAGATTAGGTATGAAGCCACATAGAAAAATAAATCAATTATATATTTAGAATAACTTCAAATATTAGTTGTAAAGTGCATTTAGGAAATTATTCATAGAAAAGTCATCTAGAATAGATCTAGTCTGTTTGAACAAATAATTCTAATAATAAACAAGTCAAGGAACTTTTATGGATATAATCTAATATAAATTGTATGAACTACCTTTCATAAATGCAATACTCTCCAACCCTAAAATCACTTTGTTTAAGTTCAAATGAAGCATGGCAAGCCTGTTGTGCAGAAGCATCTAAGGGAGGATGCACACCATACCTATAATAGCACATATGATTTCAAAATCAAGTCTATTGTACATATATGTTTGCAAAGTCTTAGAAGCAGTTTTTTTTTTTCTTTTTGGTATAAGCCAGATCTACAAATAATTAACAAATAATAATATACCAAGCACCAATTCGTTGACTATGATCAGACATAGAGTAAGGACTGAATGAAAATGGACCTTTTCTTGTTTTCTGCTTTCGATTCGTCTCCTTGTTATCAACTAGTACAGAAAAGTTTTCATTTAGTCGATAACGATAGAAAAAAATAAAGTAATTTCAAATTACAGCAAATATACTTGGATTTTGACTCGGTCTTCTATAGAATGCTTGATCTGGATCTGACGTTAATTGGGGTGGAGGAGACTCTAAGGCGACTTGTTTACATAATCTTCTTGGGCTTGTGCTTCTACTCGTCTGAAAAAAAAAAAAAAAATTAAACAAAAGATAAACCTGGAAGGAATTCCACATGTACTAGCTTAAACAAAAATGTGTTTTTAAAAGAGTCACTAACATGTTGGGCATGGTCACTCCTCTCAAAGCTATCTTGTTTTGAAACTGGTGAAAGAGAAAGTGAATCATTTTCTGTTGGAGTACGTAATGATGATTGATCAGTATGTCTGTTATCTGGAATACAATGCCATATAAACTTTAAAATATTTTATTGAGAATAAATAGCTAATGGTTGTAAATACATTTTTTATTTAATTCCTTCATTCCAACAATGAAATCATTTTTTTTTTAGATTGAAATCTAGGTTAAACTATGAAATACAGTAATACAGAGACTATTATCTTAAATGAGCCAGGTAACCTTCCTGGACAGCTGAACAGATTCTTGCCAAAGTATTTACAGTAAAAATAAATATAAATTGCCGGCCATAATTCATTACAAACTTTGCATTAGCTGAAAACACAGATAAGAGAGAAAAAAGCAATGATAATAAATACAGTTATTTTACAAAAGAAAAAGTTGAAAAATCCAAATAATTTACCATGAACTCCAAGAACTTGTCTAACATGCTGGACTAAATTAGCCATAGTATGTGGAGCACCGATTGGTAGTAATCTTTCCTGCTGTGGAATTTCCAATTGAGCCATACTGTGTTGAGACACTGAATCGTACTGTGATGAATTATTTCCTTCCGACTCTAACTCTATAGGAGAACCTAAGAAAGAAAATCGAGTGACAATTTAGTAGAAATAATTGAATCTAGAAACAATAATTATGATATAAGCGTAAGATATTGCAAACTTTCACAAGTCAATCACACGAATTCTCCAAGTAAAAACAACAATGTTGATATGCTAAATATTGACATGTGAAGATCAGTAACAGAAGAAAAATAAAATTTTAAAAACCATTTGAAATTTGAATACTTGCTATAGTCAAACGAAGAGACATTTGCCAAACTTTGTTTGACCTAGAATCAACAAAAATGTTACAAATCGACATTTACATTAGTGTTCTCCCCTTATTATACATATTTTTGTTAGTAACTCACATAAGACATTGCTACTAATTTTTGAAAAAAATATGGAAAAGCAAAAATTATAACTTACCGACAGTAATTATATCCATTTTGGAGAGAGGAGAATCAGGTGAACCATATGCACCATCTCTAGCTGACTTGGGAAGTGGTTTTGGAACTTTGATGAAAAACAGAAATTTTAATGTTAAAAATGTTTTGAAATAGAATGTTATAATATTAGACAGTGTTTTTTTAAATGTTAATATAGCGATATATAATTATAATCACATAATTTACTTCGGTGGCGTAACTGGATTTTTTGCACAAGGGTGCGAACAGAGGAAAAATGCACCCCCTTGACATTTATAGATGATGGCTACAGAAAAAAGTGCGCACGAGAGGGGGGGTATTTTTCATGGCATAAAAAAGCATTTGAAAATGATATGACATAAAATAATTACTAATATTTAAAAATGAAATTGATTGCAGTACTTAGGAATAATAAAAAAATTAAAATTGTATGCTCAACTTTTATACCTGATCCATATGAAGGTGACACTAAAAAACAAAAAACCCTCATGGAGTAGTTTGGAAACGGCTACGTTAGAGGAGGGACGAAGAGGAAAAGTAGTAAAATGGTGCTGCGCCGTTTGTGTGGTTTCTTTAGTTTAATCGGTTTTAGAATGTCCAAAAACAAACAAAGGAGCTAACACGGTCTGATAAAAAACAGTAAGTTGTAAGGTTCCCTTTGCTGTTACATTCCATTTTTATTGCTTCTTTAAGTTACAAACATCTTTCATCCTTCATTGAACAATAGATTTTCTTTCAGTTAATTTGATAAAAACGGAATTTTTAATCTTCCCTTTGATATTTCCAGTTTTTTTTACGCTTGGGTCCCTGGCACCACTGCGTCCATTCAAGTTATGCCAGTGATTAATATAATAAGACAAAAATATCCATTTGATAGTTCCACTTTATAATCACTTCCAATTTATAATACAATGTGAATACTGATTGAAGTTTTTTTTTTTTTCAATCTATCTAAATGCTATGTTTTGCTTTAAACACTATCTCTTTCATACCACACATCCAGAATGGAGGAGCACAACTCAAAAAATGTGTTTTTGCTTGAGCTAATACACATTAAGTTCAACCCCAGTGTGCTTCCTCTAACACATGTTGCTGGTAGATCAACTATAGTGTCTATTGGTTTGATCTGATATTTGTGAGCTAGTTGCTCTTTGGGTTGATAGGGGTCCAACTATTATAATTTTTAGTTGTGCCCCTTTCATTGTGAATGGGTGGTATAATACTGTTTGAAAAATTAATTTGATAATGAAAAAAAATAAATATTTTAAAGAAAATTTTCTGATTATAATACCTGTAAAAAAAAAATAATTAAAAAACTAAATAGAATTTTAAAAATCTCAACTTTCAGAAACTAGTACAACACAATTTCTTTATTTTTTTTTTCTTCCTAAATACGCACAAGCTTTGTACTGAATATCGTAAACATTTCAATTTCAGGTCCTTTGAAATTTATATCAAAATATTATTTTTTAATGACCAGTTACATAAATCACATCATTAGTAAAAATATAAATATTTCATCAATTAGTTGCAAGAGTTTATTTCTATAATAGAAAATAGAAACACTAAGCATAACCCAAAAATGACAATAATAATTTTGGAGCCGTTTTAGAAAAAAGTATAATTATATACCAAGTGTGTGCATATGAAACAGGAATTTTCATATAGAAAGTACAGGTTCAAAAATATTTTATTCGAAATATTGTCCATCGCTAGCTATCAAAGCTCTGTGATTTACCAAGAGCATGCCCAACGTAAGCTTCGACAAGCATTCGATGCAATTCTGTAACAGTTTTCTTTAAATGGTAACAGAAAACTAATGCTGTTCACAAATCGTAATTTGTAGGCAAAAATTCGACATGTTCAACACTATTAAAATGATGCTGTTATATGAAACTTGAATTGTGAGTAGAAAATCTTTTCCAGCTGTTGAATAAACAAAATGGCGCCGATAATGCGGTTTAATATTAACTACATTAACAACTAGAGACATCTATGGGTGAATTCCGGTTTCATATTTACACATCTGGTACATAGTGTTAAACAGTTCAACTATATAATAACAAGAAAATACTTCTGATTAATATTACTATATTTATGAGGATCTGTACCTCTGCTTGTACCAATAGGCAATAGTCTCTCCTGACCATGTAGGGCAGCTAGTTGTTTAAATGGATGATCCATCTGCCATGGAGGATATGCAGAGGGTGTAGGAGTTGGTGTTGAAGAAGACGTTGAGGTTGAAGTTGTATGCTGTAATGTTACTTCAGGACGTGATCTGAGTGAACTTTTAGGAGTTGGTGAACCGTGTACTGAATTTTCAGGCCAACTATCACCTTTAGAATCACTTGATCTAAAAACAAAATTCTAATTACTAAAAAAAAAAAAATATTTTATTATTTACACTTTTGCAATAATAACGATTACATTTTTTTTTTTAAAACAAAATTATTACAAATAATTTAAAACAAAATTATTACAAATAATTTAAAACAAAATTATTACAAATAATTTAAAACAAAATTATTACAAATAATTTAAAACAAAATTATTACAAATAATTTAAAACAAAATTATTACAAATAATTTAAAACAAAATTATTACAAATAATTTAAAACAAAATTATTACAAATAATTTAAAACAAAATTATTACAAATAATTTAAAACAAAATTATTACAAATAATTTAAAACAAAATTATTACAAATAATTTAAAACAAAATTATTACAAATAATTTAAAACAAAATTATTACAAATAATTTAAAACAAAATTATTACAAATAATTTAAAACAAAATTATTACAAATAATTTAAAACAAAATTATTACAAATAATTTAAAACAAAATTATTACAAATAATTTAAAACAAAATTATTACAAATAATTTAAAACAAAATTATTACAAATAATTTAAAACAAAATTATTACAAATAATTTAAAACAAAATTATTACAAATAATTTAAAACAAAATTATTACAAAAGATTAGTTCCTCACCTAATAACATTATGATTGATTTCTAGAGCATTAGTGGAGTAAGTATGGAGTTTATTGCGGGATAGGTGTCTTTTCATGAGCTGTCTATTGTTTAAGTGATAAACCGACGAAGACTATGGATAGTTTGATTTGTGATTTAATGAGGAGCATTTAAAATTTTATAAAAGAATGCTTACTGGAATCACTGAATATCAACGGAAATCGATGGTTCATTTACACTGAATTAAACAACCTATAGAGAGAGAGAGAGAGAGAGAGAGAGAGAGAGAGAGAGAGAGAGAGAGAGAGAGAGAAATGATTTATTGAAAATCAATGCTGCCCAAATACATTGGGTTGCTACAATAAAAAAGTCAGAACTTGTATCTTTGAGGTACCAGTGCCTATGAATATGACAGTGCCAAAAGTATGAGCCATGCGCACTCTCGTTTCACAGTTAGTTATCTTAGTAATAAAAAAAAAATTGGAAAATGTATGTTTAAAACAAAAATCAAAACATCTAATATTCAAGTAATAATCTTTTTACTAAAGGTAGACTTCGTTGGTACTGCCCACGGTTGCAGCTGGCAAAAACTGCTTTGACTGAATAGAACAGGGCATAGGAACAGGGGTCCCCCGAACAGAGGTTCCCTGAACAGGGGAACACTGTTCGGGGGAAACAGGGGTCCTGCCCGACAATCTGGATATGACGTTATACCTATACTGTTGCTGCCTTAACCGCTTCAGAAGGAGTCTGTCGGTCGACAGTACAACGGTTCTAGATTATGTTATCATGTGGAAGCAGAATTTTGATAATGCTGATTTACCGACGGTTCCTACGTTATCTTTATTTATTTTTTATCATGCGAGACAAAATTAGATGAAATATTGTTAAAAATTTTAACAAAAATATAGCCAATCAATTTTGTAGGATTGAAAAACAACGATATTCATTATGTTTTAGATCTTATACTAATTAAGAAATTTCTCTTTAAAAGGGGATTAAAATAAAATTCAATTAACATTAAATAATGAAAGAAATTTTCATCTTAAATATTTAATATTGAAAATCAAAGTATCTTTTTCAATTAAAGTGCCTAATCACATAATGATAAAACAATATCTGTCATGATTTTATTAGAAAATACGTTTAATATATTTATTACTAAAATAATAATATGAATAACGGCCATTATTATCCATTGAAATAAATTTAAAATCAGAGTTCCCATCTTCAATTCTTCTATTTGCATTAATATAAAAAGCCACCACTCTATAGAAGTTGGTCATTAAGATTTAGTATATTGATACGTAATGATTAAAATTTACAAATGTGATCTATCCTTGTGATCGAACCAGGTAAAATGGTGTGTGTTAATTAAATAAGATCTATATTCCGCCACTGCCTGTATTGCTATTTCTTGCTCTTGTGATACAAATGAAAACCATTAAATTTAATTAGGGATTGATATTTATCAATAATTTAATATAATATAATATATATAATTTATATATTATTTATATAATTTATCAATCCCTAATTAGATTGATCCTTCTATACCATCATGTGGATGTCAACTCATTAAATTTAAGCCTAACATTTTTATTTATTAATATTTTAGATTAGGATGTCTAGTGCGAGAGGAGTTGGCCGCAGTTTTAGTTCATAGAGGTCACATATCAGAAAGAAGCTGTAAAGATAGTTTGAACAATTCTGAGGAGGAGCATTTGACTTTGCTAGACTTAGGCTGACCTGCTAAATTGAATAAGAAATTTCTGAGAGTTGATGTAAAAAATTGGCGAAGAAACTGGGATCATACTATGCCATCATCCACCAGAAACATAGAAGGAAAATTTCCAAAATGTAATGAGCCAATTAAAAAAATAAAATAAAATGGATATGGAGAAGACAAGCTCAAAAAATTAGATTGAAAATTATGGAAAATACACTGTTGATTATTATTTAAAAACACACCCGAAAAATTATGGACTAATCAAGAAGATTTACTTACTTTGTCATTGGACTGATATCTTGTAAGACTGTTGGATTCATTACAGTAGCAGTAGCTAATGATGGTACTTCAGATTGTTGAGCATTTACTGGAAAGATTGAAGTTGAGACCAACATCTTCATTCCTTCTTTTAATCCTAATTTTGCAATGATTCCGTTTTCTCTCTGAAACATCTAGATGTTTTGCTGACTTTAACATTATTATTTTTTAAAAGAAAAGTAAATAAACAATAAATTAAATTATTGAAATAAATGGCACTTCTTAATAAATAATACCTCACCAATGTTACCAATGATAACTCAAGAAACCAACACTTCTGAGACCGAAAAGTTGTGAAAATGATTTAATCCATAACAAGGGAAATTAAGATTCCGCTTTAGATTTACAGTCAGAACGCATGTGACCTTTGATTGCTCCCCAAATCTAAGTAAATTTGTTGGAGAGATTAGCTCACACTGCTTTGGGTCAGTGAAGTGGTCTAGACCAAACAGCAGGAATCTCAATCTTGAGAACCTGCCACACAAGCAGATAATGTGATAAACTGTTTCATCCTCATTATGACAGAATCTAAACAAGGGTGATGCCGTCAGCTTGAGTTTGAACATGTGAATGTTCAATTTATAGTATCCAGTATAGATCGTGAGAGAGCCATCTGTGTAGCAGTTAACACCATTGTTGGGTCTATGATGTTTTGTTATGTCGATAAAGACTCTGTAATCAGAGTCAATATGCATTCATATTTGAAAATCAAAGGGCATGGTAAGCACAATTACCAAAAAATTAAGATTAAAATTTAAAAGAAAGACTAAAGTAGAAATAAATTTAAAAATAAACAATGTCGTCAGTGAATTAAACATTAAGTTGATAAGGGAAAATCATCATGACAAAGCGATAAAATTGTTTTAATTAATTACACTTACATGGCTATCAGAGGAACCAAGCCAAGCTGGGCGATGACTGCTTTTGTCAGAGAAACGCCTTTTACCATCCGAACCATCTTCTACTTCTTCAAATGAACCCTTAAAATTTTTTGTAATAGTTTGTTTGAAATGTGATCAATTATTAATGAAGATTTATTATTTGTATTTTTTTTTCTTTTGTTACCTGAGAACTGCCATGAACAGTACTGTCAGACTTGTAACTTTCTGGTATGGCAGCCAATTCAGATTCCGTTTCATCTGCTTCAGTCGAATAACTAAAATAATGAGTTTAGATTAAAATTATTTCTTTATTCACTAACAACAAAAATTAAACTATCACATAAAACAAAATTTGCGATTAGTAAATTAGGTTACAATAAGCAAATTTGTTATCAGTTTAGGCAGCATTTCATTTCAACAGAATGAATTCAATTCAACTCTTGGTCACTGCTTCGATAGTCATCAGAGTATGCTACATCCTGGAAGATCTTAGTGTTTCTATCAGAGTGTTCATGCTGCAAGTCAGTTTTTGCTAGAAGTTATTATAACATTCTTTTGACATTCTTAGGCAGATTAATACTAAATGAAAATGGTCTAATAACTACTCATTTTAGTTGTGTTTTTTTAAGTCATCAATGTTTTTTTCAAAAATAATTTGGCCGACTGTAAGTGAGGTCCTGCTTCAACTCTACCATATGGGATTTCGTTAGTATTTCTGTTTTTTATGCGCATATGACCAAACACGTTGTTCGATTTTCTTAAAATTTGGCACAAATGTTTGTTGAAGTCAGGAAAAATTACTAGATTTTTTTTTTTTGATTCTGGTCCAAGATTGCGGCCGTTTTAATGGCCTCATATCATCAAAACTCTGTTTCGCAGTCATAACTAAACGCGTTTTTTTTTTTCAAATTTGAGATGAATATTCCTTGAAAACATTTAAAGCGAAATATGTGTTTTTTTTTTCCTAGTGACAGATGGTGAAGAGGAAAAAAAATCAGAAAATTCCAATAATTATGAGGATATTAAATTATATTGAGAATGAAAAAGAAAAAAAAGTGTGAGAAGCAGAACTCTATCATTAATTTTAATTTTAAATTAACTTTAATAATAACTAAAATGCAAAATTGAAAATATCAATAAGGGCAGGGTTTGGAGAAAAATATGGAGACTCCCAAAAGGTACTTCTCTAAAACTAACTCAATTCACATACAAATTTTCAACCTTCTAACTCAGTTCGGAAATGCACAAAACCTTTAAAACAACGAAAACCAATTAATACCATAATAGAGGCTGTAATTTCAATGAAACTTTGTCTTTGCTTTTATCATATTTTCTCCCTAGAAAACAACCATACATAATAAATTTCAGGTTATTTGATCCAAAGAAGACTGCTGGAAGGGCCCTAATATATCAGTATAAATATATATAAATATATATATATATATATATATATATATATATATATATATATATATATATATATATATATATATTTATCAGACATCCACAAAACCCACCAAATCATGTTTAAGTGGTTATGAGATGGATTTAAAACATACACCCCCCTCTAATGACCTTCCATACAGAGCAAAAGTCTAATATTTTCAATTGTATAATGGGTTCAGTGATTATATGAAAATTTTCTTTGATATGTACAAATAAAATCTTGGTGATTTTTTTGCAAACATATTATCGATATTACAAGAGGACAATGTGAACTGAGGCGAAAGAGGTTCATGAAAGGTTACATTCCTATTCAACCGATTTGAATTGTGATTGGAATAAACCGATGCAAAATGAAATAAAAATCACTGAATTGGTACGATATTAGATTTATTGATAATTAAATATTCAAAAATATATATTGAGATTTGAATGTGAACAAATTATGATGTCTGGTATCCCTGGAAAAAATGTTGGATTTTCAATCAATGACAGCATTGGCTAATTCTTTAATAAAAGCTGCAAATCAAAGCAGATTTTAGATTTCTTCGCGAGGTCTACAGTTCAAAGAACTAATAGTTATTCCTTCAGACTTCCTGCCTGGAGGGATTAGATCTGGAATTTTGTGATTGTAATTCATCTAGTTATAAAGAGATGGATTGAGCCATGGGTTATAATGGCAGTTGAAAATTATTAAATATGAGTTTAAATCTGAATTAATTTATAAAAAGTAAAAATTTTATTGACTAAGTGTAAGTAAGGTCCTGTTTCAACTCCACCAACTATTTGGTATTTCAATTGTCTGTCTGTTTGTTACGCTATTACAAACATGTTGTTCGGTTTTCTTCAAATTTGACAAAAATGTTCCTTGAAGTCAGGAAGAATGACATATGTGTAGGAATTTATATTTTTTAATTTCGACCCAAGATGGAGACCATTTTTCGCAAGTTCTACTCTTCACAGAACTACTAGTTACCTGTATTCTGGATGGCGCCTAGAGCTTAGTTTCCCATCACGATGAGTTGTCTCTTCCCAATGTGTTTCCATACCAGGACCTTTAGATTGGAAAGATGGGCAGGTTTTACTTTTTGTACTTGCACTTGCATGACTCCCATCACCTCCAGAAAACATAGGTGACAAGGGTGGAGTTTCAAATCTGTCATTATGATCACCATCAACTCCAAGAGAAGGCTGGCTGACATCTAGTAATACCATTGTGATAATGAATGTAGCAAGTATTTTGAACAAAACAGGAAGAGCATAAAATAAAAAGGTACCTCTCGATCGTGATGGAGCAGTCATAATAACAGTTCGAGGGATCTGACGACACACATGATGCTGTGCATCTAATGTGTTCAAAACAGTTCTTACTAAATATTGCACCTGGGTTGATTGTGGTTGATTACAATACTGATACTAAAACATAAGAAAAATTGTGATAAAATTCAAAGTTTATTCAAATATACTCTTCAACTATTTGAAAAAAATTCTAACTTCAGTTAATATAACTATTAGGAAAAAAATCTGCCAGCAAGACTGTTTCAGGGGATCTAACAAGATCCTCCACATCTACATATGCCACTAGGACTGGAAGAGATAAGGCTGATGATAATGAAAGCCTTGCAGACTGTGCCAACAGCTGCATTTACTGTAATGCCGCAGGGACCAAGTCATATCTGGTCAGATTAAAAAGGGCACAGGACACAGAAATCTTACTTATTCGCATACTATTCATCCATTGATAGAGGTTTTACTAAGGTGCCTTCTTGCTTTACAGTATCTAGTCTTAGCTTTGGCTTTCTTCCAATTCAAACCTTGCTCTTGTAGGCTAGCATTCATGATTTTTAACCAAGTAATCCACCTCATTCTGGGTAACATATCTTCCACTCTTGTTTCTGTTCTTCTTCTCAGGACTTTTTCAACATTTTTCAAAAATTTATTTTAATTTAGT
This sequence comes from Rhaphigaster nebulosa, assembly GCA_948150685.1. Lineage (NCBI taxonomy): Eukaryota > Metazoa > Arthropoda > Insecta > Hemiptera > Pentatomidae > Rhaphigaster > Rhaphigaster nebulosa. The sequence goes on along the minus strand of OX411310.1, from coordinate 60,735,939 downwards.
TTTGGTGGACATTTCTTTCTTTCTAATGAACTTCGAGTTCATGTAGTAGAGCTTGTAAGCTGCAGCAGTTATCACATTAATTTCAACATTTAATTTTACTAATGTTCACTTCAACCGTCCATTCTCTCAATCGACCAACAGTTAAGAATACTTCCTCTATCTCTTGTAAACTAATTACCATTTAGTTTTAGGTACATTTATTTTCAAACAACTCTCAAGTCCCTTCCAGCTCAGGTCGATATAACTCCACTGGAGTTTTTCTTGAGTAGAACTGCATACTATATCATCCATAGAGACTCCATTTTCCAGTGTCCAATAATTTATCTTCTTACTAGTAGCTTTTGATCATAAGCAATAGGCATGGCCCAGACCAATCTTCCCTAAAGACATACAGTGACTTTTAATTTGATGGTTTGCTAGGATAATTGGTCTGCCTTAGTTGGATTATTGGAGGATGGACAAAGACCTTTAATTTTGTGGTGCTTTTGCAATTATATTATTTTTTCATCTCGAGCAACTATAAGTTGGAAACTGTGATCTATATAAAACTATAATAGTGCTCTCCATAGGTGTCGTGTTTTACCCTTCCAAGCTCTGTGCCCTATATTACTATTAACAGGAAGCCCAGCGATACAGCATGAAAAAATTCAAGCATAATTCGAGGATTTCAAGACTATAAAATATAAGGTGCTTTTTGTCAATTTATTGGATAAATGTTGTACCAAGTTGTTACAAAATCCTTGTGCATTAGTATAGCTTTATTTCAGATTACATATTTTAAACATTATTGAATACTACTCTTCAAAGTAAAGTCCATTGTTTTCAACTACTTTCATCCATCTTTCTGCCAGTAATTGGATTTGATGCCGGTACGACTCCTTTGGTTTTGAGGCAAAGAACTCTTCACATCCAATTTTACGTCCTCGTAATTATCAAAGATCCGACCTTTTAAAAAATGAGCCATTGATCTAAACAAATCAAAATCTGATGGTGCAATATCTGGGCTGAGGCAAAATGTTTACTACTTGCAATTACGATAATTTTTCCTTGGCCAAACAAGAACGATGTGCAGGGGCATTGTCGTGTTGCAAAATGGCTTGGTTCCTGTTGATCAAAGAGGGGTACTTTGCACTAAAAACTGCATAAACTCTGTCTAGCTGTTCTCCATAAAGGTTTGAGTCCACTGCATGACCATCAAGAACAAGCTCAAAATGCAAAACACCTTCGAATTTCCACCAAACACAAAGCATCACATTTTTCCCAAACTGATCTTGGGAACCTCAGGTTATGCAGCTTCAACTGGCCGTGCCCACTGCTATTTTCGTCACTTGTCATAATGATCTTTCGGATTTTTAAGCAAATTTTTGCAGATATCAACTCGCTGCTGGGCTTGGACCTCTGTCAAATCATGTGGGTTGGACCTTGATCTTAAATTCCATATGCCAAGGTTTTTAATATCATGAGCCACTGTGGCATTAGAAGCTCCTACTAGTAGTTGCATGTGAGTCCTGGTTCACACACTCAAGACGAACGTCATCATCAACAACCGATGGGCAATCTGATCTGGGCATATCTGCAAGGCTCATATTCCAAATATTGAAACGCCTGAACTAAAGTGCGGCAGTATTTTGATGGATAATTGACTCTCCTTCTACGGCAGAAATTTCTTCGGCGGCTGCTTTTGCGCTTAAACCATTTTTCCAGTAATGTCTCAAAAGACCGCGAATCATGACTTTTTCTTCTGACATTGCACGTATGTTTTAAAAATGTAAATCACCCCATAAAGCCAACTCAAATAACAAGGAATTAAAGGATCAATCAAAGTAAACATAAATAGTAGGAACAAAAACATTCTTATAGGATTAATTATAAGAGTTGGAATTAAGGGTTGTGTTCATGCACAAAGACCTCTGTAACAACCTAGTGGATGGTCGGCTTTTGATTAAATGTACAATTCGGACTTGAGAATGAATTTGAATAATTACAAGGATTTTATAGAAAAATTGTTACTTAACTTCCTACACTGGAAACTCAACATAACCCCAAAGATAAAAACAATTAGAAACAATTTCAAGTATAAATAAATAAAATTCATGCATTGGAATCAATTTCACCACAGTTTTATTCATACACTTATTTTACATAACAAAACAAAATAATATATATATTTATTATTTACAACAAAATCACGATTATATGAATACAATGAACCCTGGAAAATCCACCCTAGGTCTCATAGGTGAGGCATGAACTGGCAAACAAATTATAAGAAGACAAGAAAATTGGTGGAATTTGAAACCCGAAGCTGTTTGGAGCTGATACATTATTTTACCGTTTCAGAGAATCCATGGTTCACTTAGCAACGGGTAGAGGGATCCTGTAATGTGAGACAGTACACAGAATAAGTATGTGTTTGAGAGATACAGACAGATGAACAAAGTTATTCGCATAAGGCTCTCTAGCTTTCATGGAATTATAAATGGAAAGGAGAACTACATCAACCTTCTTCTCAATATTTTATACATTTATTGCTTAGTATTGACGGAAAAATGGAACTATTAGTCTAAAAACTTCCCGTTACGAAAAACTTAAGAATTCCCGATCTTGAAGGAATTCAAGGCTGCTGGAAACCCTGTATTAAGTAATACTAATTGCAATAATTATCAATTTACTATATTTGTCCTAAGTAAATTTAATAGCTTAAAAATTGTTTAATGAACAAAACAGTATTTTATTAAATATTAGTTCACATTACAATCATACAATGGTGCCCAGAAAATGCTTCACTGTTTCTTAATTAGTCAATTTAAAATATAAAATTTTCATTTATGTTTAAATGAAATTATATTCATTTCATCATATTCATATAATGAAATGAATATAATATTCATATAATATTATATTCATTATTCATTTATGAATAATAAAAAAATTACCGAGAAAGGTAAAAATAGAGGATAAGAGGGGTCTATAAAATTATTATCAATATGCGTTATTATTATTGATTTTATCTACCTTATACAGAAATACTAATGTTGATACAAGCCACGATCTCCTGACGTGAGGTTCCAAATACCAAAGGCTGTATTCAGGCGTGGCTTGGCTATCAGGTGTGAGGTGAGGTGGACAAGGGCAGTAGTGCAACAGCAAGAGGCAAGTATTCATCAACACTTCGCCCATCAGATGATTTTGGTCTAATACTTGAGGTAGGTTACAAATGAAGACATTGAATACCCCGCAGGTTCTGTAAATTAAAATTTTTATCATGGATACTGGTATCATGGAAATCACTATCATTTAGCAGCAATTAACAGGAAGGCACACTACATGCAGTAATCATCATTCCAACATTTTATTGACAATTATTTTTTCAATTTTAGCTTTTTTTCTAATAGCCATATTTAAAAATTATTTATGTATGAACTTCTCTGTACGAATAGTAATCTAGAAGATTATCAGAGAGTTTCGAAATAAAACAAAAAATTGTGTAAAACTAAGTTTCAACCCACTTTGTAGAGCTTCTTCAGAGCAAATAAAAATGAGGAGCCGGAAAGAAGAGTGTGTGTAAAATCAGTGATTTAGGTTCTCAGGCATACTCTCTACTTCTTGTGGGCTGAAACATCAGATATAGTTTTACACTATTTTTTCGCTAACTCTCTGATCATCCTCTCCTAAAAAATAATTGAAAACTTTAGTCTTATGCAAATTCTGATAACAGAACATTAGATAGAAAGCCATTTTAACTCTAAATCTTGCAAAATAATGGCCTCTTTTAGAGATTATGTAGCACTAAGGTCCAAAATTTTGTCTATCTAAAATCAAATCAAATTCATACACCATTAGTTTCCTAGTACTAAATTTACCTAAACCTAAATAATGGATACAAATACCATGTAGGTAACATAAATCGATCAGTCACACAGTCTGTTAAGTTAAATTATCAAATTACGATTTACCTTAACTTGCTAGGGGGTATGTGAAATCCTTTTTCATTTTGATTATATCCCAGAAGTAAATAGAGATGCCTCAAAACTATGGTCTGTGTTTTTGCCATGTACTTTTCGTCAGTTGGGAAAGCCTTGAAAAATTAAATAAAAAGTGCATGTAATGTATGTAAAATGTAAGATCTATTGTAACAAAATATCTAGAAGTAAAACGTAGGCTATGGATGTGTGCATTGCCAGATTAAAAAGTATGTTTACCTGTTCAGGTCTTGATAGGAATTGTAAGAAAAGAAAAATCAGCAAATGCATCGTTTCCTTATCAGCTTCTTCTAGGTCAATTACTCTATGTAAAAGGCCAGCTAGATTTCCATCCTCACCTTGGTTAATCGAATGAATATGTCCATCTATTATAAAATGAAAAAAAAGAAGAAAGAAATGTATATAAACCATACAGTATTTTGAATTTAGGTTATTTTAAAACAGTTTATTAGTATTTAAGGAGACTACACACGAGTAAATAATCAAATTTTCAAATTTAATTCATTTTAATTTTTAAAGAATAACAGATGCCTGGGGGGAGGGGGAGGGTAATGAAATGCAAAAATGAAGAGACTTTTATAACATTTTAAATGTAATATATATATATATATATATATATATATATATATATATATATTCCAGCAATTACATTAATGAGCATTTGCTTCAGAAAATTGCATAAAATTAATATTATAAGGTAATCATATTAAAATTATGCCTCATAAGTTTCTAGTAATAAAGGTCTTTAAGATCCATAAGGAGACAAACCTGATGAATTATGATGAAAATGGAAATGAAATCATAAATAAGAATTTCAAAACCCAAATCATTTTTTCAGTTGAACAATTTTTACCGCTCTATTTCTCTGAAACACCGCTCAAATTTCTACTTCGTTCAAATTTGAAACAGCTCATGTATTCCTATCACAATTAAGCCTGCTGGCAATTAATTGCAAAATACAATCAATTATCAGTCATTTCAACTATGGATTTCATGGAGGAGCATATCTGTGTTGGTGCATATATCTGATTTTTTATATATATATATATATATATATATACATATATATATATATATATATATATATATATATATATATATATATATATATATATATATATATATATATATAAAACATAATAAATTGTTTCTATTGAATTATTTTTTTCTATTTAATGAAGAATTAAAGACAAATTTCAATCTAGTTAAATTAAGAAATATTTTCAATATACATTTTTGCTAAACCCTAATGCTAACTAATCATATCAGTACCCCATAAAATAATAATTTTAATATGATATTTTTTAAAAATATTTTATCTTTTAACTGATGCATGAAGAGATGTATATTTCTACAGATTATTATTCTAGTTTAACATATAAGAGCTGACTCAAAGGCATTGTATAAAACAATTATATTGATGATTAAAAATGTTTGGACAGCTTTATAGAATAAAAGTTAAATTTGAGAACTAATTATTAAATTTAAATCCACACAAGTAATTGTAAACGATAAATATTTGCTAATTTAAAATGAAAATATCAATATTAAATGCACAATTAATAATTAAAAAGAAATCCACTCATTCTAATTAAAATAATGCAATGAGACATGCATAGATCATAAAGTAAATAACAATACCATCAGAAATAAATTATTTCATATCAATAAGTAAGATTAAAATTCTATTGATAAAAGCTTATTTAAGTATAATTACAGAACTTAGAATAAAATCTGATACTGAGAGAGAGTTGAGAAATTCTCAAGTTATCAAATTAAAATAATGAACCAAAAAATAGGGACAGTATCACAATGAAAACTAAGACCCAATGAATCAACAACCAGATTTAGAAGTTTAGGGAAAGTGTATGGCTAAACGCCATTCTTCACAACTTTCATTTCAGGATGCTAGACCAGATCAACTGTTCAGTATTCCATTATCTAATCCTAATTATCCTGAGGAGGATGGGGTTTAATGGACTCATGTCCAGGACATGGCCACTTTGATAGAATCCTTACGGTTAACAGGGCTCGACTTCATGTTTCAATTGTTCATCACCGATTACCATATTTCCTCTACCTTCGCTAATTGAAGAAGTAAAAAATAAATAAAGTACATCAATAAAATAAATACATTAATATGAATAATGTATTATAAATTAGAATAAGTTCTGAATAGAAAGTTTTTCCTGTCCTATATCTAAATGATTTCTGATGGCATAATTATGCATGTAATTTATAGAATAACAGAAAAGAATAAAAACAAATTAATGAAATTATTGAAGTTAAAAAAAAAAAAATTTTATTTAATAGAAATGAAAATTTCTACCAAATTTATTTTAAAAATAAATTACTATACAGTTTAAATTACTGAACAAATTTAATAAATTGAAAAAAAAAAAAATTGGAACAATAAAAAAGAGAGGGAGAAATACCTTAACTCCAAAATATGATAAAGTTCAATTTCTTAGAAGAATGAAATATTCCTAACTAAACATTTAAAAAACACACATATGCATAGGGCATAAGATACATCCAAAGAAGTGATAAACATTAATAGTAAATAATTAAAACAGAGCATTGAAAAATATTACATTAAATAGAGGAGTTGAAGAAGAAACTTTACACAAACAGTTACAGACATTTATAGTGCACATCGATAAACATTCATTATGGCTGATCAGTACAATACACAGCACATGGCATTTTTGAACAATTAACATTAATGAAAGATTTTTAAATCACACAAAAGCATTTACAATTATGGCAGTTATAATGGATATCAGAAACTGTGGTAGATAAAAAGGATGAGGTAATATAAAGTTTGCAAATTATAGGTATTATATAAAGTAACAAAATTACAACATGAATGCAGCATCATGTTTAAAAAATATAATCCGAAAAGGATAAGACATGCCCTCTCATGGAAATAAATAAAAACAAAATGAACCGAATGGAAGCGTAAGAAGGCTAGAAACGCCTGATTTAACTCACCATTTAGCCAACATGCCTTAGGGAATATTCAGAAAAAGAAACACACATGTTAATGTTTAAACAAATACCAACAATTCATGGTGTTCCCCAAAATATTTTAAAATATTTGATGCTAGTTTATAACAGATTTAAAAAATATTTTTCTTAATTTGAAGTTAATAAAAAAAAATATTTTTTTTTTAGTAGAGTAGAATTGTAAATTTATTATTAAAATTACATAATTGTGAACGAAAAAACAAAATAAATTTAAATCAAAGAAAGCATAAATAAATCATTTAATTCCACTAGTGAATATAAAAAAAAATCTATTACCAGATAGACATTTAGAAATAACAATGACATTGAATAGTAACTATAACATTGAGTTAACATGCATCTTGGAACAATGAAAGCACGATTTCAATTCGTTTTCAATTGTGCTGAATTAAAATTGTTCACACAATTTACTTTGACATCGTTCAAATAATGTCTACCTGGCAGAACGATAGTGTTATTTGAAGGCATAGAACCTAGCAACTGACCCAATCCAAATCTAGATGTTTTCCTTTTCAATATCGGAGCTGAATATTGCCTGCTGTAGACCTTCTCCTTTTCTGAAGAAAACATATTAGTCAGATTTTGATAAGAATATTCTGCTTTTAATAAATAATATAGGATGAATACAACTACATTCATGATACCTGCTAATAACATATACAGTTGAATTATTTACGAAAGTGGTCATAAGACAAATTGTGGACTGTGTGTTTCTATAAGAAAAAAAAATAGCAAAGAAACAAGAAGCACATGACAAGCAACAGAAAGATAAGATGAATGTTAATAATTGATATAAATAAATATACTGCATGGATATGAAGCAGTGCAAATTAGATGGGACTACAAAACTTTAGTAATGAAAGTTAAGTATGACTGTATAATGTTGTGCTCAATTTATATATCCTGATATGTACAAAATAGAGCAATTTTTAAAATTATAATTCAAGTATAACTATTTCAATTAAGATAAAAAGAAAGGTAAGCTGTTATTTACAGTCGAATAAACTATTTTCACGATTAATACCTTGCTTTGTATCCTGACGTGGCACCATAGAAGCTGGAGCTGACATAGTTCTTTTGTAAGGCCATTTTTGACCAAAACTTGCGCTCAGGGTTTTAATTGAGCTAGAATCTGACTGAGACTGAGACAAGGCTTCTTGCGCTCTTTGTAGCTTTCGCACGAAACTTTCGCTGTTCATATCAGTGTTACGCAGGTCTAATCGACATATAAATATTTTAATTCGGTTCTCACAGCACAAGCACATGGAAAATGAGAGTGATATGGAAATGGCATGAATGAAAATGATAAATATGATATTCTCTAAAGGGATAGGACAGTAAATGTGGCAAGCAATAGTAAGTAAGATAGTAAGGTGTGCTAAACAACCATTTACAACAATCGAAAAGTCTTACCACGTAGATAGGTTATATCACCCGATTTTTCGAGATTGATCTGAGCTTCCAAGAAAAGTGCATCAAATCGATTTAAAAAGAAATCCCATGTCAATATATGTCGATCACTAAGACAATTATGTAGTTGGTATAGCGACTGCAAAACCATAGGGCGGTCAACAATCACTGAATCAAATTGTGTTTCCAGGCACATAATCAAGGACTGAAAAAAAAATATAAAAAGTGAAGATAGGTAGGATTTGTGATGATTAAAATGTGTTTATATATCCACAAACTGTCTCTGTCCCCTATAGCCAAATCCTGGGAATCAATTGTACAGCTCAAAAGTGACAAAAAGTGGCGAGTAAACATTTTTTGAAAAAGAAAAAGCCTTCGTTAGGAAGATATTTTGTTTTTGTTTTTTCTAATGTTTACTATTTTACCATAATTGTTAGATAACATCTAATAATTTTTGTTATACATACTTGATCTAAAAGATATTTCATTACTCTATTTGCAAGAGCAATAGATTTCCTGTATATTTTTTTATCAATCTTAAAATCTTTTAAAAATTGATTTAATACCAGTTGAAAAATTTGAAAATTTCAAATATTGAAATTTAGAAAAAATTGGTACATTTACTGGATTTTGCATTGGTGTAGTCAGACTTGAAAATAGCATTACAGATAGAAAAAGAAGATTCAATGAAGTTCAAATTCATAACACTTTTTTTTTTTTTTTTTTTTTTTTTAAAGGAGGGAACGGAATGAAATATAACTCATTACCTATGATTTATTTTTATAAAATAAATTTTCATGATAAAAAAAATCATCTTTATCAAAATATTCAAATATATGCATTTATATTGGGCAATCATGTGAGGGCATAGGTGACCGTAGATGTAATTTTAAGATGTTGATCGGGGGGGTGCGATCAATGAAGAACATACTAATAAGCATAACTTATTTTTAATGTTATTTTTGTAGTCTTAAATAATAAAAATAAGTTATGCATTTTAGTGTGTTCACTGACCTCACCTCTCCCCTCCTCTCCTCCTCCGACCAACTTCTTAAAATATATACATTTATCATCATGAAAAATAAAAATGGGTTTAAAAGTATCTTAATCCTAACATTTGGAAAGATATTTGGACAGCTGTTTACAAATAGCTCAACATGCAATGTCATACAAATTTGACTTCTGTTAATTACATTAATGGATGATTAACATAATATCTAAGTATGCTTACAAGTGACTCGTCAAACAAAGCTTGAAGTCTTGTTTATAAAGAAAAATTGATGCTTTGAAATATGAATCAAATTCAGAACTTACAAATAAATGAATAGTATTTTAAAAAAAAGAATAAATGAATATTAATTTATTTGCTTGTAACAACAAATAATTGCAGACTGGTTTGCTAGAAATAGTTTGCTGCTTTAACGAAAATATATGTAAGGTGAAATTTTTAGATTGTAAAGGTATGAAAAATATGTATGATTAGGCAATATTATTGTAAATTAGGCTTAGAAAAAGAATAAATAAATAAAAAATGTTAAATTACCTTCAATGCAGAATCATGAATTGTGCCTAAATATAAAGTAGCTCTTTGCGCAACCTGAACATTAGAATCATCTAAACTGGAAATTAGATAACAAAATGCATTTGTAAGAGAAGCTTGTAAAATCATATTTGATCGTAAAGGTGTTGAATCCATGAATCTAGCAACTACTGTAACCCTTTCAACTGAAAAAAAAAATTAAATAAAAATGCTAATTGTAAAGAGATGAATAACAAAGCAAACCACTGGACTTAAATGACATTGTAACAATAATAGTGATCAATAGGAATAAAATATCTGTTCATGAATAAAGATTTTATAAGTTAGAACTTAGAACAATTGAATTTATATTGATAATCTCATTTTGTGAAAGTAGCAACATATAACATAAGCATAAAACATTTAAAGAGATGGAAAATAATAAAATATCAATATTTAGGCATATTTGTTCAGAAAGCGAGGCTGTCTATACCAGAGCAGGAAGTTACATCACGAAAAAATTTAATTGTTTTTATTTACCAGCAATAAAACGAATTCTCCAATCACTTGAATGGAATTCTTCCTGCAATACTCTCCAAAAGGCATCTGAACCAGATGGCATGGTAATGCAATGAAGAAGTAATGGTACAGCCACCTCACAAATATGTGAGTGCTCGGCATTGCATAGCTCCCATAAGCTAGAAAAAATAAATAAGAAGTATAATTTGTAATATAATTTGCATTATTTTTTATTATAGTAGTAAAGAATTACTTTTTAATAAGCAGATTTTCTTGGCACCATATGATGAAACCTTTGTGATGTTTAACAGCTTTAAACAAAGCATCCCCGTGTAAGCACATCAAGTATAGACAATTAAGCATATAATACAGAACATCAGGGTCATCTGTCTTGGATATCTCCTGGACCAAAAGTAATTATTTTTAAAAGTTGCTCAATTAATTTCCAAGGAGGATTATATGGATGGATAGCACGGAATGTATGAGATGAAAGGCTTAAGGTGCATTGCTGTTCTCATGTTGGTAATATAATTTTAAGTATTGACAAAAGTTCTCAGGACTTTATACATAGTTAACATTTATAGAAGAAACATAAATTACTTTTAAGAGTTGATGAATATACTGCAGTTGTTGAGGTAACTCATCAATCGTAAATCGAAATTTACCAACAGTTGTTTGCCAAAAATCCTCCATTTCTTCTCCACCGGATTCAATAGTTTCATCATTTTCTCCAACTAAAGTTGGCCTTGCAACTTGGGCAGTAGCAGTGGCTAAAATAAAATTCATAAAAAAATACGAAGGAAAACAGTTTAAAAAAATGGAACAAATAAATAAATAAATACTTGCCTACATCAGTGTCAGTTAGAGTAACAGCACGTGCAACGGCAGGAATAACTCGTTCTGACATAATTATAGGAGCAAGATCGAGTTGCTCTACAACAGTTTCAACTGTGGCAGTCATAATCTGTTCATGGAAATATTCAAAAGAGTGATTATTCTAGATTAAGAAGAGTGGCAGTATAGAGGATTCACATAATTATCATAAAAAAATATTAATACATATATAAACTTAATTAATTTCAAATAATGAACTCATGTAGCTTTCAAAAATTATCTAAATCAAATATGGCACTAATTTTTCTTGACATTTTTAGCTTTATCAGACAAAAAATAAAAATTTAACATAATTTTTTATTTAAAGAAATAAAATATTTTATACTTATTTTTGGGGTATAATATTATATAGAAGTACAACATATTATAATATATGTAAAAGATACAAATATTCTGAATAAATTTATTTTAATTTTTAACTTTCTTTATCTGTAAGATTCTGTAAAAACTTGAGTACTTTTCAATATATTAGAATAATAAATATATACACACATTACATTATATGTGTATAAAATACATGTAACAATCTAATCCATAATTATTTTGCAAATATAAAAGAATCTTTTTTTTTTTTTTTTAATAATGAAACAAAACTCTAAAAATTAAAGTTAAACAACTTTAGAAACAAAAAAAAAAATCGCAGAATCTTCGTTAAAACAGAATCTAATAATTTCTGAAGATATGTAATTTTAGTTTGATATTTTGCACCTATTATTCATGGCATTATCTATATAAGAGTAACACAGAATTGTCATTTTAAAGGTGGGTTTTGACCTACTATTTTTTTTTTAGAAGCACATGAATACAAAATTTAATCATATAAGAGTATTGCCATCTGAAAAATTGATAAATGCAAACAAAAAGGACACCGAATACAGAACAGTTAGCCTAAAGATCAATTCAGTGAATAAAGAAAATACTCTATCATGATTTGAAAATAGTTTAGTCTACCAAGTAATACTAAGTCTGAAAAAAGCTGAGACTGGATTTTTATGCAGTAAATTATAAATGAACTAAAAAAATTAAAAATATGCAGGAAAAAGTTTTAAAACATGAAATGAAATAGTCCAAATATGCAATTATCATCAATTAATATTACAAATAAAATACCTACTTCAACAGTAAAATAAAAAATAAGTCTTCTAAAACTATTTACTTATATACGTTATATAAAACAGTGAGTATCTAAGTTCAGGAAGAAAATAAGGTACAACTAAATTGACCAGTTGTTTTGAGTATGAAACAAGTATAATTATCAATTGAATAAAAAAAGTTGTCATTTTTTAATTTGTTATCTATAGAAGCCAAAAATGAAAAATAATATCAGTTATGCCATTTCCTACTTTAATAAGTTGGATGAAAATAATTAATAAGCTGGAAAAGATTTTTTAATAATAACTGTTGTGGGTTAAATGGACAGTACATTTGACTTTGCTCAAAATTATATGTCCGGTATATAGTATATTCTATTTAAAAAGCATCTTTTTTTTATTCAGTATTATTACTTCATTGTAGGTAGTACTGAATCCATTTTGACTAGTTTTGTCCTGATGTCTCTTCGTTTGTTTGCATCTCGCATAACTCAAAAACTGTTAGCCCTAAAAAGTTAAAATTTTATATTTGGAATTGTTGTAACATCCAGTTGTGAACTCCCCTTCCCCAGTTGTGAACTCCCTTTGGTCACTACATGATCATCTGAAGTGGTATTTTACTTGAAGGTCATAATAGAGTTTCATCAAAAATTATATTAAAATAATACAAAACATCTCAAAGTTAGTATATTAAACTTTTATATAAATATAATTAATATACTAGATTTTGATTAAAATTGGATAGCCGGAAGTGGTACTTTACCTGAAACTGTTTTTTTTTTTTTTGTTTTTTTCTTAAAAGAGAGGACTACGGATCGTGCTAAAAATCACAAATCGAGATTTTCATGGATAAGCACGTTTCAAGGTCCGTACTAACCGTTATTAAAATTTTTATAATAGTGTGCGCGCATACGTATGCCAATAGACGGACGCCAATAGAAGCCACAACGCCGAGTATTATTTTTTCGATACTACTATCTTCGGAAACTAGTGACCAAATTTAGGATCATCAAAAGCATCACTTTTTGAGCCACCGATTTATAGTTTAATAGGCGTACAAGAAAGTTATGCAATGTCCACATCCGATATTTTTTTTAATCTTGAATTAAAATTTAGTCAAAATAAAAATACATTTTCATAACTAATAAAATATTTATATATATTAAATATAAAATATAATATTAATATAGGTGTGCAATAAGTATTTTTATACTCTAAAAGAGGAGATGTTCAGAATAAAACAAAAAAATAGTAAACAAAATTATTTAATGAATGCTATCTGCCTTTGCAGACCTTTTTATTGGCAAATGGAGAGTTCCTGAGAAAAGAACCGGAATATCTTGTCCTTATGGAAATATCAGCATTCATTAAATAGTTTTAAACTATTTCGTTTAATTTTGACCCCCATTCCTGATTATCTTCTACAAAAAATGTTTCCAGGTGTCATCCGAATTTTACTATTTTGACAGATGCCATCCAAATTTCACTATTTTGATGAAACTACTATCAAAATTACAAGTAAACATTTACATGAAATATTGGGTATGGGTATTATGTATGAGGTGGTATTATTATATAATTTATTTATTGTATGTGTGGTATTATTATACAATTTACTTACAATTATTTTGATTAAGTAATGAGTATATAAACTAATGTAAAAATTATCCTTTCAAGTTTTGTACTTAACTTATTAGTTACAAGTTGTTAACTGTTTTTTTAATAATTTTAAAATGAGAAATTTTGTTAGGTGCACTCTACGGAAGTGAAGTTATATTGCTTAGATATAAAAAATATGTAGTACAGAAGCAACTAGACATTCAGTATTGAAAATTTATGCCCAACATGTTTCTTCTCAAATCATTTGCAAAATGTGATCAAGATTCAAAAATTACAAATACCCATAAAGCCAAAAGTTTGAAGACAAAATTGAAAGTTTTCAGTTTCATAAAAAACTAGTGGACACAGCAATCAATTCCTTTAAAGCAGAAACTTTAAGAAAACTATCACAATGTTTGAATAAAAATGAAAATGTGATTTCACTCAATGGGAATACCAGACATATTAAAAATTCAGTAAAACAATATTTCCAAGGAATGAACCAGATAATTCTCCCATATTCTCCAGATAGCAATTCCATTTGTTGTTTTTTTTTCACAAAATCAGCCTTGTTTGAACAAAATTTCAATGTTTATGATTGATGTGAACTAAATGTTACTATGATAAAATTAAGATTCATTCAATATAATGCATATTCACATTGTCCCAGTTCAAAAGTGTGACATATCAAAAAAAGGTTAATTTTGAAATATGCACGTAGCCTTAGCAGAAGCAGTTCATCACTGTAATATATTTTTAAAAATGTCAAAAATCTATTTAAAAAAATTATTTAAAGGAATTTCGGTGATGAACTGCATAGATAATTAAATATGGCTGAGAATACATGCATATCTCAATATTAACCTTTTCTGACATGTTAGACCAGGGGTCGGCAACCTGCGGCTCTTTTGGAAAATTTTGTGGCACTCTGAAAACTAAATATTTTTGTATAAAACCATCCCAAATTTTAGATACAATCTTTTTAAGACATTTGTTTTCTTTACAAGCAATATTCAAAGTGCCCCAGAAGAAAATAAAATAAGCACTTCTATGTTTTTATGTCTTATTTGTTAATGCCGAATGTTGATAATGGTTGCATCACTTTTCGAATGTTTACTATTATGCCCTGATTTGCTCCTGCTTGCTGTTTACTCTAAGCTACTAAACAGGTTTTGTATTGTTCAGACGCAATTCTCCAGGATTAACAGACGATGGTTGGCTGTAGTAACTGCAAGGAAAAGGGAAACTGCATTCTCTCTTTTAGAAGAAGTAATTTGTTTCGAAAAAAAGATATCTGTATTTGTGAATGATTTACATGCAGGAACATTTTTACATTTTATTAATTTATAAAAACATAAGAACAATAAAAACATTATTAATGTTAATTTTTTTGCTCAAACTATTGTTAACATGCAAGAAGCTTTTGGTGAAAGATTTAAAGAATTTAGAAAATATATACCTACACTAGCTTTTTTGACAAAATCAGTTGAAGCAGGTATTTATACACAATTTGAACTTAAATTATTGGATTTAAAATCCAAAGATTTATGGAATAATATATTTTTAGAACATAATTCTCAACTAGAAGGTTTAGAAAGAGAAAAGTGCACTTTATCTTCTCAGCATAAATGGACCGAAATTCACAATCTTCAAAATGTAGATAAAATTGTAGTTGAAGCTTGGAACCGTCTTTCAGAATCGTTCAATTTAAAAAATTATGCTTTTGGACTATTGACAATTTTCGGATCCACATATTATTGTGCGCAAGTCTATTCATATACGAAATTAATAGAGCCACTTAAAAAATAATCTTACTGACCTAAAAGTTAGTACTGCCTTAAGTTAAAGATTACTGAATATTTACCAAACATTGAAATCTTATCGAACACTATATAGGAGCAATCATATCATTAAAAAAATACTATTATATTGTAATACACTGCCAAGTGCAGTAGGTAACACAAACTAATTTATAAATAAATAATAATAATTTATTGTAAAATTTAATTATTTTGAAATAAATAAACAATTTTGATGATTTTTTCTTAAATATAATATTTATTTTTTGGCAGCTCTTCCATGTTTTTTTCCATATAGATTTGGCTCTTTGTCACCAAAAGGTTGCCGACCCCTGTGTTAGATAGTTGAACTGAGGTAGAGACATGCCCCATGTAAGTTATGCTCAAATGTTTAAAGTACCGTAACTTGGAACTATTTGAAAGGTTTTAAATTAAACCAAGATCTCTTATTATGGAAATATAGACATAACTCGCAATCTCTACAACAGGGAGCTGCACTAGCGCAAGGTCCTGAAGCATTTTACCATGTTCCCACTACTTTTTTCAGTTTGGATCCAAGTAGACCCAAGTTACGGCAATTTTCTCCAGCATGGGAATACTGTTGAGAATCCACCTTGAACAGATGAGAAAAGAGTTGGCTTGGCTTGGGTGTGGGTATGGTGTAACAACATATTCTAACTTTAGAATGGCAAAGTGAGAACAGTGTAGAATGGGACAATAATCTAGCCAAACAAAATGCTGGCTAAGAGAAGTAATACAAGCAGGTTCTAAGTATTTGCATGGGTAGTATCTATCCATTGCTCATGTTTTATGAACTATTGCATGTTAGTATTTACCAAGAGTAAAGACAACAAAGGTCATGGTTTTGCAAACCATTATATTAGTGTTTGAAGCAATACAAGAACAGCATCCTAATTTAGAGTTTTACAAGTGAGCCCATAAAAAAGTAATGCATATGCAACATACAAGTTCATGTACAGTAAACATACTTTTTCTTTCATGGATAAAAATGATTGTCATAAAAAAATGTGTTGCTTTATGGAATCCATTTTATATTTTCATGAGTTTCATGTTTTGCTTGGTAGCTGGGCCAAGGTTGTAGATTCCAATGGTGCATACTTTAAAGCAACACCATTTCATGAATTCGAAGGAACAAAACAGTTTTTTATAATAATGTATATCATTGAAATAATGTAATATATACACTATACCAACTATTTATAAATCAATTTTAAATTGTAATGAATTAGGAATATTTATTAGCATAACTTGTAAATAAAACTGACTTAATATGTAAGTTAATTGCAGTAAGTTTAAGAACAACTAGAAGCATCTGTAAAACAAATTACACAGTGACTTGCTAGAGGGCACTGCACTTTAGATGTGTATTCAAATAAAATAAGAAGCATTTTAAATGTTAAATTAAATTCATGTCCTTTTCCTCCCCCCTACTACATTTTCTGCGGTTCTTCATGATTTGTTTAATTCATATTTCATTTTGATGGGTAAAGGACATTTTATCCCATACACTACAATTTCTTAAATAGTTCACTGTATAATACTTTTTTGAGAGAATTTCTCAAAGATTTAAGAGATTGTAATGTGTGGGATAAAATGTCCTTTGCCTTTTAATATAAAATTTATATGAAATAAATAATATATTTGTAATTTCCAATACTACACAGAGATGCAAAAAAAAAAAAAAAAAAAAGAAAGGGGCCATCCTATCCTGATAACGGGAAAACCCTACAATTTAATCTTTAGAGAGACTATCATGTTCTATGGGATAAGTTGTCAAAACAAATAAAGAAACACGCAGTTTTAATAGAATCACTGGTTGTTATGTTACAAGATTTAAGGGTTATTCTGATGGAATAATACAAAACTATACTCAAGGGATTTATTCAAATATTCAAAGGATCTATTCAAAACCTTATTATGTTAATTCCACATCAAATATAAACATTTAATAAATGATATATAAGGAAATTTCCAATAACTATTTATTTTATTTTAAAAATGCATGAGCAGCAGAGCTCTGTCACAAAATTAAAATATCAAAAGGGCGGAAAATGTTGAGAACTCCAAATACTTCTCTAACACCAACTCAATCCACATGCTAATTTTAACCCTCTGACTCACTTCGGAGGAGCTATTAAGGTGCGAAAATCCATTAAAAAAACTTCAATGGTATTGTTCTGCCTTGAAAACAACCATATAAACCGAATTTCAAATCATTTGGTCCAAAGGAGGCTGCTGGATGTGCCCAAATGTAGCTGGAAAAAATATATACATCAGATGTTCCCGAAACACCCAAAAACCATGCTTTAGGTTTTATAAAACGGATTTCAAATGCACCCCCAGCCCTTCCGATGATCTTCGAAACAGTACAAAAGTTTATTATTTGGGGGAAAATATTATAGGAGGGAAAACAAATACTTTTCTTTTTTTAATTGTTTTAATTGCATTTCTAATTTGTTGTATACTCGTATAACCATGAAATTAATAGTAAAATTAATATACTGTAGAAATATTAATTATTAGTAAGTAGCCTGGAAACCAGAGCAAGTAATAAAGGGTTGCTACTTTTATTTGCCTCTCGATGTATATTGCAAATGCCATATATTATTCATTATATATTTTAATACCAAAAAATTATCAAGAATTTTTATTAACATCAAGATATCTTTAAAAAAATATTATTTGTTTTAACACTCTTATTTTTGTAATAGTTAAACTCTTCACAATTGTCTGACTTTGATTCAGGAAAAAATTATTGCATAGCCTGGTACTTACACTGTAATGTGTTAATGAAATGTATGTGATATTATAAATGTTATAATATTATAATATGTGGGTTGTTATAAAATATAAACTGCTTAAAAAAAGTTTAAGACATTGTATGAAAGAGGAATCAACATATCAGCAAATGGAGAAGTCAATGAAGTAATTAATTCCTCAAAGAAGAATTAGTATAGAAATATAAATAATTAAAATACATACTCATCGATAGCTAAATAACAGGCATGGACAAAAAAACTAAACAAATTCTAATACGGGAAATGAAAAACAAACCTAGTCCCCAAGGATAATCATTTCAATTAATTACCATAATTTTTTCTAGTTATTATTATCTAGTCACATATATTGCTATTATATATTTATCTATTATACTTTTTATATTGTAGTTCTGCTAGTATAAAACATGAAAAAGTGCCTAAGAATTAAGATCAAAGGTGTAACTTATTTTCAACAATTTACTATTAAGCAGGGGTTCCCAAAATTTGGGTAATCGATTTACTGCATTTACTACATGGTGATTTGTGAACAATTTTAATAATTAGTTGAATGCAAATAATTGAATATAAGACTTATTTTACCATTTAATTGAAACATAAGAACCAATGTACAACATTGTTACAATTTTATGGCTATTACAACTTGGATTCCACGTATTTTGTTTTAATTATACATTAATAAAATTCTTATACATGTATCATAGTTATGAAATATTTCCAAAAATAAATTTTTATTTACATTCTTTTGAGTATAAAAATAAACTAAAATTGCAAAACTCAATTCATTTCGCAACAGTTATTGAAAATTTAATTTAAATTTTTCTCATACATCCCAGTTGATTGCCGAACAAATAAATATGCAGTACATAGAGTGTGTGCCATACTATTTCAAAATATGTATATCTTTTCAATTAATAATATAAGAATATTTTTCAGTTTCTTCATATTATTTTTTAAATGTAATTATTAACTTTATAAATATAATAATGCGTCTTGATTCATAAAATTTTGGGAACCTCTGCGATAAAATAAAGGAACACAGATTTTTATTGAAAAATAATAATCATTTCAGCTAATAAAACATTTTCGGAAGATTTGTCTTGCTAATTTTTTAATAACGAATACTCACACAACTCGTAAGAATAGTTGCATTCGGGTTCAAGCGTTCCTGAAATATGTACATCCATTAACATATGATATTAAAATCTTACGCAAGAATATCTTGATGAATAACAGTGAGCTTAGTAAAACGTTATATAAGATGAAGAATGGAAGTAAATATTTAATAATGTTAATATCAAATGTCACATTTCTATAGCTTAAATCTGTAAAAATAAAATAAAGTTAATAAACTATACAACGTCACTTTTTTTGAGCAGTTTAAGAAAAAAGGTAAACATCTATATGATAAAGTAATTATGTACAAGTTCTGGTGAAATGTTTGTGATGTAACATTCAAGCAAACCATGCTAAAGCAGAGTTTTCATTTTGAGAGCAAAAATGCCAGGATATGAAAATGTTAAAAAATATTGTGAAGAACTACACGAAGCATGCATTAAGATAAAAAAAAAGCAGTGTCATGAGAAATAACAATTGACTACTCTAAGATTTAATAAGGACCATGATTACATAAATAATTATGAAAACAATAAAATAGAAAGCTGTTTCCGTGTTGTTGAAATACAAAAGTGTGAAAAAGTTTTGTAAAGAATAAAAAATATTTTTTTAAATTTTGTAATGTTTTCTAGTTTTTGTCATTGCCTGTCACACATTAGTAGATTTTTAATGACAAAACCATAATATTTTTTAAATAAAAACTTTGATAACTAATCAATTTAGTAAACATAAAAAATAAACGAAATAAATCAAATTATGGGGCTTAAACCATTAGTTTAAATGGCATATGGACATATTTCAATATGACATATATACAATAAGAAACTGAAAATTCAAAGTAAATTAAACATTCATGGACCAAAAGCAAAAAAAATAATAATGTTTTTGAAAGAAAAA
The DNA here is from genome assembly GCA_948150685.1 of Rhaphigaster nebulosa. Classification (NCBI taxonomy): domain Eukaryota; kingdom Metazoa; phylum Arthropoda; class Insecta; order Hemiptera; family Pentatomidae; genus Rhaphigaster; species Rhaphigaster nebulosa. The sequence continues at coordinate 60,715,284 of OX411310.1, read as the reverse complement.
AAACAGTAAAACCTCCATTATACGGTGTTTGATTACTGGGATGGCCAAAAAGAAAAATTGGTATATTTCTATTTACAACCCAATTTTTTTCTTAAATTTTAATTCCTTCTAAGCGAATCTTTGATGTTCATTCACTTTTAGCCAGATCTATATTTACGAGTGTATATTCATCAATCAATTACAAAATTATTTAGATTGTGCTATATAAATATTTTTTAATCCACTTTAGGAATAATGCTTTGGTTTATCTTCAAGCATTAAATGCTCCTATGGTGCCATTGACATATTACGTCATGCCATTTTTACTTTACGTCCCTTAATGCCAAACTCCCACTATCATACAGAAAAAAAACATTGATTAATAAGAAAAAACATTGGTTAATTCTTTATATCACTTTTGCTCCTCCCCATCTTTTCATTTTGGAAAAAAATACATTTTTTTTCAATGTTCAGGCTTAGTTTATTTTCATTCTAAGAAATAAAATGTTAACACACCATGCTATCAACTGAACAAAGAATACAAATTATCCCATTATCAACTAAAAAAGTGTGATTCTTTAATTTATTGTTTGTTTTCTGTTTTATTATCAGATGTAAATTAATATTTATTTGTTACTAATAAATTCTAAGTTCTTTAAACCAAATTTTTTCCATTATTGGTGCCTACCTCTCTCCTCTACAACCGTTAATTGAGGTTTTACTGTATGTAATAGCTTGGGTGCACCTTTCAACACATATAAAGCTGTCATGATAGACATAGCACATGGCTACATTAGAACCCACCTCAATTCAAGACATACATAAAACATATAACCTAAGCTACCTGTGCCAGATTGTCATATCTTGGTTTTCAAGCATTAAACATTTATAAAACTATAAGTAAACCAATCAATGAAAACAGCTTCTCATTTCAACAATTACTTACTTCCATTACACAAATAGCGTCACATCAAAACTTCTAATTGAAACTTCAGACTTATTTGATTGAAAAAACAAAATGAAGAAAGAAGTAATCATTAGCTATAATATAATTTAAAAACTATTTCGAAATTGATCCAGATAAAAATAAAGTAAATAAAATAAGAAGATAAAAACATAAATGTCAAGAAAACCTTAGAATAACAAAATAACTAAAGTAAAAGTGATTCATAATGATTATATCATTAAGTTGGATTAGTCTAACTAGTTCTGAAATGAATTTTTATCAAAAATTTATTTTACAAATATTAAAAAATCATTAGTCTTTTAAGATTACAGAATCCCTCTTTTTTTAATTTTTCTGGATCAATTTAGAAAATTATTTTCCTTTTAATTAATAATATATTAATTTAAATAAAAATATTCAAAATTAAGTGATTGAAAAAGTAGTTAATAGGTCTTACAAAAAATTTGAGAGTGTACCATTAAAATCGATCGCACAATAATCATTCTTTTGAGTTTTTTTTTTAAAGTATAATAAATAGGAATATAGAATTGAATTAAAATATATTATTTGAATTATAAACAGCATAATAAGAATATATAATTTTTTTTACAAGAAATTAAATACTTGATTTAAAAACATATTTCGTAATAAGGAAAAGATCAAGTACAATGTATAATGAAAATTAATTTATATCATAAGAAAAATGCCAAGCAAACACTAAACAACTAATAAACTCATTTAAGATTTTTTGTGAGATCTTTCATTAAAATTGAAACTATATTCTTCAACAAATCAAGGATTGTGTTTAGAGTGAATACTTAATAAATGCATATGTTATAAAATTATTTTTATTTCCCCCTTAGACTCCATAGCTGGTAGGATATGGGGTCATTCTCAAATAAAATGTCACGTTGGCTGTCCTGAGGTTTCTAGAAGCTCAGCATTTTTCATTTTTTTTTTTTGGTTTTCCCTTTTTTTTTTCAGCATCTCAATCACCATTCACTTTGTACTCAGAGTAGAGCACATTTTGAAATATTTGACGCTTTAAAACTAAAAAGTTTGTAAAAAAAATTCTTGTGAAAAGTACATGTGAGCTCTGCCGAAGTGAATTTCAAAAATTTACACTAAATATTTTAAACCAAAAAATTATATTTTGATTATTGGGGGTCCATTACACAACGGCAACTAGTCCTACCACGTAATAAGGCAAAAAAAAATTGGGGGAAAAAATTAGTATTTTGATATATAGCTCAGCTAATTGTGACGAAAGGTTATTTTAAATTTATAAAAACACTATTCTATTTTTAAAGTACCTAGAAAATCGAAAAAGCGTAAACTTCGCAAACCAAGTCAGATTTTGCACTCTTTGACACTGGTATAACACCTATATAAGGCCCAATGCTAGTTTAAACAATTGCGAATTCTTTGTTCTCTTTTTTTTTTTTCCATATTTCGAAAGTGATAGTTTATTTGAGAATGATCCTATGGAATATCATAATTTACTCAACAAAACCAGATGTAAGTAAGAATAGCAGCAATAAAAAAATAAATTGTATTCGTTTATAAATGAACTCTTTTAATTTTTATGAGAAACATATAAACAAATTTAAATCAGTCGTTATAGCTTATTCCAAAAATAACATTTTATAAACAGAGAAAAAAATATTAATTTGATATTTCAACAAAATATAAATTTAGGACAAATAAAATAACAATGCAAGGCATAATTAAAAATGTTAATTGGATTATATAAAATGGGTACTTTTATATATCAAAGAGATAACACTACATCAATTTTTTGTAAAACTTAGGTTTTTTCAACTAAAAGTTAGAAAATCTATTTTTACATAAATATGTAATAAATTAAATGTAACTTTAATAATAGATATCTATGTTTAATTTTATAAGCCTGGAGTTTATGAGAAGACAGTGAAAATGCTAATGCAGGATTTTTGTGCATTACATGAGGCATGTTGACAAGTACCCCTCCCACTGTATGAATCTCCATCAGGGGCATGTTGATAACAACATCAGGCTTCGGTTCACACTTCTTATCATTTTCAGGTGGGCTTTTCCTTGAATGTCCTGACTCTTCTTGCACAATTTCCTCTAATGGTGGCTAAAATATTTCATCGTTAGTCAATATCATTATATTTAATCAACCTAATACAATAATCATTGTAAAGATTTATAATAGTTGTTTTGAAGCTAAAACTCTGGGGATGAATTTTGATGATTTTATGTGTTTTTTTCAATGATCCACTTTAGAAGTTCATTATATTCCTGCATTATTTTGTGTTTAATCTTTTGTGTGTATATTCTTAACAAATTTCTGAATCTGCAACCAAACTGTATAAATTACTGACAATATTGAACACATGTATCTAATAAAATGTCTTCTAACATTTTTAAACATAAAAATTAATTCATTCGTGGATAAGTTTTTTTTATCTAATTATTGTTGTTCTTTTATAGTTGAAGGCTTTGCTGAGAGCATGTAATAACAAATTATTAGGTTTTGTATAGATAATTGTATTGTATGATATCAAGTTTCATGTGTCTCTTTTCATTCAACAATTGTATTTATTAGATTAACATGATTTCTATAAAAATATTAAGATCCAAAATTTATAATTGCATCCATAACAATTTGATTTCATTGTTTCAAAACAGTCATGTTTTCACAATTTCTACTTTTCAGTATGTGTGCATGATTTTTTGTCTTCTTAAAAATAAATTGAATTTCAAATTCATTTTCTCAAAAGCCAAAAATGTGATGTGTGCATTTTCAAAACTAAGTATCATGTTGTCATTCATCAGGATCTAATGTTTCAAAGTTATAAACAAAACATAAATGTTAAATATCATCATATAAAAATGAAGTATGACAAAGCAAATACTTCAACAAATACCTGGACATTAAGCAACACATTAATAAATAAGAATGGTGGACATCATCTGTCTGGTTAGCATATTTAAAGGAAAAATATGGCAAATATTTTATAGATTTATAACATGATATTGTATCTATTAACAACAATTTTTAAAACGAAAAACCCTCCCAAATTATTATTTCAGGATAAACTCTTCATAGTATAACTTCTTTGTAAGAATAACAGAGTTAATTTCCACAAAGTCAGCCATGCAAATTATAGATAGAACACAGATTCAAAGTTCAAAGCTTCCAACTCTGTGATTTTTTTTTTTTTTTAATTTTTTTATGTTTTTGTAACTGTTTTAATTCGGATCGAAGATCAATTTCTTGCTCTGTTTTACCTCTGCACTTCTAATTCCACGTTCTTTTTGGCTACAGCAGAAATTGAGAAAAGAAAATTAAAAGAAGTAGAAGAGAAAATTGCCGTCAAGAAAATGATAAAAACAGGTGCTCCAAATGTTCGGGTGAAAAAGGGCATTCTAGAACTATTTAATTTTATTGATGATAATATAGCATTAAAAAGGAAGACAAATATGCTTTTTATTATTTAAGCATTGTTTATCACATGTATATTTCCTAGACTTTACCCAAATGTTTCAAAACCAACTGAATTACTGTTTTTAAAGCAAAAAGGAGGAAATGTAAATTTACGAACACGATGTAAGGATTATTTAACAACTTTAAACTAATAGGGTAATGAAAACAATGGAAGGGGTCGTTCCATTAATGAATTTAATAATGAATAAGGAGGCAATTCCAATTCAGTAATTATGAATGCAGCTATACGGTAAAACCTCAATAACCAATTATTTGATTAATAAAGGAGGAAAAAAAAAAAACTGGAAATTCATTTGATATAATAAAACAAAAAATAATTTTTTCTAAATAAATATTCAACAGTAGCTCTCCACAATACTGACATCCAAAGCCTACCCAACGACAATGATATTTTTAAAAGTGATGATAACATATTTTTTAACATAGAATGTATAAAATAAGAGGGATTAAAAAAAACTGACACCATGAATAAAGCAGTATTTTTTTTTTCTGTTTTATTAGTAGAAACCAAGTAATTATTGTTACTAATAAAATGTAAGCTCTGTTAAACATTTATTTCAATTATCTATGTTACCATCACAACCTCTCCTTTGTAACTAGTTTATTGAGATTTCACTGTAATCAAAAAAGGTTTAAAGCAAAAAAACTAATATTGCAATTAAGTATAAAAAATTAATATATTTTAGCACTCGGTTTTTAAAAATTTTAAATGTATTAAAACAAAAACAAATAAAACTAATGCCAAAAATGAGCATGATTGAATCCAGTCAAAATGCAGTTAGAGTAACTTAAAAACAATGAATATATTAATTAGAATGTGTGTTCATTTTGCAATATTATTAAAATAAGCAAAAGCATTCTAAATAATTTAAATAATTAATATTGGTGGTAATGCATAATGATTATAACACAATTAAAAAGCATTTAATGCATTAACTTTGAAAATGAATGTAGAAATGTTAAAAAATAAAAGAGTAAAAATAAATAGGACTGTTTAAAATTACTTATAATTAGAAATACTCACATCTGGCGGGTGCGCAAGATTTTCTTGAGCAATATATTCTATAAGTTGATGAGCGAGTTGATGCCAAACAATAACAAGTTCACACTGGATACAGTCATTTTTTGTTTGGCCTTCACAGCTGTGGGGAATTAACCAAGAAGCACACATCATTGACTGAAGAAGTCTGCAAACATCTTGTGCGATAACTGTATGAATGCCAGTGTGCTTTTCTATTTCATGCCTCTCTAACTGAAAAACCAAAAAAGAAAATTATTAAAACAATAATCAATGTGATGGAAATGAAGATAAACTATATCATAAAATAAATAATTTGTTAACTGCTCTGTTATCAAACATTATTTATCATACTTTTATGAATTTTATTAAAGCAAGTTCACTAAACAAGCTATATTAGGTTTATTTACTAACTTTATTTATCAGAGAATGAGAAAAAAAAAAACTTTAATTATCATGTTATTTTGTATTTTCGGGAATTAATAACCTTAAAAAATATGGTACTCTTTCTTTGATTCGATGATCCTTTCAATAATGGATGAATAGCCCAAGCCCTAGAGGCTCTCTATCATCAGGACAACTTTTTGGAATGATGTCGATGGAATTATGTCAAAAAGGATACAGAGGAAGAACAGGCTGCTTCATTCTGGCAGACTAAAAGACCATTTGTTATCCCTAAGGATGGTGACAGAGAAGACATAGGATTGAGGACAGAGCATATACCTCGCTTTTTTTTATCTAAGCGTTTAACTCACTTCCACATCAGAAAATCTGGAATGCCTAGAGAGAAGAATATACCACTGAATTTGATAAATGCTGTGAAGTCAATATATCAGAACCAAAAGGTATAGTTTGCCTCAACAGCACAAGATCTGACCCTTTAGATTCTATAGGGAAGTGAATCAGGGTGACAATCTTAATCCCCTCCTTTTTAATATTGTAATGGACCGGGTATGGAAAATATGTAAAAGGAGAATTCCTAGGACAACTATGGGATATTGGAACCTGCTTCCAATGCTGGCTCCAAAGTTTTATTTATGCAGATGGCATAGTATTAACTGCAGCGGGGTCTGAACATCTACAAATAACTGTCGATGAATGAAAAGGAAAATCCTGGTAAAAACAAAATCATGCAGATCGGAAGAATAGGCCAACAGCTTACAATTAACTGCCTTGGACAGAATCTTAAGTGGTGGATAATTTTGATTACCCTGGAACTATCATAAGTAAAGATGGACAAATAAACCAAGAGGTAATGAACCAAATAAGAAAGACAAATAGTTTATTCTTCCAAATATCTTCAGTGCTGATAGGCAAATGAGGAGTGGGCAAAGAGACAAAGCTACGCCTATTCAAGTTTGTGTTCTTGCCTGTTCTTCTTCTTTGGTTTGAAAGTTAGACGAATCCTAAGAAACATACGAGCCAAGTTACCGCTGTGGAAATGAGATACCTAATGAAAGTAGCGGGAAAATTAGACAGGACTGTATTCAAAATAACAGTATCTATGCCAAACTGGGGATGAGATATGCTATTGAATGCCTTGAGAAACGCTAGCTGAAATAGTTTGGCTATGATTGTAGGGTGGGAGATGACTGAAAGATCCGCTGGCTGATGAAAGTAAGGCCAATAGGAAAGCGCCTTGTTGGTAGGCCAAGGCTTGCCTATAATGAATATTTAGACGAGCTTGGAAGGCTATGCGGCTGTCCGATGAATCAACTCCGAGGAATAGCTCTGGATGGACTGAGGCTACTCTACCCTTAACGGCACTAAGGAGATAGCGAAAGAAAAAAAAAGTATATTTGGATTATTACTATCTGTATTGTCATTGTTTTTAATTATATTTGTGCAGCTATTATTTGCTGCAACATGTTTCCCAGGTTTGTATAAAAATGAAGTCGAACTGTTCTTATTCTTCCCATAATTAGTAAGATTTCAATGGAACAAAAAATACAAGATTATAAACATTAAGTTTATCATACAATACAATAGCACATAGGTACTTACTTGTTTTAAAACTAGATCAAGCATCAAAACACAACATGAGAGTTTTAAATCAACATCACCCGTCAAATTCGACACCCGAGAACCATGTTCCTCATCATCAGATAAGGCAGAACAGGGACCAGAATCATCTTCAATTACAGGAGCTACAATGAGAAGTATAATCAATAATTTTTATCAGATTGAATATTAAAATTTCGATTATGCCTTTATAACAGTTGTGAGTTCTTACAGATACTCCTTGGCTCTTTTCCATTTTTTTTCTCCACAATGGATTCTTTATTTATAGTATCACTTAATTTCATACTATTGACACCTTCTTCAAAGAAAGAAAATAATAAGTGAGTAGGTATCATTATTTCTAACATTGTCAAAACCTGTAAAATGAAAGATAAAATTAATAACTATTTATAAATTTAAGCCATTATGGCAGACTATGTTGGGACATTTTTCAGGAAGGTTTGAGGACAACCACAGTTTTTCAGGTATATTTAACCATGAATTCATTTTACATACTCATGTTTTCTCCGACTGATGGATTTTGTTTAATATTAGTAGATACTTCAAGCGCACATTATTGACAACTAAATAATATTTTTTATAATAATTGAGTAATTAATATATGTTTAAAAATAAAAAGGGATTACCTGTAACCATCTAAGTGCCTGTTCTTGAACTTTTGGACTTGTTCCTTTAAAACGTACGGCAACAAAGTGGTACAGCTTTTTGGCATCAAATCCAAGAGGACTCATGTCAGGATCCAAAATTTTGCTGAAATCATAAAATGAGTAACTTAAATAAAAAAAATAAAAATAAAAAAAGAGGTGTTTATGCAAGTAGAAAAAATTTCTTTAGTGTAATTACAATACGTCCCATGATTCATTGTCGTTACCATAGGTTTGGAAGGAGGAACTATCCTCATTAAGAGTAGAAACTTAAATCAATAAATTGAATGCAAATTCAACCCTGACTATAATAAAATTAAGGATACAAACATAATTCTTGAGATAATTTTAAGAAAACTCGAACAAAAAATCAGATTCTTAATACATTTAACCTTACATATAAGTACATCGCTTTTTCTACTGGAACCTAAATTTTATAAAAAAACTTTGTGTATATCAAATAAAATTATTATACATACATTTGTACATAATGAAAAAATATATCAATTTTTTTTTCAAGGATACTTCAAGGTTAATATTTAGAGATTTGATTGAGCTTATAATTAATATCAGGCTTTTAAATCATAAAAAATAGTACTATGCTCAGGGTATCCATATGATATAGTATGAAAAAATGCAAGGATGATTCAAGGATTTCAATGCTGTGAACTGTAAAATTCAAGGCACTTTTTGCCAATTTATTGCATTTAATTTAAAACAAAATGAGTGAGTGTTTGAGAGAGAGGAACTGAACAAAGTTAGTGGAATGAGGTTTTTTCTAGCTTTCATGGAATTAGAGATGGTGAGGAGAACAATTAAATCAACGTTCTACTCAAAATTTTATAACTTGTTGATTAGTACTGAAGGAAAAACGGAATTATTAGACTGAAAACTATAATTTCCGGATGACTGGCTGTATATTAAGCATAAGTTCTGATTTTTTTCCCAACATGAAAGATTCAAGCAGAATTGCTGATCTTCAAGGAATTCAAGAATGCTGGACATCCTCTTTATTATGGATCAGTGATTATTAAAACAAAAATTCAGTGAGAGCTGACATTAGCACAATGGACGACACGAGGGAATAGGCCCAAGACCACCCCTAACCACCAGGATTGTTATATTTTTTCTAAAGTACAAATAATTTAAATCAAAAAATAAAAATCATATTAACAGTATTAATTAATATGAAATAATAAAAGTAATTTTCCATAACATACTATTAATGCTAGTAGGATACTTTAACATGCCCTAATTACAAAGAGTTCTTCTGTCATGAAAACCTATGTGTTACGTAAATTAAACATTACTAGGGTAAAAATTTAATTGATAACCAATTATAGCCCTCAAAATGGCAAAACATTTCAAAGTAAACAGATAAGTGAAATTATATCAACCACCGGATAATTTATGTTTAGCATGTATACTAAAATCAAAGTTACCTCAGGAGCATTTTAAGTTCATATAATTCTCTATCTGGAACATCTCTGACTACTGCTTCTAGCCAATGCGGCATCACAAAGTCCCATACATCAGTAGTAATTACTTCATATGGCACAAGACAGAATAATCTATTCAGTCCATTTTTAAGATGTGAAGTTTTGGAAACCAGCATATCCCTTAAAGTATTACAAAAAATAAAAAATGCAAACAATAAAATACACATAAATATATATTTATATCATAAACTAATTTTAATCTTTAAATAAAATTAGATTTGATACATTTTTAATCAGGAATGGCTTATTATCTCAGATCAAGGATTACTGAACAAATAATGCCTTTGCAAAGCTAGCTAACACAGTTAGAAATATTATATTGGACAAGCAAAAATAATGAAATAGCAAACTAATAAGCAAAAACTTACCAATGCCCTCCAACTCTAGCATATTCTGGTGGATGGGGTAAAAGACATGATACAAAGACACCAAAATGTGTTTGACAAACTTCATTCATCCAGTTACAAACATAATCTGTTTTCAAGCGTTCAAGAGTACACTCGGCTTGATCTGAAAAACAAAAAATAATAGAAAAATACAGCAATTTCTTAAATTACAGTAAATAACACTCAATATGATATCATTTAATCTAAATTTTTGATGTGTACATTTTTTTATTATTTTTTTTTTTTTATGTTTCCTCTAATTGAAAGTTTCTAGTCGTCAAAAATTAAAACATGAGGATTTGTTGAATAATAATTTTTTGAACTTCATTCGGTTAAGAAAAAAAAGTTGTGTTCGTAATTATTTCAATACATTTTCCAATTGCATAAGGGAATATAGTAACTTCAAAATGCAATCAGCTATATAAATAAAATATATGGTCTTACACTAAAATTTTGGAACAATATTAGCTTTTAGATCAAAGATGTCAACTGAAAAAGGAATTCTACCAAAAACAGAAAACCCATGACCTTTCATTAAACAATAAACCTGGTATCTTGTATAATACTACTAGCTTTTATAATACCATTATGTTTCTAGTAAACTAAAAATTTATATTTTGTAACAAATAACTTTTAAGTTATATTTAATCACGAAAAACAATGATATAAGAAATATCTGTTGGATTACAAAAGCAGTGCATACACTGGATTTATACATTGCACACCTATAACATATATTTCCATATTTATACATGGGATAGTACAAAAATTATAAAAAGAAAACAATGCTGAATTTCATTGAGACAAAAAAATTAATAGTAAATTCAGCATAAGATGGGCTTATTCCAATAGAACTAATTAAGACCTACTAATATCCTCTTTATATCCTATAGGTCACCAAAAGCTAGAGTGAGAAGGTCGAGCATTATTCCATGGAGCTGCTACAAAATTAAAGTTAACTCTTTCCAGTAGGATTGCAAACGGCACCGTACCAGAGTAAAGTGGTATTGCCTTATTACGCTTACCCACCTCAGCCTCCAAGGCCAAATCAAGAATGCCAAATTAGCTCACTCAAGGTTAGTGTTTAAGCTTAGTTCTATTGACCTATATTAGGTCTTGGGATTAACTTCAGAGTAAAACTAACTCAGAACTATAGCTTTGAGACTAAACAGAAATTGATAATACATTATTTTAGTCTTGGAATAGTTGTCTTGTTGTCGGCCCAAAGTAATGTAATCCAACATTACACTAAACTGTCCAACAACTGACCCAAAGAGTAATAAAATTAAACAATAAATAAAAAATTGGGCCCTCCTGGACTACTAGATTTCACAATTCCTCATGGGCAGATGTTTTCAAGCCAAACTACATAGCCTTGGTAAGGAAATAGATTCCCAATACCCCACTTGTGGTCTTCCAGAGATTGTTGAGCATCTAGTTACGACCAGCACTACATTTGAGGGGTTGAGGACCATGTTGATGAAAACTGCAGGAATTTAAGTCCTCACTGAAAGAGTTTCCTCAGTTGGCAAGTGAGGAGAACTTCCCACGGTTCAAGGAACTCATTTATGGCTGAAAGACGGTGGGGTGTGGAAAGATTGCTGGAATATGAAATCCATCCCTTAATGGAGAGTTAAAATTGGGATTAGAAATGATCGATAACTTATAGGAAATGGGCATCCGTGATACATCATTGCTGCCGAATCCCATATAGCCGAAAGGCAAGAAGAGTGGAAAAAGAGAAGGGCTGTGTGGAGTATTACTTACAGCAATGTATTATCACAGAATCATACCTAACATCCCACAACTGCAATAACATGAATTGCCCAATACGTACGTAGGCAATATTTGTTTTTCATATGCAGCGAATGGGACCATTTGTGTCTTCAGCCTAGATGTAGCTTGCTGATAATTGGTTTATTGATGCTTATAGTCTCGCCTAAAGCGCTTCCAAAATCTCAATGCTATCTTTTATTGGTATGATTGAAGAAGTTCAATCTGAGCCTATTCCTCCATGGCTACTATAGCGGTAGATTCTTTTTATTGTTTTTTCAGCATAGTTAGCTACTTTGGACATCCACATTAAATGCCAATCCAGTTGAAACTCTAGATATTTGGACATATTACTTGCCTCTAGCAGCGATTCATTATACTAGAGATGGATTTGTTACCAGAGAGAAAAGCTGAAAGGTGGTATTTGATGCATTTATTGTCATTGCATTTAGCTGGTTTGCAGTACCATATGCGGCCTTCAGGTCCACAAGTACTGCTAATGTTGACATTTTTCTCTGGGATCCGTCTTTAACATGTTGCATAAAATTGGTTCCATTGTGCTAAGATGATTATGAAATCCTGCTTAAACACTGTTAATGAGTTTTGTGCTTCGCAGTTTTTTATTATACTGGCACAGATGAAATAATAAAAAAAGTCGGGTTTACATTACTTCAAATTCTTTACTATTTCTGTTTGAAAGGAGATTTTATGCCATCATCAATGAATAACTGTTTTCATCTTCAGGAATGAAACAAAATGTAAATATTTTTATTTATAGAGAAAAGAGTAAGCTACTGTGGTAATCTAATAAGGTTAAATAAAATGACAACATAAAACTGGCTGATATACTTAAGATGATTCTTCCAGAAAAAAAATTTCAAAAAGTATTTAAACAAAAATGGTGGAGAATCCAAACTTAGAAAGAAAGAAAGAGAGTTTAATCATCAGAAAGTTAAAAAAATAATTGAAACTTTGCAAGCAATTTTAATTAGATTTGATTCACAAAAGGTTATAATAAGATGTCTTTTGGACTATACTTGTGACAAAAATGATGATGCATTTAAAAATATGTCAATTATCTTATCATGTAGAAAACATAAGTATAAAACAAAAATCATAAGAATCTAGAGGGCCGTATCAAACGATAAATATACCATAAAAAAAAAAAATAAAAAAAAAAAAAAAAGCATATATATACCTGCAAGATATATTAGGAAGTAAAATAATCAAACTAGATAAAAATATAATTATAGCAATCAATTACCATCAAACGTATAGGCTGTGACATGAAACCAATGAAAAAGCATTGACAAAAGCCTTCCTAGAATTTCATTGGATGTATTTTCGTTGGGTGAACACAGACCAACCAATAGCCACACTCCAAATCTTCCTAATAGCTGCCTTTCATCCATGCTTAGGGAACTTGACTGGGTTAGTGCGTTTAACAAAGCGGCCTTGGCTTGTATATCAGTCATGTCCTTTGGAATTTCGGGGGTTGTAGGCCTCGCTTCTTTTAGTAAGCTATAAATGAAAGTACAAATTTTATATCATATTGAGGAAAAATTTAAGCATGCTATAAACAAATTTCAAGTCCAACTAGCTTTGAATCTTTGAAGAACTTATAATGGATGTTAAATAGACAAATGCTAAAGATTACTGTACATATAAAGTTAAATACCTGACAATAGCTTCAACTAAATACACAAGCATATCTGGTGTCATTGTCCACGCTTTTGGAAGACAAGTATGTACCATATGGTCCCCACCTCTTCTTTTATTATGTCTACTAGCATCACATTGGGCACAAAATCTGATTGGATGGTTTCCATTAAAACTAGCACACTCGGAAGAGAAACAAATCGAAACTATGCTCTTGTCAGAAGAACGGCAGTTCTGTAAAAGGAAAATAAGTTTAACTATTCTAAATGAATAAAATAACCTAAAATTATTTTTAATTTTTTTCATAGTAATCCGGATTGATTGAAAATATTTCCAAGACTATTTATTATTACAGATCCCCTTGGAATAATAAATAATTATATTTACGTGATATCTAATTGAATGTGATTTGTAAAGTTTATTCAATCAAATGTGAAGAAAAGATTGGAATAAAAATGTTAAGGAATCTAATAAAAAATTATTGATTTGTGATTAAGGATTAACTCTGTCCAGGAACACAATGCAATTGGGAGGCACCTTTTATATTATTAATAATAAGTGTTATTTTTAAAGCATTGATAAGAATGAAGCCTACTTGGTAAGCCATTCTTCAAACCTGCTCACAATAATGTTTACAGGTGTATCACCAAAGTTTTTACACTTTGTGTTAGTATGTTGTTAATATGCTAGCAGAATCACCTCCTTGCATAATCGTTGACCTAGAAACAATACTTCCTAAATAAGTACTGAACCCAAGACCCTTCATGGTTTGTAGAGGTACAAACCATTTTTTGTTGTTAGTGTATCAGTTATTAATGTTCCTGTTTAAAAATGTTACATACATAATTAATGGATTGTTATCAAACCTTATTTTCACATGTAACTGATGTTTGTTGCATAGGATGTAGTATGTCATAAAACATTTGATTGGGATGCTCCCGATGGATTTCATTTGCACATTCAATGCACAAGTATAATGGTGGAGGAGAATCTGTAGCAAATGTAATTGATATACAATGATCGTAACATACTTTGGAGGCTTCTGCTGTGCCTGAATTTGGGCACATATCTCTTTGACACAAAAACGGCACCCAATCTGGAAAAAAGATATATCATCAAATGAAAAATTGTTCAATCATATCCAGATAAAAACTGGTTCATTGTGCGGATATAGCATACTAGTGAATTTAGGAGGTATTCCTTTTCTCTCAAATAAACTTGAGTTGAATGTAGGCCAATAATAAAATAACAATTTGGCAGCAGAGGCTCTAGCAGTAGATGTCCCATGTGCAATCACGCAGAGCATGTCTTTTACCAAAATTTGCTTCATAGACATTAAACATTCTAATATTTGGCAATGGTGAGCTGAAAGAAATAATAATAGGAGATTATTAAATCACCTAATTTTTATAATAAAATTAATCAATCTATTAGTATCTATTAAGTATAGTTACCCATGTCTTCAGAATATTGAAAAATCATCATCAAAACAGCTGGAACAGACTGACTTGCATAAGTTTCTTTACCATCTGGCATTATTCTAGCTGAAATCATTGCATTGTCTATAGAATCTATAAAAACTTGGTGAATGTATTATAGGGCATAAACAAAACTTAAAGATCTAGGATGAAAACTACTTTTGCTGCAAGATGAAATAACTTTAACATTGTTCAAACCTATATGTAAGAACAATAAAAAAATAATGTCTGCTCACTAATAGTAAATGGTAAAATGTAGAAATATAATGAATGGACAATTTCCTGATGCAGTGTACTAGGTAAAACAGCCATTGTTGATGCAGTAAGATAAGGTAAAGTGTCAATCATATCACTGTCCAGAAATGGCATTAAGCACCCTAAGCACTGCAGTAAAGCTTCTCCAAAAGCTAAAAAAATAAATAAATAATGATATCCACGATAAGATATATAAATAAATGAATTAATAATCCTTCAATTAAGAATTGAATATTGCTTACATTGAAGTCCATACTGAATTGCCGAAGCCACATCAACTAATTCTATCATAGCATTATATAAACCTTTATAATCCAAGTTAGGATATAAAGCCAATCGAGCTTGATCTCTTTCAGGGTATTTCAACATTTCAATCGGTGAACTAGGAACATCCTTCAGAACCGCTTTAAAATAAATTAATTTTAATAAAACAACTTTTGTTTTGTACAATAGTGATCAATATTAAAATTGCATACTTAACAATGTTTGAGAAAAATATTTAATGGTATTTGCGATTTCTTGTCCAGATGGTAAAGGAATCACATTATGAAGCAAGCGCAAATGATAATCATGAATGTTTCTGATTTTGGAGGCAACTAAAAAAAAAAAAATAAAACTTTCTAACAAAGTTTAAAAATATACATAAAGATTCAGACAAAATATTTCTCAAAACATGGATGATCAGATTTTATTAAATATATATATATATATATATATATATATATATATATATATATATATATATATATATATATATATATATATATATTTTAAAGGATATTCCACTAAAGCAGTGGTTTCTTAACCTAGATTTTTCATGGCCACCTACCCGGCTATTCTATCCAAGGCCCATTCCTCTCGTATGCCATGTCCCATTCAAAGGTTCCTCCACTTCATTATTCCAGGTTTTTCTTGGTCTACATCATCTTCTTGTTCCATCTATTTTCCATGTGCATATATATCTTGGCAGGATTCCTTCAGACATTCTTTTAAAATATCCATACCACTTTAGGCACTTTTTCTCAATCTGTTCCAGAATGTTTTTTTCTACTTTCATCTTTTCTATTATTGTATCATTTTTAACTTAAATCAATCTGCATATTCTTGCTGCTTGTTGTCAGTAGTCCATTTCCATGGCCAGGAGTTTCTTCCTGAGATCACTCTTTATGGTCCAGATTTCTGCTCCATATGTCATAATGCTCAATATTATTATATAATATTGTATATATTTCTATTGGTTTTAGAGATGATATTCCTACTCCATACTATTGAATTGAGCATAGATATTATCTTTTTTCTATCAGCAATTCTTTTTATTTCCATGCCACAGGAACCATCCAATTCAATTATGGATCCAAGATATTTAAAGTGTTAAACTCTTTTCCGAGCCTCTCCTGGATTCAGTTCTATGTCATTATTACTGGATGTCATAAATTCCATCTTCTCAATATTTACAACCAGCCCCTTTGTTGATATTCATCCTTTAACTTTCTCAACACGTAACCAGCATCTTCAGTATCCTGGATGATGATGAATTGGTTGTCCGCAAATGATGAGTTATAGAGAAATGCATCTTCTTTAAAACGAATGCCTATGGGTTTACATTTTTTCATCCATTCTTTCAGTGGAAGATTAGATAAAAGCTTAGATGAAACATCTGAGAGGAATGCTGCGGAGGTATTAAATATATGAACAGATAAATTACTAAATTATTAAACGATATTTGAAACTAAAAACAAAGAATGTTTTTTCAACAGTAAAAAAAAAAAATGTCTTGAGCAATAATTCGAAGATTTTTTGTTAGGCTTCCAAAAACCATGTACTATTATCAAAGGTACAAATGAAAATAATCAAATTTTAGCAGAGAGAAGTTAGATGGCTGAGGCCTATCCATTTTACTTTTATTATTTCGTTAATAGCATTGACCCGAACTTTTATTGAAATTAATGATATAGGCACCATGACTATGAAAGTGAAGATCTTCTCTTTCTTCTTGTGCCTTTTCTTCATTTTCTAAGACTTTTACATGGCTTGGAGGATACAGTCTCAGATCCTCTTAAACTGACAAAACATAGGAACATCTGGTCACAGAAGAGCCACTCCATCACTATCTCCTCTAGCAAGGGCAGTTTTCTTTTTCACATTATTACAGGACGAAACTACTTGGCAACCTATTTTAATCTAATTGGCGATCATACCTCATCTAAGTATTTCTATTGAAACAAACATTCAGGGCCGGAACTATAATTTTCAGGAGGAGGTGGAATAGAGTAATTTTGCCGCCCCTTCTTTCATTCTCCTCCAGTAGAAGACAACATTTTTATGACAATATTTTAGGTAATATATTTCAAAATAAGAATCATCATCTCATAAATTAGTAGTAAATTTCATTAAGGTCAAACAATCAAAAAGCAGAAACAAATATGTATATATAGTATTATTATTTTTTTTAATGGAATTGCCAACCTCTAAATTCTGCCGCCTGGGACAAATGCCTCCTTTTCCCCTCCCTCACTATAATTTTGGTAAACAATCATGGATATCTATTTAGCTTTGATATATAATAAAATTAAAAAAAGAACTGTTCAGATTGAATCATCTTTAATAGACTTTTGTTCAGAATGACAAAAATTATCTCCTAACTAAGTTTTAGAGAATTTGATTGAAAACACTTTTTATATAAATTACGGCAGGACCCTTTAACACAAATTTAATATTTGTGTAATTATTATCGATTATTACTAGTTAACATCCTGTAAGTGAATCAACTGATTCCTGAATAACATATACAGATAAAATTACTTCGATAGATTATCTTGATAGGCGTTTCTTTTATGAATATGTGACAGTGTAATCAGTCTTCTGGCAGGCGTACTTTGAATTGTTTCCTTCTTTGAAAATGATAACTATCTGTAATAAATTTAATAGGACTTTCTAATGCATAATGTCTGTGAGTGTTAATTTATTTTTTAACATTAATTTTTCTGTCTTTGTTTATATTTCTAGATCTTGGCCATGATATACAAACACAGACCATGACACTTTCATTGTTTTGCAAAGCGTCTGACATTTTGAGAATTTAAAGATGCATTATATTTCGTCAAATCTTCACTCTGCCTGTCAGTTTGTAAAAAGTATATATTCCAACATCACTGAATATTCAGTCATCTGATGAAATATCATTTGGAGAATACAAGATTTTTTTTATTTCTTTCAGTGACATGCCTTCGTTTTTATTCAACCCAGACTTCAAATATAAATAATTTCTGTTTTAGGCGAAACAGGTACTCCTGAACTTGATACATAGTTATAAGACAGTTGTTGAAATTTCTTTTAAATTTAATATAAATTTTAATCTTAATTTTCTTTCCTCATTCTCAATCAGATCAACCCAATCATATATCTTATATTGCTCATCATTTTGATTTTATTTTATTTAAACTTAAGCTATTTTTTTTTTTTTTTTAAGGATACAGCCTTTGCATGATTTGAAATATGGAAAATTTTATGTCCAGACCTATTTTATAATAGACTGTTAAAAAATAATAAAATTCAAGAAGAAAATAAATAAACAGCTACAGTTTGTAGATTCTTAATACTATAATATACATATACCATGCTTCAAGTCCTGAACATGAAATGTTGAAAAAGATTTCTGTTCTTTGCAATTTTATCATTTTTATTTCTAAATATTAAAATAGTTTATTTTCATTTAGAATTACATTCTCTACATTAAATAACGGTTAGTAGTTATTTTCAGAATAGAAAATCATGTCTCAGGAAATTAAGTTACAGAGAAAATTATGTTCAGATACTTATACTGTTTAATGCATTAGGAAATTATTACAAGTAAGGCTTAAGCAGGATAAGAACGTAGTGAGTGATCCTTTTCTGTAATCCGTTTTCATATTCTATATGATGGTATAAAAAGATTATCGGTATAAACTTGGTAAAATTTACATATGATATGACGCTGAGAAAAGCCTATTTTAACAATCTCCAAATACCCGTTGAAGCCAGTTGGCCCCGAAAGCTTATAAGGAATCACGCTTCATAAGGTTGGAGGGTAATAATAAAAACTAAGGAGAGAATTTATACATATATTGTAACATTATTAAAATAAAACTAACAATGGAGAGGACAGAGGCCCTTCAAAGGTCCTTATTTCAAAAATAGTCGGTTTTAATATTGATACAGGCTTTGATAGATCCTGCCTAGTTATTAAATCCAAATTGATTTATCTTTTAAGGGTTGTCAATGATTAACAAAGGTTTTTTAAGAAACAAAATTGCTTATTACAAGAAACTATAGACAATCTGTGATCATGCTATAGAAGAAAATATTTTCAAAACTTTTAACAATTTTAGTTTTGGTGTAAAGGTGAGTAATTGTATGGTTAAACAGACAGAAATAATTATTGCCACATATTTGACAAATATAATATTTAAATAAGATTTGAGGTAGTTGAAAACTTAATTAGGCTCGCCAAATTTTCTAGATGGAACTTAAAAATTATAGCTCTCTATAGTAAAACTAAAAATAAATCTAACCAATAATTATCTAGATAAACAGGAAAACTATTTTAATAAACTTCAATGAACCCTATTAATTAAAATAATGCCCAAGTGATCTATTTTTATTACATAAATATATATTTTGATAAGATGCAATTTTAACAAGTCTGCTTTTAAAATATCCATTAGGAAATTACATTGGAAGAATTAGTCTTTGTAAGGACACACATTTCTAAATAAATTCCTTAGTGTGAAAAATTCATTCTAAACTAAGTTTTGCCGTTAATTTCTCAACTGCCTAATGCGTTTAATTTAAAAAGAAACAAGGCACTTACATGCTGCAGCTCTAGTGCCCATGATAATGATATTTATCTTGGAGAATGACTTCTCAATGATTAGTATAAATATAATAGAAAATGATTTTGACGATAAATGTTACATATTTTGTATGACAAAGTTTTTAGAGTGGAAAAGGGACAATTAATAAAAGAGAGTAAATAAAAGGTATAAAATAATTAGGACTGAGATGAGTATTGATTGGACAGGATGCGCCCCATTCCTGGACCACAACCAATAGTAGAAGCAGTGTTGCCGTTTAGTTTTTACATATATCGAAAAATAAAAATCTAGAACATTGGAAAATATTATTATTGCATTTCTCTAAATATTAAAGTTTATTAAATTTGCTCTACTTGACAAACTCAAATAAATGCTATCATGATCATTTTTTTCAAACATGAAGTTTATTTATTTTTTTCAGAAAACATCAAGTTTATTATAGAGAATTTGAAAATTAACAGATCTTCCATATTTTACTAATAACTATTTTTTATAGTTTATTTTATTATATAACAACTGAAGTAAGCTATTCATAATTAACAAAATAATCTTACCGCGAACAGTTTTTAGTTGAAGAGACTATGACCCCATTATTTTGATGAGTGACTTGGTACAACGAAAAATGAAAAGAAATGCATGGTTCAACATCTCTTGGAAGAAACAAGCTCAAGAGAATCAGGTGCTACAGAAGATGGCCACTCACAAATACATCGATATATGTATCATTTGATTAATCATTTAAAATATCTTTTTGGCAAATCAGCCAACTCCTGATCTATACGAAAAATCTCTTTAAAAGAATATCAAAGCCTTTCACACTAATTACGATTCCGTTCAAGAGCATTCCGCGGTTCAACAAGGACTGTAAGTAGTTGATGATATTTTTCCAGCGTTTGAAAGTAAATATATTTCGAGAATCATTTCCAGGACATTGGTCAAGGATCCAACCGGATATAGCGTGCTCAAAATTCAATTACCTTAAACCTTAATCACGATACTTCCCTTAGTGTCGCTACAGCTCATAATATTCCAATTACAATCTAATGGAGTGCAGTGTTCCACAAGGAAAGGCAGCATTTGGTCCAGTCTTCTGCATGAACACTACCCTTATACCTTCTCTTCTATTTCTGACAATTTCTAGCAACATAAGCTGATGATAATACCATCCCAGTCAGTCCTCGAAATTACATACTTAACTTCAAAGACAGCTCTTCCTGGCTGAATATTGGAAAAATAAGTGCTAGACAAGAGCCAATAAATTGAAATACTACCATGTGGCTTTCAATCTACCAGGTCCATTAGAGGGAGGGTGACAGCTGGGGCCTGATTTGGCTGACCAGGCCTTATTTTTTACCATTTTACATATATTGTATTATATCTTGACATAATGTTTTTGTTGTATACATTAAGTACGAGGCTAGGTATCAGTGGTGAATTTAATATTTATGGGGGCCCAGGAAAATTTTTCCCTGCAGTCCTTGGTTTCTCTCCAAGGCTTGCTTCCTGCAACAAAGATTTAATTCTCTCAGAAGCTTGGAATTCTGCTTTGTTCTCCATTTATTTATATTTTAGGTACTAATTAGTACTAAGCTTACCTGTTTTAAATACTATTCTTATTCTATTTCAATGTTATATGATTAGCTTGCTGCCATTTAGAATCCTTAATACTATCATTTATAAAAGGCCTAGTTATGCGACCATTTGGAGTGACAAGGTTCCAACTAACCCTTCATTCGTTTTGTAACCTTGTAATTTAAAGGGTCAAATGGACTTAAAGGATATTAAAACCAATAAAAAATAAATTATTAGATGGTATAGTTTATATTTCAGTCAAAACAGAGTATTACACTCTTATATAAGCTTATCATTATTATTTAGCCTATTTCTTTATTTTTTGCTTGTAATTATGGTACAAGTATTGGGACTCTTATCAATGAAGCTAAAACCAAGTACATGGTTTTGGATCAGGCTTCGAGATTGGTAGGTGTCAATATTGCCTTTGGACCTTACAGGTTTGAGCAGGTCGCAGAATTTGTCTACCTCGGATCTATGGTAATTTGCAACAATGAAACCGCATTTGAAATCAGAAGGAGAACATTAGCTGCCAACATACATATGTATATTTACCATCAAAGTATTTTTAGTCAGCCAAAAATTGTGAACTAATTTATTGAAAACTGGCAGTCATTAAAAATTAGTGCTCATCAGCAGCTTCCTCGGGATCTACTCCACATTCAGTCTCGCCACATAACCCGTCCACCTTAATCTGGCTCGTTTTATAACAGAGACAATATTAGGCTCTCCATAAAGGTTATAAATCTCCTGGTTGGTCCTCCTGCTTCATCTTCTGTTGGTAAAGATACGTCCAAATATCCGCCAGAGAATCTTCCTTTCAAAAACAAGAAGGATTTGACGTGTCCAAGCCTTCTTATTTTTGAAAGGAAGATTTTCTGGCAGATATTTGGACCCATCCTTACCGACAGAAGATGGAAAAGGAGAACCAACCAGGTCTCCGCACCGTGAGTACTGTGCATATTAGTTTTATAGAGAATGATTTTTGTCCTTGTTATAAACCTGTTAGACTAGTGGTGCCTCAGAGCAAAGTAATTGCAGATATTCTTCTTCTTGCCTCTATTCCCATTTCATTATCACAGGTGACCTGGGATCAAAGGTACGTGAATTCGGAGACTTGTTCGAAGTAGGTACCGAAGGTACTAATGAGTATTAAGCTTGCCTATGCTATTCTTATTCTATTTCAATGTTATATGATTAGCTTGCTGCCATTCAGGATCCTTAATACTATCATTTATAAAAGGCCTAGTAATGCGACTATTTGGAGTGACAAGATTCCAACTAGCACTTCATTCGTTTTGTAACCTTGTAATTTTAAAGGGTCGAATGAACTTAAAGGATATTAAAACCAATACAAAATAAATTATTAGATGGTATAGTTTATATTTCAGTCAAAACAGAGTATTACACTCTTTTATAAGCTTATCATTATTATTATTACTAAAAATAAGAAACAGTCAACATTTGTAAATATTGCTTGGATGATAAATAATTGAGTGAAATAGCTATTTTTCTTCATGTTAAATAAAATATTGCTTTAATGTACAGAAGTAAAATGTAATTAGATTGAAGTAGCTGTGGAGTGAATGAACAAAGTCCTAAAATAGAACAGCGATTCACAAAAAAGTATTTATTCACTTAGAATGCATACGTATGCATTTAAACAAAAACAGATATAATACAAACTTTATTTACAACAATCGAGCTATTATACACTTTTAATAATTAATTAGATTCATGTCGAATAGAACATGAATGATCCCCAAATCTGGTAATTAAAAATATTTATCATAAATACAAAAAAAAATTATATTAATATAATGACCAGCTCAGAAATACATATTGTAATTACCTGAGTATAATACAGTAAAACAAGAACTACTACAATAAATCAACTGTTTTATAATGAATGTTGATATCAACAAGAAAAGTAAATTAAAACAATTCAACAACAGATAAATGGTAATGCTAAAACTAGGTTATGCACTGTATGCACAAATAAATTTTTTAAATCAAACAATAATCTTGTAACAATAAATCACAATACAAGATACATTAAAGAATTCATTGCAATTCCGAAACATAATTACAATAAGTATTTATCAAATATCAGCTGTGCTAAAACACTAACTAAAAAGTTTTTAACATCAACATGATCTAAGTTCATAACTAAACAAAACAGAACGAAAAAAGAACATTGGTTTGTAATGTGTGACTTCAAATGCTAATACTGGTTTGAAATTTATAGCCATTTTCAGCTTTGATTTTCATTAAAAATAAAAAAATTCGGCTCAGCTAGGAACTTGATCCCCATCACCAGTGCAGTGTAACCAGAAACTATCGACAATGTTTTCCAGCTCCTTCACCACTCAGCATCACCGTTGGACTTTTGGAAAACATAGTCTTTGCCGCCAAGATTCATAATGCCATCCTTCAAGTAAAATTTCCATTTGTTTCTAGTCCTGGTAATCTAAGAACAAAAAATAACAGGTCAACAATTAAAATTATTAAAAAAAAAAAAACAATGAAGCAAAAAGAGGGGTCACCCTTTATTACTTGTTTTGGTTTCCAATCAACTAATCATTAATATTCAAGAAGATGGTTGGGGGTCCGGTTAAAAAAGAAAGCACACTGATAAGTAAACTTACTTTTAATGTGTGCACACATAAAAAATAATTTACATATCATGTACTTTCTTGTTTGACCGCACCTACAAATAATTCCTTGAATTACATCCAAGGCCAACAATATCTATTCCGTCATGATTAATATTTGCACAGTATTTAACAACAAATACCAGAAGTGACATGGGACAAACTAACCAAATAGCTCACACTAGAAATACTAGGTTGTTACAAAAGGCCTTGTGCATTGTTATAGCTTTATTTCAGAATACATATTTTAAACATTATTAAATACTACTCTTTAAAGTAAAGTCCATTGTTTTCAACTACTTTCACCCATCTTTCTGCCAGTAATTCGATTTGGCACCACTACTTTGGTTTTTAGGCAAAAAACTCTTCACATCCAATTATCAAAGATCGGACCTTTTAAAAAATGAGCCATTGATCGAAACCATTTGAATAAAGCCATAATCGTTTACTCCTTGCAGTTCCGATAATTTTTTCTTGGTCAAATGAGAACGATGTGCAGGGGCATTGTCGTGTTGCAAAATGGCTTGGTTCCTGTTGACCAAAGCACTGTACTTTGCACTCAAAACTGTATAAACTATGTCTAGCTGTTCACAGTAAAGATTTGCGTCCCTACTATGGCTGAAAAATCACGAGTAGTAGCATGTGGGTCCTGGTTCACACATTCAAGAAGAACGTCATCATCAAAGACCCATGGGTGACCTGATCTGGTTTGTGCGGCAGTATTTCGATGGATAATTGACTCTTCTTCTATGGTACAAATTTCTTCGGTGGCTGCCTTTGCGCTTAAACCTTTTTTCCAGTACTGTCTCAAAAGACCACGAATCACGATTTTTTCTTCTGACATTGCACGTGTGTTTTAAAAATAACCCCCTAAAGCCAACACAAATCACAAGGAATTAAAGGATTGGTCAAAGTAAACATTGGCATGAATAGTAAGAACAAAAACATTCTTATAGGATAATTATAAGAGTTGGAATTAAGGGTTGTGTTCATACACAAGGACTTTTGTAACAACCTAGTAAAAAAACAACAAAAAAAACGTCCTTAAATAAAACTTTTATCTTTGTATGTTTTTATGTATCTTTGTATGTCCCTGTGGTCTTACCTAGAGATACCAATAACCAGTTGGTTATAACTGAAAACCTTTTTTTTTTTTTAAATCAAAAAATCAGATCGAAAATAAATTTTGTAAAATAAGAAAAAAACTACAACTTCTTCAAGATAATTAAAGACTTTAAAGTTTTTTTTAACCACTTAAATTCCTACTTTATTCCAGTCAATGACTGCTCAAAAGGGGGTGTAGACAAAAATGACGGGACTGTCAAAAGGGGCATGTCATCAGGGCTTTGTTTGGACTAGTCAAGTGGTAAGCATACTAAAAGTTTCCGGATCTAAGAACAGAGGCACAGAGAGGAGGGAAGGAGAAGGTCATATTTTTTGTTTATATCTCGAAAACAGTTGATTCTAGCTTAATACATATTATGCATAAAACTGAAAAGCATTAAATTTCCTACAAGAATGTTTCTTTTATTTTTTTTGCTATAGTTAAAAAAATAAACGCTTTTCAAAGTAGCAAATGTTTTTTTTTTTGTTTTTTTTTATTAAATTTGTTACTTCACACCGGTTCAAATCAGTGATTTTGGTAAGGCACACCAAGTACTATAAAAGATTTTTCTAATAATCAGTTATTTCCAGGGTTTTAGCAATTTGTTTACTAGTAATTGTTACTAGTTGGTTACTAGTATTGTTTATATAAAGTTATCGATGTGTAATTTACTTGAAGTAAAGGTCCTTGCCAATGCCCAGTTACTTGTAACGTCATCAATAAATGTTTTGATGAGAAGTTGTTTCTTTTGAAATAACCGGATTTCCAAAATGTGTGAATGAATGATATGCACTATTATCTACCATATTAATACAAATTAATGATGCATATTAGCATTTTAAAACATTTATACATATCTAAAACTTTAATAAATACCTTATCATACTGGCAGACAACAACATTGTCGGTCTCAAACATTTCAGATGGATCCTCTTCACTTACATCGTCACCTGAATTCAGGGGTTCCTAAGACAAAATTTGGGAGACAATTAATAATTTTAAAGAGTAGGGAACTACATCAGTGTACTTTGAACAATAATCAAAGGCTTAAAAATTCAGAATTTAACACTAAATAGCAATTTTAATAATCTCAAAGCTTATGGGCCATTCTAATATGAAGCAGCAATTTTGAATGTTAGTTTTCAAAAAATTAAAAATGCTTCAAAGTTTGAAAAAATTGACTATCACAAATGAATATTCATGCACCTCCAAACAAAATGGGCAATAATTTGAGGGTAAAAAATAAAATATATCTGATTTTTTTTTTTAATTAGGCCATCTTAAAAAAAAATTATACTCTTTTTTTAATCCTGACAACTCACTTTATGATGGCCCTTCAGAACAAAATCGTTGATACTCGAAATTTCCATCAGAATAATTATTATAATTTCCATCCCAACCATCTATGGAACAAAATGAATGGGGAATGATGGGAAAATTAAAATTTTCCAGTTTTCCTTAATTTACTCATATCAATCCTTGAAAAATTGCACAGAAATTGAAACTATTCTTTGCGCTCTACCACATTGAAAAAAAATGTTTCCAACAGTAACCACGATGCCTGCAACGAGGGAATGAAATGGGATGATGGGACAATCACAATCGAGAATAGATAATTCCATGTTGACGCCATGTAAGCGACTAGAACAAACTGTCGGTTGTGTTTTGGACAGCTGAGATTGGCAGAAAAAAAATAGCTGTAAAAACCAAAATTTGAGAAACATTGTGGACGAGGTGACACGAGCTACAGTTCTGGACAGACATATTTGTCTCATGAATTTCAAGAGAAATTCACTTAAAATTGTGAAAACATCTGAGACCGAATCTCAAGAGGTATACCAATATATAATGAGAGTGCATCCTCCCGATTCATCCTGGAAAAAACTCATTAAAAACATGGGAAGATCAGGTCAGATCTCGGCTAGACACATACGGGGAATGAATATACTTTTCAAACATAGTATTTTATTGTATGAATTGATTAATCGGTAAAATGAATAAAACGATTCTAGATAAAGTCAGATACAATATAATAATTAAAAAAATTCCAACTTAAAAGTATAATGGAACTTGGAAAACAATGTAGACATCAATTGTTGATTCGTGGTAGAATGACCTTTATGGAGTTTTATAAAGTAGAATTGAAGAAAGCTAATTAACAATTTTTTCTTAAATGAGAAAATAACGAATAACTGACTTTGAGCAAAATATTCAAATTAAAAAACAAACAAATAAATGTGCTTAAATAAGCATATACTGCAAAGCAGTTATTAAAAATTGAATAACTATTTTTGTATCATTTTAAATTCATAACGTTATATTAATCAATAAACAATAACTAACAAGAACCAAGTATCATATTTTGTATAGTCACCTCTTCAGCACCGCCTTCATTCTCTTCATTATCTTCTTCGTCTTTGTCGTCATCGACATCATCATCATCATCCTCGGCGTCGTCTTCTTCATCCTCCTCTTCTTCCTCTTCTTCATCAGAAGTATCATTATGACCATCAAGTTGGGTCATACCACTATTCTATTTTTAAAAAAAAAATTCATGTCATAAGGGATCTTATCTTGCAAAATAAAAGCTGAAGAGAAAGATGTATTAGTACAGCTGGTATAGAGGGAAGGTATATTTTAATTAATTAATTAATTTTACAGGAATATCATCAGAGTCGTATTAATTTTTGCAGGATCTTAGGGAATTAATATATTATTAAGTACAATTAGACAATAACACTTTGTATGTGCATTATATAAAGAATAGATTCAAATTACCTGAGCAGGAAAATTTGTACTATTAGCAGTGTTAGGCACAGTGACAGCATTAGTAGATTGAACTGGATGTTGTATTTGATGAATGATACCTGAAACAAAGTATAAAAAATTCCAGCATAATGATAATATATAACAAATAAATAATAGTATATGGTTAACTGAACACCTTGAGCTAAAATTCAATGCAGTAGTAAGGCCAACTACAAGATCAACTAGCGGACAATGTAATCCACCTATTCCGATAAGTCAGTTAGTCTTAGGCACCTCTTGAATAAGGTGAAACTGCAGAAGATCAGTAAAAATCAAACAAAAAATGAAACGTGGCACAAACAAACAGGCAAAAATTAAGAAATTTAGGTAACAGCTATTTGTAAACCAGAGGGAAAGGAAATCTAAAATCAACTTAAAAACAGATCTGGATTGTCTTTGTAAGAAAAATGTTCTTCGAAAATTGATTCAGACGGACGGCACTATGTTTGAAGAGTTCAATTTAAGGTAAAACCATAACATCCAAACGCTCGAAAAACTTTTTTTTTTGGTCAGATAGAGGTTAAAAAAATTGTTGGAAATACAAAAAAGTGGAAGTTTCTCTCAAAGAAAATTTAACATTAAATATAATATTTTGGTTGAAGGACAAAAAGTAGAAATCTGTAAAACTGCTTTCCTGATCATCCACGGACTAAAAAAAGTAGGAAGAGAGTATGTATAACTTTTAATTAAAAAAAAAAAACCTACGGTGCTTATAACCCATTGTCAGATGAAAGAAATGTACAGTCACAATTAGAAAAAGTATTCAGAATTTTAGATAAAAAAAATTGTGCATACATTTATATCGAAACTTCCCAAATTTAAAGTAAATTTACGAGACACAAAACCCTCATAAAATATTTATATCAATGGAATACACGGTTAAGCTGGGACTCAGGAGTTAAATTAAAAATCATGTCTCAAATTAAATATATATGAATCACTTGAAATAATAAAATCCTTCAAATCCAATCCAGATTTTTGCTTAAATGACCAAATAAATATCTCCAATTGTCTAATCTTAAATATATTCTCATCCATAACAGAAAATACCTGATATGGACAACACATGACTTCCACTCTTATGCCTTTCAGCCTGGGGATGTGTCTAGCCATCGTTGCCAGTCAGCTCTATCTCTGACCAAATGTCGCATTTCATCAATGCTTTTCCCTCGCCATCTCCCTACTTCATTTATGTAATTGATGTAGAGGGTTCTGGGACGTCCTCTGTCATCTACCTTGCGGTCTAGCCTCCACGGTTTTAAAAGGGTCTCTATGAGTTTCCATCCTGCATGCATGCCCAAACCACATCAGCTATCTCTTCTGAAGGGTGTCCTGGATGGAGCAGATCTGAGTTCTCTCTGATTCTTTCATTCCTGACGCAGTACCGTCGAGATCTACCAGCAGTTCGTCTCCATTTCGGCAGCAGAGATACGACTTTGCAGTTGTTTAGTCAAAATCCAGCTCTCCACTCCGTACAATAGCACTGGTAAGTATACTGACTTAAACAGGAGAAGCTTACTTCCTTTCCTACTTCTCTCTTTCCGATCACTGTGTTAAAGATCTGGTAGTAGAGGAAATTTGCTGTTGTTATCCTATTCGATATTTCTGGTTCTACCTTCCCAGTTCCATTGACCACAGTTCCTAGATAAGTGAAGTCTGACACTACTTCGATTAGTTCCTCATTACATGTTATGTGTACATTTTCTTGGGTTCTACTAACCTCAAGTATTTTACTTTAGTTAGTATTTATCAGCATGCCTTTTCTTCTTAGTTCTTCCTACCACTCTGTCATGGCCAGATGTAATCTTTCTGTGGAATCCGCTATTAGGACTATATCGTCTGCATATATAAGGAACTGTATGACTACTGGAAGGAGGTTCCACTGACCCAGATGTACTCTTGCAGTACGCCGTTTACAAAACTTGACCCCTTTTTTCATATCGAAGGCTCTTGATTCCTGGCCGTTCAGTCGTACTTGACTGCCTCAATTAAGTTCCTCGGGATATTTTTCGCTTGGAGAGCTTCCCATATTTCTTTACGAGGCACAGAATCAAAAGCAGCCTTGAGTCTTACAAATCTTGTATAAATATATATTATTTTTTTAATGCTCATATTAATTTGTAATGTTATTCGATTAAAACATATTTTTAATGCCCAGTTTATTTTACAATTGTATAGCAACTATACCTGTAGTAGCTTGTCCTTGGAGGGCCGCAGTTACATGTTGCTGCAAAAGTGTAGGGGCAAGATTTGGAGGCATGGCCATTGTTGCTGTAATAACGGGCCCAGTTAATACCTGTTGAAGCTGATTACCTGAAATTGAAAAAAAAATTTGCATTATTGATGTAATAATTACTGAAAATATAAAATTCCACAAAGAAGTAATATTTAATAGGACTGAGTAGTTAAAATTTCTTAATGAAAACAAAAGAACTACCAGAAAAATAATGTAGGGAAAGAGACTACAGATGGTAAAGCTTGGTAAACAGTTCAATTACTAAATAACATCTACAGCACATATACAGGATTAAAAGAATTGGAGAACAATTTAATGTACAAATTTAACAGAAAAGCAGCATTGATAGAGATTGGTCATGTACTGCTTAACAATGAGTCCCAACAATCAATGAAAGTAATATAACATCGACCTACAGGGAAAGAAAAGATGATCTTCCCACAACTATAACTGATAAATCAGAAGTAAAATTAAAGTCCCAACTAACAGAGAGCAGTATTGTTGATATGATTGATGACCATGATGCTTAGCTATTCAGCATATACAATGTAAACATCTCTAAGAGGAAATGAAATGATTAAAAACAATAATTAATAAATACTAGAATAGAACCATATTTATTTTAACATTTATTAATTAATAAAAAAAGTTAACAAAACAAAAGCAATATATCTACACCTTATAGATTCAGCTAGTCAAGCATTATTAATGGTACTGTCTATATGCATCCCTCATATTCAATTAAACACTGTGTCCATGGTTTACCCATTTGGCATTGTTGTACATTTGTATTTAACTTTTTTTCTTTATCCTAGTATAGATATAGGTATAGATAACTATGTCCTAAACCAACAGCAAGCGGAGTTATATGGTTTTAAAAGAACTCTTAAGTCCCCTTTTATTCGGAGGGAAACATCTATTCAAACTGTTCTCTTGTAAAGTTAGGAAAATATGACATAGTATCCTATACCTCCAAGATACAGAAATTAAGAAGCCAATGAATATCACTATTGAAACCATATGAATATTTGATGTGTTGGATGAAAAAAACAAATCACAGTAAGGGCCTGTTAGACGATTGGACCAGACTGGAGAAAACGGGAACCACACCCCTCCAATGGATCGTGTAAATACTTGATACTTGCAAGGGACCAGATAAGGGCGTGGCTCCCATTTTCTCTGATCCGATCGTTTGAATGCAATACTACGTCAGAAAGTTTGGTCCTGCCTACTTTAGCTCACTACTCTTTTCTCCGGTTTGATCAGATTGTCTAAAAGACCTTTTAGTAGAATCAATTAATCAAACATGGAATAAATTACACATATACAATTATGGTTCAACACATATATACAATGGTTCGAACACTTAACACAATGATTTAATATATCTAAAGGTTTGAAACTGTTTACAATTAAACTTGCAAATCATTGTAAAGATAGATTGTTTCTTTAAGAGTAACATGAATTAGAACAGAACCATAATTTACTTTTTATTAAATAACTTTAATTACCCTTGCCACAATAAATATATTATAGTGAGGAGGACAAAATTATTTTTCTGGAATATCTTAGATATTTAAATTAATAAGGAACTTACAACGAAAAATTTATTACAGTTTACTTAGTTCAACAGCCGATTCTTGCATCTGAGAAAGTTAAAATTAGTAAGATAGGAAGTTAAGATAGAAATACCTTGTAAAGCTGATGCTGGTACTTGGATAGTAATAGCTCTTGGTTGTGAGTCTGGAACACCTTGCTGTGCAGGCAATGTAATTTGAATAGAAACATTTTTATTAGGAAATTCGACAGGCATGCCAGAGTTACCTGAAACGATAAGTTAATATGAGACTAAAAATTGATGAAGAAAACAAAGTGAAAGAACAAACATAGGTACTTATGCTAATACTTACCAACCTACAACAACTTAATAAGGTTCAAATTGTCAAATATTCCAAATGATAGGACTATTTTAAGCCACTCACTATTGTTACTACAGAGTAATTATATGAAAAATTCTGTAAGACTCAAATAAAATGATTAATAGCAGTATAAAGAGATAAAATGGAACCTTTATTTTTCAAACAAAAGCATGCTGTCTTTCCAAAAAGCATAGAACATTTACTAATACATAAATACTAAGAAAATAACAAAATTGTGTTAATCAACTATTTATTTCCAAACATTAGTAGTCCAAACATAGTTTAAATCTAAAAGATAATCAACCGAAACTTGATTTTAGTAATATTAATGAACTAAAAAAAAATACGAGTTTTTTTTATGCTAAGATATAAGAGATTTGTCAAGAGTTTAAAAGCCAGTATGTTAACCGTATTAGAAGACTAACAATTACTGTGGAACGCTTTACATATGCATTAATTGTATTAAAAACAAATAAGTAAAGATACAAATTTAGAGTAGATGTATAAATGATATTAATTTATATCATTTCTTCAAATGTTATAAATTTAGCTTTAATTGATCCCAGAACAGAAAGTCTTTCCTAATAAGGGCTGAAATATACTTCAAATGATGTAAATTTAGCATTGAATCACATATACTAACCGTGAATGAGCTGTGTTCCAACAGGCCTCTGAGTAACAGGTTGTTTAAGTGCAGGTGGTACAACATCATCTGGCCTTGGATCTATGGCTTTACTAGCTTGTAATTTTGTTTCCCATATATTTTTTAGTTCCATTAAAACCTGTTCATCAACTCCTTCATCTTGAAAGAATTCTCTGACACCTCCTATTACATCATCAATAACACTTGCATACAATTTACCCTAAAAATAATAGAAAATTATTTTAAAAGAAAATTGAACTAATTATCAGTAAACTCCTTCTTAGGTCATAAAAAAGAAGGAAGGAAATACTAAGTACTAATCATTAACATCACAAGAATGCTAGAATATACAGATTACTATGCTAATAATGAAATTTAGCCTCCCCTTAAGTACAGAATGATAAATACCTAATAAACATGATAAGGTAAAAAGGACTAAGTGAAGAGATAAGGGTGATATAAATAGAAGAAAATTAACTAGGTACTTACTACAGTTGTTTGACTAAGAGACATGATTAAACATAAATAAAACAATTAAATATTAAACATTAACGACCACTTTGTGGGCTTCTGTGAAGCCGAATCTCACGTCACCTTCTGGTCTTTTATACTTTCTAGCCTTCCCCTATACAACCGAAGTAAGAAACAGCATGTTTGTTTGAAATCAATTAAAATTTGCCTAATAAAGCAATATACACGAAAAAAAAATAGAGACAAAAAAGAAAATTAATCGAGTGTCACAACGATTTAATAATCTGCAATACTTTTGTTTTAACAAAGAAAAGTTCACTGTACAGTAGCTTGATTTGACTACGGTTGTTGAAAGGTTAGAAGTTATCGAAGCTAGTGCTGCGCCATTCGGACCTTTCTGAACTAAACAATTTATCATGATCCAAAGAGGTTCAAATCATTATTTTTTTTTACGGAAAAGTAACTTCCATTTGTAAAAAAACAAACAAATAAATTGTTATACTGGCTTTACATTATGAGTCGTTCATAGTATTATAAAAATCTTGTGCGGTGCGCGCATCACACAACTTTTCCTTACCAATCTAGAATTATAATCTTTAAGATTATTTTGAGGAGTACATATAAACACTACTCGAAATAAACTCAGCAGAATGCACTTCTTCAAGTCTTTTCTCTCAAAAGTATAATAGATTATGTTTTTAAATAGCTACCATTCTCTACGCTAAATATTTTTGGTTTGTCAAGCTGAAAATATATTTTAAAATTTTCGGCTTAGTTTCTTTGGAAATTCCATTTAGTTTCAATGTAATCATTTTGTTACCATTAAATAATACAAAAATAGAAATTATTAAGTTAATTTCTACTTTTATCTTATTTCGATACATTGTTACAGAGCGTTTTGTTAACAATAGGTTGGCGGCTTGGTGGGAGGAGATTCGGTCGCATTCTCCTTCCGGACGTGCTTGGCTTTCCATCTAGGGTCTAGTAATCCTTATGAGATACGCTGTATCTTTACTAAAACAGGCCCGATTTAAATATTTTTTTTTTTTAGTGAAT
Organism: Rhaphigaster nebulosa; assembly: GCA_948150685.1. Lineage (NCBI taxonomy): Eukaryota > Metazoa > Arthropoda > Insecta > Hemiptera > Pentatomidae > Rhaphigaster > Rhaphigaster nebulosa. Next base: position 60,680,815 of record OX411310.1, on the reverse strand, counting down.
TTAATTACCTTTAACTTTTAAAATTAATATAGTTTAATCGACTTAATTTTACATATAATTTACCATAAAATGCATACTTTTTAAGTTATGCGTGCATAGAATATTCTTTTCATCATAACTTTTTTCCCTGCATTTTCTCGGTGATTTACTACATAAATGAAAAGTTAAAGGGCTTGCAAACACTACTTGCAAACAAGAAAATCAACTTTTCTTCTACATTTCTTTAAAAATATCTGATGTGGGCAACACATGACTTTCTTGTACGCCTATTAAGTTATAAATCCGTGGCTCAAAAAGTGATACTGAATTTGGTTACTAGTTGCCGAAGATTGCAGAAAAAATGGCATTTGGCTTCCCGACATACATCTATTGACACACACACACGCACACACAAAAACACACACTCTTGTTACTGGAGGTCTCATTCCGTTATTATATGTCGTTTTCCTTCAGTAGATAACTAGTTTCCAAGATATTTCTTCATGTTCTGTGACAACAATAAAACTGTCAATATCACTGGATAAAGTATTAGAAATTGACAGTTTCGACATTTTAAGCGGAAAAACCCACTTAACTAATATCTTATTCTCATGCTGCAGACTTGTTGATCTCACAAATGGGGAGGAAAACCAGTATTTTACACTTAATTTTAACACTTAAAACAAGTAATAAAAATGTTTAATTGGATTGGAAACCAAATTGCATTTGTAACCTTTGTTACCGAAACATTTGATTTCTCTTTTAATTTAAATATAACTAGTATACCCGAGCGAGAACTATCGCATAATCCCTTATACACTAGAAGAATAAAAAAGATATGAGGGAAACATTTTTATTCGTGTGAACAATATAATATTACCAAAAACATTTATTAAACATACACATTTGGTGAATCTACATTGTTTGTAATGACTATGTTGAAGTTACAGTTCATACTTGATAAGTAATTAGCTTCCCCCACTGGAAAACATCTCTTCAATTTAGCAGTTATGCAATTAGATTCAGGTATACCATTTTCTATGTGTATTCATATTTAACAGTGCCCTTTAGGATTGGACATGGGAAACAACATATGATTTCCCACTCATTAAAAGTGTTTGTAAACAGATTCAAGTTGATATAAAGTTGCCATGACACGCCACGTACGCAAGATGGCGTAGGGAATATGTGGTCTTATATCGTGCATTATCTCGAAAACGGTAGGTTTTAAGGCTTTAAAATGCTGGACCAATATGATCCAAAGGATCATATATGGATTTGATGCCCGCGTCAAAATCTGTAAAACCCAACTTATCCCGTCTCGATCCGTTGACTCTCAGTCGTCAAATTTGTGAAACCTCCCAGTTTTTTCACCACTTTTATTTAAGCCCAAGTAAGAATTTAAGAAACGAAATTGGAATTCGTCACTTCTTTATGAAATTCCCTTTCTTTTGATACCTCACTCATCAAAATCCATCGTTCCTGAGAGCCGGAAAAGGGATCTATACTACCGTAATAATATATAGTAGTGATAGTGATTTTTGATGTAAGCGTATTATGACCTTCAAGTAAAGTACCCTTTTCGGCTCACCAATTTTAACCAAAATATAGTAAATACATTCATATCGATATAAAATTCCTATTTACCAAATTTGAGATGTTTTACACTATATTTTAATATAATTTTTGATGAAAGTCTAATATGACCTTCAAGTAAAGTACCGCTTCCGGTTTTCCAATTTAAACCAAAACCTAGTATGTTATTTAAATATATATAAGTTATAAATACTCAATTTGAGAAGTTATGCATAGTATTTTAATATAATTTTTAATGGAGGGAGTTATTGTTGGCCGTATAAATATCTAAAGGGAGAAGTTGGTCGGGGGGTGCGGTCTAATCTAGGAAATCTAAAGAAAGATCTAGATTTAGATTCTTTAGATTTCCTCCTCCTCATTGTTTTCTATTCTTCTTCTTTCTTCACCACATAGGATTTTGTATCTATTTTTGTTTTGGGGCTTACATTACTTTATATTTTACTCCTTCATCTCATAATTATTTAATTACAACAATGTCAACTTCTTAAACATCATTGTCATCTTTTGCATAACTTGTCACATCACAACTATCTCTGTATGCTTTACACATTACCAAACCTTCATACCATTTGTCTTTTTATACTATTCCCTGTGTAAATATCGCATTATTTTTATTTTAAATTAATTTTTACATTGTTATTTCATTTATTTTACTTTTTCATTTGTCTCTTGTATTATGTAATTTAGTGTTATCTTTTTCTTTTTATACTTCATACTTTTTTATCTTACTTGTATTTTCTGTTTTTTATCATTTTTACTGTTACTGGTACTGCTTCTGTCTCTTTTTTCATTGTTGTTATTTTGTTTTCCTTTTAGCCCTGAAGATGGTCTAAAACTTAGGCCGAAACGTCAGCACAAATATATAAGTTCGCTTATGGTAGTGTAATTCTTTGACCGCACCCCCGACCAACTTCTCCCTTTTAATATAATTTTTGATGGAAATCAATTATGACCTTCAAGTAAAGTACCACTTCCGGTGATCAAGCAGTGACCAAAAAGGGAGGTTCACAACTAGATTTTACAACAATCCTAAATACAAAATTTCAACTTTCTACGGCTAACCGTTTTTGAGTTATGCGAAATACGAACGAACGTAGGTACAGACGCCACGACGAAACTAGTCAAAATGGATTCAGGGATGGTCAAAATGGATATTTCCGTTGAAATCTGAAAACCGAAAATTTCCGCGATTACAATTCTTCCTTTACTTCGTACAAGGAAGTAATAACGATTAACCCTTTTAGAGCCAGACGACGATACATCGTTGTTTGTAACATTTGCGAAACGTGCCAACGACGATATATCATTGCGTATGCAATGGATTCTTACTATTCGCATTACGAGAGAACACAATCTCAAAATAAAATTTATAAAATGTTATAAATGATCTAATTTCATTGCAAAGCAAATGAAAAAATCACTGTTTAGAAAAAGTAACCATTACATTCTCGAGGAAATTACTAATATTTTAAAGAGTAACTTACAAATATTTTTCGGCATAATTTTATTTCCCACAGCAAAAGAAGGTCCTTAGGTCGACTCTTTTTTGAATCCTGCTGGGTCATTATGAAATAAACTGTCACTTTGCTTGTCCTGAGAGGTTTTTTCAACCCATCAATTAGCATTCAGTTCGTCTCAAAGCAGAGGATATTTTATGTTTAAAAATAAAAAGTTTGTTTATAAAAATTCTTGTGAAAAGTTCTCGCGAGTAACATTCTGTCCGAAGTGAATTTTGAAAATTTTAACTAAATATTTTAAATCAAAAAAGCATATTTTGATTACTGAGAATCCATATATTTTTTTTTATTAAAAAAAAAGAAAAGTCCTTTGAAAATCAAAAAATCGTAAAATTCAAAAACTAAGTCAGATTTTTCACTCTTTAACTTATATAGGGCCCAAGGCTAGTTTCCACGAGAGTGAATTTTTGTTTTATTTTTTCCAAATTTTGAAAGTGACAGTTCATTTGATGAAACTTGCCTAAAGTCTTCTACTTAACGTCCCGTTAATAATCTTTTCATGTAAAACATTCCTGAGAAAAAAATGCAAAAATAAGTGATATCTCCCTAAAAATAATCCCGTTATAAATATGTACCCGCAGCAAAAAAATGGCAGCTGTAAAAAGAAGTGCTATCAAAAATTCTGCCCCGCCAGGAAAAGAGCCTTTGCGCTTCGCACATCGATTTAGGAGTATTTGCTCAACACCAAGGATGTCAAACTCGTCGCTTCACTCCTCTGTTTAGTACGTTCACCGGAGGAATGTTAATGATTCCAACTAGGAAAAGGAAATCCTTCGGAGCTTTGTGTTTCCCATTAAGAGAAATGGAAGCCAAAATTGAGAGGTGATGTCTGACTGGAGAGATTCGAATAGTGGTTATTGTATTTTGACTGTTGCTACCTTGGCAATCGGGTACCAACAGGCCCTCCGACAAATTTTTGATTCCATTTCTCCTAAGCCGAGGCGCAAAGTTCCGAGGGATGCGATCTTCTGTTTGGAATCAATAACGGTCGTCATTCCTGAGATGAATGTGTCCTCTGCTTAACCGAGAAGCTAAGTGTCGAGGTTGACATTCTTGGTGTTCAGCAAATACTCCTAAACGATGCACAAAGCGCCGAGTCTTCTCTCCTGGCGGGACAGATTTTGATATTAATCCTTTTTACGGCTCTCGGAATTTCTTTGTTGCGGGAACATTTTTACAATGGAGTTGTTTTTGTGTTTTCCCAAAATTGCGGATATCAGTGTAATGTTGCTAAAAACCTATTTACGGCTCTAAAAAATAACAATATTTAAAGATTGGTTTTCATTAAAAGCGGACAAACATCTAGCCTATTGATCCTCCGCCAGTTTGTTTTAGATAGAGGATGGCATGTTGATATTGCTTAAAACTTTCTTACGTCTCTGAATAAGAACAGAAAAAAGTACTGCTGTTTTCTTGTGAAAAGCAACCAAGATAGCGTAACACAGACACAATAATTTACGTGGGTTATTTTATTTAAAAGAAAACAAATATGTATTTAATTCTGAATGATGAGAATGGCGTCAGTTTTAAAGCTTTGTTTGGTCTAGAATTAGAAGTAGTTTAATACTAAATATTTGTTCTTCTCGGCAGATTTTCTTCTAGTCTCATAATCTGGTCTTTATTCCCAGGAACGGAGAAGCATACCGACTATGCTGTGAATCCGGGATCTTCTAAGACGCAGCGAACCCCTCTTCCGCAAGACATAGAATCGGGTCTTAAGCATCCCTTACTCGGTTATTATTATTGAGTTAATATCGAATTCTGTCAATATATTGACCATCTAAGGGTTGTATTGAAGCAATAATATTGACATTTACCATTTATACACCAGATTAAATAATATTAAATCATCAATATTGATCATGTAAGGCGGGCTTTACTCATGCTTTTTACTTCCAATATTTCAAAATTTTAACAAATTATTTTCCCTTGGAAAATTTTTAAGAAATTATTTTCTAGTGAATGATTCTAGCTGGTAGAGAGTGCCAATTCGAATTTCATCCTATTTTTCTGGACTGGCCAAACTGGCAGTTCCCGCACAAAATGTTCCAGTCTTTCATATTTCTTTTCAGTTGCTAATTGTATGAAGATAATTTAGATAATTTGTAGTAGTAGTATTATTGTGTACAGATAATTGTATGAGATAATTCAGTATTAATTATTCGATTGTGGCCTTACAAATTCTTCTTGCATGTATGTTTCAAATATCTTGTTAATTAATTATTAATAATGGATGACCTAGTTATGTAGACAATCTTTCTTTTTCAAAGCTTTGGAGGGATATGCTACCACCTTATGAAGCAATTATCGTTCCTTTGCAATAATTATTTAACTACTAACAAAGGAATGAAATTATTCTTTGAAATCCTGGGGCTGAAATTTAAAATTTAGTTACCAAACTTTGGTTTTAAAAACTATTTTACCTGAAAAAGAAGATGTAAAAAATTTCCATAGCACTAATTTGTCCTGAACTAATGATTTTTTAAGGTAAAAGATTATCGTTTCGAGAAGAAAACCAAAACACAAACCAACAGAGTTTAAAAGGAAATATACAATTTTAGAGCAAAATCTGTAGAATTGAGACAGTTTTAAATAAGAAATTTTCATAATTCCTCACTATTTGTAATATTAATTGAATTCTTGCTTAGTTAATTACTTAATAAGAAAAACTTTGAATTTAATTAGTTTGCTAATTGAACATCTCAAGAAGGGATTTTGCTTATAAAACAATAAAATAAATACCATTTTACTTTGTGATACTTTAATCTAAAATTTTTGGAGAATCTGTAATACATATTAACATAATAATGATAGATATTTATGGCAGATTTTATGAAAGAAACACATAATTAATTATAATAATAATAGTTTCATTATTTTTGAGGGCGATATTCAAGGAAGCTGCCTATTAATAAATACGTTTTTCATTAAGTTGTCTGTTCCATTTCTAAGTGGTTTTATCCCACCCCTTTTGAGCTGATTGTAATTAGTTCATCAATGTAATTTTTATAAACAATCAAATCTCAGTTTGTAGTCTGGTTATGATTTACAATGTGGGCCAAAACATTCTTGAGGAAATAAATAAAAAAAAAAAAATAAGAAATGGATGTTTAATCTAATTTTTTTTTTTGGATATTTGATATTGTGCATTATTTTCATTAAAATATCTGTGTAAAATGCTGTCATTATTCAAAAGATTCAACAAGAACTGTAAATAAGTTTTTACTCTTTTGTATAAACAAACAAAATCAATTAAGAACTGTGGCTATGACAGTAAATACATGTAAAATGTGTATTGCAAAATTAATTTGGGTTAATCAGATTTTTTGTGCAGTGTAGCTGATATTGGATGTATAAATCTTGTTTTATTTGATATTGTTTCACTATTTATTATATCTTATAGGTATAGAGTTTTTTACTTACTCTAGTTTTAAAATTTTCTAATTTTTCAGAAATAAACTATAATTAAAAGATTGGAATGTTTCAGGGCTGGAGCTAAGAGAACAAGCTGTAACATAAAGGTAATTAAAAAATAAATTGCTATAAATAAATTCAAAAGCTTTTTATTTTTAGATGACTTTCATTTTATTTTGTTTTGTATGATAATAATATTCATAGATAGATGCTTTATTTACAATTCCTATATACCACTTATGACATTATAAATAACATTTTCATAGTGGGTATATTTTTGCACTATTGATTGATATTATTCAATTATGATATTACATATATTTTTACCATTAGAAACATTATTATTCAGTATTATTGTATTGAACACTGTTAGATAGATTTTTATCGTTATATTTTATCAAAGCTTCACATCACATTTTTTTTGCTGTAATTGAGTAATTTGTTTTTTCTAATTCTTTTTTTGCTTCTGGCTTATATATTGAATATTTATTATATGTTTACTTTTTTCCATTAATTAGTTTCAAAGACTGTTTCTACAGGGTGAGACAGAAATTACTGACACATTTTGAAGAGCTCTAAAAAACAAATCAACGTCTCAAGAAAAATCTGGTTTTATTTTCAAAAAGTATATTGCAATAGTTTTATTTCAGTGGGCTTTAAAAATTACATCTTCCAAATGTCGGCCATTATTGACTACACCTTGCCGAAGATGTTCCCAGAAGTTTTCAATCACTCTTCAATTCATTTCTGGTAGAATAACTGGCACATTTTGGTAGGGCACTGTGGGCAGTTGGTGACTTTGGTGTTATCGGTCCCTACTTTTTGAGGAGGGGAAGGAATGGTAACTGTAAACTCTGGCCATTACCTGCACATGCTGAATACTATCTTATGCCATAGAGATCCTATCCCTTGGAGACTATCCTAAGTTGGATGAAACTGGATCGACACAGAGGATATGTGGTTCCACAGCTCACACATCTAGACGTTTGCTTGGAGTTTTGAGGGAAATGTTCTATGACGGATTGATCCCCTTGAGGGATGACTTGGGAAGACTGGCACGGTCACCAGATTAACTTAACTCCTTGCAATATCCTTTTCTCTGGGAGTATCTGAAGGACTAGGACTAGGACTGTTTAACCCTTTTAGTGCCAACGAGGATATGTCATTGTTCGTAACATTTAGGAAAATATATTATACTATTTTGTTATATTATATTATATTATTATTATAATATTAAATTATTATTATTATTATTATATTACATATGATGTAAGTATGTGATTGTTTAATTTTTGCATTGTGAGAGAACTTTATCTCAAAATAAATTAATATAAATAAATAAAACGATACTTTCGGTTGGCACTAAAAGGAGTAAACACCGACCTTGTTCTCTGCATGATTTATAGGACAAGATCAGGCAAGAAATCAATGTTATTCTTCCAAAAATGACTAGAATGGTGATGAAAAGTTTTTGGGAACATTAGTAATAGCCAACATTTGGGAGACATAATTTTTAAAACCCACTAAAACTGTTTTCAATTTACTTTTTTACAGCCCTTCAAAATGTCAGTCATTTCTGCCACACTCTTAATAATAAATAAATATAGCGATTACTGCAATCTTTAAAGCACATCACTGTAACAAGAGAACAAGGATTTTTGCCTGTTAAATACAAAAATTTTTAATTAAGAGTTATTATCAGGTCCCTCATAGTATATCACATAGATTATTTTCATTTATTATATTATCTGCTGCTTTTAGTGTTCTCAACCGCTAAATTAATAATTTAGATGAAATATTAGAGAGCTCCTGTAGTCTAGAGTATAATTCAAGCTAGGCATCATTTGTTGTATTATTTATAAAAATTGCCTATTATGTAATGCATTTTTTAAAGATGATAGAAATTTTATATTAGTATTACAAATTGATAGAATGTACCAATGTAGGAGTGTTGGACTTGTTTAAGAATACTAATTATAAATTTAAAAAAAATATATTTATACCTGAATCATTATCAAGTCTGTTATTAGACTTCTTTCAGCCCAGTAAAGTTCAGAGATTCTTCTGTAGCTATTACCTTAAGTATGTTCATTAGTGATGGACAGAAGTTCACATGATCTTCATCCATGACTCCATTGCGACACGTTAGGTTTGGGACCATTCCTCTCCTTATCAAGTCACTCAATAATCGTAATTGTGGCTAGCAGCAAGGTAGAGACATACCTTCTCATACCTACATACCATACCTTCTCTCCTTGAAAGTTCGGGAGATATCATTCTATGATATTACTTCTCATTTGCCTCTTCAATTTGCTTAAATTCAGATTTGCTGCCAATTTTCTCCATTTTTTCAGAAAAGAAAATAGAATCATTGGCCAAGTAAAGATCTTGTTACATCGGAAATCCAGATTATGGGAGGCAGCTGTTACTCTATTACTGCATGTCCACTATTCTTGTGTGTTTATAACAAATTTTTAGAGGGATCCAAGCTAAGCTTTAATACTTGCAGCCTATAATAACACATGAAGTAGGGTGATGTGGGACAAATGAGCACTAAATTTTTACAAAGTTCGACTTTACAGGACTGTGAAATTTTTATTTTTGAAGCTAGATTTTTCCTCTTGATTTAAAAATGTTCCCTGGACAATTATGTTTAGATATTACATTCAAGCCTACGTTTCAACCACATCCATTTTGAGGAGATTGATAATTTAATTGAATAGTAGTTAGTATGCACATGCCCTGCCTTTAGGGGTAAATGCTTACAAGATATCTGGAAGACTCATTATTCAAGCAAGAGCGGTTTAGGAGCAAGTGTAAAATAGTTTGGTTTCTGGATGATTATTATAGTGGTGTAATCATTGAAAAAAGTTAAAACTTGTCTGAGATTCATATTTTACAATCTTCATTGAGTTACGAAAGTCGGATGTGGAATATAATTGAATAAATGTAATGAAATATAGTTTTTTTTTATTATTATGAGACTTGAGTCCGTTTAGAATAAATTACAGGTATATTAGTAATTGTCAGGGCAGTGTGGCCCTACAAAATATATTAAAACAAGAATTTTTGTTTTAATTCACTAGTCCGTAGTTGCCTCGACAAATCATGATAGTAAGGGCAAGTGTACACCATGCTCACTTGTCACACAACAGAGGTCTGCACTTACCCCTACTCTCATGTTTTGCTGGGTGACTGCGGACAAGTGCTTAAAAAAAAGAAAATCCTCAAAGAGAAATTTAAATCATAAAGTGTTTTGAAGAAGAACTTCTGTAGGCTCCTGATTGAGCTTCTCTCCTTTAAGTCACGTGTATCATCCAACTCTGGGTTTTGTATTCTCTTATTCCGATTTACACAATTTTTATTTTGCCAAGTTTTATTTTCACACAAAAAATAAACAGCTGCAGTATATGTAATAATTCTGTATATTAATACTCTGTCGCTGAGGTCCATTCACTTGAAGTGTACAAATTGAGGTTGCACTCAAACCCATCACTTTTGTACATTTCTCAAGAGAATTGATTTTAATATTTATTTAGTTTGGCTTTATGAATATTACATTGTTTCAATTTAGTTTTTGACTCTATCTGAGACCACTGTTATGAAATTTTCCACTTTTACGTCTATGAAAATCTCTCCATCCTACTTTGAAAGTAGGCATATACAACCTACTCCTTTGAAACATGCCACTGCTTTGCTAAAACTATGGAATGAACATCTCTTAAAATTCTGGTTTGATGATAATATTCTTTTAACTTAAATACTTTTGTAAAAGTATGGTAGTAAAAATCACGTATAGGCTCAAGTAATGAGGTGTAATTATTTTAGGTCATCATGGTTATTATAACTGTTTTTACATCTTGAAAACTGATTTGAACAAGTAATTGATTCTTTATTATTTATTTTTTATTCAATGTACAGGATCAATTTTAATTTTTTATATTTACTTTGTCTAAGATTGATCTTAAGCCATCTACATCAAAGATGTATAAAATAGTAATTCATCAGTAAATTTTGTTCTTTCAACCTACGGTCCTATACGGTCCTATTTAAATAAATAATAGCTACATAAATAATCAATATATCTTTTACAATGTTTTTTATTTTATACTTGAAAATCAAAAATATGGTAAAGTAAACAAATTAAGTTAAGTATTATAAACACATACAATGATAGGCATAAACAAAAAGTTTACTAATTTCTTATTTAAAACTCAAAAATACGGTAATGTAAGAAAAAAACAAAAGCTAAGATAAAAGGTAAATATTATTATACAAAAGAAAGGTTGATGTCTTAGGAAGAGGATTAATCTAAAAAACAATGATGTTCGAAGTGAATTAAAAATTTCCACACATTAGAAACTTGAGTATATAAATAATAAGGAGGGGTCGCATAATGACTAAAGATTACCCTTTCGAATAAATCTCACCCACCAAATTAGAAAAGAGTGATACTCACCTTTACTTGTAGGAGACTTCAGATGTAATGCCTAAGAGAATAATTGTGGGAAAACATCCTCTAGAACAAAATGGCACAATCTAGTAGAAGAATATGTGCAGAAAGGATCAGATACGACCCCAACCTTGTTGACAGAGAGTTAATATATTAATGCTTTACAATGTTTAGAATAATGCTATCATTCACCATCACTGTCCATTGTTGTCCCACCTCAACAGGAGAGAGAATGTTTCTTTTTTTAGTTGTTAATTTTTTTTAATTGTTAATACTAAATCATAATAATGAACAATACCTAAGGAATTGGAAAATTAAAATAATTTTATTGGGAAGTGAGGAAATAAAGTTTGGCTTAGATTTGAGTAAATGCAATACTTTTATTGTTTGTAAATTCTAAATTATTACTTTTATGATTGCTATTCTTTTATGAATACAATACTTATGTAGTATTGTTATTTTTGCAGTTTTTATTTGCAAAAGACAGTGCTTTTCGATTCTCCTGAAAGAATAACAATATCGTTGAATTCCTTATAACTTAGCAAATTTAAGAAAATCTATAGCATCTGATTGTTCAGTTTATTGTCTTTAAGGTTAAGTGTAATTCATTATGTTTTTTAATTTTTAGAAAATTCTGAGGTCAGAATATATACCATAAATTAAATTAAATCAAATCAGATTTACCTTTTAAAATCATCAACAAATCATGGTCATGATGGATTTGGCATGCATTATTCCTTCCATAATAATGTTAGATCACATATCTCATTTATATCTTAGAAGTTACGGGTTTGGTTTCATATTATGAAAGACTAATTTTATTTAAAAAAAAAAAAAAAAAAAAAAATCATCTATCCAATATCTGATCTACAGAACAAATCCCGTGAACAAACATGAAACCAGGTGTTTCAATTCTCTACTAGAATTATTTTATAGAGCAATTAAGACAGATTATCAGTCTTTCTAAATCATATATTATCAGAATTGCTTAGCTGCAGGAATTGTACTATAGATACATAGAATGGATAATTGCTATTAAAAGACTTTCAGATGCTCAGCCACGGATTTATTTTAATAGTGTTTTATTTTACGTTGTCTTAAATTTCTCACATTTTGACAATTGATTGGTATATTCTTATATCTTCTTGGCTGCTATTGGATTTTAAGATCTCAATTAAAGAATTTTTTTATATCTTTTCATCAAAAAAGTAATGTTTAAAAAATGCTTTATTTTTTCGATCAGAAGTATCTCTTTACTATTGGTTAATTAATTTTACATATAATATTTATCATACAGTACCTCTGTGATGGTTTTTTTATTTTCTGTTTATATCATTTTCATTCAACTATTTTTGTCTGCTTTCAATTATCATTTATTTATTTATTATGTTTTCTCTACCCTAAAGTTTCATTGGCAACAATGTAAAAAATAAATATTATATTAATTCAAATTAATGTAAAAAACACAATTGAGTGGGTGAATTTGAGAAGCCAAGGGGTACAAGTGACAATTTAATAATTTAGTGAAAAATCATTGTTACGTTCAAACCTAAAAAGTTTAAGTTTGTATCATACTTATATTATGGCTCTGCTGTATATCCCTTGAATATTGAGCAATATTGCTTTTGAAAAACATTTTATATGCGTTAGCTATCTATAACCGCACTTAACTCTATCTTTGAAAAAAAAAATCACTTTTACTCCATGGCTTTTCACCCTATCAATCAAAAATAAACAAAATAGACAACCTATAGATCCAAATTATAACAATTTTTGTCTATCCTCACTTGTGGTAATTCCATCTGGAATATAATTAAAATAGTTTTTGAAGGAATGAGATGGTCCGGGAGGAGGTCAAAAAAGTGGATCACAAATAGCAAAAAGTATTTATTAGGAACTGACGTTTCGACCCACTTTGTAGGTCTTCTTCAGGCCTGAATAAACAAGATAATTTAATGATAATGAAAGATAATAAAACAATGGTATATACAGTGAATGAATTAATAATTAAAAAGACTTAGTGAGAAAAAATGAAAAGAGTGATGAATTTGTTAAATCCCCATCCTGAACTCAATAGTTGTGGAATTCTTCACTTTACTGATTCCTCACTTCTTTTCTGATTGATTACCAAAACCATATAAGTTTAGTTTTAATTTTTATGATATGGTACCAATAAATTTTTCCAGCTATTCTATTCCACAGTTAAATTACTTCTTTCATCCACATTGTAATGGTTTACGAAACTTTATTTGTCTCAATTTCAATGAAGACTATGATGAATAAAATAAGCCTTGTCTGATTTGTTTAAATCTATGGCCTTTTTATCACATTTCTGTGCAAGTAATTTGAATCCAATGTATCATTTTTCTCTATTCTTTCCTCAGATAGTAGTGCATATTTTTTACTGAACTCATCCTTAATTTTCTCTATATTTCTTCTTTCTGTATTTCTTCTAGTTCATAGCTAACAGGAATTTCTGTCATTTTGTTATATCTTGAATATTGGTTTTATATTTTCTCGGGAGCTGTTGAAAACGATGGAATACCGATATCAGTTTATCAGAGTAATTATTCATTCATTTGTTCACTTCATTACTTCAATTTTAATAACTGTACAATATAGAGGCAAAGACTGTCCCCTCGGATTGCAACTGACTCTGGCGGGTATATACGAGTATACTCAGGGGGCATGGAGGCTATCCAACAGAGCTTGTTGAACATAGGAAGAACATCAGTCCCCAAAGTCCCAGTTGTGGCCCTAGTCGTTTAAAAACTCAAAAAGTTGGGACATTTGATGTTTTAGAATCTATTTCTAACTAAGAGAAGTGTGGTAAAACATTTTACACAAAGAATAGCTAAAATTCTATGTTAGAAATTGGGATTTTATCAATACAATAGTGTTTGAAGAAAAAAAAAATAAAGAAAAAAAAGATATATATATATATATATATATATATATATATATTGTTGTCAAATGTCAACATTTGAACAGGTAAGTGAAAAGTTCTATCTGGTCAAAATTTTTGGGAAATTTTAGATTTTATCCTCTCTCCAATAAATTGTTAAAACAACGTCCCTGCCACCAAATCATAACAGCATAATCATCATCATAACTTATCCAAACCTATCCATCCGCCTCAAACTAATGATCTATAAAAACGTTATAAGACTACCCCTACTTTGCCCATGACCGCAATGAATCTCCAACAGTTTCAGAATGACGTGCTCAGATGTATTGTAAGACACACTTCTTTACAAAGAATAAAACTGACTTATACTCACCATCCTTGAACTTCCGACGATGACAGACTTCATTTCACGGAGACATGTAAAATTCGTTGACAGTCTCCAATGCAGCACCAATCTACTGTTTAAGATTCCAGCACCGACAGGACGACAACAGAGGTGGCAAACAAATAAGCCACTATCATGACTAAGGATAACTAAGTAACTTACTGGACCGATTCAAAACAACTTATGAGCCCCATAACTAGAAACAAACTCCTTATTTATTATTTCCGAAAATTGCCTATTCTTCATATTCTACGCCAACATAACAGTAGAAGAAATTTAAATCCTACATCACATAGGGTTTAGAAAAAAAATGTATATACTAGCCAAAATGAAATTAGGCGAGTGACCATTTTTGCTATGTTGCCGCACTTGGTCCTAACATATCGATGCCCGGTTCAGTTCAGTCTTCAAATCGCTTGTTGGTGGTAACCTCGACCATCCGTAATTGCCTCGAATCTCCATTACACTAAGATACTACATCAGACCTTACAGGAGATAGAGATGAAGATTATAAATTATTGATTATTTGCAGTAAAAAATACAACAAGATAAAAATTGCATAGAGCAATTATTTGTATCTTTTCCTAAAAAAAAAGAAAGTAAAAATGTATTCATATTATAATTTCTGAATTATATTATTAGTAAAATTATAATTTTTGAAAAGTTTTAATTAGAAAAAGTAGGTTCGTTATTGAAAATTTGTATTAACATGTTTTTATCATATTCGTTTCAATTATTTTAATTCTAAAGAGTTTTAATTTTCAACCTCTTTATTGTAGAGAGAATTGATAATATGTTTTCTTTACGAACTGTTTCAGAATTTAAGAATAAAAAAAAAAAAAAATGTTTTTTGAAATCCTTATTTTATTAAGACGAACTGTGAAACGACAGGTAAAGGATTCCAAACCTTTCATCAGTGAATGGTAAATTAGATCGTGGAACGAGAGTTGGAAATGCCGCAGTTTCTCAGACCCGCCTAACTTCATGTCCTCTACTGTAGGCAGTCTAGATTTAGCAATCTCGTTGCAACTATTTTGGACTGGCTCTCACAGTGCACTTCGACAATAATTATAAATAGAACGGTTTAAAAAATAAAATGTTATGGTCAGAAATGGGAGGCAATATGATTGTTTGAAAAACATTAAATATAATCAAGTTTTAGTAGCAGGATGTAGACTGCCTACAGTAGAGGACACGAAATTAGGCGAGTCTGAGAAATTGCGGCATTTCCAACTCTCGTTCCACAACCTAATATACCATTCACTGATGAGAGGTTTGGAAATATCACATAGAATCATATACTTACATCCAATCAGTAGCTAATAGTTTCTGTCGGAATGAGCGAGTACTCAAAGATCGAAAGAAACATATTTTTTAAATTTATTTTTTAAATAAAATGTTTTGACCTTGAAAGGAGTGAGCTCTATTTCAAAAGGAGTCCGCGGTTGACACGGAATAGTTTGGCTTATTGAAATAATTGCCGTAAAGTAGGCATTGTACGTAAAGCCTAGTATATCCTTAAAACATCTGGATTTTGTTCTTGGATACAATACATGTCCAAATTATAACGAATATAATAAATAAACCATATAATATTTGAATGTAGAAGATGATATGTACACTGATGGTTTGATTAGAGTTCAATATTAGGCTAATGTGGACAGGTGTTGCCGGAAAGGCAGGCAGGTAGCGTACCCTAGCGGTTCCTGCTGTATCGATCGGGCTAGCCTGTCCCCTCCTCTTCTCACAATATATATACTATTGACCCATCAATTCACTTGAGAAAGGCTATTGCTTCTCTATACCTTATTTATTTAACTAAACATTCAATATAGTGAACTCACTCCGCTCCACTAGTCTTGACAATCAAAGAACAGAACAAATCCGTGTCACGTCATTCAAACAAAATAAACTAGACTTTTACTGAATTGCTCGTGGAAACTATTCAGTTTTTAAAGGTAGGCTGCGGTCAGCTATATAACTTGTTTACAACATCAACCAATTACGCTCAATCCAAATTCAAGCTGGTAATCGTGGTATTTTACAAATGAGACTATAAAACTAAATTAATAAAAACTCTTAGCAAACCCGAGACCATTTTAATTCGTCATCAAACCCGAGAACTTTAGACGCAATTTAAATTCCTACGATGTTATCACATCAGTTATATTTACATGATGCAGCACAAGAAATTCGGCTTTTGCAGCCGTCTAAAATCTTCGGTTGACTCATCCTTTTTTAGTCCAAACATTCTAGCAATACTTTATTTAAAAAATAATCTTAAGGCATTGTTTTCCCCTTAATGCAAACGGCTATGTTTAGCATCCTTAAAGAACTGTGGGAAGTATAGCAGTTCCATAAATTCTTTTGCAAATCCACTAAAATAAATATTAAAGAAACAAAGAATTTGCTAGCTCTGAGCATTGACAATAATCACACAAGGATCATTCCAAAAATAAATTCAACTTTGCATAGGTTATAAATAATTGTTAAGACAACAATTATATTAAAACACAAAATACCACAACTTGTCTTAAACAATTTAGAATGCATTGCTGTAACATTGAATTATTAAATTTTAGTAGAATTCTCTGAGTTGATGTGATTTTCACGCCTAGACTCAAAAATGAAAAAAATAAATCAGAAAAATTTTGTACTTTAAAAAATTCTTGAGTCTTTTATGAAAAGATTGTTATACAATATATAGGTATACTATGTGGACCAGAAAATAAACACATACACACAAACAAATACAAACACATATAACAATACTTTTTATCGTTTACCTTGCGTTACCCCATTTTACAAGTTCTCCTAATATCAGATTATTACAATATTAATACTTAAGTAAATATATTTATTTATACATAAGCAATTAAAGATGTTACAGCCTGGTTAAGAACAGGAAAAAAACATATATTCAACAAAATGTTTATTTTTTTTCAACTTAGCTTGAATGTTAGAACCTAATTAAATAGATATCTTCTAAAAAACTATCTAGTGCCAATTTGTAATAATTATTTTCCGTTTATCTGTAGAATCTAAAATCCTCTCGAAGGTTACGTAGAAAAAGTAAAAAATAATGAAACCTTTATTTATGGTATGCAATGTTGCAGAAATTTTGAAAATGACCCACAACTCAAGATGTCACTGTAGATAGAATTATTTTTTTCATTCATAAGCACACATTTACATACCTGTCGACAAATACATATTAATCAAAAACCAATATGCTCTTCGATCGTATGCATATAATTAATCTTTTACTTTAGATGTCCATTTAAAATTAAAATTTCTCATGCATTAGATGTTTTAATATACTGAGATTAATGATTCACTGGACGGAATATTCGAAGGCTGGATACTTCTTGAAAGACAGTGTAAAAAGTCATCCACACAGACACACACATACATTTCTGGAGATTTCCCAGCTAGTCCAGGCGCTATAGAGTAAATATATTCATTTTGGAAATAAATTGCCAATGGACTTTCTCAACATGATAATTAGGAGAAAAATAGTAGACACAAATTTTATATTTTAGATAAAAAATAGTTTTAAACAATTAAAGTCGATCAGCAGCTTTCCCCCTCTCCCTCTCCCTCCAAAAAAAATTAAAAACCGCAAAATATAGCCATTTTTGGACATTTTATTACAGAGCTTGTAATTATTGCAGGGACTTGTTTTGTGACTTAAATTATGGCTCTGGTTAGTTTTTCTATAGTCAAAATTAATAATTTTCCATAGAAAATGTAAAAACAGAATTTCTCGAAAAAATATTTGAAAAAGGATCAAAATGATCCAGAGCAATTTTTCAAAGCGCTATTTATTCCCAAGCAGTTTCTATAATCCTATTTTCATAAAATGTATGTGAGGTTCGATTAAATACCTAAAAAACTCGTTTGAACCTAGGGCTCTTTCTCGCTGCGGCTGCTAAAGGGGAGGTAGCGTAGATGATGTGATGAAGAGAAGGAAGGCTTTCTTACGCCCGGGTTTCGAACGGTGGAAAATGATAGATAGAGCCTTACTCTACTCTACCTCGCCATTAGTTGTTTAAAACCCATTTTTTTTTCGCATTTTAAAACGCTTTTACGTACTACTTTTTAATTTTCTGAAAAAAAAATCACATCTTAAATCTGAAAAAACACTTTTCGGCACCTTTATGATTCTTTTTCTCACTATTATACTATAAACCAATTTTATCTAAAACATGTATTAAATTTGTTTACGATTTGTTTCTACTATTTTTTTTTCTAATTATCACGTTGAGAAAGTCCATTGCCAATTTATTTAAAAAAATAAACTATCGCGCCAGGACTTAGTCAGCGAAGTAATGAACTCTTAACTCTTCAACCTGCGTTCGAGTATGGGCTATCTGCTAATTTCTTTATTCTCTTATATCAGCTGTGAATCGACTCTGGGGTCGAAATGCGCTCCTGGTGTACATCCAGCCTCTAAAGAATGGGTAACCTTAATTCGGAGGGATGGGGAAGGGGATAACTCTGGCTGTTATGCGTGAATGCTGACCACATCACCTCCTTGTTTAATGATTGGTCCAAAAAAGGTACTGAACCCAAGACCCGTCATGGATTGCAGAGGAACAGGTTTTTATGTATATTGTATATGCGTACACAACTTTTAGATTAGGTATTTAGGCAATCTTAATACTTTTAGGCACAACTTTTAGGCAATCTTAATACTTTTAGGCACAACTTTTAGGCAATCTTAAAGTTTTGTAACATATTGCTTAACATCCAAACATTGGTTGGAGAATCGTAAACATTGATGCTCTGTAACTAGATCCTCAGATTCTAATGGTATCATTTAATATTTTACAACCGATTAATAATTCCAATGGACATCTTAAGTTTCCCTTGCTCTTGATCAAGCATTAATAAAGCTGCGGTACTGTAATGGATACTTCTGTCCTGCTACAAATAGCATTTCGAGGAACGTATGGAATCATCTAAAAATCTTATATTATTACTCGTTAATCTTAATCTTATCGTTTCTTACTCAGGTTGATACATTTTCTCAATTTTCGGTGCGAAATAATGATTTATAGACATGTTTAAGGTAGTTTTGTGCAGTGATATTTGGATAGTGGTACGTTGGATTCAGTAAGTTTCATCAAACCGCCTGAGGCCAAAGCGTGTTACGACCTACCCCTGTGGATGATTTATGCTCATAGATGTGGGCCGATGAAAATAGCCTAGAGGTGATAGAGGAGGAAGTGATTGGGTTCGGGAACAGGAAATGAGGCATCTTCCATATCCCATTTCTACCCGACGGTCAAGAGGTAGGCCTCCCTTCTGGCTATATTCATCTTAATAAGAACTTCGAAAGGGTGGGATTTGTCATGAATCATGATAAACGAAGATGACCATGAATGATAATCGTTTAAAAAAATAAATGAAGTATTGAGGAGGGGAGTGAGACTCGTTTGGAATACCACGGGTCAGTGCCAGAATTGACAAAAATCTATTCATTGTGAATTCTTATAGGACATGCCATCCTGATTATGAATATACTCATAATAGGTCGGAAATGATTATTTGGCAAATATAAGTCAACAAATCCAGAAAGATAGTCTTTAGAAGAATATTTTGAAATTTTATGAGCACAGATGATATGGATAATGTAATCTATACAATTTCGTCGTTTTTTTACAAAACAACCAAGGTCAGCTATTTATAACGACTATTTTTTTATTAAAAACATTTAAAATTAAATAATAAATAATCAAATTTTTACAATATAATGCATTTATATAACAAGAGCAAATATACAATTTAATATATTTACCAACTTCTACAAATACTTAATTTTGATCTTACTGCCATTGAACAATTTATAGTAATATTATTTAAACTGATCAAAATAATTTTCCTCACTGCTACGTTCAGTATTTTTATTTAGATGGTCGATACCATTTACGCGACGACGAATGCTCCTCTAGTTCTTCAATGTATGATATCAGCGGTTCATATGTCAACAGCAACATTCTAAGGAGATCAATATTGGAACCGACTCTTGAGAATTTGCGGATTTGATGTAATTGGTGTTTCCTGACTTTCTTGTATCTTGCCTCTAACATATCTTCATGGTAAGCAAAACGAAGCTATTATTTAACGAATATAGGCTGAAAAAGCAATTGTTTCTAGATTTCGTCTTCATTGGCTCCAGATGTTTCATTAATTGTGGAACGTTAATTGTGTCTTGTTTTGGTGTTAGAGTATAATGTGTATGTTTATTACAGTGTGCTTAAGTGTTAATAGTTGTATTGGATGTGTCACAGAAAAAGGTGGTCAACAATGAGTCGTTCCAGGATAACACAGTTAGGTTTGAATAGTCCTGTCCTGAACTGTGTCATATTGAAAGTCGATTGAGGGACAGTGCTATGTACACTTATGTACTTAATCTTGCTCCTAATCAAATTTATGTTGAATAATTTGTAAAATTTACTGCGATGTTGTATTGACATAGGGATGATTGGATGAAGGAGGTATGCAAAATTTTTGTTCCAATCGAATTATTCTCAGGGATGAAGGAGGTTTGTGTTGGCCTGTTTTTCGGTACTTGCAGCATTTCTCTATGAGACTTATTAAGCTAGATGATAGTGTAATGAAGGACATATGTGATAACAACAAAGTATATTTCTAATGAAAGTATGTATTACACGCATCCTATCACTACTATATATTATTACGGTAGTATAGATCCCTTTTCCGGCTCTCAGGAGCGATGGATTTTGACGAGTGTGGTATCAAAAAGAAGGGAATTTCATAAAGAAGTGACGAATTCCAATTTTGTTTCTTAAATTCATACTAGGGCTTAAATAAAAGTGATGCAAAACAGGGAGGTTTCAAAGATTTGACGACTAAGAGTCGACGGATCGAGACGGGACAAGTTGGGTTTTAAAGATTTTAACGCGGGCTTCAAGATCATATACGCTCCTATGGAGCGTATTGGTCCAGCGCTTTAAAGCTTAAAAACCTACCGTTTTTGAGATAAAGCACGATGTAGGTCCGGACGGGCCCTATGCCATCTTCCGTACCTGCCGTTGTCATGGCAACTTTATATCAATTTGAGTCTGTTTACAAAAACTTTTAATGAGTTGGAAATTATATATTTTTTCATCTGTCCAACCCTAAAGGGCACTGTTAAATATGAATACTACACATAGAAAATGGTATAGCTGGATCTAATTGCCTAACTGCTAAATTGAAGAGATATTTTCCAGCGGGGTAAGCTAATTACTTATTAAGTATGAACTGTAACTTCATCATAGTCATTACAAACTATGTAGCTTCATCAACTGTGTGTTTTAAATAAACTTTTTTGGTAATATTATATTGTTTACACGAATAAATATGTTTCTCTAATATCGCTTATACTTCTAATGTATTAGGATTGACATATAATGCGAGAGTTCTCGCTCGGGTATACTAGTGTAACATAAATTACCACATACCTCCTTCCCCCAGTCATTTAATTTTACTAAATATATCTCTATTGGTCATTTAAAGCTACTAAATCTGCCCACAATGGTAGAAGAAGAAGGCATGTCGTATGTGTATGTGGTATTAAAACTGGTAGCACCAGTTCAAAGAATCAAGAATGTAACATACCTCCTTCATCGTTGAAAACTGCACATCGAAATTTAATCCACCTTACAATATTGTCCTTACTTATTAGCAGTAAGAAAACAATTTTTTAAAAGGGCTTTGGTATAATGATTCCAAAATACTGTATATATATATATATATATATATATATATATATATATATATATATATATATATATATATATATATTAGCTCTATGTTCATAAATAGCCGAGTTAAGGTTGGGCCATACCTGACCGTACCGTGCCCGGGCCGTACGCCAGTTTATGTAGGTCCTTTCTCTGCCCGTTCTCAATAAATTCACACAGCACGTCCGTGTGTTGGTGTAACCCAACTGCTTAAAAACAGCTAATTTGAAATAAACAAAAAAATACGCTCTGATCAATTTATTTTTCTTTCTAAATATTTCTTTAAAGAAATTTTATGTAGGACCAGAAAGCTAGGAACTTCGACTATTTTTTCCATTTTTATCTTGAAGACAACCCGAGACTGCAACGTCAAAAAGTAAACCAAACTATTCGGGCACGGTGCGGTGATGTTAGGACTGTTCCTTTCTGTCATAGAAGGCAATTCTCCACCTTCTGTTGGCTGACACTCGGCCGAGTGGGGTCGTAAGTGGCCGGTCCTAACTTTATGGGCGTATGAAATCTCTAATCGGCGACGATTTTGAAACAAAATGGCAGATGGAATTTAGAGCTCCGACGATCCTGTTGGCGTGACTTGTGTCTTTAGTGCCAAATCTCAAAAAAATCAGCTCTGTGATCTCGGAGAAATGCCGCGATTTTTGTTTTCTTACTTCTCTCCCCTTTTATTGAAGTTTTTTTTTTGTATTCGATTTTCGGATTTGAAACCTCATATTTCGGAAGAGGAGGTTTAATTTTTTTTTTCTTGACCAATTACAAAGGTTCATTATTGAAAATAATAAACCGAAATACAAAATTTGTGAGTGGAAGAAGGTGGTATGCAGAATATATTTTTATTTTTTAAGCTAGCATTAAAACAAAAAATCATACTGAATAAACTTTTTTCCACTTATAGGGGTAGTATATTTTAGTAAGTCGAATATTAACCAAAAAAGTACTAAATATCTAAAGGCTAAATATCTCAAAATACACTTGCTGCCAAATACCTCCTTCATCCACTCACACCTTCAATTATCGGTCTGTTCAATAACAGCCTGCCATACCATCCTCTTGCATAAGCAAATTAAATCCTCAATTGCCGAAGATACTGCACTACGCCTTGTCTACATTGAAGGCTTCGTCCTCCCACACGGAAACACACCATCTGTGACATTTACTTATACTCTATTGGCTGCTTTTATCATATTATGTGTATTGTCCTTTATTAAATTACTTATATCACTAATCCTGATAACGTGATACTGAATTCCTTGTTCAGCTGAAAGAGTTCACTGTTCCTTCTTCTCCGCCAATGACCAGATATGGCCAATAGAATTCACCTCTTTCTCAATAGAATTCTCAAACTAATCTTGCAGCTTAGTCTTTATGTCTTTCTTGTTGAGGATTCATGTTTCTCCGGCGTAAGCGACAACTGCTCTTATTGGGGTGTTCTACAGAATGAACTCAGTGGAACAACTTTATGTCTGCTGTAAGTTATTTTCTGATCTCCTTTAAATTGATTTCGAGATGGAGAAAGGGGTTAAATAATTACTTATAAAAGTATTTTATATTCATTATAAAACACGTATCAAGCAATGCTGATCTCTAACTTCCTTAGAATAATTATCTAAAAAAATTAACTAAAAAATCACCTGATATACGCTAACGTTTCTTCTCTCCGTCATCAGGACTGCATTTGTTTTTGCAATATAACAACATTTATGGATAATAGTAGTTAAACTATTAAATTATAACAATTTTTCATAAATTAATCTTAATATTTTTAAACATAAGACAATATAATTTCCTTGACAAACTATTTAAAAATAATTTATATATATAAACATAAAAAATAGTATGTTATTTAGGTATTGTAATATATATATATATATATATATATATATATATATATATATATATATATATATATATATATATATATATATATATATATTATTAGTGTAAAGCAGTGTTAGTTTTATATTAGGTAATATTGAAACTTGTTTATATCGGAAAAGCTTTGCTGATACTATAATAGAAATCCAACATTATTCAGAGCACGGAGGAGGTGATACTCTATTGCCTGGCAAACGACTTGAGAAGTACTTTTTCTTAGAGTTTATGTCGGAACTGCGATAAATGGTAAATGATACCAGCAGTGCCTCGGGGCATGTTTATGCTGCAGCTGCAATAAACGACGAGAGTATAGTTTCGAAAACTTAATATAGGAGTATGGCAGTAGAGTTTATGTTGAAGCCGCACTTTATCAGGTATCCAATATAGATATATAGATATATGGGCAGCTCCACTATCTCACCCTTTGACTAGTCGATTATTGTATCTTTAGGGAATAAAAACTTTAATTTATTACTTCCTTGTACGAAGTAAAGGAAGTATTGTAATCGCGAAAATTTTCGATTTTCAGGTTTCAACAGAAATATCTATTTTGACCATCTCTGAATCCATTTTGACTAGTTTCGTCATGGTGTCTGTACGTACGTATGTTCGTACGTACGTTCGTATCTCGCATAACTCAAAAACGGATAGCCGTTTAAAGTTGAAATTTTGTATTTAGGATCGTTGTAAAATCTAGTTGTGAACCTTCCTTTTTGGTCACTGCTTGATCACCGGAAGTGGTATTTTACTTGAAGGCCATCATTGATTTCCATCAAAAGTTATATAAAAATACTATGCAAAACTTCTCAAATTTAGTATTTATAACTTATATGTTGATTTAAATAACATACTAGATTTTGGTCTAAATTGGAAAACCGGAAGCGGTACTTTACTTGAAGGTCATATTAGACATTCATCAAAAATTATATTAAAATTAAATATAGAAATCATATGTTTCGGTAATAAAGGTTACAAACGCAATTTGGTTTCCAATCCAATTAAACATTTTTATTACTTGTTTTAAGTGTTAAAATGGAGTGTAAAATACTGGTTTTCCTCCCCATTTGTGAGATGAGCATGTCTGCAGCAGGAGAATAAAATATAAGTTGAGTGGGTTATTCCGCTTAAAATGTCGAAACTGTCGATTTCCAATGCTTTATCAAGTGACATAGACAGTTCTAATGTTGTCAGGGAACACGAAGAAATCTCTTAGGAACTTGTTACCTACTAAAAGAAACGACATATAATAACGGAACGAGACCTCCAGAAACAAGAGTATGTATGTGTGTGTGTCAATAGATGGATGTTGCGACGCCGTGTCGTTTTTGAGATACTGCAATCTTCGGAAACTAGTAACCAAATTGGGGATCTCTTTTTGAGCCACCGCTTTATAGTTTAATAGGCGTACAAGGAAGTCATGATTTGTCCACATCAAATATTTTTTATGTTTATAAAGGGATAATCACCATTTTTATTGCTAAATTTTCGACCATTATTTTAATTTCATACAATTTTTTTTTTAAATTATTTTTCAAATCGTAATTAGCTCGTCCTAGATTTTTATTAGTTTTTGATTAATCCAAGTTTTATTCTATGTTTGAATTCAACTAATCAAATTCGAATCATTCTACCCGTTTGGCTTGGCTCTAAATGTTGAAAAACTTAATTTTGGCGTCGATTCTGAAATTAAAAAAAAAAGAAGAAAAAAGTGCTTAGTGGACCTCTACGGTGGAATTGAGAGAAAAAACCATCAATGGTTAATTAACCACATGAAGTAACTTCGAAGTGAGGAACTCAAGAATGTTTTATTTTCTAAAATTCCAAAAGCAAACGCTAAATTGATTCATTTATTTTTTTTTTAGCCTCTTCGGGATACACTAACTATAAAATCCTCAAATAAGAGATACTAAAGCATAATTTGGTATTCAGATTTTCGCTGCTTCTTCGCCGCTCGCTAGTAAAATAGGGTTAACTTTGGTGATAACGTTTTAATATTTATCAAGGAAGGGCGGTTTCCATCTCAATGATGGCGCAACGGATGGGGTGGACTATCTACAGCTTTAATAGCTATGTTGCCACCGTACTCGTTTCTGCCTCTGCGCTGTTGGAATAGAGAAATAAATCGTTATTTAGAGACATTTGTCATTTCATACAATCATTTTGTACATTCGTTTGTTGATTAAAATTGATGAAAATTAAAAGATAAAATTAGAATTAAATTTTAATATATATATATATATATATATATATATATATATATATATATATATATATATATATATATATATATATATATATATATATATAAGTATATTGTATATTTTTTTTTAAGTTTTAAACAGAACGAAAAAACGACTTTTTTAATATTTACATTAAAATTTCGTGCTGGAGTTTTATTAATGTAGAGTAAGAAAAAAACTCCATGGTGTAAACATGGGTATTCTGAGTAAAAGGGCAATTGTCAGTGACGAATTTTCAAAAAGGAGAGGTCACCAAAAAAAAATTCAAAAAATGAGGGCAAAGAGTAAAAATAATGACCTTATTTTTTTTAAATGTTTACCAACTATCATGGGAATAAATCATATTGATATCAAATTAAAATTTTTTAATAATTATAAATAATTAATCTGAATAAACAGAATTACAGAAAATACTTAATAAAAACTTAAAACATTGATTAACAATTAAAACCTATTTTGGAAGATCTATTATTTATTTTATCAGGGTAGATGTGAACTACTATATAAATCTGCCTCATAATTTTATTAATCTCTCATATCAGGACCAACGTTTCGTGGCTATTACCACACCCTCAGGGTCCAACAACTAAAAATTTAATTTTATATATATATATATATATATATATATAATTAAAAATATTGCACTCAACTATAACTTACATCAAATAGTAGTATAAAATTCTAACATTCAGACATCTCCAAAACATTCATAATCGTGCTCCACGGGTTATGAACCGGATAGAAAACGCAGTCCCGCTCCTAACCTCCGACCTTCGACCTAGTGCAATAGTCTATTTTATTCGGAAAAAATACGACTAAAATAGATAAATGTGAAGTTTGAAAAAAATTTCTAATTAACTTAAGGAGAAAGAAGGAAAAATTATTTATCAGGCTGAAAACAAATTGCCTTAAATAAGAGTAGTAAAATAGATGAGATGGGTGGGAAAAACATATGGCGGTTAATCGTTTTAAATGAATATGTTGTACCATCAATAATTTTTACTTTCACTTGCTTAGCTATGGAAATATTGTAAGGAGAAGTATTGCCAACGTTAGTAATAAAGAAATTTCTGTGAAACGAGTAAGGATTATCTGTGGGTAATGTTGAGACGTTATCTACACTAAAGTCAGAACAATTATTCATTTTGTAAGGCTATTGATGTATACCTAACAGATTTTCTAATAATTAAAATAGGATGATTACAATGTTTCGTTTTATTTTCACTTGACCAACCAAAAATATATATTACACGGAGTTGTACTGCAAATGTTTACAAAATTACTTCGTTATACTTTTGTGAGAGAAGACGTAATGACGTGAGTTCTGTTGAAAACATTTCAAGTAGGTAGTGTTTTTGTGAGTTCTTTGAAATTATTATTATTATTAAAAAATTATTATTATTATAGGGTGGTAAGGGAAAGTTGTGTGATGCGCTCACTTTACCAGAGTTTTCTTTATAACATAGGAGGAAATACGAACTGTATTATCTCCTTTGAGCTACGATACAATCATCCCAAACGATCAAATGCTCCGTGGGTTGTACCCCTTTTGTTTTGAAATATTACACCGAGGAGTTCCAAAGTAATTCAAGTTGAGAGGAAATACGATGACACCGACACACTTCTCTTACTTATACTTACTTAATTATACTTATACCCTGTACAAAATTCGTTGCCACACGCAATTAATTTATGCAAATAATTATTTTCTCGTTTTTCCTAATACTACAATAATCTGCTAGTAATAGATTTATCATAAACGGTTTATTTGTTCAAAGAGGATGGCCTATTTCATTTTTTGCTGAAATTAGTATTAAAGTTTTGAAGAACAAATTAACGTTGTACTTTACATTGTTATTTTGAATTTTATATTAATGTTTTACTCCCTCAAACGATGATTTGGATTTCGGTAATCGCTAAAAAAAGGTTTTAGATGTATTTTATATTGTACATAGATTTAAATGTGTTCAATCTATTCAATTTTTACTAAACTTGAATCTCCTTTATCTTGGTTTTATTTTTATTTGTAATGTATATATATTAACCAACTGATTTTGATAAATATGCAGTATTTCGTTTAAACTGTCGCTATTAAAAGTATTTTTAAAAAAATGAGGCGGAAATGTACACAAAGTCTAGTGTATTGTGTAATAATAACATTTATCAAGTTTTTCCCTTTTATTTTATTAAGTAGTTGAACTATATGTTTAGTTTTTTTCCGTGATTTTGGTTAACATTTCTCTGAGATATCAAAAACAGGACAAACTTTGAGATAACTACCATTAAAAGTAGATCCATGGGAG
The DNA here is from genome assembly GCA_948150685.1 of Rhaphigaster nebulosa. Classification (NCBI taxonomy): domain Eukaryota; kingdom Metazoa; phylum Arthropoda; class Insecta; order Hemiptera; family Pentatomidae; genus Rhaphigaster; species Rhaphigaster nebulosa. Next base: position 60,652,376 of record OX411310.1, on the reverse strand, counting down.
TCTTATTTGATTTTATAATAAAACTGAGTAATTTGCGTGTTTGGATGGCATACTTTACAGCATGGTGGTTTGCGATGAACTCTTGTGATATGGAAGGGAGGGGGTTAGGTATAATATACACATTAGTACTATCTTGATGGCTCTCTTATCTTAACATTAGGGCGAAAAACTAGAGCATAAAAAATCTCTCTCACTTATGCATTTTTTTTTTTAACTGGAAGACAATATGGTAGTTTTTATTGTAATATGTTATTGGTATGTTCTAGTCACCATTTATCTGAGCCCTTCAACACTATTCCTCTCAAGTTTAGTGTAAACCTATTTCGACCAAAATTCGCGCATGAATGCAAGTTAATGTCGATTGCATACATAATAGTTCAGGGGCGATAATTTATTTTTTAAAATAATTTTCCAATGGACTTTCCCCTCCAAAAAAATTGTATATGTTTTAAATAAAATCTTTATCACTTCTCCTACGCTACCTCGTCGCTAGCGCCCGAACCGAAAAAGCACGACGCCCAGTAGTCTAGGAGGTGAAAAAAATCATTTTTTTCGAACTATTAAAATCTGTAGATTCTAAAAGTTCGAGAAACTTTTAAATAGTTAAAAAAAAACTTGTAAGTGGACTTTGTATTTTGAATACAGTTGAAGAGTTGATTGATACATGTTGATGATATAAAAAGGTTGTGACACTTCTAACATTAGTTAAAAGACGAAAAGATTCGTCCCTTAGCCATTCATTTTTCTAGTGTAGCCAAGCATTACATATTCCACAAAAAAATCAATATTGCAACAAAGTGATATTTTTTTAATGTTTTTACAACGTACCTAGGAAATTTTAACGCTATGAAACTTCTTATTTTTTATTTTGAAGCTCTCATAAAATTTTGAAATAAACAGTTAACACATGTCATTGACCCAGGAAGTATTAGTTATTAAATAGGATTTGTAACCCAGGAAGTAATTGTTATGCTTCCTGGTTATCAGCGTTAAAACAAGCTGTATTTCCTTAATCATCCCTTCTCCTATTGTATGTATTAAAGTCTATCTGAAATGGACAGATTAATCAGTATTACAATGTAGTATTAGAATAAGAATCAGTATTAGAATGTAAGGTAGAATAAGAGAATGTGGGACACTCTCAATATGTTTAGTTTTAAGTCTAGTATTAAGTCTAGTAGTAATATCTTTAGTTAGTCTATCTGTAGTTAACTCTACCAGTAGCTCATTATTTATATTATGTAACTTGTACTTTGCTTATTAAAGTATTTTCTAAGGCTTACACTCATCGACTTTGTTAATTAAATGATCAAATAATCAAGGTTTACGAAAGTTTCTTAATGTATAATCTTCCGCAGTTTCCTGTCTTATCTGAAATTAATGCTTAGACTCATATCTAATAGATGCAACAAGTTTTATCTGCGACCATCTTCGTCCGTTGTATATATTTCAATAAAATCTACTAAAAGTATATAGGTATTAAAAGTGTTGTGCTGATCAGAATGTAAACAAACTCTCTTATCCTTTCAGTTAAATCTGTTTATTTATTTCCCTCAGTAGCTTACTTAGTCCTCATTGCGGTATATTTGTTTCACAATGGAAAATTTCGAATTAACATATCGCAAAATAAGCGATATAGTTTTAGACAATGAGCGTGATGCTGTGAATTGCATGGAGAAATTGAGGAGTGATTTCCCTCACCTAACACCGGATGACCAGGAGGAAATTTGGTATGAACCAAACATTCCTACCGCGTTTTAATAAAAAACGGAACGAATCCTGTCGATATAAGGGCCCCAAGGAATGGGGACAACAATGACGGTAATACCTCATGACAATTTTTTCAAGATCCGACAACCACAGGACAGAGCGGTATGGAGGAGAGTAACTCAGGAGGCCAAGGGTCATGCTGGTCTGTAGTGCCGGGGAGTTAGTTAGTTATATATATTTTTTAACTATATATATATATATATATATATATATATATATATATATATATATATTTCTTTACAAATTTAAATTCTAAAGACAATGTACAACGGATAACAACACTATCAATTATATAAATAAGTTTCATTCAAAACTTCATTCATTGTTTAAAAAAAATAAATTTAATTAAATAAATAAAATTTATTAATTATTAATTAAAAAATTAAATAAAAATTAATACTTGAATTAAAAAACAAAAAATAAATGAATGAATGAAAATCGTCCATAAATCTTACGTTAATTGTAAATAACTGTTGTACATACATTGATAATTTATTTATTCTCGATTCATAAATTGAAAAAAAAAAGGTACTGTACAATTTCATTTTTTCGCCTAATTGGCCATTCTGGACCACTGTGCGACGTTCAAACGGGTTTTTGGGCATTAAATCGAACCTCAAATATATTTTATGAAAATAGAAAGCCCTAGAGAATAAATAGCGCTTTGAAAAATCGCTATATGACCATTTTGGCCCTTTGTTCAAATCCTTTTTGCTTAAACAACTAGTTTTACATTTTCTCCATTTCCGGGAAAAGTTATTATTTTTTAAAAGTTTTTATTGTAGATTAGCCCTAAAAAAAGCATTTGAGCGGCAAAACAAGTTTCTGTCACAATTTCAAATCCTGTAATAAAATGCCCCAAAATGGCCATATTTCGCGGTTTTAAATTTTTTTCTAGAAGTGGTTGACCAACTACGATTGTTTAAAACTCATTTTTTCCGTCTTTTTAAACGCAGTTACGTAATACTTTTTATTTTTAGTGAACAGAAGTTGTTCACATCTTAAACGTGAAAAAAAAAAACACTTTTCGGCAGGTTTTTTTATTCTTTTCATCATGTCGCTACATAACGATTTCATTTAAAGCATAGACAATTTATTTCTACCATTTTCCTCCTAATTATTACGCTGAGAAAGTCCATTGGAAAATTATTTCAAAAAATTAATATATTTTCTCTATCGCCTATAAAGGGAAATAGGTTTTACCAACAGAAACATATTACTTTAATTTTTTAATTGTTCATTAGTACTAACGAATGTTATAAAAATGTTAGTAATGCTCTATACTTATCCTAGAACATGTTTATATCTATTCAAAATAAAGTTTTCATAAGATGACTTTGAGATCGGTGTAAAAAAAAAAAAAAAAATGTCACCCTTTAGTCAGTGAGGGAGGTACAATAATAACTCTTTCAGGTTTGTATTCAGAACTCTTAACTGTTGTTAAAAAAGGTATAAAAGCTTACTTTAATGTTCTTGCTTGGCTTTTGTCGTAACGCTTATAAAGTCACAATAACCTTAGGAGACAGACACGATTTGCTACTTCCATTCCATTCCATCTCGAAACTTATAAAACTCCGCTGACTTAGACTTTTTCTTTTTTAAATATTTTAGTTTAAATATTCGTTCATAATATATACTGATGTTTTTTGATAGTTCCAATTAAAATCATTAAGTTTCTCTAATTCATTAAAAATTAGTTAACTTTTCGTATCACTCGCTCACTCACTCACTGGATGGCGTTATGGTCCATTGGGAACCTGAGCCTCCTCCATTATCCTGCTCCATTTCACTCTATCAGCTACTTTGGTACGCCTTCCTCGGATGTTAAGTTGTTGGAGGTCTTCTACGTCATCTAACCATCTTTTGTGAGGCTTGCCTTTCCTTCTTGAACCTCCTGGGTGACCATACAGCATTTGTTTTGGTAATCGCGACGAAGGCATCCTTTCCACATGGCCTAGACAGCCCAATCTTCATTTCTTTATAACCCTTACAAGAACCGCTTCGGCTAATAACTCTTCGGTGTTCGTCCTTATCCTATATCCATCTCTCTCTCTCGTACGGGCCCTAATATTTTTCGTAGAACTCTTCTCTCCCATATTCTGAGCATATCCTTACTTGCAACAGTCATAACACAGGTTTCACTACTATATGTTACTGTGGGTCAAATTATAGTTTTATATATAAGCAGCTTAGCATTTCTGGAGAGATGTTTGAATCGTAGAGCCTTACATATGACATAAAGACACTTATTGTCAGCAGCACTGCGTGGGTTTATGTCCTCAACTGTCTCATTATTTCGTGTAACGATTCCTCCAAGGTACTTGAAGGACCTGCAGGCTGGGAAGTTGTGCTCGACTATGTTGAACCCTTCTTCCTTAAAAACACCATCTCCGGATGTCTTTAAGTATTTAGTTTTTTTTTCTCATTAATAACTATGCTCAATTCTTTAACTGCTGTTTCAAACTCTTCGATTGCCTCCGCTAATGACGACAATGATCTTTCCGAGATTATTACTATATCATAAGCATAAGCCGTATGCTGGTTTAATCTGTTGTAGATGTTCTTTCTCGGCTTGGTTCTATTTTTCCTGATGGCAGATTCCAAATCCAGGTTAAAATGTACTGGGTTAAATGCACCTTGACGTAGACCAAACTCCACTTTGAATGCATCGGATATGGACATATCTTCAACACTGAAACTAACCATCTCATAATCTGTTCAATAAACTTTAAACAATTAATTTGTTATTTGTTGCTTTCAATGTATTTCATAACCAGTCGTATTAATATATTAAATAAAATTTCAAAATTAGTAAGCACACTGCAATAAAGTATTGTATCCTCCCAATCTAGACTAAAACCCCTATCAGAAGTTTAGTAGAAGTTTAGTAACTAATTAGTGATTAGTTCTAACCCAAAGTGTTGAAAATATTTTTTCTCTAATGGAATCATAAATTATATTCTTTGTATTAATTTTAAGAATTGTGATTTTATTTAAAAAATGAGTTATATTAAATAACAATACGAATCTTCTAAGTTTTTTATTTATTTTTTTACTATGTTTATATTTAAATTCAAATATTAATCTAGGCTGTTTTTGATTTTTCTGAAATATTTATAGTTTAATTATAATTTATATAACTGAGGGGAGGGGAGGTGGGGGTTAAAATCACTAGGAAAAAATACAAATCATAATATTTATTTATTTAGTCTTTATTTATTTATGCCCTCCCTCACAATAAAGTTTTCTGCAGGTATTCTTTATATTCCCTATCAGGTGTTCATAAATTGTCTATTATAACTTAGAAATAGAGGGGGCAGGCTATATAGTAACCCACACAAACTTTCAGTATCACAAGTTTGTTAGGGTTTACTGGTATAAACGACGGAGGTGGCCGAATCCACCTAAAGGTTTTATCATATAAGTAGTTATCAAATATTGATGACTAAAATTGATAATATGAAAATAATGTTTTGAATCCTTATATAATATTAGCAGCTGTATGTGACCTAAAGTTAGTAATAAACTATATTAAATATGCCAATGAATGGTTATTACGTGTAAAAATAGAAACATTTATGATTTCTGAGTAAGTAAAAATTTTTATTTAAAAAAAATGACTTTTGAAATGTTATTTGTTGATGTACGTAGGCACTCGTTACATGATTTCTGCTTTATTAATACTTGATCAAGGGCAAAGGGGACTTTCAAACAAGTTTGGAAAGTTGTCAAGTGGAATTTTTTATCGGTTTAAAATATTAAATGTCACCAACTAGACTATGATGAGCTGATTATTACAAGATGTCAATATATATATATATAAATGGAAGAATTATAATATATTATTTTTATTTTAGGTAATTTTTGTGAAATAATTTTCTCCAGTATCTTTATTATTTTAATGGAATTTTCTTTATATCATTATTGCCAATGTTATAATGAAAGAAATAGTGACAATTAAAATTGAAACGAAATAATATTAATTATGGATTTAATAATGAAAAAAATAGAAGTGTACAATGATATTCTAAATCTGTAATACGCCGTCATTACAAGATTAAGCATTAAATTTTAATGAAAATTTTAAAAGGAGCTAAAAGCAATAAAATCAGAAAACATGTCGAATCAATTTATGTCGCCAAAAACATTAATAATGCAGTAACTTTTAAAACAGATATCCAGAAAATCGGGTACATTATGTGAGCATAATAAATAAAATTAAAATTTAATTATTTAAAAGCCTAATCAAAACAAAATAATAACAATATTAAGTGCTTGGGGATTTAGCCATAGAACCAAACCAGACAATGTGGGTTAGTGGAACATCAGTCTTTAAACATTCTATGAAGAGGGACACCCAAGAAAAAAATTTAGTTAAGTTTTGAATCTAAAATAGTTTTCATTAATTTTCGGAACATGAATAAATTAATAATCTTGAGTGGTTATCAAGTTTGAATTTTTTTTATGACGATGTATAAGTAATTTTGAAGAGAATTAGTGTATAATAACTACGATATAAATCAAAATAATAAAAATAAGTAAGAATCTATTCATTATTTTGTTGGCTATTTATAATTTGTTTAGTATAATTTTTTTATTTCTTTTGAGAAAAAAAATTTGTAAAAAATAGGCTTTTGATATAACAAAACAACCCTTATGTAGTTAGAAAGTATATAAAAGTTTTGGATAAGAAATGTGACGAATTTTTAAATGTAATTATAGATGAAAAGTTACAGACTTGAAAATGGATAGTGCGGTCCGAAACGTTGTCGATATAAGAAGATAAGAGAGGATATAAAAATTATAAGGATATTTTCTTGAAAATATACGATTATTATAAGTGATATTGTAAATAGTGCTAGAAGACATGGATTATATTAGATATACTAGTATATGGATGATACATATAGTATACATTTTTTTTTTTTTTAATTTCATCTCAGATACTGTTGTCAAAATATCTCATCGTAATTGTTTCTTGAACGGAAGATAAATAAAAATTTTACAATTTCAAATGTGAGGGAGTGAGCATAATAGAGTGGGGGAGTGAGGATGGTGGAATATCACAAGAAAATAATAACAATAAAATAAAAAATTCATAGCTTCATTGAAATATCTTTAGTTTCAACAATTTTTAGTTAAATTATTTCATTATTATTATTATTATTATTATTATTAAATTATTACAAAATTGATTTTAACTTTTTAATAAAGCAACTGAATTAGAGGCATATTGAATGAAATATAATTTTTTTAATAAATAAAATGTGAAAATTAATAAATTAAATTATTTTAAATAAATAAATTAAATGAATACAGTTTTGTGCTTATTCATTGTTTACTGATTAGGCCTTGACCTTGGAGCCTCCATATTTACCCCAAACCTAATCCCATAAAACCTGTAGAACTACAAGAAATTTATTAAATATTTAACTTATTTTCTCTATTCTAGGAGCAGGTGAGGGATTAAGGATAACCAAACACAAAGTATATCTTTTAACTTAACATCTCATAGTCACAGCATTGAAGGTTTCTATCAACGTAGGTTTACAATTTGGTTTGGAGGGATCTGGTAAGGTTTGCCAACTGTTTTTCTCACTCAGCTTTAGAAGGCGGTCAGTTTACTTAGAGCTCATTTTTGAAAAATTGAGGGAATGAGGTACATCGCCAAGGGATAAGCAATTAATTTAACTAATTGTCAAGGTAATTATTCTATGACGAATTTGTATTGGGATCTGAGAATACTAAGCTTGTAGCACGTTTTAAATAATTTATCTGAATTCTAATTATATTGTTTTATAGTTAAGATATTTGTTCTGAGGATGAGGAAATACCACGAAACGTTGGCAATAATGCTGTAAAGAATTTTTTTTTTTAGCATGATTGTTTAGCAAAGTACGGCTTTAAACAAGATACCTACCATATTTAAATACTGGTTGAAAGATTTATGTTGGATACGCCATTAAATAGATGAAAAAATAGGCTATAACTGAAATATATACCTCTCCAATTATGCCTTAAGAATATTTTCAAATGACGATTAAAAAAAAAAAATAATTTTTTATAAAATATAAAACCCTTTTTTGGTTTATTATTTCTAATAACGAATCTTTGTGATCGATCAAGAAAAAAAAATAACCACTTGAAATTTGATTTGACGTTTCATGAGACATAAAATTCAAAAATTAAATAAGAAAAATCCATCCGTCCACCGTCCGATGCTTTATCCGATAATGCTGGGCCTATTTTTTTTTTTTTTTAATTTAGCTCCAACGCCATAGGTTACATCAGGCTGATCCTCGGAACACGACATTGCCATCAGCAGTTTTCACGCCCATATCTCATCCATTTATGAAGATAGAGGAAAATTATGTGTTTTAGAATGATTATATCAAAGAACACACACAAAAAAAAAAAAATAGAGAAAAAAGAAATTAAATTAAATAATTTTTCAATTTTTTTAAAATATATAATTATGAATTTGAAAATAATTAACCATAGTTTAATAATTTCTAACGCTTCTTAAAGAAAATAAAAGCTCTTTAAAAGTATACCATTCGTTGAACAAACTAAGCTAAAAAATGCGTTGTTAATTGGTTTATAGATCTGTTTACTATTTTGACTTTAATTTCTTCAGTTATTACCAATTAATTCTCGAGTTTCCTATTTCGTTTAGAGACCGACCGTTGTTCTGGGAGGTTATTTGGTCAGCATTCACTCTCAACCGCAAGTTAGGGTTTATCTCCTAACCCATCGAAGAGTTAGGTTTCCACTTTATGGAGGCTAGGTGTGCCCCGAGATGGTCATCCGACCCTAGCGTCGATCGACGGCTGAATTTACAGAATAAGTAAATTATCTGCCATAGCCGAAAGCGAACATTGGACGCTTACCTAATCTCTTTAATTGTAATGCTATTTGTTTTGTAGGTAATATGCCACATATGGGTTGTACATTTTTTATTTTTTTGTTACTACTTTAAATTTTTATTATTTATATTTTTAATGGCTCTTCCATCCGTACATATGGCAATGAATATGATATATGTAAAATAAATTAATTAATACTCTAAATTAATTTTCCTCTGTAGTATCCTTACCCTGTCAGTAAGGTTCCGTAAAACGGCCACAGAACATGGCTTGCGCTTGGCCTGTGTTCCGCTTCACAAAGCCAACCTACCTTTGATCCCAGGCTACCGCTGCAACAGTCGCCGGACAGGTAACGAACTGGCCCTTCAAACGAGGCCTTTTCTAGGTAAGTTCTTGTGAAGGGTATGAACCTTACAATGATATGTATGCTTATGGGGGATCAAGGGCTCTTTGATTATGTTATTGCCATTTTCACCATCGTATAACATTTAGAATATTTCTTGCAGTGTCCAGTAACTTAAATTGAAAAATTACGTTGCTCATCGAAAATTTGTTTCCCAAGCTGCTTACTGACCAGTCACTTGATTAGAAATAATGGGTGATTGGCCGTGCAGTTTTTCGGGAGACATTTAGATTTTACTATAACCAAAATTCAGCAAAATAAAAGTATTTTTTGCTTACAGCAAACGCTTCTGCCAAACTATATATCGTCTCTACCATGCCAAACTATCGATTGTGAATATGCGATTTTCCTATTCGTCACTTTGAAAAGCTCTAGTTAAGGTACGAATTGTGGTAAAGTCCTGAATTCCTTTCGCTCAAGTGTTGGCTCATTGTGTCTTTTGGGGTTAAGTATTCGAGACTTGGCCACAATATGAGCCTCGTCTATTGTGTTTCCAAGTGATAAATAAGAATATCGGATTTTTTATTACATTCGATAGTTTGACATGGTAGGGACGATATGTAGCGAATCTCGAAGGCTATTTCATAGATATACGATACAACAATCGTAAACAAATATGATAGAAATAATAAAATTAAAAGTAATAATAACATAGAATAGAATAATGCTTTTGTATATAAATATATAGTTCTTATTATTTTTTTCTTCAACATTTTCTTTAAAGAATTATTTTTTCCCCTTTGTGTATATTTTTTTTTGCACCACAGTTATTGATCATTTTCATGAATTTATTTATTATTATTTCCAACAATATATTTTTATTGTTTTTAGTATTCCACACTATATTAATATCAAAAACCTTTTTATATTACAAAAAAATCTTTTTATCCAAAAGGATGTGATCATTTATTAATTTTATTATTCCAGGATAATACACTTTTAAAATCCATTTTTTTTTTTTAAACTTCTTTATTTCATTAACATAGGCGACGACGTTTCAAGCAACTTTGTCATTCTCAAGCCTGTCATCTAAAACCCAAAAACATTATTGAACATTAATTTATCTATTCCAAACAATTTAAAATATCTTATTAATTTTCATGTAACTATATTTTAATAAAATTAATATCACATCACTAACACTACACAATAAATAGTAACAAATTTCATTAATAAATACAATTAATTCAGAAATTGCCAAGATCAAACATTATAAACATATAAATTAATAAGATAATTTAAATTGTTTGGAATTGATAGGTTAATGTTCAATAATGCCTTTGGTTCATAGACGACAGGCTTGAGAATGGGAAAAGTGGCCTGAAATGTCGCATATGTTTATAAAATAAAGAAGTTTTAAAAAAAGTGTAGTTTAAAAGGGTATTATCCTGGACAAATAATTAAATAATATTATTTTTAGTATATGATCGGAAGATTCCAAATACAAAACCTTTGGTATTCCTAACACCAGTAAAGTCAATTGAGCAGTCATTATTAGTAGAGTAAAAGACAAGATCACATAAATGCAGACCAAAGACAACCCATCTCATATCATCAATCTAAAAAAGACCCATCAACTAGAGACAGAAGATCACTCCGAGAATTCTCAATATAGATTGAAGGAAACGGGAAATAACATATAGTCACTGTTGATGGGTCTTTTGACTATTGATGTGAGATGTGGTGTCTTTGTTCTGCATTTTTCTGACCTTGTATTTTTCTTTCCTGATGATGCACAGTGGTTCAGAAACCCTGAATTCGTGATCAAAGTCACAATACGCTCAAATAGTCTCCAAAACTTATCCAACAGTGATTTAATTAATTAGTTTATAACAATGATTATCCGTCAGATCATTTTGGTTGGTGGGGGAGAGAAGGAGGTTCAATAATTAATTTTTTTTATGACTAATTTTAACAATTAACCATGTTTAATAAATAAACTAAACACTAGGTATTAGGCAGTACAACGATAAAAAAAAAAAAAAATATCCCACGAACACTTCAATTTAATTCTTTGAGACGTAGTTAGCAAAACAGGAAAAAAAAATATGAAGGAATGAGATGGTCCGGGAAACGATAAAAAAATGGATCACAAATAGTAAAAACTATTTATTAGAAACCTTAATCAGGTTTCCTAATAAATAGTTTGTACTATTTGTGATCCGCTTTTTTTTTTTTTTTTACCGTCTCCCAGACCATCTCATTCCTTCATAAAAGTTTTACGATCAACTATTGATTATTCAATAGGAAAAACAATTGATATGAACTTTAAAATTTCATGCATACAAATGCTTGATTTTATTGTTTATGTTTATTATTTCTGGATATATTGATTCATAACTGACTGAGTTACAGATTTTTTGTTGTTATTGACAGTCAGATATACTTAATGTACCTTATCGACAACAAAATTATTATTGTTGTCGATCGGTTCCTTTACTTCGTTTAAATAAAACGGTATATAAATAATTAAATAAAATAAAAATCAATTTATTCACTTATTGCAAATAATTCGATAAAGCAAACGTTTTCTATACTAGTTTGAGGTTTTAGCCTGCTACTATATTGTAAACAAAAATAAGTTGAGGTAGAAAAGGTGGGTTGGGGTGCGTATACAAGTTCTAAACGGTATAATATTAGTACTGTAGTACTAAAATTCTCAGCAAATGTTGTTTATTTATCTATATTAAGGTTATAATTTCATTTTGAAACTATTGGACTAGTATGATATCGTTAAGGGCCTGTGCATCCCCTTACGCTATCACTTGCCCCACATAACCTTATTTCAGTTAAGAAAAAAATAATTAAAAAGAAAAGGAGCAAAATTTAGCAGCTCATATTTTTAGAGCTAACTTAGAAGGGCTTTAGCTTTATATTCGTATAAAAATTGTAATGGTGCCTTGCGGTGCGCGCAAGTGATCATCAAGGGAACTACATCTTTGTCTAAGCAAGAAACAAAAATTACTTATTAAATATGGAATCGATGCAAACAACCTAGCTAATTGGAGAAAATAGTGGGAAAAATAATTTTTGTTTTCAAAACTTACACAGTTAGGGTGTAATTCGCTTCCGAACATTCTCACTCGATTAATCAATATCAACTGAAGTCGACTTTGAGAAGGAGCTACAATCACGGGGTCTAATCCTTTCATGTTTTGACAAGTGTTTGGCGTTAGCCGGTTATAGAACACTTACATAGAATATAGAACATTTTCCACCACTTAATTGAATTATGACTTAATTGAAGTAACTGGTGTTGATGAGACCGAAAGCTTTGTATTTATTATATCCTAACAACAGTTTTTATCTATTATTTAAGTTTTTTTTTTTCTTCGCGAACCGACCCTCTAAGGACCACGCAGATATCACTGTTTAGTTCTCGTTCTCACCACATTCTCACTTTTCTTCCTCCTCCAAACAGCCTTCATTCTCTCCGATTCTTGTATTCGCCACTCTTCCGTCCAATTGCCATTCCCACGTTTCACTTTCTCTTTAATTAGAACTTTTATGCTGTTGAGTCGTTCTCTGTATCCGTCTCCATCTTGGCAGTCTTCGTCTGTGATTCCAAGTCTTCTTAATTCTTCCTTCATCTGCTTGGCATAATAAGATTTTATTTATTAACAATAATAATATTATGCTATTTTTACCTTTATTTAATTATTTCTATCGTTAATGATTTTTTTTAAATAATCACTATTTTATAATCAGATGATTCTTACCGTGTAGATTAGGCGAGGACACTACAACTTTTTACTGCCTATTTCGCTCAAATGTGTATGTTTGCCTCTATCACTATTAATAAATTTAATTAGCTCTTGTTTCTGAGATAAAGTTTTAGAATGACTATTTAAGTCATTATTTTTGTTTGTGGAAAATTCAGTGATTGAAGTTTGATTGCATTGTGCTAGGATGATGTTATTCTATGAAGGAAAAGCTTTCAGTTGACGTCCGCATGATGGTATAAAAGGAACAATCTAATTAGAACTGAAGATGAATGTATAACATTCGAAACTAATTTTCAATAAAAACAAAATTATACAAGTGGCAAATAATTTATCAATCCCTAATTATAAAAGCTTACAGTTACATTACAGGGAAATTCCGCAGATTAAGAAATTTTTCACTAATTCATGAAATTTTTATAGATGATAACATTGTTCGAATACTGAAGAGAAAAGAAAAAGAAACGCGCGGTGTATATGTATGTATATATATATATATATATATATATATATATATATATATATATATATATATATACACACACACACATAAATAGAGCTAAGGCGCTTGCAATAGGCAATCAAAGTTAAGCAACGTCGAGCGTGGTTAGCAATGGGATGGGTGACTGCCTACCGGGGAAAATCCACGCAGCCCGCCACTACTCCTCCCAGGTATGTGTGGCCCGTCATTCTACTTGGGGCAACTCACACAGACCGGGCATGGGAGTGATGATCCTACTCTGTGAACCTAAATTGTGAATCGCGTTGTTGTCTTCCAGGATGTCAAATAGCCGCCCGGAGTTTTGGTCCATGGACCGTCTGCTTCGGGGAAAGAAATATAGGTCCTCTTGCGCCTGCTGACCTCGAATAGCCATAATTCGTGCGTCTAGACCGATTTGTCACTGCTCTTGAACCCGAGAGAGTCGGTGGGAAGAAGACTGCCGAATTGGCCCCAACGGAAATGCTTCTGGAGCAATGGGCATTCTGCCACTGCTCCATGAAAACTATGGTTCGCAGCAACGTGAGTTTGGGTGGCCCCCTCTAGCTGTCTGAGCTTTCGCAAGCGATAAAATGTCTGTAAGAAGATCACATCGCGCGGCCAAAGATCTCCATGGTCTATAGTGCCAACAGAAAAAAATATATATATATATATATATATATATATATATATATATATATATATATAAATATACAATATGTGTGTGTGTGTGTGTGTTTTACACTAAATTGGGTAATGGCTAAAATGGGTAATTGGCTAATTAATGGATAATTAAACTAAATGGCATGTAGTCTCATAGATGAATGATTAATAATATGAGCAAATTATATTAATTTATTAATTATATTTTATTTAGCCGAATGCACTTATCATGCATTTATATTTAGATAATGCCTTAGCTATCGATAAATATATTAAATGAAGTTAATATGTATATTGGTAAAAACAGCCCAAACGTTTTCAGAGCCAGAGGTCTCGGAATGGATTTTTTAATTTCCTTGAAAAATGAATTTATATGTCTGAATTTTGTTTCCAAAATTGATACCAATTTGGTTCAATTATACAGCAATAAAGAAATAAGTATAATTTAATTTATTTTTAAAGGAATAAGGAGATATTCTTTGGAGGAAAAGTTAATGAAAAGGAATTCATTATGATAAATGAATTTTTTTCCTGAACATTTTTTCCCGTTAAGTTATGACCTTAACCCTCACCTATTTTCCCCTCCTCCCTCTCCGATTTGCTGGCCTTAACGAGCAGTGACCTTTCTATAACATTTCGCTCCACCTTCTTGAACCTGGGCATTATAATTGATCAATCGTTGCTGCCTTAATTCTTCTTCATCGTTCCCCTCAACTTCCTTACCAACTCATCCCCAGACTTCTCGTTTCCTCCTTTTTTTTTTAATAAGTTGATTATAGTTCTCTCGTATCTGGTACATAGAGATCTCTCTGGGGAGAGTGGATGAACTGTTAACTGCTTCGTTAGTTTCATCTTTGGCCTCAGGTATCCTCGTGTTCCAATGAACATGAGTGGATCTCTAGTAATGGAGTCCCGAAAAACCTTTTCTCAACCAAAACCCTCTTTAGAACACTTAGCCAATCAACATCCAACAAAAACATTTTTATTTTATTCGTTTCGTTTATGTTCACCCGGAATCATCTTCAATCATTTATCCACTAGGGTTCTTTCATAAACTGATAACCAAAACTATTTAGATACAGGACTCCATCCATTCCGTCTTTGCAATTATTATATTTTAAATACAAATAAGATTACTCTTATTGCGTGAGAAAGCGAAAATATTGGAGGTTGGAGATTAATAAAGATTACAGCTAGCTGTTATTTCTAAATGTATTAATAAACATTGGGCACTTATTAAAAACACTAGCTGTGAACCTAAGTGGTCTGAATCTCATCCTTGGTACAGCTTGACTCAAAAAGCCGAAAGAGAACGTGATAGCTATAGAGGCAAGTAAATTGGGGAGCTAATGACTTTATGAGATACTGCAGAAGGTCGTAATATGTTTCGAGACAACTTTTGCTAAAAGCTATGTGTAAATTATTTATTAATACATATCTGCTAATGTAATCTATAAGTTTGCAAATACTATCTCCTAACTATAGATATCATATAATATTGAAACGTAATAGGTATTTTCTGGAACCAAACTAATTTCAACCCGACTACAGCGAAATAGGGACGTTGAAAAAATATCGGTATATTTTTTAACCAGTAAACAGACAGTAAAAAAGAAAAGTCTTCCCAATTTTAATTTTTATTGACACTCACATCAACAAATTAACAACGTTTCGGGGTATATTTATCATAAATTTGATATATTTTTTAAATATATTAATATTTTCGTCCGATAGTTTTTTCCGATTTATTGAAAATCGATATTATAAATTATAACAAAAAATTAGATAGATAGATATTAAATAGATATTATAACAAAAAACGGCGGGTTCGACGAAATAACAAAATAAAAAAACTTGTGTTGTGGTATGTTCCTCTTACTATGTTACTCTGCTGTATGTTACTGTGTTCAAGCCAGCCATCTTAACGGTTTCTGTTTAGGGATGTAAATATCGATACATATCGAGAGTTTTCAAATATATTGAAAAAGTTGTTTCTTTATATCGGGTCTCGTTCTTTTTAATCTTTGAAAGCAGACGAAGAATAGGGTTTTCACATTGAATTGAAGGATCGGGTAATATAAATTAACAACTCTTAAATTTTTAATAGTTTTAATAGTAACAATTAAATATTGGTAAATAGCTTACCTTAAAAAAAGATATATTAATTTATTTATGAATAAAAAAAATAAATATTATATACTAGGAACTAAAGAAAGCATTAATTAAATTGCTTAAACAAATGAATTAATTTGCTTAAAATAAATAAATAAAAAAAAATAAGGAAAAAATCACAATTAAATTAATAATAACTTAAACATACCAAACTTATAGATCTTTTAGACTTTTTTTTTGTTTTATTATTTTTTTTGTTATTTAATTTTTTTTTTGTGGATAAAATATCGGTTTTCTAATACTAAAATTTGAATACTGATTTTACGATATATCGGACAAGAATATCAATAGATTTCTTTTAAAATATCGATATTTCTACAACATCCCTAAAGCCCCCTAGATAAAAGTTATGGAATTTCTACTTTCAGTAAAAATTGCTCCAAACACCATTAGTAGAGCAAAAAAAAAAAAACGAAAGTTGTACATTCATAACTTTGGTCATAACTTCATCTTGATAGTAGGAATCGATATCTGCAGAGTCCGCCCATATATCGAAGGGAGGGGGTTTTCTGGAGCGGCCGAAATAGGGGGTGGGATATTCGTAATATAATTTGCACAAATTTAGTCGTATGAGGTATCACTTCTCTATTGTTTCTAAATCGAACGAGACCATTCTCCTGACGGTACGGCCAATAGTTTAGAAGTTATTACAGATTTCAGGTAAAACACACAGAAAAATCACATTTAGTGGCTTATTTACACCCTTATTTACAAGGTGTCCAGTACGTCATTGGAAATATTAAGGAGGTGATAGTAGACCTCAGGAGCAACAAAAAAGTTCATGGGTACACGTGATCCCATTCCACACAGAAAAGCCAGAAAATTAGGTTTTGTATTTTTTTATGTTTCACGTTTTTTATTGAATAGAAGCGATGCGATCACTCTAACAATATGTAAGAAAGTTAAGTTCTAATTGCAGCATCGTAAAGTA
Source organism: Rhaphigaster nebulosa (assembly GCA_948150685.1). Classification (NCBI taxonomy): domain Eukaryota; kingdom Metazoa; phylum Arthropoda; class Insecta; order Hemiptera; family Pentatomidae; genus Rhaphigaster; species Rhaphigaster nebulosa. The sequence continues at coordinate 60,635,371 of OX411310.1, read as the reverse complement.
GACAAAATTCTTTTTAAAAAATATAGTTTGGCTTAACTAAATCCATTATTAGGGGATTTACAAAATATAAAAGCATCATTTATTTATTTTTTAAATCACTCTGTATTTTTGAATTTTTTCCCCAGTCCAGTTGGCCTACAAATACCCCACTTCTAAAAAAACTTCTTTTTTTATTAAGATTTAATTTTGTATAAATGAAGTAGAGGCTTTTTTGGGGGTTGTTCTACTAAACACTTCTTGGTCAGAGAAACCTAATTCCACACAACACTTTTTGGCAAATCAGAAGCTGATTCAAGGGCAACCCCAAAATATATATACAAAAATAACGCTTAATAAAAATAGAAGTTTTCTCTAGAAGTGGAATATATGTATGTAATGTTTTTTATTTATAGCATTTTGTGATATTGAACGTTTCTCCTTGAAGTATTCCCTCAATGTTAAAAGCAATACTTCACTTATTTATATTATTTCTAGATTTTATTAATGGCTTCCCCCCAAAAATTCCATTCAATGTTTTGAAATATTATAATTAGTTGTCTTATGATGTTATCTCATTCATTCATTTGTGCAAAGTGCTAAGTATTTTAAATGGATAGTATGAAGGAATCGACTGGATTAAAATTATTTTTTATTTTTTCCCTAGTTCTTTAGGGAAGCGAACAAACCGAGGTTTGAACGAATACCCCCACCAGAGGTGTTAAGGTTTAAGGTTGCTTGTTACTCAAAGATGAAAGGAAGGAGGATCCTGATCGACTTAGGAGTCAGTAACAAGTTCTGCTCTACAAAGATATTACTTTTCCTTTAACCTTCACCTCGATCAAATTCCAGTACAATATTTAGTTACAGCCTGCTTTTAACCTGTAATAATTTCCTTTATTTAAATTAATAGGTATTTCAGATATAAATTCTTGCTCTGAATTTTTTTCTTACATTGAAATTGTAATTGAATCGTTGATTTAAGAAACACCGGAAGCCATTCAGATCAAATTTTCGAAACAAAACAATAAAACGTCCAGGCCAAAGTGTAATGGTTCAAGACTAACCGAACGAATGATAATTAACATGTGATTGAATCTGAAACTATTTTATTATCAATTATTATAATAAGAGTCATTATGGTGTTTAAATTTAAATTTGCTTGACTAATGGGGTATCTCAAATCAATCAACTTAATGGAAATAAAATTACCAATAAATATGTAAAAAATGTTTATTTATGATAAAATTGTTTATAAAAGTACAGTCAGACTAAGTTACTCAGCTTCTGTTGTTCTTCATACCTTCTACATAACTGACTCAACTTCACAGACTTAGGGTGTTTCTCAACTGAATGATATAGTTATTATTTGGGTTCGGCTAGTGCCACTACTACAAAAATAGCGAAAATGCGTCGAAATTATGGCTTCCAAAACACGTCATATCTGAACAGAATGAAAATCCATCAAATTTCAAATATCTCCCAAAAAGTGACTTATGTGGTTTCTCAACTCAACGATTCAATTACTTGTGTATGTGAAAATTGTTTTACTATGAACACTTCACATCGCCAATCTCTAAAGTTTCTCAGATATTTAATTCATTAATAATGAAAACTGCTTGACAGATCAATTTTTGAAATTTGCGTCTTCAACTAACCTCTACATAAAAATCACCTGAAATCATATTTATCATAACCTGAAAAACATAAAACCTGGATTATATTTTTTTTTGAGAATTATTCATTCATTACAATCTTCGTACTCTAATAAAACATACTGTTCTGCTTGAGCCATCTACACTTCTAATTCTTAATGTTGTGTAGTACACACTTGTGGACTAAATACTGTGATAAAACGTCGAAACTAAATTTTATCGGATTGGTTTTGTAGTTGCACTAAACTTTCTTTTATTTCTCTTATCATCTCGTACATTTTTTCCACATCTGCAATAAGATGGTCAACTTTGCTTTCGTTATTTTCTGCTTCTTTGTGAACATTTCTGTTGAACACAGCATCTCGTATTGTTGATCGTAATTTTTCCGATAATGGGTTATCTTCACTTGTAGGCTGGTTTGGTTTTACATGTATCTTCTTTGGTACAGATCTCTTGTTCTCTATTTTCTCCTGTACAAATCCAGGAAACCAGTTGAGCAGTTTCTCGTTATAACAGAAACTCTCTAGAAGGCTGAGGAAGGAAGCTTTCTTTGCCAACCGCTTGGACCTGCCTTGCGCTTCCAGCTTGGCCACATCGCTTACGGACATGCTCTGAATCAAGTTTATCATTACCATCACAACGAGAATCACGAAGCCGAGGTACATTATCCGGCCCAACACGTTGAAAGCTGTACCTTGATTGTCCTCTTCTGCGAAGGCGCCGTTGTAATCCAACTCCACCATCATGATGAGCACCTTGCATAAAGCAGTCCAGAGGTCAGTGAAAGGATACTGCTCATTAAATAGAACTAGAAATGCAAAGGTGAATCCCAAAATGAGAACTATGAACGTAGTCATGACCTGAAAAAAAAGAAGTTTAATTTTAAGGTATTGCTGAAATTCGGGCTAAGAAGAATTATAATGTATTGGAACCCAAAGACATAGAGGGAAATGCCAATGAACTATTATACTCTATAATTATAATATTAATTTAATAATGTGCAAAACATTATTGCTGCCAGATTTAGTTGTGTTTAAACACATTAATGCTTAAACACAATGCTCAAGTACACTGACCGTCTCTACGTCTCACTGCGATCCATGGTGAAGAATTGGACCAATAATAGTAGTAGAGTTTTCGTTCGGAAGGCGCCAATTTTAATCAGCCGAAATTGCACTTGCAATAAATGTTTCAACAAAATCAGTTTCAGACATAGAAATACTGTTGTAGTGTTAGGTTGTATCTGCACTTTAAATAATGCTGGAATCGCTATCTCTGTGCTTATAATTAGACAATTTATTTTCTGTTCGATCGGCTGAGGGTCTGATGTCGGAGTGCTCTTCTGGGGCAGTCCCAGCAATTATAGAGTAGTTACTTGGACTTGGCGAAAAACCTTGAGATTGGGACAAAGCGAAAAACCTGGAGGTTGAGCGTGGATGCTTTCCACCTTGTTTGTGCTGAGCACTTCAGAGATTGTGTTGATAGTTTTTGTCGTTATAAATCTAGTAAAATACCATGTCATACATAATAATCTTATTACACATAAGATTATTATTATTATACTTATTATACATAATCTTATTAACACTGTCAAGATGACTCCTATAAAAAATACAATACTTCTTGATAGTAAGGAATGATATATAGATACCTCTACAACATTTTTTGCTACTTCGAAGAACATCTGAACGATAAGGCCCAAAGTGAAGGTCTTAGCATAGAGGAATAGGAGCTCGATCCAAGCCAGTAAGACAGATATTGAAGAAAGGTAGCGAGCCCAACTGAGCCCGGGTAGAATGGTCACCAGGCCTGTTGTGAAAATAACTGCCCACTTCACCCAAGTCTCCCCGTCTAGCAGGTAAAACCTTTCGAATCTACTCGCGTTTAACAGTTCCTGTCGACATAAATATGTATTTTTTTTCATTAATGATGATAATATCCTAACTAATAATATTATTACAAAATACATTATTCATTGCATTGTAACTCGCTCTTTATCAAAACAAATTTAATAACTTATTTTGTTATTATAAATTGGGTTCTGCTGGATTAATTTTAGATGACTTTGATTTAAAAATAAATTTAAGTACCCAGACTTTTCAGATACAATAGAAAATGTACTTCATTGCCTCGAACTATTGCACTGTTATTGTGAAATACACTTTTACTCTATATATCTTGGAAGGAAATTATGGTATATATAATTTAATTCCATATTTTTAGGTTAAGAAGCGCAAAGGCATGAGGGTTATGCTCAAGCGCAAAGGCATGAGGGTTATGCTCAAAAGGGTTCATCTAAAATAACCTCCGATAGGGTAACAAATATTTAAAAAAATGTTTTTAAATTCAGTGTGTGTAACAGAACTGTACTCCGAATTTACCGATTGCTAATAGTATACATGCTAGAATTAACTTAAAATGTTTTTAATACGTACCCAACATATAATAGGTACTAGAGTGATGAGTACGATAGCCCGGCAGATCCATGCCGCTATCGGATTATGATACGCATAAGTCATGGTAGCCATCCCGGTCACTGAGAGTATATGGATAATGTAAATAAACATTAGGATTTTGAAAAAATATTTCAATTGCTTCCACTTGAGAACGAGGAAGGTCGAGACTAGAGGATGAAGAAACATTTCTTGCTGAAGATGTTCGTAAGCGCAGTTATTAATCGCGTCGATGACTCCGAACTGGCGGGAGTTGTTCCGGACATCGGCAAGGAGAATGGTGAAGTCTAACATGACTTCCAGTTCTGTACTGTCGTCTTTGAGGCTGTCTGCAGCTGTTTCGTTTACTATGAAGCTGTCCATCAGATTGTCCAGTATCTGGACGGGATGGTGCAACTTGTAGAAGATGAGATCCAGAGCAGTACTACTGCCGTCCTTCGCGGCCAGGTTGGCACCCTTCGACAGGAGATATATCGCACATTCCCGATGTCCTCCGTTCACTGCCAGTATTAGTGGCTCTCGACCTTTGTGGTCGGTGGCGTGCAGGAGGTTCAGTTCGTGTAGGGAACTCTCTTTCAATAGCATTTTTATTATTTCATAGTTACCAGAAGCTGCAGCGAAATGCAAAGCGTTCTGTTCTTCTTTATCAGAGAGGAGATCTATTGCTATACCAGGTGTCGAGAGCAATATTTCAGAGCATTCTGTACATCCTATTTTGGCCGCCAGGTGGAGTGCGCTATAACCTTCATCGTTCCAAAAGTTTAAGTAAGTATCTGTTGGATGTAATACCGAAATCAGTTTCGCTAGCACTTCCGAAGCATTGGATTTGACGGCAACGTGCAGTAGTGTTGCAGAAGGGTTGATGTCTTTGGAAGTTTTTACATGTCTCTTGAAATTCGGATCATCGACATTTTTAAGAAGGAGTTCTACACAGTCAATATTCCCTTTTTCAACTGCTCGAAGCAATGGTGTATATCCCTCATCGTCTCTTCTATTGATTACCTGAAAAAAAATGTAATTAAAAAAAATAAATACATGAAAATCTAAAAATATACTTTTTAATCCATTATCAGAAAAAAAAGTATTGTATTGGCATTTCTGATGCGAGCTAAATTTCATAAAAATACCTTCAAAACTGGGTGTCCGGGATATTTAGAAAAAATACAAACTACAAACTTTCCAACAAATGTTTTAATTAATTAAAATTGATTAATTTTTATCTTTATTTTCTTTGACTATTTCTCGATTTACTTTATTATTTTATAATCTTAATCATCATTTCTAAATTACACATTCCTTGTTTATTCTTAAAGAAATACCTATTGAAATATTTTAAATAGTGCCAAGTTGACAAAATGAAAGTTAAGAAACATTCAGTTCCATGTATATAATCATCTTCAATTTTACTCATTCTATGGATGCGGCTAACTTAATTTTATTAATTTAATTGAATTAAAAATTGAATAGCTGATTTAATTGGATAGCTAGTGTTATGATTTAATAATTTATAATAAATTCTTTATATAGACTCTTTATTGCTTCTTAATCCTGTTTTCATATTTTTCTTTATTAATTTTTTTATTTACTATTAATCTAATTTTTTTATGTAGTTTCTCTTAATAAACATTTACTAGCTCATTTACATTTATAGTTATATCTATATAAAATTGAATGTGTTACACACATACAACTGTTATTAATGATATGTATATGAAATATAAATATGATTTTACAATGGCAAACATTACATTTGCTCTGGACAGCCGGTGAATTAATAAAAATAAACAACTTACCTTTGTGGTAAATCTGTCCAGCAATATCTTCAATAGCTGGCGATTCCCCTTCCGTGCTGCAACATGAAGAACAGTTTCACCGTTTTTGGATACGATTTTTAAGTCCGTTTTCAGTTCCAAGAGCAACTGCACACCTTTCATCCACTCGTACTCTACAGCAACGTGCAGAGGGGTCCTGCCTTTACCATCCCTGTAATTCACGGCGGATTCATCGCTTTCTAAAAGGGTTTTCAGTGAGTCCGTCAAGTGAAGTTCGACTGCCAAATGGACTGGAGTGAGGCCCTTGTCGTCTTGACTGTTAAGTTTGAAACCTTGATTGATCAATTCCTGTATCGCGGTGATGTCCTGTTTCTTGACGGCTGTATGGAGCAGCGTCACCTTTTTGTCGCTGAAGGCTGGTATAGTCAGCGGAATACCTTTTTTGAAGAATGAACTGCACAATTCCATGAATTGAGTTTTTTCTTTCTTTTTCTTTTTACCAAGAAATCCTAACGACGGTTTCGTTTCTCTGGACCTGGTTGTTAGTAAGTTTTCTGTTATGGGCAAATCGTCGGCAGCGATGGCGGCACAAACTATTGTGCCTGGAACACTCCTGTCTGCGTCCAGTCCTGCAACATCGAGTGCTGTTTGCTGTTGGCTGTCCTTGATTCCGATCGTAGCTTTGTTTTCAAGTAGGAAGTCAACGATGTCTATGAAGCCGCATCTAGATGCTATATGAAGTGCGGTGCTTCCTTCGGTTACCCATGGTATCTGAAACAAACATGCTTACTTATGATTGAAATTATTGCATTTCAATATTACAAAAGCCTTTACGGAAAACTTAAGAAAACCAGTACCTCTGAGGAAATTTCCTGGTGGTTATGAATATTGGAATCTAAATGCTTGTCTTCGATGTCCGCCTCTTCGGGTATGACTTGAGAGTTAATGAGACTCATATCCTCGCTGACAAGAAGTACCACTGTGGAGAGGTGACCTTTTGCCGCCGCGAGGTGGTGTGGTTGTCGGCCGTACCTGTCCCTAGCTGAAGCTGATGCTCCGGCATCAAGAAGCACCGTCAGGATGTCGTCTTCGCCGTAGGTTGCTGCTACGTGGCATGCTGTTACTAGCTCTTCTTGGCACCGCGCTTCGCACGATGCTCCGTTTTTTAGGCATC